>OY282641.1:117351634-117971634 GCA_958299015.1 Tetanocera ferruginea | reverse complement strand
AACAACCCAAGGACTAGCGATTTGACCAGTATGATTCTATGTTAGGCAACATATGGTATCCGGTAATATACAATATGCCAATAAAATTTTTCATTTCTTCTATTGATGTTCAAAACCCAGGAATATTTTGTTGTCCTGCGTACTCGTTTGTAGATTTAACGATAAACTGAAGGACTTCTTGGTCCATAAAACATTCCAAAGTTGTAATGGAGAATACGATTCTTATAGAAAAATATCAATTAGAATATATATATGAAAAAAACAAACTTTGAAATGTACAGTCTGTATCTATCTTTTCATACAACACCTTAGGCATATTACAGGTATCGTCATGGGGTTACTTTTCAAACTTATAGCTAGTTCTTCGACTCCTCTTTGACACTGAATTATTGCACTAGTTTTCTTTGTGCCTTTGGAAGAAGACTCCTGCGGCTTGGTGCTCTCACTGGCAGCAGAAATTCGTCCTAAATTATTATTGTCGTCATTGTAGGTGTACTCCACAACAAAGTTGCCTGGCACTTCACAAAAAGGCTCATAGTCTTTGACTTCGTTGATAATTTGAACATAGTCGTCCAAATCTTCATTGCTCCATCCGTTCACTTCAGCCTGCAGCTCCAAGGCAGTCAGAAACATTCGTTGTCTAAGCATAACCACAACACCCCTGTATTATTTATTGTTTTAAAACAAAACTACTGCAGTTTTAATTCGTAAACAATGCTAAAACGTTCTTTATTTTGAAGACAAGAAACTTTTAAACAACTTTGACACTTCGATTTACTTGCATTCTGAAAACATCTGATAAAAACAGTGCTGACATTGATGCAGAATTTGTGCTCTTTTAGAAAACAGTAACGACGGTTGGGTATTTTTCTACCCATTTCATATCTCGACAACGATGAAAGATATAAAGTTGAAATTTTATGAGGTAATTTCTATAACCCTAAGAAGTAAGCACATGAAATTAAAAAAAAATCGTACGAGGCGTTTAGGAGCCGCAGTTAATGGGTTAAGAAAGCACTTCTCCCATGAACGACATATACGCACAGTGGATGCACAAATACTTCTCCATGCGTACGGCTGCCAAAGAAGTGATAGGCTATTACTGCCCTCGCCGAAACTAGTTGTATGACCAGGAGTGTCGCAACGCCACTGCAGAGAAGGACGCCGCCTACAAAGCCACCCTGCAGTCGGTTGTAACGCGTGCTGTTATGGAACGATACAGAGAGAAGAGGAGGGAAGAAAGACGCCAGTTCAGACGAAAAAAAACTATAGGCGGAAATGAGTGATGGCGAGGAATTGAGATGCATGGTGAAAGGATGAGACTCGAAAATTTTTCGAAAAGTTAACACGCCTGTCCGATGGTTTCAAGACCGGAGAAACTTCCTACAAAGACGAAAACAGGAATCTAGTGACAGATATCCAGAGCACACTGCTGTTATGAAGGGAACACTTCTCTAGTCTTTTAAATGGCCATGCTGACAACAATTCCGCCAGTGGAGATGATATCCCGGAAGCCCCAATTATGGATGACAGTGTTGAAGTTCCGCTGCCCGACTATAACAAGGTTTTAACAGCTATAGCTCGGCTTAAAAGCAACAAAGCCGCAGGAGCCGATGGCCTACCGACTATGCTGTTTAAGACCGGTGGCGTAGCTCTGCTTAAATGCATTCACAGACTTCTATGCAAAATATGGGCGGAAGAATGCATTCCAGATGCTTGGAACCTCAGTGTGCTCTGCCCAATCCGCAAGAAAGGAGATCCCACCATTTGCGCCAACTACTAAAGCCTTCTTAATATCGCATATAAGGTCCTGTCGAGCGTATTGTGTGAAAGACTGGAGCCCATCGTCAACCAACTGATTGGACCTTATCAATGTGGCTTCAGACCTGGAAAGTCCACCATTGACCAGATCTTTACACTTCGATCTTTACAATCGAAAAACAAATCGACACACACGATTTTTTTGTCGATTACAAAGCCGCCTTCGACAGTCCAATAAGGAGTCACCTATACTCCGTTATGTCTGAATTTGGTATTCCTGCAAAGTTAATACGTTTATGCAGGATGACACTGCGCAACACCAGCAGCGCAGTGAAAATTGGGAAGGACCTCTCCCTTCCGTTTCATGCCAAGCGATGTTTCAGACAAGGTGATTCCTTATCATGCGACTTCTTTAATATAGTCATCGAGAAGATCATCCGAGCTGCTGACCTGAGATGCAGCGGCACAATTTTCCATAAGAGTGATATGCTCCTGGCGTGTGCAGATGGTATTGACATCATTGGCTACAATACGCGCGAAGTCAGTGCAGCATTCTCCAGGCTAGAAAAGAGTCGAGCCGAATGGGTCTTGCAGTGAACGCAGATAAAACGAAGTATCTCGTGTCAACAAACAAACAGTCCCAGCGTCTTGGAAACCACGTCCCTGTTGATAACACTTCCTCTGAGGTAGTGAAGGACTTTGTTTACCTGGGATTCAGCATTAACTCCTCCAACGATATCAGTATTGAGATTAAACGAAGGATAACTCTTGACAACAGGTGTTACTTTGGGCTGAGTAAGCAATGGAGAAGCAGAGCTATCTCTCGACGAACAAAACTGACGCTCTATAAGTCAATAATCATGCCCGTCCTACTATACGCATCACAAACCTGGACGTTGAGCAGGTGAAAGGATTTTGATGAAAGGACTTTGGGAGCGTTCAAGAGAAAAATCTTTCACAAGATCTATGGTTCAATCTGCGTCAATGGCGAGTACCGAATACAATGGAACCACGAGCTGTATGGCATATGCTGACATCGATATAGTCAAGCGTATTAAAATTGAGCGGTTTCACTGGCTAGGTCATGTCGCGAGAATGAACGACGAAGCTCCAGCTAAAAAATTATTCCATTCGGTACCCATCGGCGGCCAACGCAGACGAGGAAGACTGCATGTGCGTTGGAAAGCCCAGACATTGGATAACCTGACAACGCTTGGAGTTTCCAACTGGCTCCAGCAAACGCACGACAAAAGAGGCTGGCGCAATAACTTAGACGAGACCAAAACCGACCAACGGTTGTTAGCGCTATCTAAGAAATTAAGTAAGGAAGTTAAGATTACCCCATTAAGCTTACATATAAGCTTGATTCAACAGTTGAGTAATATCAAAATGTGTTAATGTCATCTCATTTTTTATGAACCAACATGTTATTTCCTCAGTCAAATATTTTTTTCAAGGGTGCCATGCAAGTTTTGTCGAAAGTTTGAATTTTATGGCTAGAGTCGCATGTCTAGGAGTTAATAATGTTCGAAATCTTCGATCTCCACATTGTTACTTAAATACGGTATTCAAATTCACTAACACTGATATTTTCGGGACTTAAGAAAAGGGAACACAACTTTGGTTAAAAATGACAATTGTTTGCTTGCACGATGTTGAAAAATCCTTTCAATAGGCGGGTCAACGTAGTGTTCCAAGTGTGTTCAGTGACGCTATCATGATATGACTCGAACTATTTTTTCCCATTCACAATATTGTTCGGATGCTCAGTGAATTGTGAAAATTATATATTAAACTATAAATTCCACTTATATTCACCTTTTTTCACAAAAACAAAAGAACACTTGGCAATTCACTGAATATAGGAGATTTTTTTGCCCGTTTTATTCGAATATTTTCGAACCATAACCGCGAAAAAGATGCAACCATCAAAACTAAAATTTCAATGGAGCAGATTTCTTTTAATTATTTTCGACTTAAGATATTTAGTAACGACAATTTTTTTACACAATCTTAACAAATAAATTATTAAATTATTACAATAACTTTTATTTTATAATAATAAATTGTTGATAATGAAATAAATTGTTAGTTTTGATAAGAAAACAAATTTTTGTAAATTGCTGGTTACATCTTTTTCGCGGTTATGGCTCGTTTTATTCTCGACGGCCGTGTTACTTACAAGTTGACTGGGATACTTTATCCTAGATTCAACAAGCACACGAATAAAAAATTACATACGCTTTCGTAAACTATAAAATTCTTTAAATGTACCACTTTGAACTCTGAACAAAATTCAATAAATCATTTATAATTTATTGATTCCAAGCGATGTTTTGAGCGAACATCCGCAAAATCAGTCACAAACGAAAAGCAAAAAATTATCACAAAAAAAAAAAAAATGAAAAAACTTTTCGCAATATTTCTCGCACTGCGATGAACACCAACAGAAATAAAAACAACCAAAAGAACAACAATTTGTAACATTATCCGCAAAACATTTTATGGATTTTCGCTGCTGGACGTAAAAGCAAATGAAAATGAATAAAAAAGCCAAAAAAAAAAATAAAAAAATATAGCCGATTCATAAAAAGTGGTCTTACATATTAAAACATATTAAAAAATATATCATAAAATTAAAGCACAGTGGTTAAAAAAGCTATATTTATACAAAATAAAAAACTTCATACACTAACAGGAAATAAACAAAACTTACGCCACTGTGCAATAAAGGCAGCCAATTGATGTCCCATAAAACAGTGACGCCCGCTGTGCAGTGTTTATGAAGTCCAGCGCAGCTATGAGAGTGACAGCATGTGGTGTGGCTGCAATGGTCAGAAAGAGATAACAAATAAGTGGCGAAAAAGAGTGCGAGCTAGACAGAGAGTAAGAGATCAAGACAGACCGACAGACCGCAAGCGTTATAAAATATAAACGAAACGAAATCAACAATTAAAAAAATCCCGAATGCATTGTAAACAAGCGAACAACATGCAAAATAACTACAAGGACAACAAAGAGCAGGATATCAGAAAAAAAAACAACTGTGAAAAAGTATAAAAGCTTAACATACCAGCTTGAACGTATTGCCAACGATACGTAACAACAAAAACAGCAACAACATAACAAAAAATATACTGCAATTCATGCATGCTAGGCATCCTTTGCAGACATCCTGCTGCAATGAAAAATAAAAACAAAAATGATTTAAAAAGTATCTTCAATATACTACATACATGTATAGATGCGTTAATAATGTATGCATGTGTGTGTCAGCAAAATTGCACACATACGTACATATATCTATATAACGTTTATTGTATATTTTTTAAGTATGCTTGTTTTGCCTGTGGCTGTGCTTGTGGCCGGTCGCCTTTACACAGGACATGAAGTGCTTTGTTGCCTATGTTGCTGCCTCTCTTGTTGTCCTTGCTTTGCTATATTTATGCATTTTAATTATCCACTGAGATTATTATATATGTGCGGCTTGTTCATGGCTAGTCTCTGCAACAGTATAGAATAAAAAAAAAATCTGCACCAAGTATTGCACTTTGTGGTATTGTTGTGCAGTGATCGCACAGTGCTGCACAGTAGTACAATTTTTAACACAGCTTTCTTTTCTCACTTAAATGGAATTTTCATTAATTTTTTTAAACTTTTTTTTATACAACATCGACATTTAACATCACCAAAACTAACAATACCAAACATTAACAAACTAGCAACTACTTTGGTAGGTGGCATGTAAGCGGTGATCGATGACGATTAATACCTAGAGCATGACTGTTCGTAAGAAAAACAAAATACTAGGATAAAAAGTTTTGGTCCTACGGTGTAGAAAACAGCAGAGGCAAACGCTTCACGCAAAAAAACTGCTTAGAAGTAGGCGTTGCAGAGCAAAGGCTCTCAGCTGAACCAAGTCAGCCCTAGATTACTCTGTGAAGCTATAAGCTAAACAGTTAAAACATCTACTCACCTAGAGAGAGACTATTAGTCTGGTTGGTTTGATTAGTTCGTGCATATGTCACCTTGAACCAGTTGAGAATTGTAACGCATAAAAATTCTTAATTATACACTTCTTAATGTGTTCAATATGGTATGGTAAGGGGGTCTTTGTTATTGTTGTTGAGTTATCATTACTCTGTTTCTATAAATTCCAAATTCTAGGTCTTGACTATGTAGACTGGTAAAAATAATTTAATATAATTTTTGAGGTCTACAAATATGATTGAGGTCTTGAAGAGATTTGCACTTAAGTATATATTTATAGTATCTTATTCTATTACTTACTTACTTACTTAGCTGGCTCTTACAACCGTTGGTTGGTTTTGGCCTCGTCTACACGCAAAGAAATTTTTCGTTTACCGCAACTGAAAAATTCACCAACTATACTTCGTTTGCGAACTTTATTTGCCGCAAACGAATATTCAGTTGTCATCAACTTAAAAATATTCTTGCTTGCAACGAAAAAACATCGAACTTAACGAAATTTTATCATTGTTTTTTAAGTTTAAGTTTAGCCGAGTGTGCTGGCGGTCGAGTCTAGGAACTCGATGGACCTGGGTTCAATCCCCAACAGGAACACCAAATTTTTTTTTTTTTTTAATCAATGTTTTTTTAAGTAAAACTTATTTTGACGGTTCCTTTTGACCAATCAGTTAATGAAACAGAATTAGAATTTCAATCATTAAATTAAAATTTTTGATACTTACACAACCAAGAATCGAACCCACGTCTCCCGCGTGCCAGTGTAGCATGCTTCCATTGAGCTATTGTGAGATATTGTCTAGAATGAATTTTTTATTTACTTAAGCTGTAACACATTCTTGTTTTTTTCGTTTATGGCAAATATTTAACATTTGTCATCAACGAAAGCGAGCTGTGTAGCAGTTGTGTGACTGCGCATGTGCTTCACAGTTGTGTGTCAGTTTGTTCACAATCTTAAAATACTTCCTTTTCGTTGATGGCAAATATTAAACACTTTTCATCAACGAAATCATGCAACTTTTTTTGTCATTTGAGAACTATTAGCTTGTAACAAATTAATTTTTTTCCTGCAAACGAAGTTTTCAGTTGGAAAAAATAAATTTTTCGGTTGCTGCAATTTAAAAATCACTGCCGCTTATGACAAAAATAATTAATTTCTTGCAACTAAATAACGTGTTTCCCGCAACTAACCATTATTATGCCAACGTTTACAAAAAATGATTTGAAACACGACAAACGAAGTTCGTTTGCAGCAAACTGGCGATAAACGTTTTTTTTCTCTGCGTGTAAGAATTTGCGCCAGCCCCATTTGTCGTGCGCTTGCTGGCGCCAGTTGGAAATTCCAAGCGTTGTCAGGTTATCCAATGCCTGGTCTTTCCAAAGGAGATGCGGTCTTCCTCGTCTGCGTTGGCCACCGTTGTGTACCGAATCCAATAATTTTTTCGCTGGAGCTTCGTCGTTCATTCTCTCGACATGATCTAGCCAGCGAAGCCGCTCTATTTTAATACGCTTGACTATATCGATGTCGGCATAAAGCTCATACAGCTCGTGGTTCCATCGTATTCGGTACTCGCCATTGACGCAGATTGGACCATAGATCTTGCAAAGGATTTTCTCTTGAACGCTCCCAAAGTCCTTTCATCAGAGCTGCTCAACGTCCAGGTTTGTGATGCGTTTAGTAGAACGGGCATGATTATTGACTTATAGAGCGTCAGTTTTGTTCGTCGAGAGAGAGCTCTGCTTCTCAATTGCCTATTGAGCCCAAAGAAACACCTGTTGGCAAGAGTTATCCTTCGTTTAATCTCAATACTGATATCGTTGGAGGAGTTAATGCTGGATCCCAGGTAAACAAAGTCCTTCACTACCTCAAAGGAAGTGTTGTCAACAGTGACGTGGTTTCCAAGAAGCTGGGACTGTTTGTTTGTTGACACAAGATACTTCGCTTTATCTGCGTTCACTGCAAGACCCATTCGACTCGACTCTTTTTCTAGTAGAATGCTGCACTGACTTCGCCCGTATTGTGGCCAATGATGTCGATATCATCTGCATACGCCAGCAGCATAATACTCTTATAGAAAATTGTGCCGCTGCGTCTCAGGTCAGCAGCTTTAATGATCTTCTCCATGACTATATTAAAGAAGTCGCACGATAAGGAATCACCTTGTCTGAAACCTCGCTTGGTATCGAATGGAAGGGAGAGGTCTTTCCCGATTTTCACTGCGCTGCTGGTGTTCTTCAGAGTCATCCTGCAAAGACGTATTAGCTTCGCAGGAATACCAAATTCAGACATGATGGAGTATAGGTGACTCCTTATTGGACTGTCGAAGGCGGCTTTGAAATCGACAAAAAGATGGTGTGTGTCGATTTGTTTTTCGAGGGTCTTTTACAAGATTTACCGCAGCGTGAAGATCTGGTCAATGGTGGACTTTGCAGGTCTGAAGCCACACTGATAAGGTCCAATCAGTTGGTTGACGATGGGCTTTAGTCTTTCACACAATACGCCCGACAGGACCTTATATGCGATATTAAGAAGGTTAATCCCACGGTAGGTCTGTGAATTGATTTAAACAGAGCTTCGCCCCCGGTCTTAAACAGCTCAGCCGCAAGGCTATCGGCTCCTGCGGCTTTGTTGTTTTTAAGCTGAACTATAGCTGTTAAGATCTCGTTATAGTCGGGCAGCGGAACTTCAACGCTGTCATCCATAATTGGGGTTTCCGGGATATCATCTCCACTGGCGGGATTGTTGTCAGCGTCGCCATTTTAAAGTCTAGAGAAGTGCTCCCTCCATAACACCAGTTAACTCTGGACATCTGTCACTAGATTTCCACTCTCATCCTTGCAGGAAGAGGCTCCGGTCTTTAAACCATCGGCCAGGCGTCTTATATTTTCGAAAAATTTTCGGGTCTCATTCTTGTTGCCATGCATTCCAATTTTCTCGCACTCACGCATTTCCGCCTCTCGTTTTTCGCCTGAAAACGGGTCTCTCTTCCCTCCTCTTCACTCGGTATCGCTCCATAACAGCACGCGTTACAACCGACTGCAGGGTCTGGCTTTGTTGGAGGTCTTTCTCTGCAATGGCGTTGTGACACTCCTGGTCGTGCCACTGGCTTCCACGAGGGTGGTGGTAGCCTATCACCTCTTCGGCAACCGTATGCATAGAGTGGGATATGCACGTCCACTTTGCGCATATATCGTCGATCGGATGAGTGCTTTCTTGAAGCAGGAGTGAGAGTCGAGAAGTGAAGGCTTCGGCTCTACGTTTTGACTGCAGCTTGTTGACGTCTAGCTTTCTTAGTGTAGGATTGCGAGCATTCTTAGCTGCGCACAGACGTGTGCAGATCTTGGCTGCGTCTGATATGCACATTGCAGGTGCATATCCGTAAATCATTATCAGTTTTTCATTTGCGGTAGTCGTTATCAGATTTGGGAATCATTATTTTATTTATTCTTTTACGTTTCATTGAAATGCTTTTTTATGTGGTGGGCTGCAAACCCAACGCACAACTTTTGCTTGATGGCCAAAGGGAAAGCCCACCGCTCAAATTAGCCGCCAAAGTTTATCGGGCGATAGTTTTTGAAGTTTCCAGGAGACACCACGTGGAGGTTTTTAGTCGACTTGAGACGATTTTGTCATGGATAATGCTGGCTTCGCCAAGTTGAGGCAGTCAGACACGTTGCCATGTAAAGATCGCCCCCTTGTCTCGCATCTTATTCTATTAAACGAGCAATATTTATATAAATATTTGTAAAAGCGTTCTCGATAACGTCTCTAACTATTTCTATGAAATTTACAAAATTGACGAAAAGGGGCTGAAAAATCGATCCAGCTAGGTCTTATCTCTGGGAAAAGTCATTTTCCGAGTTTTCACGCATTTAAAAAATACCTTCATTTTCTTGCCGATATACTAAGTTAATTTTTTTATCTAAATTACGGTGTTGGCAGCGCAGCAGAAAGAGCTTCCTCTTGACAATCTGATGGCAGTGAGATCAATCCCTGACATTGAAAATAATTTTTTTGTTTTCATTTTTGAGCTTCACCAAACAAACAGTGAAGCTGCTGCTTAATCGAAACAGCTGAAATAGCCAAAAAGCAGTAACAATACCGCACTCTGTTCTTTATCAATGTAGTTTTTTGATTCTTTCTCGTCGCTGATCACTACCGGTTTGATATATTTCTCATTTGGATTTTGTAATACAAACTATATAGCGCAGATGTTTAGCCGAAGTGTAGTACTGCAAAAGTATGATGCGGGCGGTGTTGGCAGAATAGAGATTTTTCCTCGTTTTTCGAGAATTTCCGAATAACGGGAAAATCAGGCTTAAAAACGAAAAAAATTGTCGTTGGACGCGTCTTTATGTGAAAAAATATATTTCTCAAAAAATCTAGCAAAAATTGTATGCATTTTTCTTTTCATTTGTTCCAATTTCTAAAAACATTTCAGAATTATGTGAAAGAGCCGGAAACTTCACATGTATATTATTAGGATTTTCGTTAAATGCTAGTTCAAATGCAATATTTTTCTGTATTTATTTTTTATTAATATGGAAAAATCACAATTTAATAGGTTAAGAAAATGGGAAGGAATATTTTAAATAAATAAATAATAAGTTTGTCGATCTCCATAAAAAAAAGCTTGAAAAGTGCACCCCTCATTTTAAAAATGACTTAGGGACAGTTCCAGAAATAAAAAAAAATAATATTTTGAACCCCTTTACTTACACCATCGAAATGTTTTTCCATGATTTTAAATTTGATGTCCGAGACATATGTGACATAAAGTTAAAATTGTTAATATTCTTCTTTTATGAGCAAAAATTCAAGTTCACGCGAGGTTTAATTGAGGTATCAGGGCTTACCACTCGAATATTATTTCAGAAGTTCAAAGTCTAGCAAAGTCCTTTTCAACGTTACATCATTTCCTAGGTTCGGACAAAAAATGCATTAGTAAAGGCAGAAAAAAAAATTTGCGGTTCTTAAGTGGGTAAAACAACGATTTTTTTGAGCTGTCTTGAAGTTTTTTTAAAAATAACGGGTGCACTTTTCCAACTTTATATATAAATTATATAAATCTATATAATTAATAGGCTAAGTTTTTTTTTGTGACTTCAACTCCTCCCAGACCAATGGACCAATTTTATCGATTCAGATGTCATTAAATTAGGTTTAGGCTGTAGATATGTAAACCCCTTTTAAAAATTGTAATTTCGCTTCAGGGGGTTCATAACATTTTAAAACAGAAATAAAATTTTTGTACAAAAATCCGCTATTAAATCAATTTGAAATTTAGTTTGAGAACACCTCATTTATTGGTCAAATTTGAATTTTTTTCGAAACTAAAAATTTTTAACCAAAATTATCTTGTATGCACTCCTCAACTGTCAATTGTTCGAAAAATGCAGTTTCAAAATAAAAAGTTCCACTTTCCGAGGAAACAACTCAGACAAATTTTAACGGTTTTCAAAATTTTTTTTATTTTTCAAAATTTTTGTTTAATTTTCTTTGAAATGTGTTGACAATTACAGTAATTATCTTCCCACATCTATTTTTAATGAATTTTCTTAATATTGTCTTTAAATGTTTAGCGTGTATTTTTATCAAACGCCAAGGCAGAGAAAAAATCTCTCTGAAATTTAAAGTTCTATATTTGGAAGCGAATATCTCTGCCACTTAGTAATAGCTAATAATAATATTATGTATTAATTATAATCTTATGTATTAGATTTGATAAAAAGTTATTTCCATGTGTAGAAACTGTGGTTCTAACAGTTGGCCAATTTTTGCAAAATAACAAAAGTTACAATTTTCCAACACAATTTAAAAAACAAAATGAACTAAGATTTTTTAATAAAAATGTTTGAGTTCAAAGCTAAAACTGTCATTACACTTATGTACTAGATTTGATAAAAAGTTATTTCCATTTGTGGAAACTGTGGTTCTTACAGTTTGGCCAATTTTGGCAAAATGACAAAAGTTACAATTTTCCAACGAAATTTAAAAAAAACTGAACTTTGATTTTTTAATAAAAATTTCTGAGGCTAAAGTTGAAAATGCCATTATACTTATGTACTAGATTTGATAAAAAGTTATTTCCATTTGTAGAAACTGTGTTTCTAACAGTTTGGCCAATTTTGGCAAAATGACAAAAGTTACAATTTTCGAACTTAATTTAAAAACAACTGAACTATGATTTTTTAATAAAACTTTCTGAGGTTAAAGCTAAAACTGCCATTACACTTTTGTAGTGGATTTGATAAAAAGATATTTCCATTTGTAGAAACTGTAGTTCTAACAGTTTGGCCAATTTTGGCAAAATGACAAAGGTTACAATTTTCCAACTCAATTTTAAAAAAACTGAACTATGATTTTTTAATAAAAATTTCTGAGGCCAAAGTTGAAAATGCCATTACACTTATGTACTAGATTTGATAAAAAGTTATTTCCATTTGTAGAAACTGTGGTTCTAACAGTTTGACCAATTTTGGCAAAATGACAAAGGTTACAATTTTCCAACTCAATTTTAAAAAAACTGAACTATGATTTTTTAATAAAAATTTCTGAGGTCAAAGTTGAAAATGCCATTACACTTATGTACTAGATTTGATAAAAAGTTATTTCCATTTGTAGAAACTGTGGTTCTTACAGTTTGGCCAATTTTGGCAAAATGGCAAAAGTTACAATTTTCCAACACAATTTAAAAAACAAAATGAACTAAGATTTTTTAATAAAACTTTCTGAGGTTAAAGTTAAAACTGCCATTACACTTTTGTAGTAGATTTGATAAAAAGTTATTTCCATGTGTAGAAACTGTGGTTCTAACAGTTTGACCAATTTTTGCAAAATAACAACAGTTACAATTTTCCAACACAATTTAAAAAACAAAATGAACTAAGATTTTTTAATAAAAATTTGTGAGGTCAAAGCTAAAACTGCCATTACACTTATGCATAAGATTTGCTAAAAAGTTATTTCCATTTCTGGAAACTTTGGTTCTAACAGTTTGGCCAATTTTGGCAAAATGACAAAAGTTACAATTTTCCAACTCAATTTAAAAAAAACTGAACTATGATTTTTTAATAAAAATTTCTGAGGTCAAAGTTGAAACTGCCATTACACTTATGCATAAGATTTGATAAAAAGTTATTTCCATTTCTGGAAACTGTGGTTCTAACAGTTCGGCCAATTTTGGCAAAATGACAAAAGTTAAAATTTTCCAACGCAATTTAAAAAACCGAACTATGATTTTTTAATAAAAATTTCTTAGGTCAAAGCTAAAACTGCCATTATACTAATGTACTAGATTTGATAAAAAGTTATTTCCATTTGTAGAAACTGTGTTTCTAACAGTTCGGCCAATTTTGGCAAAATGACAAAGGTTACAATTTCCCAACTCAATTTTAAAAAAACTGAACTATGATTTTTTAATAAAAATTTCTGAGGTCAAAGTTGAAAATGCCATTACACTTATGTACTAGATTTGATAAAAAGTTATTTCCATTTGTAGAAACTGTGGTTCTTAGAGTTCGGCCAATTTTGGCAAAATGACAGAAGTTAAAATTTTCCAACGCAATTTAAAAAAACCGAACTAAGATTTTTTAATAAAAATTTCTGAGGCCAAAGTTGAAACTGCAATTACACTTATGCATAAGATTTGATAAAAAGTTATTTCCACTAATGGAAACTGTGTTTCTAACAGTTCGGCCAATTTTGGCAAAACGACACAAGTTAAAATTTTCCAACTGAATTTAAAAAAAACTGAACTATGATTTTTTAATAAAAATTTCTGAGGTCAAAGCTAAAACTGCCCTTACACTTATGTATTAGATCTGATAAAAAGTTATTTCCATTTGTAGAAACTGTGGTTCTTACAGTTTGGCCAATTTTGGCAAAATGACAAAAGTTAAAATTTTCCAACGCAATTTAAAAAAACTGAACTATGATTTTTTAATAAAAATTTCTGAGGTTAAAGTTGAAACTGCCATTACACTTATGCATAAGATTTGATAAAAAGTTATTTCCATTTCTGGAAACTGTGGTTCTTACAGTGTGGCCAATTTTGGCAAAATGACAAAAGTTACAATTTTCCAACTCAATTTAAAAAAACTGAACTATGATTTTTTAATAAAAATTTCTGAGGTCAAAGTTGAAGCTGCCATTACACTTATGCATAAGATTTGATTAAAAGTTATTTCCATTTGTAGAAACTGTGGTTCTTACAGTTTGGCCAATTTTGGCAAAATGACAAAAGTTAAAATTTTCCATTCAATTTAAAAAAAATTGAAAAATGATTTTTTAATAAAAATTTCTGAGGTCAAAGCTAAAACTGCCATTACACTTATGTACTAGATTTGCTAAAAAGTTACTTCCATTTCTGGAAACTGTGGTTCTAACAGTTTGGCCAATTTTGGCAAAATAACAGAAGTTAAAATTATCCAACTCATTTAAAAAAAAACTGAACCATATTAGTTGTACTGAAGATACCTGAGGTCAACAACAATACTGCCATAACACTTTTCTTTTAGGTTTGAAAAATTTTTTTTTTATTTATAGAATTAACAATTTTGTCAATTTTTGGAACAATACAAAAACTGTTTCAAAAAAAATTTTCATGCCGTTTTATTATTTTTTAGTTTCTTATATCTTTTTCGTTCTTTGCAATGAAACTAAAAGAGCAAAATAAAAAGAGCTTTTTATTTATATAAATCTGTTAGTAACAGAGATTTTTAACTTTTTCTCTGTTAAAATTCTCACTGTTGCTAACAGAGCTCTGTTAAGTTTTTTTTTGCCGAATGCTGCATTTCGCCGTATGCTAACTTCACACCAGTATACAGTATTAAGTATTCAATATTCACGAACACGGTCTACCTCGGTTCTTTGGCTAGCTCGCCAAAAACTTATCATGCATGATCACGGCGGTTGCAAAAAAATTTGACTTTGGCAACATTGATCAGAATGTATCTGCTTCGTGGTTTATTTAAAACTATAAAAACTTGTATTACAGATTCAATCTTTAAATCATTTTTTCTATCATTGCTTTGTTCTACTGTTCGTTAAGAAACCAATGAAAGCTTTAACGCATAAAATTGTTTTTTTTTTTTAAATATTATCACATTAAAAAAAAAGAAGTTAAACAAAGTTCATCGAGTAACTCTTTCATTTTTCACGCGAATTAATTTTCATTTCATTTTATAGGAAATCCATTTTGCAGGAAGGAAACAAGCAGTAGTTGTTGTAGCACAGACTCAATCTGCAGCAATAAGCTGCAAGGACATCCTGATGCGTTTGTGGTAAGCAATAAAAATACGCATGCAATACGAAAGTGTAAGCAGTATTAAAGCTGCATGCATGCGTGCGTGCGTGCAGGATGCATAACAAGGCCAATTGTGTAGGCTGTTGTTGTTGTTATTGTTGCTGGTTTTTGTTTTTGTAACTGCTCACTAGTGCACCCACCACTCAGCTGAAGCCTCGAGCCACAGCACCGCATCAATTGAAAGGTAAAAAAATTGTAAATGAAATGTTGCGATTTCAATTACCACTTTGAGCAGAAGTAGAAGCTGAAGCAGCCAGTGCAATACCAGTCAACCAGCTGTTCGGTCGGCCAACCTGCCGCCTTTATGCTGACCATGTGGCAGCATAATAAATTTTCAACAGCGCTTTGTGAGGATAATCGCAGTTTTAATTGGAATTCAATTGAATTTTTTTATGCATGTACTTGCACACATATATATATATATATATATATCATACACACATACTTACACATATGCAATTAACAATTGCATATTTTATTGCTGTATTGCTGTCAGTAGCATCATAAGTGTGCAATACAGGCACACAAATATCCTTTGTAAGTGTCATTGTTGTTGGCATGAAATATAAAAATAAAAAAAAAAAATCGCAAAGTGCTGATATTTTTCACAATAGCTGCCTACCACTTAACGCATCTTAACAGCATATTTAGTGTATTTTTTTTTTATCTAGCCCAAAGCTGCACAGAGTGTCCTTTGTTGTATTTTTTATATTTTTTATGTTTAATTGACCTTGTGAGCATTATGAAAACAAAAACAACTCTTCCTTCGCTGTAAAGAGCATTTAAGAGCTTAAAGCTATGTAGCGCTTTAATGTAATTGAGTTGAAAATAATTGACAGATGTTTTATAATGTCAAAAATATGTGCTATATGTCAAAATAATTCACATTGCATGACTGCATGAATATTTCAATCTTCGCCCCAAGGATGCTGTTGATAAATGCGGTCATAATGCTGCGAGCATTAAAAGAAGGTAAATATTTAAAACTGGCGTTTATCAGTTTTAAGTTAAAATGCTTTAAGCCTGATACGACAAATCCTGCTGATAATATCTGCTACAGTGTCCTTGTGACGGCGGTTAGCTAAGGGCAGCCACCATGTCTTGACTCTCAATGGTCCTGGTGGTCCTGGTGTTGCTTAATGCGTGTCTTCGGTTTGAGGTTAAAAAAGGTGTCATACGAACCGTGCCGAGGCACATTAAAAATAATCCAGACGATAACGGAGTATATCGGATACCAGACGACCTCCGATACTAACCAGCCTTACCCGCGCACAGGAACCTCTGTATGGGTAGACCTTCTATTGTCCTATACTCGTGGGAACAAAATCGAACAAACAATAACAAAAATAACAACAAAAACCCAACAAATACAAAAACAGGAGTCCGGTAGGTACTCATAAAATCCTGGAAGGAAGTTTTAGTGCCGTTACCGTTACCAAATTGATGACAGAAGGCAAAGTTCTGAGCGGCAGCGTGACCTGCCTGGATATGCGCCCGCAGCTATTTCCGCCATTAACAACAACAACAACAACAACAACACAAAGTACCGATATTCCGGTTACGAAGACAACCTCGCCCTGGAGAATGATCTTGGCCCTAGCACTTCGGCAAGAGCTGCAGCTAGATTGATTTCAGACTGTTTCTTGTCGGAAGCGAAGACTTTAACTTAACTCGGGTCCAGTTAGGTTGTTGGTCGGTGCGTTAGCTAGCTCGGCAAGAGCAAGCGAGTCCGTCCATCTAAATTGACCTGGTACGTGAAACGTGCCAAACCAAAGATACTGAAACGCCAAGAAAATAAAACGAGCACTTCCTACAATACAAGCCCACCTAAGGTTGAATTTGCCAACAAAAGGCAAAAGTCAATGGAGGAATTGACTGGAGGATACAGCGAGGCCGTATAGCAAAGTGGTAGAAGGGCAGCAAAAAGTGCTGGATATCATTGATACGCGGATGGCGGATGGTTACTCTAGATATCTGTCACTAGATTCCCATTTTCATGCTTGCAGGAAGAGGCTCCGGTCTTGAAACCATCGGACAGGCGTTTTATTTTTTCAAAAAATTATTTTTTCATTCCTGTCGCCATGCATCCCAATTTTCTCGCACTCATGCATTTTTGCCACTCTTTTTTTTTTTTTGGCCTGAGCAGGCGTCTCTCTTCTGTCCTCTTCTCTCAGTGTCGCTCCATTATAGCATGCGTTACAACCGACTGAAGGGTGTCCTTGTAATTGGCGTCCTTATCTGCAGTGGCGTCACGATACTCTTGATCGTGTCACTGGTTTCGACGTAAACACATAAAATATTTTTAAAAAGTAATAAAAATTATACCAAAATAAAAAGTATTTTATAGTATTTTGAAAAATCATGCCAATTGACGTCCCACGGAAGGTCTTCGCGGGACGCACATTTTTAAGCTGAAAATTGGGACAACCCGTATGAAGATCGGAACCAGGCAGCCCTAGTAGGCGGTGTTCTTTTTGGCAGTATCGTTGCGACACTCCTGTTCTTGCCTCTGGTTACGGCGAGGGCGGTGGTAGCCTGTCACCTTTTTGGAGCCTGTACGCATAAATTGGCATATATCGTCAATCGGAGCGATCGGAGGAGTGCTTTCTAGAAGCAAAAGTGAGACTCGAGTAGCGAAGGCTTTGGCTGTCCGTTTTGACTGTAGCTGTAGCAACGTCTAGCTTTTTCTGTGTAGAATTGCGAGCATTCTTAGCTGCGGACAGACGTGTGCGGATCTTGGCTGCGACAAGATATTGATCCAAGTCTATGTTTGCACCGCGGATCGTGCGTACGTCTAGTACACTGGAAGAGTGCCTTCCGTCAATCAAAAAGTGATCAATTTGGTTGCGTGTTTTTTGATCAGGGGACAGCCAGGTGCCCTTATTAATAATGAGATGCTTGAATCTAGTGCTACTTTCATCCATGTCTCGAGCTGCGGCGAAGTAAATCAAGCTCATTCCGTTATCGGATGCGTTATTGTGGAGGCTGAACTTTCTGACTGTTGAACCAAATATGTTTTCCTAACCCACTTTGGCATTGAAGTTGGCCAAGCACGATTTTTGTGTCATGACGGGGACAGCGCTCGTATGCGTTTTCAAGTCGCTCGTAAAAACTTTCATTGGTCTCATCTTTTTCTTCTGTCGGAGCGTGTGCATGATGTAGAAAAATTTCGCCTTGAGGCGGATTAGAACAAGTCGTGCTAAGTTGGCCAAGCACGATTTTTGTGTCATAACGGGGACAGGCGCTCGTATGTATTTTCAAGGCGCTCGTGAAAACTTTCATCGGACTCATCTTTTCCTTCTGTCGGAGCGTGTGCATGATGTAGAAAAATTTCGCCTTGAGGCGGATTAGAACAAGTCGTGCGTTCACAGGTGTGAACCGCAAGACAAGATGCCGTTTCCTCTTGCCAGCTACAAATCCATATCCCAACTAGTAGATATCACAGGATGCTTGCCGTAAGCAATCCTGTCCCTTCCATCGCATTTTTTGGATTGCAGTGATATCAGAATTATATATTTCCAAGATATCAATCAGTTGGATGGAGTCACCATACCAATTTAGTCTGCGGATATACCAGGTGCATATCCGTAAATCATTATCAGTTTTCTTTTGCGGTAGTCGTCTTCAGATTTGGTAATCATTCTTTCATTTATAATTATTCGTTTCATTGAAATTATTTTTTATAGGGTGGACTCAAACTCAACGCTTATCCTTTGGAAATCCAACTAACGGGTGTTAGTTTGCGGTTTCCAGGAGATACCACCTTGAGGTTTGAGTCGACTTTGTATAATGCTGGCCTCGCCAAGTCACACGTTGCCATGTGAAGATCGCCCCTTGTCTTCCACAGCATGTTTATAACAATATAAAATCTGAACAAACGGCCTTGCATTGATTGGTTGGGACTATAGAAAAATAAAATCCGTCTCACAAAATGAATTCACACTCGAAGGAGCTTGCAATAATATCATGCTAAAATCCATAAGACGTGCTCTAGTTGGATAAGGTGTGAACAAAATAATAACGGCACTTGTAGATAAACTACTTAATAATAGCGCTATAAAATCAGTATCTTGTGGCACGCCCCAAAGAGGTGTGTGTTATTTAAGTGATTCCTTGTCTTACAGACAACCAACAGACAACAAATAGATTTGTTTACTACATTTCTGCTGTCAATAATTTGTGGCATAAGGAAGTCAAAATGCCATAAAGAAGGCTCAAAATTTGCGAACAAAAAATGATGAATTATCCTGAAATAAAATACACGAAACAAGCATAAATCTAAACAAGCAAATCTGCAAGCACCTAGTGCCAGTGTCCCCAGACTGCTGTCCATATAAGCTATAAAATTCACAAACACACACACAGACACACTCACACATACATGCACAATCGATGTGAAAATCCTCTCAATATGTAATTTATTGCCAAAACTTGGCTTAATGACTGCGACGGAAAAATATTGCTAACGTACGTCATTATAAGGGAGACGCAGCAAGGATTAGATGTGGGTTGTGAGTGAGTGAGTGTGTGACTTGAGTTGCTGAGTTAAAGAGTGAGTTAGTGAGTGTTTGAGTGAGTGAGCAAGCAATATGCTATGCGGCAAGCAAGGAAGCATGATAAGAAAGCCCGTTATAGTATGAAGCCACAGAAAAAAAACAGAAAAAAAGCCAACAGCAGAAAGCATTTCAATGCTGAAGAATCAATAAAAGTCACTAGTTTGTAGAGAAGAAGGATTTGCAGCATACAGCATTTGAGTGAGGATGCAAGCATAGCTATGTATGTGACGTATGTGTATAGCTTGTGGAAGAGGTGTGCAAGATAAAAGGACGTTTGATGATAAATGCTGGTTGAGCTTGTTGTTATTGTTGTTGCTGCTAGCTCTATAACAGCAACATGTGAGTCATGCCAAAGAATGACGTTTAAGTAATACGAAAAGTTCGAAAGCTATGGCAGGACATCAAGCTGACAAAGAAAAATATTATAAAACAAGTAGTAGAAGAAAACAAAAAAAGAACGAATGTCAGACATAATGATGGGGGCATATGAAGGTGAAAAAGCAGATAATTTTATAGAAAAAATAAGAGAAAGAAATGTATAAAATGTCGACAGAAGAAGTAAAAATTTAAGCGAAGCCAACGAAATATGCACAGAAGAAGCACATAAGTACAGACGTGCAGACAGCCGCAAAAGCTTAGAAAAGAAATCAAATAATAAAAGCTGTCTCATGCATTGTCATTGGCAGACAACGCCGCTGTCTCACACCACAAGCGCTAGGCTTTACCGGAAACGGAAATTCGCCAACATAAAAGCGCACATTAAGATTGTCCTTAGGCGGATAAAAATCTGCTGCTCAGGACAGGACAGCAGATGAATGTGAAAGCGAAAGTATAAGAGACAATAACTTGTAATGCATTATTTATGATCAAGTTGACCGCTGCTGAGCAAAGAATAAAATTAAAGAAAAATAGAAAATAAAAATAAAAAAACAAGGATATACATATGTAGGTATAACTAAAAGATAGCGTGTGAAACGTAAGAGGCAAACATTGTAGTATCATGACACCATATTAAAGTTTAAGTGTTGACAGCTAACAAAAGTTTTTCTTGTTGTTGTTTTTGGCAACTTTGTTTGCCAGCTTGTTTGTTTGTTTGTTTGTTAGTTAGTTTGCTTGTTTATTTGTTTGTTTTGTGTGTATGAAGGGCACCCTCCTGCAGTTATACAAAGCAATTCCAACATCGACTTAATACAGTCATGATTTACACCTTATTGTCGACGAAAAAAAAAACAACCAATAGCAGCTCCAATACTAATGCCAACACCAACACCAATACCACCAAAGCCAGCAGCAGACTTAAAACGTGCCTGGCATTTGAACCAACTTGGCATAGCTTACAACATGCTAGTATTAAGCAACAACAAAAGGTCGTTCATAATATTTATGTTATTGTAATATTAAACTGACTATACTGCTGCGTGTTGTATTTCTGTTGTTGTTGTTGTTGTTATAATTGTTGATTTTGTTGTAACCATAAGTTATAAGCAGTAGTTGACGCAGCCAAAAGAAGTCCTTTGAATATTATATATGTAGAAACGTGCTGGCATGTTGTTAAGTATGCGACGTATGCATGTGTGTGTGTGTTTGTGTGTGTGTGTGTGTTTGTTTAGGTATGTTAGAAGGCAAAAGCTGTCAAAATATGTCGCCTGAAATTAGTTAAGTTTTTTATATTTCTACAACTTTTCTATCTCTCTTCTCTCTCCATCTCGCTTTGTCGCATTCTCTTCTTTACTACTAGTTATGCGAGGCTTATGAAAAATTATGACACACGACTAACAAAGTGTCAATATATTTTTTTTCTTTATATCTACTGTCAGGGTCGAAAATTGATTTATTATTTGCTGCATGTTGTGTTTATTTTCTTTTTTTTGCTTTTGCTCGCAACCTTGGCTTCTTGCAAACCACACCCTCAAAACAACACCTCCACACTCTACACCACCAACATTTCGCTACTGCCACCTCATATATTATTAAGTCATGATTTTGGTGTCTTTGCTGCTGGTTTTACTGCGAACTCGCTTAAAAAGACACAACAACTTTTGACATGCCTTCGAATAATTTGTTGACTTCGGTTATGTTGATGTTTTGTTGAATTACTCAATGACAGCTCAACAGCTCAACTGTTGTCTTGGTTTTTGTTTTTTTCCTGTTTTCTTCTTGCTACTTTCTTTCATTGGCTTCTGTTTATTTGTTATTTGTCATAAGGAATTTTCGCGAAGCACTACTACTTTATATTTTACTTTTGCACAAAAGTTGTTGCAAATTTTTTTTTTTTATCATCTTGATTCTTTAGAAAGATGAGAGAGAGTATTATTGACAAGCTTGTGCATAATATATACATGTGTATATGTTGGAATTGGTTTGCTATCAAATATTTGGTGTTTATCAAACCAAAAATAACTGTAGGTGAGGTTGTTGATTGAATTCTTTTTTTTAGTGCAATGTGGAAAGTGTAAAGGTCACTGTAAGGGCTCGTTTGAAAATTTTACTTTAAGTTTATATCTCCTCAAATAATATGCCAAAATTTCTTAAGTTTTTTTATTTTGAGTACTGAGGGATTCTACCTCAGTACTCACCTTTTCCTCACTGATCTTGAATTTTTAAAACCTGACGTTATATTCGTAATCAGTGACCACATAACCCTTTAGCTATGATAAGTTTAACTTTAGAATTGCTCAAGCTCCGCCAGAATAAGGATAGAGATCTTTAATAGGTACTCAAAATATAAAAATGCAGATATTTTTTGTTGAGAATTTTATGCAGAAAATGATTTCTTTGTATAAGAAATTTTAAAGTTTTGGAAAAAAATATTTTTTAACATATTAAATACTTCACATATGGTCAAAATAATAGATACTACAATGTATTTTTACTTTCCTATACCATAGGATAAGATAAGATTTCATTTAATAAAAAATAAGTAAAACATAATAATTCTGTGATATCTACTACAGCGGCCATGGCGGAGAAGCCCAAGTTTGGATGCGGATTTGTAGAACAAACGACTTGCATTAATCCGCTTCAAGGCAAAATTTTTTAACAAAAGCCTAATATGTGCGCACGCTCCGACAGAAGAAAAAGATGAGACCAGTGAAAGTTTCTACGAGCGCCTTGAAGACGCATACGAGCGCTGCCCCCGTTATGACATAAAAATCGTGCTTGGTGACTTCAACGCCAAGGAAGGTGGGTAAGGAAAAATATTTGGTCCAACAGTCGGAAAGTTCAGCCTTCACGTCAGCACATCCAATAACGGAATGAGGTTGATTGACTTCGCCGCAGCACGAAACATGGTCGTTAGTAGCACTAGATTCAAGCATCTCAATATTCATAAGGCCACCTGGTGGTCCCTTGAGCAAAAAATACGCAACCAAATAGATCACGTTTTGATTGACGGAAGGCACTATTCCAGTGTACTAGACGTACGCACGATTCGTGGTGCTAACATAGACTAGGATCATTATCTTGTCGCAGCCAAGATCCGCACACGTCTGTGCGCAGCTTAGAATGCTCGCAATCCTACACTAAGAAAGCTAGACGTCAACAAGCTGCAGTCAAAACGTAGAGCCGAAGCCTTCACTTCTCGACTCTCACTCCTGCTTCAAGAAAGCACTCATCCGATCGACGATATATGCGGACAGTAGACGCACATATCCCACTCTATGCATACGGTTGCCAAATAGGTGAAAGGCTACCACCTCTCGCGGAAACCAGTGGCACGACCAGGAGTGTCACAACGCCACTGCAGAGAAAGACACCTCCAACAAAGCCAGACCCTGCAGTCGGTTGTAACGCGTGCTGTTATGGAGCGATACCGAGTGAAGAGGAGGGAAGAGAGACCCGTTTTCAGGCGAAAAACGAGAGGCGGAAATGCGTGAGTGCGAGAAAATTGAGATGTGTGGCGACAGGAATGACAGTCGAACATTTTTCGAAAAAATAAGAAGCCTGGCTGATGTTTTTAAGACCGGAGCCTCTTCCTGCAAGGATGAGAGTGGGAATCTAGTGACAAATGTCCAGAGTTAACTGGTGTTATGGAGGGAACACTTCTCTAGTCTTTTAAATGGCGACGCTGACAACAATCCCGCCAGTGGAGATGATAACCCGGAAACCCCAATTATGGATGACAGCGTTGCAGAATATGGTCGCAAGAATGCATTCCAGATGATTGGAACCTCAGTGTGCTCTGCCCAATCCACAAGAAAGGCGATCCCACCATTTGCGCCAACTACCGTGGGATTAGCCTTCTTAATATCGCATATAATTTCCAGTCGAGCGTATTGTGTGAAAGACTGAAGCCCATCGTTAACCAACTGATTGAACCTTATCAGTGTGGCTTCAGACCTGGAAAGTCCATCATCGACCAGATCTTTATGCTCCGACAAATCTTGGAAAAGACCCTCGAAAAACAGATCGACACGCACCATCTCTTTGTCGATTTCAAAGCCGCCTTCGACAGTCCAATAAGGAGTCACCTATACTCCATCATGTCTGAATTTGGTATTCTTGCAAAGTTAATACGTTTATGCAGGATTAGCCTTCTTAATATCGCATATAATTTCCAGTCGAGCGTATTGTGTGAAAGACTGAAGCCCATCGTTAACCAACTGATTGAACCTTATCAGTGTGGCTTCAGACCTGGAAAGTCCATCATCGACCAGATCTTTATGCTCCGACAAATCTTGGAAAAGACCCTCGAAAAACAGATCGACACGCACCATCTCTTTGTCGATTTCGAAGCCGCCTTCGACAGTCCAATAAGGAGTCACCTATACTCCATCATGTCTGAATTTGGTATTCTTGCAAAGTTAATACGTTTATGCAGGATGACACTGCGCAACACCAGCAGCGCAGTGAAAATCGGGAAGGACCTCTCCCTTCCGTTTCATACCAAGCGAGGTTTCAGACAAGGTCATTCCTTATCGTGCGACTTCTTTAATATAGTCATGGAGAAGATCATCCAAGCTGCTGACCTGAGACGCAGTGGCACAATTTTCTATAAGAGTGTTATGCTGCTGGCGTATGCTGATGATATTGACATCATTGACATCAATACGCGCGAAGTCAGTGCAGCATTCTCCAGGCTAGAAAAAGAGTCGAGTCGAATGGGTCTTGCAGTGAACGCAGATAAAACGAATTATCTTGTGTCAATAGTCCCAGCGTCTTGGAAACCACGTCACTGTTGTCAACACTTCCTTTGAGGTAGTGAAGGACTTTGTTTACCTGGGATCCAGCATTAACTCCTCCAACGATATCAGTATTGAGATTAAACGAAGGATAACTCTTGGCAACAGGTATTACTTTGGGCTCAGTAGGCAATTGAGAAGCAGAGCTCTCTCTTGGCGAACAAAAGTGACGCTCTATAAGTCAATAATCATGCCCGTCCTACTATACGCATCACAAACCTGGACGTTGAGCAGCTCTGATGAAAGGACTTTGGAAGCGTTCGAGAGAAAAATCCTTCGCAAGATCTATGGTCCAATCTGCGTCAATGGTGAGTACCGAATACGATGGAACCACGAGCTATATGAGCTATATGCCGACATCGATATAGTCAAGGGTATTAAAATAGAGCGGCTTCGTTGGCTAGGTCATGTCGAGAGAATGAACGACGAAGCTCCAGCGAAAAAATTATTGGACTCGGTACCATCGGTGGCCAACGCAGACGAGGAAGACCGCATCTTCGTTGGAAAGACCAGGCATTGGACAACCTGACAACGCTTGGAGTTTCCAACTGACGCCAGCAAGCGCACGACAAATGGGGCTGGCGCAAATTCTTAGACGAGGCCAAAACCGACCAACGGTTGTAAGCGCCATCTTAGTAAGTAAGTAAGTATAGTTTGTATTAAACTTCAACTTAATATCTACAATAAAATTTATCAATGTTTTTTCATCTAAAACTTTTTGTGTCTTTTCATGTCTCATAATTATGCTGTTATGCTCTTATATAAGTAAGTTTTTTTGTTGCATTTTAACTTTTAATATCACAAAAACAACATTAAAATTTAGAAAAAAAAAAACTTTAATAAATCTTGCCAATCAAAAGTAAAAAAACCAAAAATTCAAAGCATAACTTTTTTTAAAGTGTATCTGTATCTATATCTGACTCAGCTTGCGTCACCAAGCCACTTGTTGTTTTCTTATCCGTGATTTACGACTTAGCAATTTGGGGAATGATAAAATGATGTCCATCCTGTTTTTTTATAGGTTTTTTATTGAACGATTGCTTTTAGTGCGATGCAGAGTTTTATGTTTTATACTGCTTCTCTTTCTTTACTTCCTCTACTTTTATGCTTCTTCTTCTATTTCTTATTTCATCCGAAGCCTGTTTCACGCCTTATCAATATCATTTCAATCAATTGCTTCAAGGGTTAAGCTATTTGTTTGTGTCCACAAACATTGTTTTTATGTATTTCTTGATTTATTCAAGACTTTGAACTTGACCAATCATCACATTAATTCATCAGCAGGTTTTTGCTATTGAAAAACCGACAGACAAAAACAGATGAGCGAAGTATATAAGTTCAAAAAAAGGACATATGTATGTATGCAGAGATACATATTGGCGCATATACATATATATAGAGCTTTGACTTAACCGGAACCTCAATCGAATTTCATTCGGATATTGCCGACATTTCATGAGGTGTGAAACGATTTTATTACATCATTATTCACCGCAGAGATGCGCACGAGCTGCTTTTGCCATAGATACAAAAGCTCATGATGACGATGATGATGAGGATAATGATGATGATGATGAGGATAATGATGTCGATGATGATGGTGGCGGTAGACCATCATCGTAACTCTAGATAGTCAAAGTCTAAAGTAGTTGCACATAAGCCATGCTTTGTTTCATTGTAGCTCAACTAACTTGGCTGTCGACACAAACTCGTAGACGAATGATTCAAATGCTGGAATTTAATTATGTGGATTCTATGTTGTTTTTGTTGCAGTGGATGTTGTAACTCAGACTGCTAATATTCATTCGACCTCAGCCTGAATATGATAGTGTAACCGGGCCAAACCACCATCAATCACATCAACACATGCAACTTTCGGTTTTTGGTCAACATTTAAACGCGGCCAAACCAGCTGAACTCCGAACTTGGCTCACTGGATACATATTATTTTCTATTTTCAATCACGCTGATGGCTGCTGTCTTTAGCTCTATATGTGTACATATTGTTACATACATATATGTAATCATATGTTTAAATTTCGCTGTTGCTAAATCGGTAAATTGCAGTTACCTTTTTTTGGTTTGGCACTTATTGCTTATTATTTTAATATTTTTGAAATTATTTCTTATTCTGTATCCATTGCAAATAGTATTTACTAATATACAATTAAACCACTCTTTTTGAAAATACCTGACCACTTTAAATACATCGGAAAGTTCCTAAAAACAAAAAAAATATAAGAAATACAAGCTTAGTTAAGATAGATCTTAAATTTTAATATTGGGAGCTTATATTGGAAAGCTGTTGAACAGTACGAATAGGAGCATAAATACGATATTAATAATCCAATTCATCCATCTTTACATGGAAAAGAGTCTCACTGCCTCAACTTGACGAGTCCAGCATTATCCATGTCGAAATCGTTTCAAGTCGACTGAAACCTCAGGGTGGTGTCTCCGGAAAACGGCAAACTAACACCAGTTAGTCTGATGGCTAATTTGAGCGACGGGCACCTTTGCTCTTCAAGCTGAGGTTGTGTGTTGGGTTTGAAGTCCACCACATAAAAAAAACATTTCAATGAAATAACTTAGAAAAATTAGAAACATGATCTCCAAATCTGATGACGGCTACCGCAAACGAAAAACTGATAATGATGTACGAATTTGCATCTGGGATGTACGCACCTTAATTTGGGATGGTGCCTCTATCCAACTGATTGATATCTTGGAAAGATATAACGCTGATATCACTGCAACCCAAGAATTTCAATAGAAGTGTTGCTTACGGTAAGCATCCTGTGATATCTATACTAAAGCGGCCATGCAGAGAAAGACGAGTTTTGATGCAAATTTGCAGTTGGCAAGAGAATACGGCATTATTCTCTTTGCGATTCACTCCTTTGAACAAACGACTTGCCATAAGTCGATTGATTGACTTCGATATAGCACGAAGCATGGTCGTTAGTAGCACTAGATTCAAGTATCTCAATATTCATAAGGCCACCTGGTGGTCCCTTGAGCAAAAAATACGCAACCAAATAGATCACGTTTTGATTGACGGAAGGCACTTTTCCAGTGTACTTGACGTACGCTCGATCTGGGGTGGAAACAGAGACTCGTATAATTACCTTGTTGCAGCCAAAACCTGCAAACGTCTGTGAATGTTCGCAATCCTACACAGAGAAATCTATGCGCAAGAATCTATCCATGCGTGCTGCTATGGAGTGATACCGAAAGAAGAGGAGGGATGCGAGACACCTTTTCAGGCGAAGAAACGAGAGGCAGAAATGCATGAGTGCGAGAAAATTGAGAAGCATGGCGACCGGAATGAGACTCGAAAATTTTTCGAAAAGATAAAACGCCTGGCCGATGATTTTAATACCGGAACCTCTTCGTGCAGTGATGAAAATGGAAATCTCGTGACAGATATCTGATATGGAGAGATCCGCTGATTTAAATAGCACCGCTGATAACAATTCCGCCAATAGAGATGATATCCCGGAAACCCCAATTATGGATGACAGCGTTTAAGTTCCGCTGCGTTGTTCCAACAAAGCCGCAGAAGCCCTGCCGGCTGAGCTGTATAAGACCAGAGGCGAAGCTCTAATTAAATGCATTCACAAGCTTCTATGCAGAATATGGTCGGAAAAATGCATTCCAGATGATTGGAACCTGAGCGTGCTCTGCCCAATACACAAGAAAGGCGATCGCACCATTTGCGTCAACTATCGTGGTATGGGACTTCTTTATATCGCATATAAATACCTTGTTAAATGCACCTTCGATGCCTAAAAAGTTGCTAAAGTGTATTATTTGTGATGAAAGGTTCCTTCTAGGACCGAAACCAAATCGTGCAGTGTTGTACCCACTGATCTACCTCTGAGGAAGGCGTGTTGTGCACTACAGAGGTTAATATCATTCAGAGATTCTCTTATGTGTAGATCTGTTATTCTCACCAGCGTTCTCATCAGATAACGATGAGAAACCAATAGGCTCGTGATCTTTTGGTGTAGCGTGTATCGGTTTTCCTGCCCTGGGAATAAATACTATTCTCATTTCTCTCTATATTTTCGGAACATAACTTCTCATGAGGCAACCGATGAAGATTGCATTAAGCCAGGTTATGATACTAGGAAAGGGCATGTTGCCCGTGGACTTGTAAGGTTTGAAAGATCCTATCAACCACTCTATAGATGACCTTGTGATAATGCTGCGGATTACTGCAAAGGTTCTGTTGAGGATCTGTAAAGATTTTATATCATTTCTGGGATGCTGGTAACTCCGTTTTGATTCGGATCCTTGCAATCTGGAAAATAAGTTTACATGAAAAGGGACAGCGTTTTTTGGCTTGATTCTGTCCATGAACCGTCAGGCCTCTAAGGTATCCCGGGACCTGCCTAATATTTATTAAGCCCCTACCGTATAGGCTTTATTCAACTTGCACCATTGCTCGTAGCCAAATTTCTGAGAAATAACCTCCAATAAAGTGTTTGCAGGACTTATAGCATGTTATTAGTAGCATGGTTATTAATCTTGATAATATTAATACCATGTTCCTTTATCCATCTCCTTCAATCAGTCGACAGTGTTCGTTCAGTCAAACACAGACCTTTTTCACCATCCAAAGTGAATGCTTTTCTTTTCAATTTGTTTTATGCGGAATTCAAAATTACAATTATCGCTATATAAAAATAATTATTTTGCTTTTGAGACATGACCAGTGCCCTACCTTATGTAGGAAACAGACTTTTAAAAATAATACTTTCCTTTACTTTGTGGAGGATAGTATTTCAAGCATTCATTTTTACTTATCTGTTTCCCATAGTACCAATACGTGAACATTTATTTTGAGGATAAATTCAATTCACCTTCATTGGTATGAAACGAGACCGATCTAAATCTCTTGCATTTAGGATATGCCTGCCTAGTTGTACTGAGACCCAACTCTACGCTGACTCATTGGGTTGTATGCATACAAATGAGATCGTACCTTTATATCAAGTTTATGAGCAATTTCTCGTTATGGTATGCATAAAAATAGTTTCATCTCAAGTGATGAGATTGATCTCTTTGTTAAGAAATTCCTTAAAATTGAGAGCTCTTTTTGAATTTAAGCTCATATTCGTATGCATAAAAAGGAACTTCTACTCACTTTCTTGAGATGATGCTCCTAATTTAGTGGGATTGGTAGGCTTTAACTCAATTTTGAAAAATAAAGTTATTTATTATGATGACTGAATATTTTACGTGCGAAAAACAAAAGGTATACAAACAACGTTCATCAATTAGTCAAAATTACAACATTAAATAACATTTTATGATTTGTTGGTGACCCCGGATTTCAAGTTGGAATTGGACAAGATATTGGACTACTCCAAACCACAGTTTCGGGTACTATTAAGGAAGTTACCAACGCAATCGCAAGCAAAAGAAACAATTGGATTGTATTCCCAAGAAATTATGAAGCCATCGAAAGAGCACAAGCAAAATGGGCTTCGAAATACAAATTTCCTTATTGCAATTGGAGCTATAGATTGCACAGATATAAGAATAAAAACCTTCATCTCATAGTGAAAAATTCATCAATCGGAAAGGGTACTTCTCAATTACTGTCCAGGCTACATGCGATGCAGATGAATTGAACACTAGTGTGACCTGGATCAGTTCACGATTTCCGAATTTTGCGAAACAGTGAAATATTCCCAACGATGGAAAGTACAGCAAATGAAGCATTCTTACTCAGAGACGAAGGTTACTGTCTTTCGAAGTGACTTATGATACCACTTATAAATCCTCAAACGATTGTTGAACAAACAAAATATTTGCAAAGGAAAGAGTCATAGTTGAACGTTATTTTGGTCAAGTAAAACAGCAATTTCCTATTCTGCGGTATAAAGTTGGTGTCGCAAAAAAATTGGTTCTCACTGTAATTAAAAGTTGCTTACAACAAAAAAATCCTTAGAGCAAAGAGAAGAAAGCTTTAAGCTACATCTCAATGAACTCGGGTTTTTTTTTGGTGAGCTCAATCTTATCTTTCTGCATATGAAACTGAGTTCAAGCATGAGAAAAGTCTTTATTTCAGGTAGTTGAGGTTGAACTCGATCTACTCAACTCAGAAATCAATCTCATTTTTATGCATACGACCTATTGTCTAGCTTGCGACAATAAGCTTACCACAGCCAGCACTCAGAAAGAGCACTTTTAAGCACTGCTTAAAATAATTTTGATAGTTTTGTATGCACATGTCTGATAAGCAAGCTTATCTTAGCATCTAATTACGGGTTAGAAAACTAGTACAGACGTTTTGACATTTCCATTATTTATGTTCGAATCACAGAATGTAGTCTTTTTTGTCCAATTTTCTGTTAATATACCCTGTCGTGTTTACATTACCTTAAACTATTATTTCCTCACTTATGCTCATGGAACATATTGGAGTTTTTTAATTCATGACATTGAGAGCAAGTTACTCTACTGGGTTTCTCGACTATCCCTGTGTTAACAGTATGTTTTATATCATTTGCTACGGATACGCAGGTAAAATAACCAGATTTAATGTTCCACTTCCATGATTTTGCATCTCAAAGCTAGGGCTCATGACAACCACAAATTAAAAATGACATATCATTCACCATATGCCACCTCCCCCTCCTTTTCACTGTCTTGGGACAGGCTAGTGGCTACCATCATCACCACTAGGCGAAGTTGGTATCCCGGGACCAACGGGTCTTTGGATAGCGTCATACGAAGTCTGGCAGCTTCACTTGTGTCCTTAATGCGAATCTTACATCTCTTGCGTGGCATTCAACTTGGGTCTATAGTTTATTCAGTCCTGCTCTAGCTTGCTAAGAAAACGCCTACCGATCTTCTGAAGGTCGCTTGTTCACCAGCTGGTGGCTGGTAGGTTTACAACGGTTTGGGTTAGTATATATTAATATATATTAAGGTTTTTTTGTGTCACTTCGTATTTGCTTCGTAAGCTCGTATTTCGTAAGAAATTACGATATGTTATAAATATTTCATATGAAAATTGAGATACGAAAATTTTTCAACTTTACGAATCAAATTTGATGCTTATCTCGTAAATAAGCAATCGTAAACTTGTCTTATGGCGTTGGCGTTTTCGTTTCTACCAAAAAATGTTGCCCTGTCGCAGTGCAAAATGTTTTGAATGTTGCCCGCAACCCTGTAAAAGTGCATGTTTTTGCCAACTCGAAAAATGTCAACTTAAATAAACGAATATAATCATCCTTGTCTAACGCACGCATGTCACAATATTATCGTTTTAAAAACAGCTGATATGCAGGGCAATCATCTACCCTGAGAAAGTTTGCAAGGCAGAAAATTCGCCTTTTTTGCCCTCTGTGAGTGTGACATTTTAAGAAACGAACACAGAATTTAATCACCCGTTTGCACTTATTTTAGAATCGAACACGAAAAAAGGCAAGGGCAATGAAAAGGCAACATTTTTTGGTAGAAACGAAAACGCCATTAGTTATCAAAATAAAAAATTATTAAAAAATATTTTTGTAAATTTCAAAGCTTTATTCAGTTTTGTTTGTTTTCACAAGCGATAAAAAAAACTGCCGATGTTTTGACTTTGGCATACGTTCCATGGATATTTTCCGTTCATAGCGTGAATCATTGTTACTGCTCCTGCATCCCCGTTGCCAATATTTGACGTGTGATCGCCACCATCATGCTGTGTCTCGTCGTGGTGCCATTCTTCATGGTAGCAAGGGCAAAGTTTATTCGCCGCAGTTGATGCCTTCAATTGACAACGAATTCTTTCAAGTCTGCATGGACGTTTCCAAAGTAAAGTGGAATAAACCGACTCTTTAGACTTTGTACAAAACAATTGTGAGAGCAAGCATGATGAATGTGAATATGACCATCATTTGATTTCACGTCACTTTGTACGCAAGTTATCTCAAGGACTATAACCCTCAAAATGTGGCCTTAACAATTATTTCGGATGCAACTCACTGCTAAAGCGCCAGCATCACCAAGTAAGGCATTCCAACATAATGAGCTCATCGTTTAGATTCAACAAACTGTATCAGCTCATCTGAGTGTTAAAGCACTAGAAAAGCTTCAACTGTAGGACGGCAGCAAGTTTGTTGACCAGGTTCAGGATTATTCAGTAAAACCAGAAAATCGCATGGTTCAACGAAAGTCGCATCATTTAAGTCGCTCATTGCATATGCTATTTTAGTTCACATATTCATTGATCTGTATTTTAATTTGAACAAAAGGTCCTGTGTAGGTCCTAAGGATTTTGAATAGTAAACGTTTTACGGACAAAAAAGAAACGGAAATTGAAAATGTTTTTAATGAACGAAGACAAGTCATTTTTCAACATAAGGATAGCGACCGTAGAAAGATTTGATCCTTAACAAAATCTTGCTTTCATTCACAACAATCTTGAGAGGAATTCTTAACTGAAGCTTTTCGACATACTTATACTTTTGCGCACATATTTGTGGTCGCTATAATTTCCTAAATGAGGCCCCCGGAATTCGCACTTACTTATTCTATGGAGTAACAGTTGTCTTTCCATCCACGGGCAGCTCATCATCCGACACTTTGGGGGTGCGGACATATGCTATCAAAAAGACAAATTAAAATAATTAAAATAATAAAATTCGATAAGCAAAAATGTGCACTTTTTCTTAACCAATTTACAAAAAACGGTACGAAAGTTCGTAAAAGTTCGTTCAAGTCAATTTCGTATACGTAGAATACGATATACGACATACGAATACTTACGAAGTGACATGAATCCCCTTATTATGTGTTCAAAAAATTACGATATAAATACCGATTATGGAGGCAATTTCATCGGTTACGTAGGGATGAAGAACTTAACATAGAATGTAAGAAACAATTCGTAAAACGGCAGTTCAACGGAAGATTGCAATAAATATTGACCGTACAGAGGCACGAACAGTGAATGTTTATTTATATTCGGGGAGAGATCATATTTTGACAGCGGACAAGATTCCGTTATTAAACATTGAGTAAAATATTTATATGAAGCGATGCATCAATGCCTGTCATTTTCAATTTTTAAAGGTCATTACATGTATCCGTCCATCAGTAAGTTACATCCATCATTACGGTCCATTCGTAAGCTGCAATTTTGGCATACATTTTCCATGATTTCGGCCGGTTTCTCATAAATGGTAAGCTAGCAAAAATAATTCAAATGGAGTAAAATCGCATGAACTTGAAATGATCTGAAACCACATTTCAACGAAGCCAAACTCTTCCATTCTGGGGGAAAAAAAAATCTGTTATCATCGCAAGGTACCATGCTGCATTGGATAACGTTGCTATTTTCATTATAATCGCCTTAAAAATAACGGTTCAATTATGCCGCACCAAACAATGCATTTTCAGGGTGCATTGACAGTTGTTAAACTGAATCTGGCTGCTCTGCAGATAAAATTCTGCAATTCGAAAATGAAATAAATAGTAAAACAATAAACTGTGAAATATAACGAAAATAAGCTTAATTGGAAAGAGAAAAGTACGAATCTCTTCTTGTGTTCTCAAAGACATATTTAGCCACCGGCGATATTTCTGTAGAAACTCATTTTAACTACAGTATTTTAAAAACAATTTAATTTTACTTGCATATTTTTTTATACCCTAAACCTGAAAGGTCAGGGTATATTAACTTTGTGCAAACGTTTGTAAGCATTGAACGAAGCGAGTCCGTCCGTCCGTCCGTCCGTCTGTGTGTTGTCCGTATACACAGGATAAGAAGAAGGAGTTGATATAGTTGGATGAAACTTGGTACACATGGTCAAATAAACCCAAGGATTTGCACTATTAAATATTTTTGAATCCGCCCACGGACACGTCTACCTCCCATACAACCCAAAAAGCTTAAAACTCATTAAATAAGGTTATGTTTGTCATAGAGAGACCAAATTTGGTACGTATGTATTTTATACTAAAACTTAGGTGTGTTCAAAAATTGGGAGTTTTCCGTCTATGAAAACGCCCCATATCGAAAGCACAATAAAGGCTTTAACTATGAGCTATAGGAATAAAACTTGGTATGTGTAAATTTTTCATCAACATTTAAATGCATACAAAATATAGGCTTCATCCGCCCACGGACGCGCCCATTTTCAATAATGTTATTTATATTTGGAAAAGTAGGTTTAGGGTATTTCATAGTTGGCCAAGACCGACTTTAGACTTTCTTTACGCCACAGTTGAACATTTACAAATACATGGCAACGCGGATAACTGTACCGGCTAACAAGATTTTCAGAGCACATATATCGGAAGTGTTGCCATGTTTGCAAATACCAACTAACTCGACTGTAAGGCAGACCAGGTGAACAAATTCTTTATTTTTGCTATTTTTGTTTTTACAGCATCCGAAGTACATGTTTTTCTGGCTTATTCGATTGCCTTTGTATTAGCCCAGGCGTGAAAGTGACAGCTTAGAAAATGACTTTAATTTCACTTCTCTCAAGCACTTTTCTTTATGCCCTGCAGTCTGTAGCAAAGAATGCGAAAAAGTGTCAAAAAATACTGTCAAGACTGAACAGAGCAGAAATGAAATTCCGAAGAAATTCAAAATCACGGCCGATCCAATCAAATGCTCAAAAATTCTTATACAAGAGAAAATCACAAGTACTACATCATCATGTAGGTAAAGAAGGTTGCAAACATTCCAAATGCTTAACTAGCAACAAAGGACACAAGCACTGAATGCGCCAGACAGCTGAAGTTTAAGCTACGAAAGAATTAATTGCCCGATGCAAGGTAGAATTGTTAGCACGAAACACAAAAAAAAAGAAAAAAACAAAAGAAAAAAAAAACTCAAATTAGTTACAGCATAGCAGTTGAGAGAGCAAAAAAAGTACAGCTTTTCAGGAATAAGTGAACGTGCTGTGCCAGGTAAAAAGAGATGCTTGAATAGGATAAAAACAAGACTTAAAATATTGCACAGAGCTGCTGCTATTCATGGCCAGAACAAGAGATAAAAAATAAAAGCCAGCAAATGTAGCTATGTATGCCATATGTAGAACAAACACACATGTAAACACATGTGCACTAACACATGCGAATAAATTGCGTTATCCTGTCGACCTAAGCAATTTTGTGTTAATAAAAAAAAAAAAAAACAAAAAACTAAAAAAAGAAATGATAAAAGAAAGCGAAAAATTTATGAAAATTATTAGCAATAGGAATGTAGTAAAAGGACATGCGGACAAGCAGACACACGGACATTCATAAAGTGTCAGGACACTCAACGATTTGGCAACGTACAACTTAGCTTGGATAGAGCACAAAACTAAGAACTACAGCGCTCTAAGAGTGGCTCTGAAGCGAACGAATGTGTTTTATGCCCTACGGATATAAGTCGAAAGTGTGAACATGGCGCACTTCCGTTTCGCAATGATAAACGGAAATGAACAATGACAGCAGCATGCAAACAAGGACACGACAATTGCCTTCTTTCTATTTTTCTAGTTATTCTAGTTGTTTTTTTTTTTTTTTGTTGTTTCTATGCAGAATGTTTTGAATTTTTTGACTTTTTTGGCGACACAATGATTTCGCTTTCATAACATTCCGAGCCATTTAAGCCAATAAATCGAACATAGAGCAAAATTTTTCAAAAATCAACTGCTTGCAAAACATGCAACCAAACGGCAATAACGTGTGTGTGTGTGTATTTTAGCCATGGTTTTAATTGAATTATTTCATTGAGCAGAATTTTACATGAACAGCAAATAATAAACAAGAAAAAAAAAACTCAGAAATAAGCAAAAGTGCAGCTCTAAGCATTTTTTTCCATTTCCTCTACCATGCGCACGCTTTTCACCTTTTCTTTTTGTTTTGAAATCTTTTAATATCTGTTTTTTTTTCATTTGTTTTGTTCGCCTTCGTCTTTCAGTCATTTCCGCTCTAATCTCTTTGCAATAAATGGGTGCATCCTTTAGTCAGCACTTGCCTCTGAGTCAACGACATGTGTCAGCTGCCTGGTGTTGGCTGCCTGCGTTGACATTTTACACCTTCATCGTCTTAATGTAGCATCAGCTGTAGCTTATCCTTTAAAATCCCAGCAAGCATGAGTACTAAAATCCAAAAGATATACATATATTATAAAACTAAACCGTTCAATTTTCTGTCTACCTTCTTCAGTGCAGCTACCACTTTTGTCATTTATGTCATGCCTTACACTCTTCTCAACCTTGACAAGAATTGTCCTTTATCACAGCACTTTTGTTCTCTCACAGTTATTCTTAACAAATCCACACCCATTGCCGCCAGTCGTCAACATTTGATGTCAAAGTTATTTGATATACGTTTGAAATCCTTCATCAGATTTCATTCAACTATTTCAGACGTATGCATATCAAGATAAACACCTTAACTTTGTGCTACTTTCATTCAAATCCCTTTTTGTGCAGTCTTCGTCTTAGTCTTAGTCTTGGTCTTCTGCAATCAACTGCTCTTTTTTTAACATCTTAAATATTGCCTAAACTTCCAGCAAGTTTTAGTTGAGAAAAACTTTAAAGTTTCTTTGTTGAGTTGGCTACTGAGTAACTGCTTGGCAGAAAGTAGCTTGAATTCTCCTACCAAATAACTCTGAAAAGTAAGATTAACTGTCAGAAATATTATGGTTGTAAGTTATATGTTTTTATTCTATGAGATAGTCATAAAGCTTTTCTTTTGTTGAAATGTGTGAGGTAGGATATTTTGAAGGTATGAAAGTGACAGAAGTTCAGCTTGCAGTAAAAAGTTCTTCTGACCTTGAAACATGTCAGAATTCCAAAGTAGACACCAAAAAAAAAAAAAATAAAAAATAAACTTAATACAGAGTTCTAAAGAGTTTAAAGTTTGTTTTGCTAAGGACTGAGCTTTGTGGTAAAAATTGCAAAACACTACATTTATTGTTCTTTGTTAGGCAAATATAACCTATTTAACGAGTCTCTTGTTACATGCCTTTAAGCAATTTTCATTATTATTTCATTTTCTGGAAAAATTCAAGTAAAGTAATCAATCACAGACTATTATCATAGATATTTACTAAATACAGTGTTGGTGAAAGAAATAGCATACAACTGACAAATCTGTTAAAATTAAAAAAAAAATATGTAATTTCGACTACATAAAAATGTTTTGTTTATAATATTTTAAAAACCATCTTATTATTATTTTTGTAAAAATCTCCTTGTTCCAAAAAATATACAAACTCTACAACCAGCACCGGATTGACACAAAGTGGAGCCTGGGACTAAAATCCACATTTAGCATTTAGCTCGGATCTTTTAATGATCAAAATATTAATTTAAACGCATTTTTGTCCAAAAACAAAATTAACTCTCAAATTTAAAAAAAAATTTTTTTTCTCGATTTAACAATGGCAAAACTTTCTATAAACTCTTCAAAATTAATCGTTTGCAACATTTCCAATACATAGCCGGGTTATTTACGACACACGTTCATCTAACAGAGAAGATCGATGCACATTTTTTATTATTTTTAATACTGAAAATGACCTTTCATAAAAAATGATTGCATAAAATAGGGCTCAACTATAAAAACAACACTTTCCGCAAAATCAGCCCATCTATCAGCTTATCTCATCGACGGTAAAAATCTCCTATTTTATACTTTTCTATACAGCACACGCTTCGTTCTAGGTATAACAAACGTTTGAATAAAGTTAATATACCCTTACTTTGCAGGTTAAGTTTATAAATAGAACCATCTGAATCCTAATGAAATGCTCCCAATTTTTTACGCAATTATTCTCAAATTTTGTGGTTTTCTATATACAAAAATCCAAACGCAGTGCGTTTTATTAAATTTTGTACACAATGGGTCAAAAACTGGACTTACCTGTTTTATAGCGACAGCGAACGGCTAAGCAGCATGTTTTCAAGAAGCTTTTCATGGAATTTATTATTTTCTTGGGTATGGCATTATCTGCAGAGGGGGAACCAGGCTCTTCGGCGCCAAAGCCACACACAGTTTGTGCCTCAACCGCTCAACTCATATTTTATACATATCTTAATATATAAAAGACAAGCGCACAGTGGAAAATCGTAGAGTAAGTTCAGCCCATAATTCATTTTTAAAAAGTTTCGAATTACACCATGATTTTTTTTTTTATATAGAAGCTAAGATGTCGAAGTTAATAATTTGAGGAAAATATTTGATGTTTGGTCAATAGTAATAGCCGGAAATAGGGAGCGTATTCACATCTTTTTACAACAACGATTTATTACTATAAAAATAAAACATATTTCAGAGCATATTTTCAATATAATTCACATTACAATTAAGGAGTTATATACCTTATTGGAAAGGTAATTTGATGTATATTCCGATTTTATAAATAGTGGATCAGGTTTTAGTGAAAATATTTGAAATTTGAGCTCCTGAATGATGAAATGTTGTTTTGGCTGCATTTAATATCTTTGGTGAGGCTTTTAGCTAGGAGCTCTGTTTAGCTATGCGCTCATATTTAAAAATTTTAAAGCTTAATATATTAATAAAATACTATAAAAATATTAGCTGCATTTTCGTGCTTAAACAGAAGTTACATTCAATAATGTTAAAAAAGTCAGTTTGCCTGCTTCTGCTATGCGAACATTGCATGACTCATTTGTTTACAGTTAGAATTTGCTTGTGTTTTGTTTTGTGTTTTCGTTTTGGTTTTGTTTGATTCACACAAACAACTGTTATTCATAATAGCGATCGTTGTAGGTGATCCATATATTTTATTAGTATTTAACGAGCTATCAAAAAGTCCTTATCGTATTACATTAATTAAAAATGAATAATTTTAAGTGTTCAGTGCGTCAAATAATTGATACTCATATTGAAAGTGGGAAAAATACACAAATTATTAACGTTTTTGTTAGAAAAAACTATCAACTTTCTGAAGAACATTTAAAATAAATCGTGAATAATATAAAAAAAAAGGTCATACCAAATTTTAATAATCGATGGAAGAAATCAAGCAGATCTTCAAAAATATTTTTTGACAAAAATGTTGAGTGGTTAAATGGGGACTTTTGCAGAACTTTGCCAGCAATAGTGAAACCTTCGAAATGCAAGGCGAAACGAGGATGACCCCGTAACTCTTATGAAACATCATCAAAATCAGCAAAGAAATGGAAAAATACTTCTCTATGTAATGATAATGGGTTCCAACATATTTATGGCGCTTATATCCAAGGCTTGCGATCGATGGGAGAATTAGAAGAGGCAAAAATTATTGAGCTGCTAAGATCTTCTTCTAAGCTTGAAAAGAAGGAGTTTCTTAAAAACCTGGAAGATTCCGAAAAGGGTGAATCTTTCGATGCATTAGAGGCGTTAAGTGTTTTTATTGATCACAATAAAATACAATACATATACTTAAGAAATCTTATGATGGAAAAAAATGTACTGTTCTTCCTTCATACCATAAAATTCAGGAAGCAAAAAAAAGTTGCTGCCTTCCACCAGCTTTACTAGAAATATCTAACACTTATGCTAGAGTTAAGTCGTTACAAGATCTGTTAGATCACACTTCAACCAGGATTTTAATGATTGATGATGTGGATAATAAAAGCTTAATAAACCTAACTCTCTACTGTAAATGGGGTTGTGATGGCTCGTCAGGTCAGTCAGAATATAAACAATCGCTTCCAGAGGAATCATATCTAATTTCTGATGCAAATCTATTTATAACTTCTTTAGTACCAATTCAACTTGTAAGCGAAGATACAGGTGATATAAATAAAGTTATTGTCACCAACTATTATTTCAAAATGTTGTATAATTAATTGGAGAAGTTTACGTTACACACTTTTTATTTACTAAAGTATGAATTTAAACAAAAGAAATTATTTATATTAAAGTGTATTTAAATTTAAAGCTATAATTTTGTACCAAATACATGTACAAGTCATCTCTATATGAAAAAAAATAAACTTCTTACCTTTATTCTGAAATAACTTCTGTTTTAATTTGGCTCATATTATAAAATAATAGCAAATACATTTAAGATTATTCGTGCAAAATTTCAGAACTCTATCTCTAAGAACAAAAAAGTTACAGATTTTTGATCCGATAAGGACTAAAATTTTCCACTGTGAAGCGTCCTGCTCCGTGCTCTATAACGTAAAACATGTTCAGCCTGAACGAGAACCTGTTGTAAAATTATCCATTTGAAATCTTTGTACGTACTATACTTTTTAAAACCTGTTCAGCCTGAACCAGAACCTGTTGTAAAATTATTCATTTGAAATGTTTGTACTTACTAAACCTTTTGCTTTATATCGTCAAACCTGTTCAGCCTGGACCAGAACCTGTTGTAAAATTATACGTTTGAAATGTTTGTACTTACTAAATCTTTTAAAACCTGTTCAGTCTGGACCAGAACCTGTTTTTAAATTATGTACTGGAAATTTTTGTACTTGAAGACTATCGTCATTTTCCTCAACTACTATGTATCAAACATCATGTCTTGCTATTACAGTGCTTCTTAATTAATAGAACCAGAACCTATTCGGTCTGCATAAACTGAACAGCAATTATTATATTCAGTGATGTTGGTGTCAATTGGAATTGCTAGAATTAAATCACAATGTTCGATCTTCTGATCCAAGTTTTAGTGATTAGCTACTCAAGTTAGGAAATGGAGATGAAGATATCATAGAAATTCCCGATCATTTTGTTTGTAAAGGTTCGCTTATTAACCCTTTCAATGGCGTGCCTAGAATAATCGTGAACAATTTTTTTGAGCTTATATTCCCATCATTTAAGCAATAAAAAGATTAAAAAACATTCTTGTGATTTTTACATGAGCTGCTTTGCTTTTGGCAGGCTTTCTAATATAATGGACAAAACCATGAAAACGTTGTATTATAATATTTTAGTTCAACTAAAACAACCGAAGACAAATGCAAATGCGTGTTGCAATTGTTATTAAAAAAAAAAAATTATACTTTGCACACCAATCACAATAATCACCTCTTTTTTTGCAAAATTTATTAACACGCGATATAAAAAAATTTAAGGGTTCTGTTGGGCATAAAATCGAAAATCTAACTAAGCTAAACGTTATATATCTCCCTAAAATTATTTTTGTCATGTTGGCACAACTTCATTTCATAGTACCAACCTATTTAATTTTAGAAAAAATCTTTGGAAAATAAAAAAAAAATTTTCCGAAGTGTCCAATATAATGGACAAATCCATTGAAAGGGTTAAATAAATTTTTGGCAATACTTTGAGTCCGAATAACATCAACCGTTATTCCAAAATTGCTATCCTGTGCCCAAAAAATGCCGATGTTAACGAAGTCAACGAGCAAGTTCTAAATATTTTAGTTGGTGACACAGTGAGAGATCTGAGCACGGATTAAATTGAAGACAGTGATGATAACGATAAACAAAATTACCCTGCCGAGTTTTTGAATGAATTTTATCCTTCAGGAATGCCACTGCATAAGTTAAACCTCAAAATTGGGAGTATTATAATACTTCTTCGAAATTTCAATACCAAAAGAGATATCTGTAATGGAAGGTGGTTAGTTTTGAAAAACCTAAAAACTTAATTAATCATCGCACAGGTATTGACAGGCGCACTGGCGAACATGAAATTGTTTTCATACCTACAATTGATTTGTCCCCGACAAACACAGATTTGCCTTTCACACTCCGGAGGCGATAACTTCCAGCTAAACTGACATTTTCAATGACCATAAATAAATTGCAAGGTTAAATATTGCAAAAAGTAGGAGTTTTTCTAAAAGAACTGGTATTTAGTCATGGGCAGTTTTAGAGGGCTAATGATGTAAAACTAAGCATTATAGATGACAAGGGACAAGGTTAATTGGTTAAAATTCTAAGAATATTTTTACTAGAAATGTTGTATAAAAAGAAGTTTTATCAAAAGAATTTAATAGATATGTTTTCACATCAAAACCTTTGTATATAAATCCAATAAATTTTTGTCGCATTTTGTACTCAAAATGGTTCCTTCCCGTCGTAGGACGGGCTTTTACACTAGTTTATACATATTTTACCACTTAAACCCAAATTTTTGACATTTTTTGGTATCGTCAAACATACTAAGGTCCTCATTCAATTCAGATTCATCCAACACCTTAAATATTCAAGGTAAATAATTTGAAATGTAAGAATTTTAAAAGTCATGCTATTGCAATTAGGTAGTTGCATATCTTTGTGGGTATTAACATTCTTGATTAAGATGTCCTTTATTAGAAAAATTTCATTTTCTATAAGAACATGCAAGGTGCTTACAATTTTCAAGAAATTGACTCCACAAAAACGTTTTTACCTGAAATGCACAAAAAGTTTTTAGTACTAATTTTATTTTCTGGTGAAATAAAAAAAAAAAAATCAATCAAAAATGAAAATGCTGGCTTAGAAAGTATATAACTCGGTTATGTTGCAAAGGATTGCATTAAATTTTTTTTTGTTTAAAATTTTGATTAATTGTCTGTCCGATAGTATTTCAATCTTTTTCATTTTTGTTTCCATTGTAATTTTTATAATTTTTCAAAAAAAAACCGTAACGAATTTCTTTATTTCGCAAAAAACTTTGATAAAAATAATTGCTGTTCAAAAAATATTTAAAACCAAAAATGGCATTTTTAATGTTCTTTTATATGATATGCATAAATAAAGGGTTTCTTTTAAGTTTCTATCATCAAAATTTAAAAACGGTTTATAGGATCGAAACATCAAGCCTTACTATCATAAACATTTAAGATTTTTTTGTTTGTTTATTTTTATAAATTTTGTATTTTTGTAATATTGTATACATAAAGATTTACCATTTTTAATCATCGATGGCTGGTTTGTTGAAGATACAAGTTGTCAAAGAAAGTCTTCTGTAAAGAACTCCAAAAAATACTCTACAGGTAATTTAATACAGTGTTTTTTGGTACGTTTCAGTGAAAGTAGTCTCTAGAGTGACCCAAGGAGCCTTTTTCCAAAGAAATTGATCAGCCTTTTTAAATGAAAACTTTGGATTTTCAAAAGTTGACAAACACGCTTGGCACTCTCATCATTACCAACATCTGTATATCCTGAATATTTATTTCATACGGACTTGCTCGAGAAAGCTCTTCTATTAAGAAGGTTTTATTTTTCTCAAAAGCATCTAATAAATTATTAGCAAGACCCGATTCTTCCGATTCATCTTCTAGCTATATCCGAAATATCGGAATCGACAAAAGTTGTTAAAATTTTTTCAATTTCAAGATCTTTTAATTTTCTAGACATTTTTTATAATAAATAATAATATCAATAAAGCAAAAAATTACATCTGCACCATAGCAGCCTCAAGCTTAAATTGATTTCGTTCGTCTTGTGTTCGCAATTTTAACAGCCAAAACTTACGTTTGTATCCATATGGATACATGCAATGTTTATAAAATCCGCAAGGCTTTAACAATTATTAATTGAAAAAACTATTAATGCATTTTGTTAAAATGATCAAATTTTAACATGTAAGACATGTGTTAAGAAAACATATATGGTCAGAAATATATGTAACTTTTAAATAAAAAAACCTCTTTTTCTCACAAAAAAAAACATAAAAGAACCTTCCTTATCTTGGGTATGTATTCTGAAGAAAAAAAAATGATAGGCAAAAAACTTGATTTTTTGGCCAAAAAAGGGCTTAGAAGAACCAAAACCGCTCCTTGGGGACTTCTCCGGTCAAAAAATAATGATGCAAAAATAGTTTTCAAGAGTTACTCTAACTTTTGAGTCGGTGTCAGGATGACTTTTTTTTCTCCATACAAAATCGATCCGACTTAATGTACCATGTTTATTACTATTAAATAAGGCATAACATTAACAGTTAACTAACGATTCTTTCCTGGACTTCGACTCTGACTTCGGCTCCGATAAATCAAATTTTACAACTCCGGTCTGATAAACTCACCTCCATACACATGTACATACACATGTATATAACTTAACATATTTCTTGTTGCTAGCTAACCCGCTAGTTTTGTGCAGCAACATCCCAAAAAGCAAGAAAATCTTATTCTCCAAGCGCATGCAGAAGGAGCACTAGAAGCACCTGGAATTTCTACTGTTACAGAAAAAGCTAAATTGCTTGCTGAATATAATTTATTTTAAATAGTTTTATGGAAATGTGTTATATTAGGTTTGAAACTATTTTCAATGATTTAAATAAAAAATAATTGGAAAGCTTTCTCTTAAAATGCAATTTATTTTTTCATTTCAGGTTGAAGATGATTTAGAGAAAGACATTGGAGATGAACTGGAGATCGAAGGTCCATTTCCCCAGAGCATGGCTTGGATCTTAAGTGGTGGTCAAATGGATATCTAGCACTGGAGATTGGAGAAACGAGCTGGAGCTCCACTTGAGGTCAAGCCAATCTCTAAGGTACATGTTTATTGGGATGTTATTTTTCTTTTTTAATTGTTGACGACAGAACTTGATGGTTAGTCAAGGCATCACTGCTGTTCCGTGCGTTTCCATATTAATTTTTCTGTTTTTATTAAAATCATTTAAACAAATTTAAAATTTTAATGTTTCTTAATAGTGTTAAAAATAACAACGCTCAGCCTCAGGTACCCTCACCATCAGTCAAACTCAGCAATAAAACCAACAAACTTGTAGGTTTCAAAGGGTGGTTGTTTTTGTTAAAGGTATGCTATTTTTGTCAAAGGTTTTTTTTGTCAAAGGTCTAATCACTACAAATAGATGCAATTTACAGAAAAATTCCATTTGAATATCATTAGGATATACTTCAAGAAGGGATATTATACACGCTTCTTATTAAAAAACCAAATTAAATATTTTGACAGAAGAGCCTGCGGAGCCGCTGCTTGTCCGGGGCCAGGGCTGCAGCCCCTCTTAGCTCTAAATCTCTTACCTATAAATCTGCCTCTGTCTACAGCAACACTTGTTATCTCATAAAAGAGCTGTAGGTAAACCGATAATTATAACAATTTGGATTTTTAGATATAATGTACCATTTAGCCGATATGGGAGTTGAAAATTAAAAAAAATTCCACGAGAAAAAAAATATAATAAATACAATATTAAATGTGTAAAAAATTTGAAATATTTAAAAAAGTGGTCCTCTCGCTTCGCCTACACTATGTGTTTAATAAGCTTAACTTCATAGCCACCGTGAACTAATTTCATCTCTCACGGCCGGAGTTTATTCATTTCTTATGTGTTTAACTGAGAACTGCATTAAACAGTTAATCAATTACTCATGACCTTGATCGAAATCGATCAATTACATATTTCAAAGCCATATGTAAGGGCATTTTGTGTAGTAATATATTTAATTTTGTTTGCTTTGTTTGTTTGTTTGATTCCGCAATTAGGGGATGCGGACAACCTTTTCACACAATGAAGTATGAGACCACATATAACACTAGAAAAGAAGCTATACTTATATTAGCTCAATTCCGAAAAAATTGCTGTGAATAAAATATGAACGGTGATAAAAGCAATACAAAACCATTTATTATAATCTATAAATAGATTTGCAAACGTACCTATAAAAAAAACTACCTATGGGAAAAATAACGTACCTATAACAAAAACAACCACCCTTCGAAACCAAACGGTTAGCTGGTGTTATTGTTGAGTGCGACTGATGCTAAGGGCACCATAATAAATGCTTAGGAGACACGTTGATCAAAAGATCAAGACATTTGCTGATTATAATGCAGGAAGAATAAAAAATTAATTAAAACGATTAAAAGAGGTGAAGAATTGATAATTATTTTGCATTTGTTGTTAAGTTTAATAAATTTTTGGGACTTTTTTATAAACACATAAAAGGTACTAGATTTTATTATAAATATAAATTTTTATATTTTTATATTTTTATATTTTTATATTTTTATATTTTTATATTTTTATATTTTTATATTTTTATATTTTTATATTTTTATATTTTTATATTTTTATATTTTTATATTTTTATATTTATATTTTTATATTTTTATATTTTTATATTTTTATATTTTTATATTTTTATATGTTTATATTTTTATATTTTTATATTTTTATATTTTTATATTTTTATATTTTTATATTTTTATATTTTTATATTTTTATATTTTTATATTTTTATATTTTTATATTTTTATATTTTTATATTTTTATATTTTTATATTTTTATATTTTTATATTTTTATATTTTTATATTTTTATATTTTTATATTTTTATATTGAAATATATTAAAGTTTTTATATTTTTATATTTTTATATTTTTATATTTGTATATTTTTATATTTTTATATTTTTATATTTTTATATTTTTATATTTTTATATTTTTATATTTTTATATTTTTATATTTTTATATTTTTATATTTTTATATTTTTATATTTTTATATTTTTATATTTTTATATTTTTATATTTTTATATTTTTATATTTTTATATTTTTATATTTTTATATTTTTATATTTTTATATTTTTATATTTTTATATTTTTATATTTTTATATTTTTATATTTTTATATTTTTATATTTTTATATTTTTATATTTTTATATTTTTATATTTTTATATTTTTATATTTTTATATTTTTATATTTTTATATTTTTATATATTTATATTTTTATATTTTTATATTTTTATATTTTTATATTTTTATATTTTTATATTTTTATATTTTTATATTTTTATATTTTTATATTTTTATATTTTTATATTTTTATATTTTTATATTTTTATATTTTTATATTTTTATATTTTTATATTTTTATATTTTTATATTTTTATATTTTTATATTTTTATATTTTTATATTTTTATATTTTTATATTTTTATATTTTTATATTTTTATATTTTTATATTTTTATATTTTTATATTTATATTTTTATATTTTTATATTTTTATATTTTTATATTTTTATATTTTTATATTTTTTTTTATATTTTTATATTTTTATATTTTTATATTTTTATATTTTTATATTTTTATATTTTTATATTTTTATATTTTTATATTTTTATATTTTTATATTTTTATATTTTTATATTTTTATATTTTTATATTTTTATATTTTTATATTTTTATATTTTTATATTTTTATATTTTTATATTTTTATATTTTTATATTTTTATATTTTTATATTTTTATATTTTTATATTTTTATATTTTTATATTTTTATATTTTTATATTTTTATATTTTTATATTTTTATATTTTTATATTTTTATATTTTTATATTTTTATATTTTTATATTTTTATATTTTTATATATTTATATTTTTATATTTTTATATTTTTATATTTTTATATTTTTATATTTTTATATTTTTATATTTTTATATTTTTATATTTTTATATTTTTATATTTTTATATTTTTATATTTTTATATTTTTATATTTTAATATTTTTATATTTTTATATTTTTATATTTTTATATTTTTATATTTTTATATTTTTATATTGAAATATATTAAAGTTTTAATATTTGTATATTGAAATATATTAAAGTTTTAATATTTTTATATTTTTTTTTTATATATATCTAAATTTTAGATAATTAACCCATGCATTTTATTTACATTATTTTAATCTAAACCTGTTTATACCATTGTTTAATAAAAATTGTACAATCAACTTACACAAATAAATATAATAAAGTTTTCGGAACAAGATCAACATAAAAATTTAGAAACAACTAAATATGAAATAAAAAATATTTTAAAAGTTTTGTCTTGCAACAAGAAATCCTGTTATGGATGGGCATTTTCACGTAAAATAAAACAGTTTTGTTTGTTTTTGGTTTTGAGCAAAGCCGATCGAGCGCTTAACAATATAGCGACAAAATAAAGCTTTTTTAAAGAGACAACAAAGCGGTCGATCAAGAGTCATTCTCTTCAAAACCATTATCATGGTGCCCTAAGTATCAGCCGCATTCGACAACCATCAACAAACCGGTTGGTTTCGAGAGGTGGTTGTTTTTGTTATACTTTATTTTTGTCGTACGTCATTTTTGTTATTTCGAGGGATGGTTGTTTCTGTTATAGGTGCGTTTGCAAATCTATTTATAGATTTTAATAAATGGTATTGCATTTCTTTTAGCACCATTTATATTTTATTCACAGCAATTTTTTCGGATATTAACTGACATAAGTAAAACTTCTTTTCAAGTTTATAATGTGGTCTCAAACTTCATTGTGTGAAAGGGTTGTACGCATCCCCTAATTGCGGAATCAAACAAACAAACAAAGCAAACAAAATTAAATGTATCACTACAAAACGCCCTTACATATGGCTTTAAAATATGTAATTGATCGATTTCGATCAAGGTCATGAGTAATTGATTATCTGTTAAACGCAGTTATCAGTAAAACACATAAGAAATGAATAAACTCCGGCCGTGAGAGATGAAATTAGTTCACGGTGGCAATGAAGTAAAGCTTATTAAACACATAGTGTAGGCGAAGCGAGCGGATCACTTTTTTGGATATTTAAAATTATTTTTATATATTTTTCTTTTTTTTATGATTAGTTTAGCTTTCCAAAGATTGATTACTTATCTCTTCAACTTTTCTTAGTTGCAACCACTCGAGCTCATCAACGTTATTGGGCGACGGATTGCTCATTATAATTTTTTTCTTCATATATTGCACAAGTTCTCTATCGGATTTAGTTCGTACGACTGTAGTGTCCAATTCAATGTCCAAGTTTATATGAATATTTTTAATAGTTAAAAATTTGTTGATGTATATCTTATTCATATTGATATTGATATTACTACGACTAACAATTTAAATGGAAAATATGTTGTTGTTTTAATGTTGGGATGCTAAGATTATTAATAAATAAATAAATAAATAAATAAATGCTGGTGGAGCGAAAAAAACTTTTGCCTTTTTGTCTATAAATAATAATTGAGGAGTTTACATTCAAAACCAGATAAGTCACACAGATCGAATTGTTGGGAAATCACCAAAAACGTCTTAATTTTGTCAGACATTTTTTATAAACAAACAAATTATCTAAAATTATGCTCCACAGGAATAATGCTCCACAGGAATAGATAGATATATTATGGGAAAAATAAAAATAGTCTCAAAGTGCAAAAAAATTCGTATTTTCAATCTCAAATTTGGACTTGTCTGGTTTTGAAAGTTAGAAATGAATCAAAATTTAGATTATCATTAAAATGATTTCTGCATATTTTTTTTTTCAAATCGGAAGAAAACCGCCGAAGCAATTGTGATTCTCCTGAAGGTTCTTTTTAGTAGAACAAATTATTTTTGCATTTAACTTTTTATTTTTTACAGAACGCATACCCAAATCCGCTTAAATGTTAAATTTATGACTTATACCAACGTTTTGACATAAAAAGTTTTTAAAATTTGAATGAAAACTATAAAAATGAAAACTTGCTTGGACTTATCTGGTTTTGATAGAAAATTTACAGTGAACATGTCTGTATTTGATTAAAAAAGAGATTTTTAAATGCATTTTTCTCTAGGATTTTTAACAATTTTAAAGAGGATTTTATGGAACGATATATTTTTTTTCAAACTAAAATTTTTTTTTTCCTGTGACTTATCTGGATTTGAATGTAAACTCCTTAATTATGCATTTTTAAAATAACATCCATGAATCGCATTCATAAATTTTGGTCCAGTAACCATTGACATGATCCAAATAAACTATTCACAATATCAATGCACAAAGTACACAAAAGAAAAAAAAAAAATACAAGATCATGAATATTTCATAAGACTAAGTAGTGTTCGAAGTTCATAAAATGTATGTACAATAAAGTGTGTTGTGGGTACTCTAATAATTATTGCGTACATTTTTTTCGGTGTAGGTACTAGTATTGCGACGGCAATTTTATAGGTTCAACGAATTTTTTATAGGTTATAAGAATAATTTTGAATTATAAAATATTAATATATATGTAGGTTATAATAAGAATAAAACAGTTTGCAGATCGTTGTTAAGCAAAACTGTTGTTAAAAAGTAAACATTATGAGTGAACATCAGATATAGTGAAATGGTTATCAGAGTGTAAAGAAGTAAAGTCCTTGATCGAGGACCAATCTACACCAGTTTTCGTGGCATAAACTACATATCGCACACTCTCTTCAAAAGTGACACAACTCAAAATTTTTCAATTTTGACTTTTTAATGTAAACCAATTCGTAACGCACACTCCATTGACTGTTAAAATTTTGTTTTAATCTGATTGCTCTTTCATTTTGAAAAAATAATTTTGTGTCCTTGTTTTGTATGCAGTTGCTTTGAAAAAGAAATAGTTTTTTGCCTCTCTTGAAAATTTTAAAATTTTGAGTTGTGTCACTTTTGAAGATCGTGTGCGATATATTTATTCTTTAAACTGAAAAAGTGGCTCTAAGAAATTTAATTAAGATTTTGACGTGAGTCCAAAAAAATGTAATATTCTTTTAAAAAAATTTTATTGATTTTAAAATTAATGGAGACGTTATAAGTTCCGTCTAAATTTTAATGGTTTTTAGTAAATATTGTTCTGAGCTTGGCAATATTTCTTTCTCAATTATAATTGACAATTATTATGATATGATAGAAAATTATTTACATTCTCTTTTTGAACTAAGGCAGGCATTACTGACAGGGTGTAACAAATTAAGTCCCTTTTTTCACTATTATAAAATATATCATAGTCTGTATCTTTTATAAATTTCCTAAAACCACAACATCTATCGGATATTATTTATTTGATTAGAGTTAAAACACAAAAGTTTTTTCCTTAAAGAGAGCTATTATGTATACTTCAAATAGGATGCTTACCGTACCAATTCACATCTAGTCAGCGGAGTTGAAATGTTGGTATCCAAGTAGAGCGTTACTTATCAAGCAAAGTGAGTATTTATGTTTTGCAATCTGACTCCTTTTCCTCAAAATAAGGTTCTCCCACATTCTCAGAAATGTTCTAAATTTTATAAAAATAATTTTTTTTGATATAACGGGCAGCATTGTTGGAAATTTGATGCAACATCTTATGAAAACTATACTGTGCTGCTTTTAATCTTTTAAAGTTTTAAAGATGCTAATTTTTTCCTCTTAAACTTACATAATTCATCCGAAAATACTCAAAAAGAACTTTTAATTTATTATGCTTGAATACAGCTTCAACATCTGCTCGATTTCCCATGCAAAAAGTGCTAAAACTACTAAAATAAGAGATAGCTACGCAAAACTTCAACTTAATTATAAGCAACCGGGCATCATAAGCAAAAGAACACAAAAACAACAACAACAACAACAACAACAACAACATCAAGAAAAACAAAGGAACACAAACGAACAAATGGATAACAGGATCTACTCTTCATTACTTCCTGCTTAACTAAACAATTTCATCGTGGTGTTCGTGCGTAACCTGTAACATTCCGTTATGTAAAACACACTCAAACATTAAGCCACACATACATACACTCACAGATGCACACACCTGTACAGCCTGCTTTAGAATTGCATATTTTTGCTTACATTTGCATTTATAAACAGGCTGATGCGAATATTTCATTCATACATACTTACATAGATGGTTAGATAGATTGGTATGAATTCATAGTGTGTGTGTGGGTGTGTGTGTGTGTGTGTCTGCTTTCGAACTGACCTGCAAGTGTGTCAGGAATGCGTTTGAATGCATCTGTCCAAAGAATTTCTGTCATGAACTTCCGGTGTTATTTTGGCATGCAAAGGTTGTAGTTTTCTGGCTGTTGTTGCAACTGTTGTTGTGTTGTTGTTGTTGTAGTTGTTGTTGTTGTCACTCATATGCTTTTCGCACTTAAACTTTAAAACAGTTTATTTGTATGAATGCGTGTCAGTATGGTTGTGCTCATCATCTGTGCTTCCATAAGCAATAAATCACTTGCAAAAGCATCTTTGCCAGAATTCCAAGCATACCGTGTGCCGCTTGCGACAGACAGGCAGAAGCTAGTTTGGACCATACTGTACAAAGCTGTTTTGTAATGAAAAAAAAAAAATATGCAGAGGATAATTTAGAGTCAGCGTTGTAAATTATATCTGCCCTTTCATACAGACACTTACGTGAATGTAAAAAATTTCTCATTTCATCATTGCGGACGATGCTTTCCTATTAAACAGGCGAATATTAAAACTATACAAATTCAAATCTATTATGTCTGAGAAACGCATTTTTAATAAAAGATCAAGTCCTGTAAGCGATGCATTTTCTACGCGTTGTTTGCTCCACCACGTTTGACTCAAAAAAAAATCAGGTTTTCAGGATTTGATGATAGCGATGGAAATTGGATGAATGGAGAATGGAAAGCTAGTGAGCACCAAGAAGATGCTCTGATGTAAACTGATTTGGCTGTTTATTAATGTATATCTTCCAATTACGGAAAGGTAAGGTTACGTTAGATGGATCGAGCACCGTTGAGGTTCTTCCGTGGAGGCCTATTGGTTAGGCTGGGTCGATTTGTATGGAGGTAAAAAAATTCGAAGTTGCCTGGACGGAAATTATGAAAAAAGTGTCTAAATTTGTAACGATACATTATTGTAAAATAACGTTTACATGTTATACTATTTTCAGGTTGAATCAGGGACGAAGATTTTATTTCTGGCATCAGTTGTGGTCTGGTCGTGCACGTTTTTACACAAAAATTTCTTGAAAAGAATTGCTTAAGGAAAAATTCACAAAATTTAGGGTGCGATAGGGTTAAGTGCACCCTCAGCACCCTATTTTTTTTTAATAACTTTTAATGCCGAACCAAAATCACCCAGGCAACATCGGTGTATAAATTAACCCAGCCTACTATTGGTCCATTACGAATCTCTTAATTGTTTGTATTCAGCCCATTGGTTGTGGTACCCAATAAACCTAATATGTGAGTCTCAAAAGTGTTATTTTTACATTTTTGACTCTCATGGGTATTCATACTTCATTCATGCAAAACAATTCTTTTTTTTTTGCCCAAAAAAGGGGTTCAGGAGTATTAAAACCACTTCATGGGGATTTCTGATGTCTACTTAAAAATTATGCAGAAATAGTTTTTAAGAGTCCTTCTAACTTTGGAGTTGATGTCTGACTGACTTTGTTTTTTCCATACCAAATCGAAACGGAGAAGTGAGCTGTTTATATTTAAGGACTCTGTGTCTGGTTAATCTATGGTCTATAAGTTACCTATTCAAACAAGAAAAGAACTCTCCTTGATCTGGATTGTCTATTGGAGCTATTACGCCAGAAGTCATCGAACAGGTAGAAAAACTTGCATTGAAAGATACACGGTTGAAGAAGAAACATCTTGCAAAAATAGTTGGCGGTTCTGAAACAGACATTTTGAACAAGCTTTTCAACATCATCTGCTGACTAAGGTTAGTTCAAAAACGGTGATCAGAATGCTTACGCCGTTAGAGATGAAACATGGGCTCACCATTATGAAACCGAGTCAAAGCAGAAGTTAATGCAGTGCTATAAAAAAGGCACACCACATTCTTAAAAAATATAGTGTGACAATCGGCGGGAAAGATTGTCTTTTGGGATACAGAAGGTATCTGTTTGAACAATTAAAAGGAACGTAATGTCACCATAATGGAATTACGCATCTTTACTACCTCGATGGAAGAAATCTATCAAAGAAAGAAGAAGAGAAAACTTGACGAAAGGAACGACCCTTCAGTACTGGCAATCACAATTAGTCTTTTAACGGTAATGATATCATGCATGAATAGTAGCTAGTGAATTCTAGTACCCGAGGTAATGTAGCAGGTAATGCAAATACATTTATTTCATTTGTTTTTTCTTCCACATAAACTGTATAACAAAAGGAATGATGAGTGTACCTTATGAAACAGCTAGTGAATGGTAATGCAGAGAGTAATGGAATCATGAAACAGCTAGTGAATGGTAATGCAAAGAGTAATGGAATCATTACCGGCAATGACATCCCCGTGTTAAATTCATGAGTGAATTGCATTGCAGGTAATCTGGTGGGTAACCAGTGGTGATTACCGATAGCTAGTGAACTCACTCCTTCGTCACTGGTGAGTCGAACTGGAGGGGACATAAGCTGTGTTGAGACGTCTGCCATTCACTGAAGTTTTTTTTTCTTCTTCCATAAGATAAAAATTATCAAAAGACTGTGAAAATTTAATCCACTTAAAATACCTCTACGCCTGGACTTTTATACCCCCGGAACCACCGTTAAGTATTGCATCGCAAGGAAGACTAAGCACCTATCGCTCACTAGTTAACTGTCGTAAGTATTGTCTTACTTCTATGTATCCCTTCTATTTTCCGTGTAGGAGAATTGCACTCTGGTACAGAAAATCAATACTAATTTTTGAACAAAACGAAACTAAGGCTTCGGCTATTACTTCGTAGTCGCTCAAAACGTCTGAACTAAACCACAACTACTGCTGCCATATCGCATACTCTGCGCAATTTGTCAAGGCTACTCAGCATGTGGTTAATGATGTTTTCGAGAGAAGGAATTTGGCCGATTTCGATTCGGAGCCGATATCTTTCAATAATGAATTGCGGACTCTTAAAAAAGGCATGTTCTGCAGCTTCGAGGTACTCCTCGCCACACATTTCACAGAAAGCGTTGTCTTCATGGTGAAACCTATAAAGGCACTATACAACTAGAGAGCACAAAGTCTGTAAGTAGACTTTATTCCGCGACAATAAGACTTGGAGCTCTGTATAATAGGATGGACTTAATGACTCCGGCTAGTAAAATTCTGCGATTCTGTTTAAGTCCTCTTGCATTCACCATTGTTCTTGCAAGTGCCGCATTAGCTTTGGCAGCTTTTTGCTGGCGTACTCTAGATGTTCTTAAAATTAAAGCTTCGCATTTATCAATATTTATCATTTCACAGATGTTTTCGATGAAATTTCAGGTCCTCTTTCATTTATCGTGGCTATTTCAACAGCTTTTCTGCTACTTATCAAAATTGCTTCGATTTTGTGCTCCGTCAAGTTTTAACCAGCTGATTACATCCAGTTTTGAATCGCAGGCGAAGACTTTTTGCATCTCACTCGGTTCTTCCAAGCGTAGAACCCCATCGTACATTATGTTCCATAGAAATGGTCGCCCTTGTGATTTTGTACTCTTAATATTCATAAGTTGTTTCTTAAATGAGCACTCTGTTATTTAAGTAGTCAGCAATGATAAGTGTAGGTATACTTAAATATCGAAAACCGTATTGGTTTCTTGAAAGCCCACCACCTGTGTTCACCATCGGCTGCGAAAAGCGAGTGCATATTATACGCTCCAGTGTCTTGCTTGCTGTGTCGAGCATGCAGAGTGGACGATAAGCAGATGGGTCGTCTAGTGATTTGTTGTTCTTAGGTTTGAGTATTAATCTCTGGAGTTTGTTCAAATTCGCATGTTGGTGTAGCGCTCCGCCACACATACAACATATTTCTCTTGACTTAACTTTTCCTCCTAATTATCTATCTCCCCATTTCCGAACATATGCAGACTTGTCTAAATAGGTTTAACACCTGAAATCCTCGGTTCAAAGCTTAAAAATAAAAATTTGCAAAATTTTCTTCTTTGAGATATGCGTCATACATTTTGGTAAAAATTCCGACGCAATAGTCCTCTGCAACGCCTTGCTGTTGTTTATTGACTTAGCAGCCTGCACTACTTCGCTTTCAGTCACTATCGGAGTCGTCTCCTCCTCTTGTTGCTCCCTTGGTGTCATAGATTCGTGGTCACTGTAACTCTGCTGGGGAACAAGTTATGGACGATTAAAAGCAAGTTTGGGCACCACGGCAATGGCTGTCTAAAACCGTTCAGATACTGCACCCCATGGGTTTATTTCGGCATCATCACACAGTTTTAAGAAACTGCTGTGCTCTCTGTCTCGGATAGCATTCTTTAGTTCTTCCCGTCTTTGATTGTAGTCCCGTTTACGGATCTACGGAAGGAAATCGGATCTGACTCAAGTCTTTTAATAGGCCTTTCGCGAACGAATAGCCTTTTTGTGTCTTCTGGATGATTGCCTTTACATTGATGCATTACTGACTACTTTAATAGCGCTCATGAGTTGCTCCGCCATTTCCAATGCAGACCCAGAAAGTTCAGTATCTTCCAACATGAGTTGAAATACTTCTTGGTCGAATGTTTTCGCCTGCTGTTTCTAGCACACAGTACAGTAAAGTATATGCAACAGTCGCTTTCTCTCCCGGATGTATTATGTTCTATTATATTATATTACAACGATTCGGTTTTTTTCGAGTTGGTATAAATATGTTATTTATACCATGGTATAAATATGTTATTAAAGAGATCTGAAAAATTAATTAAGATCAGTGGAGAATATAATATATCAATATAATAGCAAAACTTGTTTGATGATTGTTTTATTTTTTCATTCTGTGAAATTTTTGACCTCTCCTCGTATATACAAAAAAAAAAATGTTTCATGAAGAATTTAACAAGTTGTTTAAGTTTTATAATGTTTTTATCCCCGATTTTTGAATATATTGATCGAATTCAAGCAACAGACTTTGTTTGTAGTATTAACTAAAATATAAATCGTAAGTAGCATTTCCAAAATTTAATAATAAATTTTATGTTTTTATTAATGAAAATGTTTAGTTTTTCATAAAATATCGATAATTTTTCTATTTTAAGCTGCGTCCTGCAAAAATTTCATAATTTTTATGAGAAATCCTGTTAATTCTTTCAAATCTTAAAAAGCGTTGGTAAGATGTTATGTCAAGAGGATGGGTTCAATATAAAGTATGAGTATTTGGCATGATTTAATGATGATAACAACATACCATCTGTGCCCACATGACACATGACATGACTTATGACATAAAACTTATATTATTAATTTTTCCAAGAATTTTAGCTCTCATCATTACATGTCTCAAGCTTCACCATGGCAGTCAAAATTGGAAATATACATTTACATATGTAGTATCTAACGACAGATTTTATTCTTCTTCAGCCAAATGTATGCATTTCCTACCACTTCATGTCACATGCTTCACTATGCACATGTCTACAACTTTCAGTGATGAATTTGTCCTCTATCGAAAAATGAAGAAAAAGTAATCCATTCAAGTCAAGCTGAAAAAGGCTTAATTTAGCACAATGTTGCTTGACATTTCCTGTCAATTAGGTAATTAATTCAGAAGAAATAAATACGAGTGTATAAGTATTAAAATTCCACAACGTAATTTCAAAAGACTCAAGCTTAAGTCTCAGCTATTCCAGTAACATGCCGTAGGTTCGTGCACAGGAAATATTTCCATGCAATTGAATTATGTGCGCCTAAGTCGTTGTTCGCTTAACTGATGCTGTTGCTGGTGCATTAAGACAGGTAGTTGCTGGTTTTTATTTTTTACTTTTCGTACTTGTGCTGCTTTTTTTTCAAAAACATTGGCAACATCGTTGTCAAGCTCTTAGCAAGCAATTCAATCATCCATCTACTTAGCAGTCTGAGCCAGCAGGCTGACGACTTGCTGTGTGGTTGTACTTTTGGCGCTACTACCCGCATACATTGTTACCACCTGTATTAAATAACAAAAAAAGACTTATATATAAAAACATCAAAAAGCACAACAAGGTCTGGCAGCGGCGGTAACACCCACCATCATTCTGCTCAAACGGATTAATGCACTTAACCTACGTTGCGCGATATGCACCACTCGTCAGCGATGTGCACGAGTTGTACTCGTTGTCGTATATGGTGTGAATACTACCTACCAATGTCTAAAAATATATTGTGCATGTGACTTCCTACCATTGTTGTTGTTTTTGTTGTAGTTGTTTGGCTTTATGCCATTGCAGCAGCCACAACGCCAACGACATGAAATCTTTTTAATGTGTTAATTTACTGTACCGCTCTCCTGCTCGACTTCTACTTTTCCATTCGTCTCTTTTTTTTGCTCCAGCTTGCTTGCATTTTAAAATACCAGTCAAGGCACAAGGACTTCAGAACTATCCAAGTCCTTCATCGAAACAGCAGCAGCAGCTTCCACTAATTGATGTAAGAGTTGCGCCACCGCCAGCTTCATTTCCGAATGCCAAGGTTTTGCTTCAATTTTTTGTCCCTGATTTTGTATGTGTGGTTTTTTTTTTTTTGTAGTCTTTAAGTGTTTCAGAGTGTTGGCGGCTCTTTGTTACCTGCTTTGTGTGATAACGAAGCCATTAGCAGCTTTAAATTTTTTTATATATTATTTATATGAAATAGAGAAAATAATCCTAGTCGCACTTGACGTTAAAGGTATAAAAAGAATGTCATTTGAACGAGTTTCTGAGAAATAGTTTAAGTTTTGATGAATTAATTTGTCAGTTATTTATTAAATAATAAATTTTGTAATAGTTATTTTGGTTTAGAATAAATCAAATTACTCTAAAATTCTTAAGAAAAGTTCACGAATGACAATGAACGAAAGACACTATTCGCGAGTCGCCAAACATAAGACATGGACACATGTTATGAATTTAAAACGTTCGTATTTCCAGCTGGTAACAATTTTCCTGCCTTATGAGAACTTGCACGAAGCCTTTTCGCATCTCGTTAAGCACTTCCGGAGTAATATCTCTCTTTTATGGCAAAGTGTGTCTCAAAACCGTACAACAAGATCTTGAATATTTTAAAAGAGCTTTTTTGGAGTGCCAGCAAGAGAAATACTTCGTTCCTCGTTCCGTCATAATCAACGAAGCATGATTAACCTCTAGCAAAAAGAGCTCTTTTAAAATTATGAAGGACTCTTTACTGTATGATTTTCTCCCAAAAGTAAATAGAAGCTGTTTAAAAGTTATCTGATCTTTAATGAGATGCGTTGGAAAGCCTTTTATCTACCATGAAGATTCCCTCTCAAATGAACAGCCCTCGACATTACTATCACTATCACTATCACTATCACTATTACTATCACTATCACTATCACTATCACTATCACTATCACTATCACTATCACTATCACTATCACTATCACTATCACTATCACTATCACTATCACTATCACTATCACTATCACTATCACTATCACTATCACTATCACTATCACTATCACTATCACTATCACTATCACTATCACTATCACTATCACTATCACTATCACTATCACTATCACTATCACTATCACTATCACTATCACTATCACTATCACTATCACTATCACTATCACTATCACTATCACTATCACTATCACTATCACTATCACTATCACTATCACTATCACTATCACTATCACTATCACTATCACTATCAATATCACTATCACTATCACTATCACTATCACTATCACTATCACTATCACTATCACTATCACTATCACTATCACTATCACTATCACTATCACTATCACTATCACTATCACTATCACTATCACTATCACTATCACTATCACTATCAATATCACTATCACTATCACTATCACTATCACTATCACTATCACTATCACTATCACTATCACTATCACTATCACTATCACTATCACTATCACTATCACTATCACTATCACTTTCACTATCACTATCACTGTCAACATCAACATCAACATCACCATCAACATCAACATCAACATCAACATCAACATCAACATCAACATCAACATCAACATCAACATCAACATCAACATCAACATCAACATCAACATCAACATCAACATCAACATCAACATCAACATCAACATCAACATCAACATCAACATCAACATCAACATCAACATCAACATCAACATCAACATCAACAGCAACATCAACATCAACATCAACATCAACATCAACATCAACATCAACATCAACATCAACATCAACATCAACATCAACATCACCATCAACATCAACATCAACATCAACATCAACATCAACATCAACATCAACATCAACATCAACATCAACATCAACATCAACATCAACATCAACATCAACATCAACATCAACATCAACATCAACATCACCATCAACATCAACATCAACATCAACATCAACATCAACATCAACATCAACATCAACATCAACATCAACATCAACATCAACATCAACATCAACATCAACATCAACATCAACATCAACATCAACATCAACATCAACATCAACATCAACATCAACATCAACATCAACATCAACATCAACATCAACATCAACATCAACATCAACATCAACATCAACATCAACATCAACATCAACATCAACATCAACATCAACATCAACATCAACATCAACATCAACATCAACATCAACATCAACATCAACATCAACATCAACATCAACATCAACATCAACATCAACATCAACATCAACATCAACATCAACATCAACATCAACATCAACATCAATTAAGATTAAGATGCGCTCTATCAGCAACAGCTATGCTCTCACAAGTTATTAAGATACTGCTTATGCCTCAATGATGCTCTCTAAGAAGTATCCGTTCTCATATGAACAGTCTGCTTACACAAGTAATATAGAAGCTGCTTTAACATAAGTAAAGTGAAAATTTCAAATAAGAGTCACTTTCGTTGTGTTCCATACAAGTGTTTATCAATCTTTTAAGTTGAATTACTACAACATATTTATTTTAAGATTAATCAGTAAATTATTGAAAATCCCATCATAAATAAATAAATAAATTTCTTCATTAATTGCACAAGGACAACAAATACATAATATATTTGTCATCCTCAATTGAAGCACTCTTATCAAACGATTTTTGCCCAGCAATAAGTTGAGATATAAAATGAATAAATAAATTAATTATTGCACAAATGCACTTCATCAGGCCTAAAGATATGTTGCGAATCAAGCAAAGTATTCATTAAGCTGCTTCGCGACAGCATCCAACAACAACGGTAGCAACAGTAAAATCAACGCAATAAAGATTAATTCATTGATTTAAGGCAACAAGAGCATCGCGCATCACATCACATCGCATCATTTCACAATATTGTGATAGCTTGATATGCATGCTGCATCCTTTATGCCATAGTAAATTGCATCTCCAGCTCATCATCAGCAGCTTATTGATACAAATTGCTGTAGTTGTTGTTGTTGTTGTTGTTGTTGTTGTTGTTGTTGTTGTTGTTGTTGTTGTTGTTGTTGTTGTTGTTGTTGTTGCTGTTGCTGCTGTTTGTTATTTGCGGTTATGCTGTTGCTATGTGACGCATATTGATAATTAATAGCTCACAAGTGTCCTTGAATGCATGTTGAAAGAGTTAAAAAAAAAAAAATCAACAACAGCGCAAAATAAATTACATAAGAATGAGTGCAAAAGGACTAAAATATGTGCAGAGAAAATAATATAAACAACATGTATTGCTACGAACGCGTGGCCGAACTACAGTGTGAAATACTTACTTCCGTTTCCGTTCACAGAAGTTGGTCTAGTGGGAGTACGATTGACTGCGTGTGTGTATGTGTGAGTTTGTGTATTCCGCCGCAAGCAGCATAAAACGATTCTTCACTGAAATAATCATGTGCAATCAGTGACGTTATTACGTTAAGAGAGCACAACATTGACAACAACAACTGTGACTACAGCACTATCCCATACAACAAGGACACATACTCATCAATAGCCTCAGCGCAACAACAGCCAACAATCAACCGACCAACCGCAGAGAACCGGAATAATTGCACCAATTATAAATGAGGAAAGTTATTTAAAAACAAGCAAGAAAATAACATTTTACTCTACACTTTGCATGGTCATCGAGTGTGTTTCATCGGCAATCATTCGTCTTAACGCTTCTTCAATGATCGGTACATTAAAAATTCTGTTGGATCTTGAATATTATAAAAATCATTTTAAACTTGGGTCGAAAGTAAGAGTGTGCATGTGAGAGCGGATCCTTTTCTGAAGTTAAGTCAACGTATCCTTATTTGAAGTTTAGACAGCTATATAACTTAAATATAGCTTCAGTTATATATATATAACAGCTTCCAAAACAAGCGCTTCTCTCTGGAAATGCTTCCAAAAAGCTTCCTTTAAGTTCTCACGAGGCAGTAAACTTCTACTTCCCGTGTGGAATACGAACTTAACAGTCCAATTGTTAGTTGGCTGTATGAAAAGCTTAAAAGAGATAGTGAAAGCGATAGTGATAGTGATAGTGATAGTGATAGTGATAGTGATAGTGATAGTGATAGTGATAGTGATAGTGATAGTGATAGTGATAGTGATAGTGATAGTGATAGTGATAGTGATAGTGATAGTGATAGTGATAGTGATAGTGATAGTGATAGTGATAGTGATAGTGATAGTGATAGTGATAGTGATAGTGATAGTGATAGTGATAGTGATAGTGATAGTGATAGTGATAGTGATAGTGATAGTGATAGTGATAGTGATAGTGATAGTGATAGTGATAGTGATAGTGATAGTGATAGTGATAGTGATAGTGATAGTGATAGTGATAGTGATAGTGATAGTGATAGTGATAGTGATAGTGATAGTGATAGTGATAGTGATAGTGATAGTGATAGTGATAGTGATAGTGATAGTGATAGTGATAGTGATAGTGATAGTGATAGTGATAGTGATAGTGATAGTGATAGTGATAGTGATAGTGATAGTGATAGTGATAGTGATAGTGATAGTGATAGTGATAGTGATAGTGATAGTGATAGTGATAGTGATAGTGATAGTGATAGTGATAGTGATAGTGATAGTGATAGTGATAGTGATAGTGATAGTGATAGTGATAGTGATAGTGATAGTGATAGTGATAGTGATAGTGATAGTGATAGTGATAGTGATAGTGATAGTGATAGTGATAGTGATAGTGATAGTGATAGTGATAGTGATAGTGATAGTGATAGTGATAGTGATAGTGATAGTGATAGTGATAGTGATAGTGATAGTGATAGTGATAGTGATAGTGATAGTGATAGTGATAGTGATTGTGATTGTGATTGTGATAGTGATAGTGATAGTGATAGTGATAGTGATAGTGATAGTGATAGTGATAGTGATAGTGATAGTGATAGTGATAGTGATAGTGATAGTGATAGTAATAGTGATAGTGATAGTGATAGTGATAGTGATAGTGATAGTGATAGTGATAGTGATAGTGATAGTGATCGTGATTGTAATTGTGATTGATTTTTGGATTTGGGTTGGAAAGAGTTGGATTGGATTGGATTTTGATTTTGATTTTGATTTTGATTTTGATTTTGATTTTGATTTTGATTTTGATTTTGATTTTGATTTTGATTTTGATTTTGATTTTGATTTTGATTTTGATTTTGATTTTGATTTTGATTTTGATTTTGATTTTGATTTTGATTTTGATTTTGATTTTGATTTTGATTTTGATTTTGATTTTGATTTTGATTTTGATTTTGATTTTGATTTTGATTTTGATTTTGATTTTGATTTTGATTTTGATTTTGATTTTGATTTTGATTTTGATTTTGATTTTGATTTTGATTTTGATTTTGATTTTGATTTTGATTTTGATTTTGATTTTGATTTTGATTTTGATTTTGATTTTGATTTTGATTTTGATTTTGATTTTGATTTTGATTTTGATTTTGATTTTGATTTTGATTTTGATTTTGATTTTGATTTTGATTTTGATTTTGATTTTGATTTTGATTTTGATTTTGATTTTGATTTTGATTTTGATTTTGATTTTGATTTTGATTTTGATTTTGATTTTGATTTTGATTTTGATTTTGATTTTGATTTTGATTTTGATTTTGATTTTGATTTTGATTTTGATTTTGATTTTGATTTTGATTTTGATTTTGATTTTGATTTTGATTTTGATTTTGATTTTGATTTTGATTTTGATTTTGATTTTGATTTTGATTTTGATTTTGATTTTGATTTTGATTTTGATTTTGATTTTGATTTTGATTTTGATTTTGATTTTGATTTTGATTTTGATTTTGATTTTGATTTTGATTTTGATTTTGATTTTGATTTTGATTTTGATTTTGATTTTGATTTTGATTTTGATTTTGATTTTGATTTTGATTTTGATTTTGATTTTGATTTTGATTTTGATTTTGATTTTGATTTTGATTTTGATTTTGATTTTGATTTTGATTTTGATTTTGATTTTGATTTTGATTTTGATTTTGATTTTGATTTTGATTTTGATTTTGATTTTGATTTTGATTTTGATTTTGATTTTGATTTTGATTTTGATTTTGATTTTGATTTTGATTTTGATTTTGATTTTGATTTTGATTTTGATTTTGATTTTGATTTTGATTTTGATTTTGATTTTGATTTTGATTTTGATTTTGATTTTGATTTTGATTTTGATTTTGATTTTGATTTTGATTTTGATTTTGATTTTGATTTTGATTTTGATTTTGATTTTGATTTTGATTTTGATTTTGATTTTGATTTTGATTTTGATTTTGATTTTGATTTTGATTTTGATTTTGATTTTGATTTTGATTTTGATTTTGATTTTGATTTTGATTTTGATTTTGATTTTGATTTTGATTTTGATTTTGATTTTGATTTTGATTTTGATTTTGATTTTGATTTTGATTTTGATTTTGATTTTGATTTTGATTTTGATTTTGATTTTGATTTTGATTTTGATTTTGATTTTGATTTTGATTTTGATTTTGATTTTGATTTTGATTTTGATTTTGATTTTGATTTTGATTTTGATTTTGATTTTGATTTTGATTTTGATTTTGATTTTGATTTTGATTTTGATTTTGATTTTGATTTTGATTTTGATTTTGATTTTGATTTTGATTTTGATTTTGATTTTGATTTTGATTTTGATTTTGATTTTGATTTTGATTTTGATTTTGATTTTGATTTTGATTTTGATTTTGATTTTGATTTTGATTTTGATTTTGATTTTGATTTTTTGATTTTGAGTTTGATTTTGATTTTGATTTTGATTTTGATTTTGATTTTGATTTTGATTTTGATTTTACCATCCCATAACCGTTGCTGATCGGCCAACTCCTTCACATTCGCTACATATTTACTTGTGACATATTTTTTCTGTTTATTACTGAAATATTGATGTAAAAAGCACTTTTAATTGACAGTTTAATTGCATTATGTTGAGATATTGCTAAACGAAACCGAAAACATCAGAACTGTCAATACAAGTATATGATGCAATGTAACACAACGTGACACAATGATCATGGTAAATATTTTAACATAATTTTGCAGTGTGTGTCAGAAAGCAGAGTAGTGAAAAATTCAACTGAATAATGACATTTTAAAGGACGAATAAAAAAAAATATTAAAAAAACTCTTGTGCAACGGTGACAAAAATTTTAATGATGTTTACAAGTGAAGAAAAATAAATATAAATAATTGGACATGATGAGCGACAAACAACTGGCGATGAATTTACGTGCGGCTTGATTGGTGGAAATATTGTAAACAGCAGGAAAAACACTTGCAAACGTGCTGGGCGAAAATGCTGTTTACTGCAAATGCAAAGTCGGGCCTGGCCATAGGGCTTTATTATTTATATTTTAAGAAAAAGCATATTGTTAAGACCACAGCTGGAATAGCAGTGAATATAATATTCTACGAATTAAACACTTTGAAGAAGTTAAATAACGCTGCTTAATCTGTTTCCTCCACCACCACCCTTAACCCTTTTAAAAACCACAAAACAATTGCAAAGTATTTGTCGTTAGCTTAAACTACACAAAAGTGGAGCAACAAACTAAGCTTTTTATGGCCAATACTTTGGCTTAATACATATATATTTGCGTGTACAAATGTGCTGAGCAAACATGTTCGTTAAAGAATTCACACCAAGATAGGGCTTCATTGGTGGCAACAATGTCGTCCTCAACATCGTTGTCGTTATCGTTGTCGTAGTCTGGCCATGACCAAGAAGTCCACATAAAGTGCAAAAGTGTCGCGTCGTGTTTATTACAACGTTTAGCACTGCAATTTATGGCCTGAATGCTACGTGTAAACTGCTACCATTTACAGCAAAAGAGTAGTTTAGAAGGTGATGACATTGTTGCAGGGAATAACGGTATGTGTACTTAAATAAAATAATGAATTTAATAAATGCTGTCTCGGCTTAGTCTGCTTTTACAAATTGTGACAATTTTTATTATTTTTTTTTTTAATTTAAGGTGTCAAGATTATGAAGCTCTGCCAGCACTAACAGAAGCCCTTCAGTAGCTTTGTTAATGAGTTCTTGACCTGAATTAAATGGTTTTTCCATTTTCATGCTTCATTTATTTTGTAATTCTTTTCACTAATTTGAGAAATCGTATAAAAGTTTTTTCACATCTCAGTTAAAAACACATACAAGATCCAAAAGAATAAGAGTTCGATTTTTGAGATTTTATTTCAATTATAATATAAAAATTGTTGTTAAATTTCATTACATTTTCGAAAGTAGTACTATAAAAAGATAGCCTTAAATGTTTTCGTAGAGGTTTAAAATATTATATGCAAATGTTTCTTGTAAAATTTAGTCATGCCTTATACTATTTGAACAAAATTTAGCTACAGCCAAAATTGAAACGATGCTTTTAAATGTTATCTCAGAGGGTATAAAATTTATAATCAAATGTTCATTATTAAACAAACTACATAAACTACATAATACTTGTCACCACGTGGTGACCGTGGTAAACAGGTTAAGTGTGTGGCTTAGCATGCTTGGAGCCCGGGTTCGATCCCCAGCCGCGGCGAAAAGTTTTTTTCAATAAAAAATTTTTCTGATCGGTCACCACCTCTCTGCAGACAATGGCAAACCTCAGAGAATAAATAATGACATGTAAAGCTTCTTGAGAACATGAACTTTAGCCGTTCGGAGTCGGCATAAAACATGTAGGTCCAGTTCTTGGTTAATTGTGTGCAAACATTTAATAACACACACAACACAATTGATCATAAGAAGCTCGGTCAAAGTCCTTTCAAGGGCTGAAATGGCCAATTTGTTTGTTGTTTTTTTACATAATACTTGCAATGAAATTTATGCACAATTACTTCGATGAAGAAAAATCAGAGGACAGTACACTAAACCAAAAAACTACACAATAATTTTAAATTTTATCATGATCGCCATGAATCGCGTTTATGAATTTCAATTCAGTAATCAATTACATGAAACACATGAACTTTTCAAGATATCAATATGCAAAATGCACTAAAGAAAAACACGAAAACATGTATATTTCATAAGCCTAGTGTTTCAAGTGGATAAGGTGTGTGTAAATAGCACATGAAAAAATACAAGGAATCATACATACTTAATTTTTAGAATTAAATACGTGTACAAATACGAGAGAAGTGAAAAAATTGCATGCATCTCATGTATATTCAGTGACCGAAATTCACATAAGCCATGTACAAATACAAGGGCAGCAAGAAGAGTTTATAAGGTAAGAGTTATAAATGCATGAAACTTATACGATGAAAGCGTGAACTATTTTATATATTTAGTGATGATGATAGTAAAATTCATACATCCTGTGTACAATGTACATTGTACATTATTAGAACGGATCGGACTTCACAAAAAAAAACAAAAAAAAAAATACTGATAAACTGAGTTAAAATTTTTCTTTGCTCATTTATCTAGCCTCCATGAAGCATTTCCGCGATGCATTACTATTTAGGCCTTTACTTGTTAAGAATATTTTACTCCTTTGCCATTTCAACATTCAACATCAATATTTTTTTAGTCGGCAAAATGACATTTGAAAAAATACAAATTACCTGATATTTTTGATCGAAAAATAAACGGCAGAAAGTAACTGTTATTTTGACCGATAAAATAAAAGTCAAAAGTAACTGTTATTTTTGCCCAAAAAAACTAAAAGGCAAAATTAAGAGATAAAAGTTAATATGTGACACTTTCGACAAAAACCATAGCCGGTACGGTCCCTGGATGCAAATATTGAATCAACAGATTATTATTCCATTTCGTGTTGATTGAATTTCTTTTCAGATACTTTCTCTCTCTATTTCACACTAAAATCTCTCTAATTTCTTACTCTTAAAGTAGTTGAACTTCTGCCACGTGTACGTTGCTGCACGTGAGTTTTTTTTTATCGAATAGTCTAGTCTAAATAGTTTCATTTTTATACCGATTTATTAACTGTAAATCTAACAGTTCGCGCATGTAACTTCAAGACACAGGTAGGACACGATCTTGAACTGGTTTTCTCTTTCTGAAAAGGATAGTACAGTATCTAAAACAACCCCCCAACCATTACTTATCGTTTTACTTTTTGAAACACTCTTTTTCCATAAATTTGTCTTGGTGAACCCTAAATAGCGGCAACTGAGATGGTACGATAGATAGAGCGATTGACGAGAAGGCAGAAGAAACGGGTTCGATTCTTGATACTATGTATTTAAAACTGAATATTTATTAAAAACTACTTTCTTGTCTGTATGTCTTAAAACATCTTATATGCAAACATGAGATGGTGCGATTGATCATAAGAAGCTTGGTCAAAGACCTTTCAAGGCCAATTTTGTGTGTGTGTATGTGTGTGTGTGAGAGATGTTACGATTGAAAGATCGATAAACTTACACCTAGAAGGCTTGATTCCTGCTATTGCAAATTTCATATAGAATATAAATGAAAAAATACTTACTAACCGTTACATATCAAAACAACTGATACTCATGAGTCCAAATTTACAGTAACAATATATTGAAATCTCTAAAATTATCATTTATTAAATGAAATTAAGTCATGCGTTAAGGAGAGTTATTGTTATATTGCGTTTTTTTTTGTTTTATCCATTGATGGATTTGACAAATGAAGAGCGTCGTAGTTTTACTTTGAAAATAAAAAACCCACTCTCAACTGTTTTTCGAAGTTGTAGGCTGTTAAAAAACCTTGTAAAAATATAATATTTTTTAAAATAAAAAATAAATAAAAACCAAATTGGCCATTTCAGCCCTTGAAAGGACTTTTACCGAGCTTCTTATGATCAATTGTGTTGTGTGTGTTATAAAATGTTTGCACACAATTGACCGAGAACTGGACCTACATGTTTTATGCCGACTCCGAACGGCTTAAGTTCATGTTCTCAAGAAGCTTTACATGGCATTATTTACTCTCTGAGGTTTGCCATTGTCTGCTAAGAGGTGGTGACCGATCAGAAAAATTTTTTATTGAAAAAAACTTTTCGCCGCGGCTGGGGATCGAACCCGGGCTCCGACCATGCTAAGCCACACACCTAACATACATACCACGGTCGCCACATTTTTTAAAAATATATCTTATAAAACTACATATTCTAGCTGAATTTAAAATTTTCATATTTGCATACGACAAAATATTGACAATTAAAGTATTTTTGGAAAAATTTTCACTTTTTGAAAACAGTCTTAGGTTTAATAATTTATTTTAGCAGTCGATAAATATGCTTTGTTTATTTCGCTCCATGATTTCAGCGTTAAAGTTATAACTTTAGCAATAAAAAACAAATTAAAAGAAATAAACAGATAAGGATTTAGTCCTTATATCAGGCAGCATAAATATAATAAAATTTAATAACAAAAAGAACGCACAATATTGCGTGTGTTTGTAGGTGGTTGTCTGCTAAAAATAACGCATCAGCATGCATGAAGCTAAACGAAAGGCAACTCATAAAAATGTCATCAAAAACATTTCAAGGACTGAAACAGCAAAAACGACACCAACAACTACTAAAAAATTACATGCATACAAAGCATTAAGTTAACCTGCGCGCATATTTCAATATATCTATACCGTATAAAACAAAAAGAAAAGAATAAAAAAAAAAAAACAACACAACAAAATTCCAACAACTTTGAAACTAGAAAAATTTTAATAAAACTTATTTATTGCTGTTGTCTTAGTCGCGTGTAGTATAAACGTATATGTAAAGCGCCGTATACCAAAACGTATACGAACCTACATAAAAGATGGCAACAAATTTATTAGGAAAAAATTATACAAAGGATGTTTAAAATTTATGCGCTTTGAAGCGAAAATTCCAGCAAAAATGATGAAAAAACTTTTGAGCTGCCATTGTAAAAGCCTGTTGTTGAAACTGTTGTTTTTTTTTTTTTTTGTTTTTTGATTTTGTGTTACGCGACAAACGCACTTACCAACCCACCACCCACCAACCATCACAAACGCAAAAACTCCTAAATAGTAGCAGAGCTCTACGCATCAAGCGGGCATCATCAGCACGCGTAGCACAACGCATGCAGGCAGCTAAATCAGCACTTTAAACCGGATACGGAAGACAAACTCACACGCACAGACACACACACACACACCCATGGCTGCTGCCATGCATCTTTCTCCTTGTGTTCAAAATAAATTGTCATTTATGTGTGTGGTAAGAATGCTGAACGATATTTCATTGTTGTTGTCTTTTAAAACTCAAACCAAATAGATATTTTTGCATGTTTGTGTGTGTCCATCCGCCTTTGATAATATGTAATAATATGTTTTACGCTTGCTGGAGTTACCCTGACTTGGTTTCTGTATTGTTTGTACTGCGTATTCGTTTAGCCCCGAAATTGATGCAAAATATTGAAAATTCAATTGTTTTCAATATCATCATCATCATCATCATTGCATACACAAAATCAAATCATAGCTGAATGAGCTCATTTATTCCGCTTTTGATCTACGAAATAAATCGTTTTGTTTGATAAATGCTCAATTTTGCATGATTTTTAATTATATTGCAATTCTCATCAAGCAATACTGATGAGCTTTTTTAATAGGAAATCCCTTAACAACAATATATCCTTGAATAGATAAATAAAAATAACACCTCAACATAACAATAAAGTTCAAGTTGTATGTATTAAGTGTTGGTTATGCGAAGAGCTGAAGAAAAATAAAAAAGGATGCTTGCAATTTAATGTGGACAGTTAATATTATACAAATAATAATAAAAAGTACCTACATAAATATTTTTTATAAATAATCTACAAAAGACTAACCAACTTTACTGTAGTTATCTCATCTTGTAAGCAAACTTGTGCAGATAAATATTGCGGAAGCTTCATAGTAACTTTTTATAAAAACTACGTGCTGTCTTCAAATTCGCCACCTGAAAAAAAAAATTAATCGTACAAATAGTTAAAGAATAAAATCTTATCAGGCTTTGCATGTTGTATCACTTTCTTTATTTTTTCAATTTTTCTGGCGAAATAAATGTAAGAAACTTGCATTTTAGTGTACAGTATTGAGCAAAGCTTAAGCAATTTAACCTTACCATTTGATTAATTTGTCAATTTTTAAAGTGCAAAACCTAAGCATTTAAAAAAAAATGTTTAATTTCAGAAACGTGCTTCTTTTGAAAACGTTTAACACAGACTTTGAGCTTTTAAATTTTATTTTCATTTTAAAAACTGACATTTTAAAATGAGTTTCTTAAACGTGTGCTTGATTTTCTTAGCAAACATTTTAAAATGAGCGATAATTTTAATATATGCGCTTAAGAAGAATCTTGCTTTAGGGAAGATAAATAAGATTTTGTATGTATATGATATATAATTATTTGAATTTTTGTTCATTTTAGCCTGAATTTGATCCTTATAACAATAAAATTATGATTTAGTACTGTGATTCTTTATTTAATTTTAATTTTTGAGCATTGGAGCTGAAAAAAGTGCATAAGAGGTCCTTAATTTTATATGAAAACCGAAAGTAATGAGAGTTACCAATTTTTTGTAACGCGAGTTACCGCATAATTTTTAGATTATTTTCAAAACTATAATTTAATATTGCTATTTTGTATTTAGATAAACTTTATAAAATCATGCTGTTAATATTTATGCCAAATGTAAAAAATCTACTCATAAATTTAACAGACAAATTTTTCACAAATTTATTCTATGAATAGCTATGTTGTCCAAAAATGGTAACGCGAATTATTTACCTTAATTATTATTTTACTGTATAAATATTATGGTACTACTGAATTTTTAACCAATTTATAACATACAAAAGCCATTATTTTCATAAAGAGTGACTTTGTTATTCTTAATATAAATAAAACAAATTTAAAGTTTAATTTAACTACATAAAACTTTCTGAATATAACGAGAGTTACCATGGAATTTTGCATAACATTTTATTTTTTAATATTTCAATATTTTTATTTAAATTTTGAAACAGATTTCTCACTTTTATAGGTTTTTGGTTGATCCAAAGTTTTTATTCATAAAAATAAATAAAACAAAAAAATTAAATAATTTGAAAAATATAAACGATGATAAAAATTGATAAAAATAATAAAAAATCGCTTAAAAAAATAAGCGTGGCCGTGGAATTCAAACCTAGGCCACTAGGATCATATGAAAAAAGTTAAAGTTTTGCTGAATAAATAAAAAACAATAATAAAATAATTTGAAAAACATAAAAAAATAATAAAAATTAATAAAAAAGCATATAAAATTATAAAAAATTGCTTAAATAAATAGTTTTGGTTATGGGATATGAACCCACCTCACTACGATTACTCCAGGCAAAATTCGTTCACAAAAAATATAATTTTTCCCGAAATTAAAAAAAAAACATAATTGCACTCTTGCCAGTTATCGCTCTTGCTAAAAATAGTATCAACATTTACAAAAAAAAGTCTTTACAATAAAAGGACTAAAATAAGCATATATTGTCAAAATTCGGTGATGACAATTGACGGCGTTGTTTCTCTTAACATAAAGAGATAATTTTTGTAAGAAGGGGAATACAAGTTTTTTTTATTTTTTATTTTTGTTCATTAAAATTAGTTAACTTTGCATTGTTTTAAGAAACACTAATTAGGTAGGAGGAGTATGAAAAAAGGGCGTCATCCTTTTATTAATACTAGACTTCTAAATTTGGTACAGTAAAGCTTACAATCTTTCAGAAGTGGTTAGGACTTGTTAATGGCACGCGGAACTTATGGAAAATTGCCACTAGAATAGTATTATTATTAACCCTCACATGCATAGTATATAAATCTGATTTGAAAAAAATACTATCAGATTATAAATATTATATTTAAGACATTCGTCAAAAAAAACTAATTGATTGATTGATAAATGAGATTTTAGCAACTCTGTCTGAAGACGGACCCATGCAGGTAAGTTATATTTATTTTAAGCAACCTTTATTGGAACAACTTTTAAATTCAACTTCAAATTTTACTTATTTCTTTGTCTTTTCTTAGCAATGTTTCGAAAATCAAAGAAAAACCTGTCAGAGGCTGACATTTTAAAGTTATTTGAACAATCACCATCAGATAATGATGATTCTGAGGATGAGGGCGATTTCAGTGGAGACTATAGTGTAATGGATCCACATTTTGTTATACCCAAAACCTGAAAGGTGAGGGTATATTAACTTTGTGCAAACGTTTGTAACGCATAGAACGAAGCGAGTCCGGTATAAAAAAGTATATACAGTGAATCAAAAAAGTTTAGGCACACAGCACTTATGAGTTTAAATTTGCTAGTAAAACTTTTTCCAGTACACTTGCAGAAAAGAAAAGTATAAGCATTTAAAAAATAAACATTTTATTTTGTATTCACATCACAATAACAATTTAATGTCAATTTTAATTCATATTAAATGTTACAAAACTAAAATAAAACATGATTTTGACACCAAAAAAGTTTAGGCACAAGTCATTATGATTTTATCAGAGTGAGTAAATTTCAAGTCCTCGAATTTTTGGCTAGACCTCCTTTGGCCTAAATTATCGCCTCTTAACGTCTTCGAATTCTTACAGAATTTTATGCCTTCTCTGATGGTATTATTGACCATTCGGTGCGTATGGCATCCTTGAGCGTATTTTTAGATGTATGTAATATGAGATTTTGTATTTTTTTCTAGTAAGTACCAAATATGCTGAATGGGGTTCATATCGGGTGATTGCAAAGGTGTTTTAAGCTGATTTCAGAGCTAGATAAGCCATTCCAGCAACATAAAAGACCAATTTTTTGGGTCGTTATCTTGTTGAAATTAATATTGTATCCCAGTTAGCCCCTATTTTTCAACACTGTGTGTCAAATGCTCATTTAAAATATTTAAGCAAAGGTGTTTATCCATTTTCTCATAAATAAAAATGAGATTCCTAACTACAGACACCGCCACACAGCCCTTAATCATACGATTTCCGCAACTGTATTTCACTGTTTTTATTATGGTATTTTCCTACAGCTCTTTGTTCAGTTTTCTACAACGGTTTTGAGCGCCAAATGATGCAAAAAAATAGTATTTAGATCCATCACTAAATATAATACAATCCCAAGATGAATCCGGCTCATTTACGTAGGGTTTTGGGAACTCCAACCTCTTTTTTTTATTTGAAGCTTAAATTTATAGCTTGCGTCGAGAAACTCGTACCGTATATCCAGCTTTATTAAGTGTATTGCGAAGTGGTCGAGCATCAAAGTTTTTTAAAACCGTTGCTGTATTTCGTGGCACAATTTAACAGCTAAATTTAAGGGTTTTGAGTAACTGCAGGCACTACAATCTACTCCTGATGTAGCGTTAATGTTTTAGCACGACCAGATCGGCTCTTACGCTTTACTTTACCGGTACTTATAAAATGATTTATGATGTTACTTACACTTAAATATGATCTCTTTACTATTTTACCGATTTCGCGATACGGTTTTTTCTGCACGTGAAAATTTATTATTATTTTTCGAACGTCAACCGAAATTTCGGTTCCACTGCTGAGTTTGCTCAATCTTGACGGAAACCAACATCAACACTCGGTAAAAACTTTTAACAAATATCTTCAGCGTAAAACTAAAGACAAAAAAACCAAGTGATATTGTTACATAAGAAACAACATGAGACACACACAAAGTGTGCCTAAACTTTTTTGACAAAGATTGTTCCTTCTTCCGCTTAAATTTCGATTTGTGTGTGAAGTAACGGTACATTTTTTGGATATTAAGTAAAAACGATTTCTAATGGTACTTAATGGTACTTACTTCATTAAAACTTTGGTCAAATTCGTTATTATTAGATACTTAAGCAACATTTTGTTCCAGAAACATTGCTTGTGCCTAAACTTTTTTGATTCACTGTATATTCTTGATCAGCGTCACCACCTGAGTCGAGCTATCCATGTCCGTCCGTCCGTCCGTCCGTCCGTCTGTGTGTTGTCCGTATACAAAGGATGTGAAGAAGGAGTTGAGATAATTGGATGAAACTTGATACACATAGTCACATGGACCCAAGGATCTGCACTATTGAATATTTTTGGAATCCATCCACGGACACGCCTACCTCCCATACAACGCAAAAATTTAAAACTGCATTACTCAGCTCATAATGAGCCTACCACAATCAAATTTGGTATGTATGTGTTTTATAGCAACACAAAGATGTTTTTCAAAAATGGACGTCATCCGCTCACGGACACGCCCACCTCCCATACTACTCAAAAATTGAAAACGTAATAAATAAGCCTCTGTTTAATCTACAAAGCTAAAATTTAGCACATATGTTTTTTATAACAAAACAAAGATGGTTTTGAAAAATGGACATCATCCGCTTACGGACACGCCTACCTCCCATGCAAAGCGAAAATTGAAAATTGCATAACTCAGCTTATAATAAACCTACAACAATAAAATTTGATATGTATGTGTTTTATACAAACACAAAGATGTCTTCAAAAAATAGACGTCATCCGCTCACGGACACGCCCACCTCCCATACAACCCAAAAATTGAAAACGCAATATATAAGCCTCTGTTTAACCTACAGAGCTAAAATTTGGCACGTATGTTTTTTATGACAAGACAAAGATGGTTTTGAAAAATGGACGTCATCCGCCAACGAACACGCCTACCTCCCATGCAACCCAAAAAGTTTAAAACTCAATAAATAAGGTAATGTTTGTCATAGAGAAATTAAATTTGGTATGTATGTATTTTATACCAAAACTAAGGTGTGTTCCTTAAATTGGGAGTAATCCGTCCATAAACACGCCCACCTCCCATAGCGAAAGCACAATAAAGGTTTTAACTGTGAGCTACAGGAATAAAACTTGGTATGTGTAAATTTTTCATCAACATTTTAATGCATATAAAATATAAGCTTCATCCGCCCACGGAGACGATCATTTACAATAAAAATTTTTTGTTTTTGAATAGTAGGTTTAGGGTATTTTATAGTCGTCCTAGACCGACTTTAGACTTTCTTTACTTGTTTTACCTGAGGATGATATAATTGATGCTATGCTGAACTCTTCGGAAATGATAGTCCATTGAAATGAGCTTGAATGTCACTGATTTTGAACATTCTTCTGCTATTGTTGAAAGTGATTCTATTGCACCGTTTGGTGTTGATGCCACAAACACTGCATCAAGTACTCCGTCTACTAAAACATGTCAAAAAAAAAAAGTGTACTTGAACTGGAAGAAGAAGACCATAGGCCAAAAGGAGCATCTTGTAGCGTATTTTTTGGCAATGGAAGTGATATGCCAGCAATTAAAAAACTTATATGAAGACAAAGACATCTCAAATTTCATGTCAACGAATTGTGTTTTCGCGGTTCCAAGGATATGCCTGAATTTCTGAATAATTTGGACACACCATATGATTGTCTGCAGTATTTTGTGTCAGAGGACTTTTAAAAGGTACTCAACATTATTTTAGTTTGTTATGACTTTTAATTTTTCTCTCTCAGACTTTGACTGCACAAATAAATTAATACGTCCGTCAAAAAAATATAGCCACGCAATTCAAAACAGATGAAAAAGAACTGTGAAAATTTATTGGAATACTGTTTTTTATGTCAGTTTATCGGTATCCGAATATTTGTGCGGTTTGGGGAAAGTATTCTTTGGAACCCATACGTTTGTCAATGACTTGCAATAGATGCGGTCTGACCTCCATTTCAATGACAATTTATTGATTCCTAAGAAGGGTTAACCTGGATACGATATGTTGTACAAGGTGAGCCCTCTCACACAATATTTTAATTAACGTTTTGGCTAGGTGCCAATACTCCAGCGTCTTTGTCTTGATAAGCAAGTGTGGCCATCAAAAATGCAAGGCAATCCTGTTAGACAGTACATGCCGGCAAAGCCACACAAAAATGTTTGTGCTTCGTTACTCCACAGGATTTGCCTGCCATTTTGAACTTTATTGTGGTACTGGAGATAACATAATTTTACCCAACTGCCCTGACCTTGGAGCGGCATCGAATGTGTTTGTACGTTTATCAGAAAATATTCCTGATAATAAGAACCGCATTTTATATTTTGATAACTTTAACCCCGCCCGGTGGGTTTGATGGTATACTTGAAAAGTCGAGGTATTTATAGCTTGGGTACAGTGCGGTCAAATCGTGTTCCAAATGTAAAGCTTTCGATTGATAAAGAACTAGAATCGAAAAAGGTTATTCGTGGCTATTCGGAAGAGTAGGGGAAGAGTGGCATGAAAGAGCCAAGTTTTGAAAGAGCCATCTTGATTTACGCGGTAGTTTTCATACGAATGCTTCTTAAATTATAATTTTTAAGAAGCAATACTCGCCATATGGCACCCTCGAACATTTGACAGTTCACTGATAATAAACGACGATGGTGTATCGTATTTTGGATTTCTTCATCATTAAGTAAGTTTTTCAGAACATTTTATTTGTTTTGTGACGTCTTCACCTTTAAAACTAACAGTAATATTATTATACTATAATTTTATGAATATATTAGGCCTACCAATAACATATTTATTTTGCCGGAAAAATCTTGATTTCATACTAATTTTTGAGGTTATGTTTCTTTGGACAATATGTTTTGAAAGAGCTGGGTTGCGGTGGTATGAAGAAGCGTAAAGGAAGTTTAAATTATTTTTGTCAAAAATGTTTTTAAGTGTTTTAAACCTCTTATTTTGTTCTCTTCTTTCAAAATTTTGGTTGGCTCTTTCAAAGCCCATGTGTTATGAAAGAGCCGAATTTCATGTTTTTTATAAATGGCTACAGGTCCAAGAATATTGTTGATTTTGGAAAATATTTCATGGTATTACGTTCATAAATGAATGAGAAAATACTTTTGATACAAGAATTATAATTTTATTAATTATTTTTATATATTTTGTAACTTTTTTAAAACTGGCTCTTTCATGCCACTCTTCCCCTACGTTGGAACAGTCAGTGGAGTTGATATTAGTAGCGTTTTGTGGCGCGACACAAGAAAAGTTCGCCTGCTTTCCACTAACGTTCGAACTGAGCCCTTTATAAGTTCTTAAGAATAATGGTGCTCATCAACAGCAACACGATGGGACCGTAGAAATAAAAGAATCATTGAAATTAACTGTCCAGCAAAAATAAAAGAGTACAACAGGCATATGGGAGGTGTCCATATTGGACGGATTAATTGGGAGGTACTATATGAGAATGCAGACTAAGCAAGTGGACGAATAGAATTTTTTTTCATTTGTTGGATCTTGCTATGGTTAATTCATATATTTTGTACAACAGACTGCTTCAAAATTCGCACAACACAAAAGATACACTACCCGATTTTCGTACAGAAGTTGCAGAATCCCTTTGCTTTGTGATCTCAACACAATTTCCGAAACGTGGTCGCCCGTTGTCAGCTACCCCTTCACTCAAAGCAAAGAGATCATACGTACCAACTAATGATATTCGGTATGACCAAATTGGTCATTGGTGTAAGTTTGTTGACAGATCAGGACAAAAAATGTGAAAATATCCGGGGTGTAAATCAGAAACCCAAGCTTTTTGTGCCAAATGTGGTGTGAACTTATGTAACTCAACAACTAAAGAATGTTTTGTTTAAATTTCACAAGAAATGATTCAAATAATGCTTATATATCTGATTTTTATTTACCTGTAAAGCTAGTTTAGCTATTCATTTATTGTTAAATGGTAGTGCATAGGTCCGTCTTTAAAATAAATTCCCTTTCAGTTTTGAAGCTTATTTTGATATTACGTTCAAAAACTTTATTATACTTCGAAATAGTAGTTTCCCCATTTAAAAAAAAATAAATTGTTTCAAAAATTTCGTTTTATATCCCTTACATCCAAAAACTTGAGGGTGTTATTTGAGCAAATTTGTTTATTAAATACGTGAGGGGTCCGTACGTTGAATACGTCCGTTAGTTGAACACCATGCCTGTTTGACATTTCCGACGATGATAACACTGGTATTTCGCCTGTTAACTTATTTTGTTTCATAGACTTTAACTTTCAAGTGGTTAAAAGGCGAATAGGCGCATTACACACAGCTGTGACAAACATTGAGTTAAAATTTTGTGAAAAAATCAAATTATTTTGATGTGTTGTTCAATACGATCAGAGCGATCAAAATTGATGGAACTTGAAAATGAAATATAATGTAAAAATAAATTAAAAAAAAAAACTTTGGCAAACCAGACATTTTCACCTGGAGTTTTATGTATGTTTTTTGATTTTGATGGGAGTGTTCAACTATCGGACCAAAAAATTGTTTTCCCAATTTCAGGCTTTCCTGTTTCCATAGTTTTTTTTGTTTTGAAAGTAATCCAATCAGTTTTTATTCATGTCAGCTATTGACATGCTCTTTCAAACGGTAAAATAACACGCGAAAAATATTTATTTGGATACACGTTATGGCCAAAAAAGCTAGACGTTTTCAACTTACGGAAATGTCCCCTATTATTCCCCAACGTTAACTAAGTAAAAGGTGTATTAATTTTGTCACAAAAAATAATTTTTTAACGTCCAAAAGAGGCTTGCCAGGTATAGCAAACTATATATGTTATTGATCAACATCACTGTCTTAGTCGATTTCCATTTTTCCGTCAGTATATCTGCCGACACGACTACAACCGTAATTTTTGAGCTATCGTAAAGAACTTCGATATTCAAGCTTTTATTGTAAAAAATTGAGATCATGTTCGAAAATTTACCAAAACGCTTGAAAACCAACCCTAAAGTGACTATTTATAAAAACGGTAAAATCTGTCTAAATTCCACAAAAACTAATGTAATAAATTGAAATTTTTCGCATAAGCTTCTATCTAAAATACGCAGTCTTGGTTTAGAATTTGACAAACTCGTATGAAAACTTATAACAATAATAAAGTGAAGTTTTCAAAATATAAGACCTTCATAAATTCGTAATTCTTCAAAAATTAATGCATATACTTGATCAGTGGCGCAACCAGGATTTATTTTTGGGGGGGAGTTTTATCAAATTTCGGACTTATATATAAAATCAATTTTACAAAGGCTTTATATCACAGCAAAAAGTTTCAACGCTTGTGAGTAATATTTTCAAATAGAAGTTTATTTAAGTTAATGGGCTAGGTGGGTTTCGAAGGCTCAAACAAAGCATATAATAACTATTTTTTGTTAATATACGATCTAAATATTTCAAGCACTAGATAATGTATCTTGAAGAAGGTTTCCAAATATTAATCAGATTGGTTATAACTTTTTGGGAAATCATGACAACCAATTTGCAAAAATAAGTGTTGATTTAAGCTTTAAGGAGAATATTTTGGACATATTGTACAATGTCATAAGGCAAAAACAAAATTAATTTTCAAACCGACCCAACCCATTAAAAAACATTCATATTTAAAATTTAAGTAAAGTTTTTATAAATGGTATTTTATTAGTATTACAAAATACTTCAAATATTGTTTTCAGTTGTACAGTAGTTGGCATAATTATTTTGACGCAAGAAAAGGCAAATGTTTTCAGTTTTTAAAATAGTTTGAGAAAACGCGAATCAAAATTTTTATATTTGGTCAAAATCTTATCAGAAATGTGTGATTTTTCTTAAAAATAACTTATAAAGAAAATATATTAGAAAAAACTTCATTTCAAAGAGGGCATAACTATTTTGAAAGTTCTGTTTTATACAAAAATCAACTTATCAAGAGATAAGAAAATTTATGACAAAAACTTAACAACTTAATAAAAAATATATAAACCATTAGCTTGGATTACTTTTTGAAGTCGTTTTGGGACTGATTCCACAAGATTTTTCAAAATATCTACCGGAATTTGCTCTCATAGACTTTTTATTTCAGATATTGTCTCTTCCTTGGTCCAAGTCAAGCAAACGCTTCGTTTTCCTTAAATATAGACCCACAAATGCTCAAAATCGTTTAAATCAGGACTTTGGGTCGTCCAGTTTAAAACTTCTACACTATGGCACTGGCGCACCAGTTCGATTCAAAAACTTCATTATAAGCTTACTCTTTTGACATGCTGCATTATCGTGTTGTAAAATAAATGACTCACCAATAAGTTTGTCACCAGATGGAAATGCGTGATCATTTAAGACATCCAAATATTTGTATTGGTTCATCTTTCCAACTATTGGAACCATATCCCCATGACCACAAGAGGAAATGCAGCCCCAGAACATAACCGATTCGCCGCCATGTCAATTGCTTGTAAGACTGGAGCAATTTCTTTGCGTGAATTCTTTGAAATTCGGACAATTCTTGTTTAAAGTGATCCATGATACTCAAACGTACTTACATCACTCCACAAAACTCGGTTTGAAAATCTCATAGTCTTACAAAAAAAAATATTTGGCAAGTTGGAGTCGTTTGATTTTATTTGCCGAGGTTACTTACGGTATTTTTCTTACGGAATATGTACCGAATTGGAATTCTTTTAAACGTCTGCGAATTGTGCGTTTACTTACTGGATTCTAAGAAACATTTTTCATTTGTAATTCTAGCTTTTCGGTGTTAAACCAGGGTTCTTTGAGAACTCTCGTATAATTAGCTGGTCTTCTTTACGTGTTTTTTTCTGCCACCCTAACGTGGAAAATTTTTTACTGAATTTGTTTTTTTTGTCCTTAGTTATTTGATAGTGAACGGTTTGCCTTGATACCTGTAACTCGGTGCATATTTCTTTGACTGAAATACCACAATTATGCTTCTCCACGATTTCACACCTCATTTCAACGCTTAATTCCTACTTTTTCCCCATTTTTTTATAGAATTATAACTAAAATAAACAAATATATTTTAATAAAATTGAATATTTATTTAAAACTCTGATTTTACGTACCAAATCGTTATTTGCTTACAAAATACTTCTACCACCAAGAAATCCTTTCTTCTTGTATTTAACGAACTACTGCCTCGAAAAGCGTGACTTAAATAACCTAGTTTAATTATGTTAAAATTTCTCACACTATTTTTTTACAATAAACTATCGTTGTAAAAATAACTTATTGGGGCAAGCCTAAAAATTTGTCGTTTGGTTAGCACTAATGGACCTCATTTCCGAAAGTATAAAACACACAATTTCTGACACCTTGGGATGAAAAACTAAGAGCCTAATTATGAAAAAATTGTTTGTGTCTTTCGCCACCAAAATAACCGATGAAATTTCATCTAAAATTGACTTTTATATCGTCAAGTAATTTTTATGAAACAGATTCGGGAAAATACGATGGAAAATTATGAATTGTAAATTTTTGCTTCAGTTTCGGAAGTCAATCGTACCTAATTAGTTTTTTTACTGAATCACATGACTTCGCTATAAACTTAATTCCTGCAGAGTTTGGGTAAATTTGTGTCTAAAAAAATAATTATAAAAAAAAGAACGAAACATAACACTTTTTGAGGAAATTTCTTTGATCATTTCGCTGGCGAGAAATTCGACCGCTCTTTTTCAAATACAGGCTTTCTTATTTTATATTTTTTTTTAATTAATTTTCATCCAAACATTTCAAATCGTTTTAGTGGGTTCCAAGCTAAAAGTTGAAAAGACAATTCAAATCGAACCCCTCAAGTGATCAGTATCAGTCTGAAGGAAAAAAAAATATATAAAATTTAGTAGAATATGCATCAAACAGCATCGATTTGAAATATACATTTGGGGTTTTCACTCATTTGATAAGATGTGTGATTGCTTTTCATATGAATCAGTTTGATTTAATCCTATTTTGCTAGGTACTACAATAATTTGGGGGGGGGGGGGGGGGTTTAAACCCCGAAAGCCCCCCTTTGGTTGCGCTTATGTACTTGATATCTCACAGATTAGTCTTGATATATAAAAAGTACTCTGAGTTTGTTATTACGCTAACCTCCCTTACGAGAAGGTACCTACCTCAGGAGGTACGCGGAGTTTTCATTTCATTTTTCCAAATTCCAGAGTGCCTTTATAGGCAAGCTTAAGTGAAAAACGTTTAGCACATAGATTGATGTTTTATTCATGTTAAAGAGGTTTTCCATTGTGATGACTTCACTTTTTTTGGAAGGTAGGCGTGATTTTCATTCAACTTTACCAAATTTCAAACTCAGTGTGTATATTTTAAAGCTACAGCAATACCGAAAATGATTCTATACACAAGTTATACTCATTTATATTAAGATTAGCATTAGTTGACGTTTGAGGGAGATGCAAGCTATAATTTACTTTGACTGCTCAATTCAAGGGATTCATTAAGGTACCTTTTTGTCCTTTAAGTTTGACCAAATTAATAAGTTACTACATTTTGTCTTTTTATGACCTTTCTTACTTTGCAATAGGTTTATTTTCAAAAGCAAACAATTCTGCCATTACAACACTTGAAAATACTTTGACTGAGTTTCTTATGATCTATTACGTTGTATGTGTTAAACCTTTTTTTACACAAATGGCTGAAAACTGGACCTACATATTTTATGCTGGCTGTATTTGTTTATACATTCTCGATGTTCAGAATGACGTTTTCTTTCTATGTATTCATTCCGTACGTTCTGAATCAGCTGTTTCATATATTTCTATTCTAACGGAATATTCCGAACGCATTCTTTTTATTCTGTCACCTGAGGTAGAGTAAATGGAATATTCTGATTTAGTATATGTGTTTAAAGTTAGGGTCAGATTGTCTACTTTTAAAAAAAGGCGCTGTCGCTATCAATTAATAATTTTAATACATTAGTATCCGCCATATTATGAAAGAAAAATGAAGACTTAAGCTCCATTTTTGCTTTGTTATTAAAAAAATTCATCAACTGAACAACAACACATACATATTTCTTCTTTCCGTTTGAATGTTGTTTCTTTATACGTTCTTTTCTGAATAAAAACATTTTGTTTTATTAGTTCTGTTCTTAATCTGGAATGAACAAACAAATTCATCCGCTAACTGCGAACGGCCTCAGTTCAGGTTCTCAAAAATAAACATTGAATTTTTATTTATTAGCCCCAACCATTTTAAAAAAACTTCGAGAACCCTACAGTAGCAAACTAATTCAGACCAAAATAAATACTATTCTCAAGAAAAAACCAAAAAACAGGACCCAAGCAAGGTTTTGTCTTTCCATATTTATCAAAAATGTGGAACACAGCATTAAATGTACCTTTAGATTTTAAAAAAATATTCTTAGATATGTATTCATTTCAAAACTTTTAAAACTTTTTGAATGAATTTCAAAGGTCATTAAGATTGACATTAAAAGCCGCTATTTTGAACTTAAAAACTTAATATGTTTTCCAGAAATTAAACAAACATAAAACACTATAAAGATTTGAAAGATTTTTGGGGTGTATACGTTGAAAAACTGTATAAAGAATAATTTATAACAAAGAAACATAAATATTCTTGAAACCATATCCAATAAATGTACAAAATAAGTTCAACAAAGTTTATCTATTGAACCATTTTTAAAAAGCTAACGCTTGTAAAATGTGGTAAAGATGCCAAAAATAGCCCAGTGAACCAAAAGTATCCTTTTCAAATTATTTTATGAAGCTTAAAATGTAGGCCGTCACCTCACCGCAAGCAAAGCAAGCTTCCAAAAAAAAAAAACAAGTAAAAAAAGTCTAAAGTCGGTCTAGGCCGACTATGAAATACCCTAAACCCACTTTTCAAAAAAAAATTTTTATTGTAAATGGGCGTCTCCGTGGGCGGATGAAGCCTATATTTTAATTGCATTTAAATGGTGATGAAAAATTTACACATACCAATATTTATTCCTGTAGCTCACAGTTAATGCCTTAATTGTGCTTTCGCTGTGGGAGGTGGGCGTGTTCAAGGACGGATTACTCCCAATTTTTGAACACACCTTAGTTTTGTTATAAAATCCATACATACCAAATTTAATTTCTCTATGACAAACATAACCTTATTTATTGAGTTTTAAACTTTTTGGGTTGTATGGGAGGTAGGCGTGTCCGTATGCGGATGACATCTATTTTTCAAAACCATCTTTGTCTTGTCATAAAAAACATACGTGCCAAATTTTAGCTCTGTAGGTTAAACAGAGGCTTATTTATTGCGTTTTCAATTTTTGGGTTGTATGGGAGGTGGGCGTGTCCGTAAGCGGATGACGTCCATTTTTCAAAGACATCTTTGTGTTTGTAGAAAACACATACATATCAAATTTTATTGTTGTAGGCTAAATATGAGCTGAGTTATGCAGTTTTCAATTTTCGCGTTGTATGGGTGGTAGGCGTGTCCATGGGCGGATGATGTCCATTTTTCAAAATCGTCTTTGTTTTGTTATAAAAAATATATGTGCCAAATTTTAGCTCTGTAGGTAAAACAGAGGCTTATTTATTGCGTTTTCAATTTTTGGGTTGTATGGGAGGTGGGCGTGTCCGTAAGCGGATGACGTCCATTTTTCGAAGACATCTTTGTGTTTGTAGAAAACACAAACATATCAAATTTTATTGTTGTAGGCTAATTATGAGCTGAGTTATGCAGTTTTCAATTTTCGCGTTGTATGGGAGGTAGGCGTGTCCGTGGGCGGATTCTAAAAATATTCAATATTGCAGATCCTTGGGTTTATTTGACCATGTGTACCAAGTTTCATCCAATTATCTCAACTCCTTCTTCTTATCCTGTGTATACGGACAACACACAGACGGACAGACGGACAGACGGACGGACGGACGGACGGACGGACGGACATGGATAGCTCGACTCACGTGGTGACGCTGATCAAGAATATATATACTTTTCTATACCGGACTCGCTTCGTTCTATGCGTTACAAACGTTTGCACAAAGTTAATATACCCTGACCTTTCAGGTTTAGGGTATAAAAATAATGTTAAGTGAAACTTCATGTAAAACTTGAAAACATGAACATAAGCTGTTCTCAATAAAGAAGTTTTATTTGTTAAAAGGAAATTATCAATTATTTTTAAAGTTTTGGCAAAAAGTTCAAAACTCATTAAGGCTCAGGAGGAGGATACTAGATACGTTTAATATTTGATTAAAATTTAAATAACTTTGAGAATGTTGCATAATTTAAACTGTTTCGTGCAAGCAAAAAATTCAAAACAGCAAAATGATATGAACGTGTAACGTTAAAGACCACACATTTTGCCTCGCAGAATTATAAGATATCATGTTGCTTTCATTATTTCGATTTTATTTACTTATTTGATCACTCTCCTTCGATATAGTTCTTTATTTAAGGTATTTCATTACCAGTTTCGGTTATTTTTTTTTTTAAACTATCGACTTTGACACGCACTTCCAAAAAATGTTATTTTAAGGATTGCATTAAACTAATCTTCGAAAAAAACAAAAGTTTATTCACATAACATGCAAGTCTTGAGGACTTCTTTCATGTACAATTATAAAATTTGTTCGTTTTAATGGAATATTTTTGAAATATGCGAATATATTTGTAGAAATATGCTTTCGAGTGTAACGTTAAAGAGCAAAAAATGTACCATTTGTATGTATGAAATGTGCCTTTCCGTTCTTTTAAAATAAAAAAACTTTCCATAATCTTTAAATTTCATATGAATAATATAATCATTTCGGTTTCGGTCTCAGCCCATATCAAGGCCGAATAACCGAAACTGACAAAATGGTCCGAAAATGGCAAAAACCGAACTTGCACTACGGACACTATTTAAACACAAGGAAACTTTGAGATCGAAAACAAAATTGTATTAAAGAAAAAAAAGTCATAGTGAAAACATTCGCAAAACTCTCACTTTTCGCCAAAGCCCCCCGATTGTGGTACAGTGGGCTAGTTTAATCTTTATAGCAACATTCAACGTACGGAAAACCCTTTCATGGCTGTAATAAAAAAGCGAGAGTGAGATACTTTTTCTATATAAGAAAACAGAAAAAAAAACTGACAAAGTCGATGTTTTGTCTGAGCTAGTATGTGTATGTGTGTGTGTTTGTGTGCTGTAGAAATTTATATGAAGCTGTTGTTGGTGCGCGTTGAATTTGATATAATAAAGTAAAAATTTCAAATTCCGTGCGCAATCCACGACAACAACTACAACAACAGCAAAGAACAAAAGTAACAACAGCAACCAACATCAACAACAACAACAACAACAACAACAACACCAATAATAAAATAGCAGCAACATAACTCGCAGCAACCTACAACATTGTAGTCTGCATAGCTAGCTAGCTAGCTAGCAGCTCCTAGATCGTTGGTCGTCCAAGCACGATGATGCGATGTGATGGAGAAACGATGTGTTGCGTCTACAAAAATTATGCATTCCAAACGTGCCATGGCTACGGAAAACTTCATTTCCTTTCAATTTCATTATCAAAATAAAATAAAAAAAATATATAAAAAAAATAGAAAACATGCCCCCTAAAAATGGCGTTGCCAAAGCGGTAACCTTTACAATGTTGCAAAATTTTCTCTCGTTTTTTTTTTGTTTTGTGTTGTTTGTGTGTTATGCTAAATAGCAGTAGTTGAAAAAAAAAAAACAAAAACGAAATAACCTAACTACATTGACAAAAGCGAACTAATGAATTTGAAAACACCTTTTAAGCCAAGTTAAGTTTGAAATATAATTAATTATAACGTTGATTGAATCAAATATTTGAGCAATTTAATTAAATTGCTTATTAAGTTGATATTTTTTGATGAAAAGAAAAAGAGAAAAAAAAATTATTCAAGTAGAGTTGGGCGCATTTCACTCCGATTTGCACAACGCATATTTGATTTGACAGAAGGGAGTATTCTTTGCCTTTGACAAAGCTTAGAAATGACTTCATCGGCTTGTCAGCTGCATTGTCGGCAGAGCCAGTCATGTGTTTGTAGTCTTGACAAAAGCACAATTGCACCACCCTTCAACATGACAGGCGGTTTAAGTCACATCACTTCACCATCATTCCCTTAAATATTCATTTCGCGCTGCATGCATTCCTGTTGGCATTGACAACATTTTGCAATTGTTACGCCTGCCCATTTTAATTTTCAATGAATTTATGCACCCTTTTTTTTCTAAAACATCGCCTGCTACTTTTACCCTTGCGTGCTGCATCGATTCAATTTGTATATATTTTACTTGCTTGCTTACATTTTACGCAGTACACGCTGCACGCATTTTAACTTTGTTACTTTGACATCATTGACAACGTCCTTCTTTCTTTTTTTTTTTTTTTGGACTTTATTGCAACTATTGAAAGCGCACCCTTACACCAAGCACTGTTGCGTTCTGGTCATGCCTTCTATTTCTTTAATAGAAAAACTCTAGCATAATTAATTTGCTCGACTATCAGTGTCCTATATTCTACTTTGATCCTGTACTCATCCGGTATTAAAAACTTACAGTCATGACTTGGTTTTATAATATTCCGCACAATGTTCTACAAACGCCGCATATCCTGCGGCAGGTTGTAAGGTTGTAAGTTGACATCAGCGTTAAGCCTACTTCTCTATTCACAGAATCTTCGTTGTTAAAAATCCAATTTTATGTAGCAATTTGTTGTTATGCTGTTGTTTTTTTTTTTTCTTTTTGGGCGTTTGGTTTTTATTTTTCTGTTTTTCGTGAAAGTTTTAAGAATCTGTTATTACATTGAATATTTAAGATTAACTTAAAGTTTTAAATTTATTATTGAAAAGCTGCAGGCTTAACGCAATTTAGCGCACCAAATTATGTGGGTTGACGAGGCTTTTTGAGGAGAGTATTTTTAGATGTTATGTTGAAAAATGTTTAATTTTGTATATTTTGAAGTGAATTTTTTTTGGCGGCGAGTGAAATTTCAAGGTCTCTTATTCGTGACGCTAGGCTAACGTTTTCAATTCATATGGAAATTTTCAAAAAATGATAGCCGCTAGCAAGAATTGAACCCGGATCAACGATGTTGATCATTGCTCAAGTGTCGGAAGCTCAACAATTATGCCACAGAGGCACATGATCAACATGCAAACAAAATGTAATCAATACTGAGCGCGTTTTGGTCCGTAAAATTAATTTTCATCCTAAAAGTATGCACGGAAAATTTATTCTTTAAGCTTCAAACGAAAATATTAAGGCATATAGATACATCAAGGCATAGAGATACATTGCAAATACAATCTTGCATTCAAAAAGTGACAAAGTTGAGAAGACATTCGCAATGAAAACACGGATCGAAAATAATTGTTATTTTACAATTTTAAAATGAAAAAAATTGTTGAAAGACTTTTTCAAAGAAACCATTATATAACAAATGTCCTCAGCCTTACGAATATCAAGTGCCTTTTAAATTTTCGACTGATTCTTTAAAAGTTAAAAGTTAACTGTTATTTTTTTACTTTTTACTTTTATTTTATCGTTCAAAAATAGCAGTTATTTTGTGACTTTAATTTTTTCGGTCAAAAATATCAAGCAATTTGTGTTTTTTATAAACGCCGCTTGACAGATTGAACGGTTGACACCATGTGTAAAATGTCTCACCGATGAGATGAAAATAATGGTATCAAAAGTTTTTTAGTCAGTAAAATGACTTTTGAAAAAACATAAATTACCTGATATTTTTGACCGAAAAATAAACGACAGAAAATAATTGTTATTTTTGACCAATAAAATAAAAGTCAAAAGTAACTGCTATTTATGCCCAAAAAACTATAAGGCATAAAATAACTTTTAGTTTTGTCGGAAAATATAAAAGTTAGAAGATAACAATTAATATGTGACACTTTCGATAAAAAGCATAGCCGGTACTGTCCCTGGATGTTAATATTTAATCAACAGATTATTATTCCATTTCGTATTGATTGAATTTTTTTTCAGACACTTTCTCTCTCTCTATTTCACACTTATATCTCTATTATTTCTTACTGTTTAAGAAGTTCACACTTAAATCTCTCTTATTTCTTACTGTTTAAGAAGTTCCACTTCTGCCACGTGTACTTTCCTATACGTGATTTTTTATACGCTCAACCTGAAAGGTCAGGGTATATTAACTTTGTGCAAACGTTTGTAACGTGTAGAACGAAGCGAGTCCGGTAAAGAAAAGTATATATATTCTTGATCAGCGTCATCACGTTAGTCGAGCTATTCATATCCATCCGTCCGTCTGTCCGTCCGTCCGTCTGTCCGTCTGTGTGTTGTCCGTATACACAGGATAAGAAGAAGGAGTTGAGATAATTGGATGAAACTTGGTACACATGGACCCAAGGATCTGCACTATTGAATATTTTTTGGATCCGCCTACGGACACGCCTACTTTCGATACAACGCAAAAATTGAAAACTGCATAAGTAAGCTCGTAATTAACCTACATCAATAAAATTTGGTGTGTATGTGTTTCGTATCAAGATGTAATTAACCTACATCAATAAAATTTGGTGTGTATGTGTTTCGTATCAAGACAAAAATGCCTTCGACAAAAATGGGTGTCATCTGCTCACGGACACGCCCACCTCCCATACAACCCAAAAATTGAAAACGCAATAAATAAACTTCTGTTCAACCTACAGATATAAAAATTGGCACGTCTGTTTTTTAAACAAAACAAAGATGGTTTGGAAAAATGGACATCATCCGCCCATGGACACGCCTACCTACAAAATAACCCAAAAATTGAAAACTTCATAACTCAGCTCATAATTAACCTACAACAATAAAATTTGGTGTCTGTATGTTCTGTATTAACACAAAAATGTATTCACAAAATGGGTGTCATCCGACTACGGCCACGCCTACCTCCCATACAACCCAAACATTAAAAACGCAATAAATAAGCCTCGGTTTAACCCAAAGAGCTAAAATTTAGCACGTTTGTTTTATATAACAAAACAAAAATGATTTTGAAAAATGGATATCATCCGCTCACGGACACGCCTACCTCCCATACAACGCGAAAATTAAAAGCTGCATAACTCAGCTCATAATAAGCCTACAACAATAAAATTTGATATGTATGTGTTTTATATCAACACAAAGATGTCTTCGAACAATGGTTGTCATCTGCTTACGGACACGCCCACCTCCCATACAACCCAAAAATTGAAAACGCAATAAATAAGCCTGTGTTTAACCTACAGAGTTCAAATTTGGCACGTATGTTTTTATGACAAGACATAGATGGTTTTGAAAAATGGACGCCATCCGCTTACGGACACGCCTACCTCCGATACAACCCAAAAAGTTTAAAACTCAATAAATAAGGTTATGTTAGTCATAGAGAAATTAAATTTGATATGTATGTATTTTATACCAAAACTAAGGTGTGTTCAAAAATTGGGAGTAATCAGTCCATGAACACGCCCACCTCCCATAACAAAAGCACAATAAAGGCTTTAACTGTGAGCTACAGGAATAAAACTTGGTATGTGTAAATTTTTCATCAACATTTAAATGCATATTATGCCCATTTACAATAATCACGCCCATTTACAATAATTTTTTTTTTGTTTTTGAAAAGTGGGTTTAGGGTAATAAATAGTCGGCCTAGATCGACTTTAGACTTTCTTTATTTGTTTTTCATTTATTACTGTATGTTTAATAGGAGCTGAGATATGATCATTACCGCAAACTCTATAAGATACGAAAATCGCTCATGGTTGCATGACCGACATGGCCGCCATTTTGTAAGTACAACAAAAAAAATATTTTGAAAGCAGTTCTAAAGTGGCGAAACATTACGAAAAAATGGTAAAAAAAAAAATTTTTGTTAAATAGTTGAGCGACCACCACCTGCGGACTAACCCAATTCCAAAGAAAATTTTGAAATTTCAATAGCAATATAGATTTCAATTCTCATCATTTAATATAATACTCAACAATTTCCGTTCTTTCTCATTTGATGTTATAGCCCTAGTAACACAAGGGGAAGTTATAAGTTCAGAATCCAGCTTATAAAACCGCAATGTCTTTATATGAGCTCTGGTAGAATAATTAAAAGGATCTAGGCTTTTATAGCGAAATATTGAATTTATAATGTCTTGCTAGAGCACATACAAAATCATAATAAAGAGAGACGTAAGAAATGTCTTTAATATGCATTTTTAAAGCTCAGATTGTAGTGGTTATGAAGAGATGGCGGCATGTCTCTTTAGTGTCTTTTTACTGTGCATAATAAAATTATTATAAAGATTGCGATTCGGCACATCAACTGAAAAATATTCTTGCTTGAAACGAAAAAACATCGAACTTAATGAAATTTAATCGATTTTTTGGAAGTTCAAGTTTAGCCGAGTGTGCTGACGTTCGAGTCTAGGAACTCGAATGTACTGGGTTCAATTCCCGACAAGAACACCAAATATGTTTTTTTTTAATTTTTTAATGAATGAATTTTTTTAGATTAGAAATGTGTGATTAGAAATCCATAAGAAATGGATATTTTTTCTACAAATGAAGTTTTGAGTTGAACAAAACAAATTGTTCGGCTACCGCAATTTTAAAACAACTTATGTTAATGGCAAACGAACTTAATTTCTTGCAACTAAATAACGATAAACGAAGTTCGTTTGCAGCAAGCTGGCGATAAACGTTTTTTTTCTTTGCGTGCATGTATCCTGCGTTTTCATTCAAAGTGAACGTGTCATTAGGAGATGTGGTTAATAAGCAAACGGGCAGTAAGGAAAACGAAAAGTTAAGATATATTTTATGTGCAGTAAAATTCGAGCACAATTCGAGCTATTTGGGAGAATTATGGAGTGCTATCATGGCCAGAAGTCAAAAGCGATAAAAAAGTCAAAAAGTTTATTGAGAATTATTGATAAATTGTTATCCAAGGATATAAATGGATTTATACAAGTTTTGAAATACATTGGATAAGCTCATTTTCAATACATTGTGCAAATATTCTCCACCACGATTGAGTGCTTGCGCCTGAATAACGCCAAAAAGCGTTTGTAGCAGAGTTCTTGAACGCCGCTGTTTTCACCAAAACACGCATCAATTATCTTCAATAAATGATTCAATGCCAAATGGCTGATACGGTTTGTAAGGCCCAATTTCTGATATTTTCTCTAAAAAGATCACTGACTGAAAATTCAGGGTTTTCCATAAATCATCGTCATAATATAAATCTTCACTGTCAACATAAAAAAAGTGGTCAGAATAATTCATGTTGCCGGAGTTATTGTTTAGGGTCACTTCATGATCACTTGGTTTCAGCACAAATTTGGGTGAAGCAGGCACTACATTATCGAGTGCAGCAATAATGTCAATATTGTTCAAACTATTGAGTTTTATTGACGACAATATTTGTCCTTTCAACAATTTCATCTTTTTCTCGAATGATATACGTTGTGATTTCAAGTTTCGGTAATATGTCCCACTTCTTTTAACTTTTCTCCAAGATCGAATTAAAGGGTGATTTTTTAAGAGCTTGATAACTTTTTTTTTAAAAAAAAACGCATAAAATTTGCAAAATCTCATCGGTTCTTTATTTGAAACGTTAGATTGGTCCATGACATTTACTTTTTGAAGATAACTTCATTTAAATGTTGACCGCGGCTGCGTCTTAGGTGGTCCATTCGGAAAGTCCAATTTTGGGCAACTTTTTCGAGCATTTCGGCCGGAATAGCCCGAATTTCTTCGGAAATGTTGTCTTCCAAAGCTGGAATAGTTGCTGGCTTATTTCTGTAGACTTTAGACTTGACGTAGCTCCACAAAAAATAGTCTAAAGGCGTCAAATCGCATGATCTTGGTGGCCAACTTACCGGTCCATTTCTTGAGATTAATTGTTCTCCGAAGTTTTCCCTCAAAATGGCCATAGAATCGCGAGCTGTGTGGCATGTAGCGCCATCTTGTTGAAACCACATGTCAACCAAGTTCAGTTCTTCCATTTTTGGCAACAAAAAGTTTGTTAGCATCGAACGATAGCGATCGCCATTCACCGTAACGTTGCGTCCAACAGCATCTTTGAAAAAATACGGTCCAATGATTCCACCAGCGTACAAACCACACCAAACAGTGCATTTTTCGGGATGCATGGCCAGTTCTTGAACGGCTTCTGGTTGCTCTTCACTCCAAATGCGGCAATTTTGCTTATTTACGTAGCCATTCAACCAGAAATGAGCCTCATCGCTGAACAAAATTTGTCGATTTAAAAAGTTGCCCAAAATTGGACTTTCCGAATGGACCACCTAAGACGCAGCAGCGGTCAACATTTAAATTAAATTATCTTCAAAAAGATGGAAGATAAATGTCATGGACCAATCTAACGTTTCAAATAAAGAACCGATGAGATTTTGCAAATTTTATGCGTTTTTTTTAAAAAAAAAGTTATCAAGCTCTTAAAAAATCACCCTTTATATCTACAATTTCTTAAAACTTGAAAAAAACTTGTATGCGTCGAGATTGACTGCGAATGATTTTTTGAACGACGGCATACTTTTCTTCATTTTATTACTTTATAACGCTTTATTTAAAGACTTTATCAAGACAAACCAAAGAAAAAAATGAATCGTCTTCGACGTAGAGTTGTACACGTCACATATAGCCTAGTGGATAGCGTGTATGGCTATGGAGCGTTAGGACATTGGTTCGAATCCGGATATAACAGGTAAGTACACATAAAATTTCAAAAGGATAATAATAATGGCTTTATAATAACAATCATATTTAAAATAAATTGTAACATATAAAAGAAAAAAAAATACAAATTTATTTTTTTATATTTATTTTTCGCGCAACTCTTTTTTAAGTCTTTGTAAGGAGTATTTTAAAGTCGTTTGAAATACCTCTACACAAGACATTTGTCTTGAAAGTCATGGAGGGGAACATGTCTTTATAACCCATACGCCAAATTGGCCTTATAAGCTCCTATAAAGAAAATATAAATACAATTCCATGTTTTTGTAATTTTCTTTAAAAGGTCTGTAAAAGAACCTATAAATACTGTTTGTGCTACTAGGGAGACCATTCCTGTTTTTCTTAACTTAAGTTCAAACAGTTGTAAGTGTTTGTGGTTAACCGTTGCTTAAGTTTTTTTCTGAAAATAAGCGAAATTTTTAACAAATTTATTGCAACAAATTTAAACAATTTTTGCAGATTAAAAAACTTAAAACTGTTCTTAATGTTTAGCATTCATAGTGGCTCTTTGTGGCTCTTTTTAGCTTTAACTGTGCCCACAATTTATTTTCATGCATTGAATATTTTATTAACCAGACGTCAAAGTCCACGCTTAAATTTTGACTTTCATCTCGACTCCTTAAAATTGAAGGCCGTTGAACAACTTATCTCAATCAACTCATCTCAAGGCTTTTCAATTCTTAAATAACAAGATTCACACACAATGCTGCAGATTTTTAAAATATTTTTTTAAAGATTTAGTTTTTTCCTTGAAATGTTCTTTTTTTTTCTTGCCAAAAACTTCAAACTTTAGTCATAATAATATTTAAGCTATGGAACGAGTTTGTTACATAAAGCATTTCTTTTAAAGGACCCTTCCAATTTTATTGAGTGGCCTTAGAGCAGCAGAGATACAACAAGGACAACAAAGCTATGGGAATATCTATGATTTTTCAAAAGAAAATTCTTTCTATGAATTACGTGTATAGCATGAATACACGCCATAATATTTAGGTTCGATGTGAGTTGAATTTCAGTTTTTTGTTTTTATGCCACTTCAATAGAGTTCAAAAGAAAGTCAGTCCTTTAAAAAAGCAGAATATATATATATATATGATGAATGAATGCCTAAGCAAAATAAAGGATGCAAAAAACAAACAAAAAAAAAAAAAAAGGAAAAACATAGCGCTACTCTAAAGAAAATGCTCAGCCTAGCATAAAAACTCAGAGCAGAACTAAAAAAAACAAAAAAAAAATACCAATACATAGTTAAATTTTCCTTTTTTCGAGTTTCTAAGCTTTTCTGCCTTTATAATACACTGCTTGATGAATGCATGAAATGATGATGATGATGATGATGTGGAAAAAATAGCAAAATACTCAAAAGGGATAACATTTGTAATCGAACGTTATTCAATGCAATGTAATTAAATAATGCAATGTAACTTCAGCAAATTAAATTTTCCGCATAAAGCAGTGCCGTAGGCAAAGAGAAGCAGGCGGTTAGGTAACACATTCAATATGCAACCTAATTTGAAAGACAGTTGACTGCAATTTAATAACAAAAACACTAAAACTGAAATGCATAAAAAAACACAAAAAAATATGTGAAAAACATAAATAAATAATAATTACATTGAAGTTGCTGTTGATGTCAGAATTTAACGCTAATTGAAAATTTGATTATTTTGCCAATCTAAATTGCAATAATTAAAATATTTATTTTTCCATTAAATACACAGATGAATACTAAATGAACAAACATGCTTATGCATACAACACACACACACCAACACACTCATGCATATAGCGCAACCAATATACCAATATAACACAATAACAATGGTCCGAATTGACATCCTTTATTGTTTGCCTTCGGGGTTCGTTTGAGTTATTTATGAACTTTTAGCTGTGCAAATTCAGCGTAATAATAATATTAGTTGAAAAAAAAAAAAAAAATGTTGCAAAAGCTTTTGGGGGACATGCACGAGCAGATATAATAATTCATGGCTATATAACGCACTCACACAAACAGACACACACACACACACACACAGTCACATTCATGCATTCAAACAAATAGATGCAACTACAAAATGCTAATATTGACATTTGTTGGCCGCTCATATTAATTAATAATGTGCATCAAAATTGTTTTTGTTTTTGTTGTTGTTATTGCAATTAGCATAGTTGTTCATTATAATGATTATTATTGTTATTATTTGCTTTGCTTTATTATTAATGCAAAAATTTTATAAAGTTTTTCTGCTTCAAATATTGTTTTTTTAACATTCTGATTGTGGCTCAATTGCCATTTTGATCACAGCTAACACAGGTTAACAAACTCCTATTAAAAACAAAAATTGTAAATCCTTAATAGTTAGGACTTAAGTACGGGGATTAAGGCTCCATACCCACTCGCCAGTATAGCTCATCCAAGACAGTGAGTTATTACAGATATTGCTTGTGTAAAAACACAAAAAAAACCATCTTTATGTAATCCTCTCCCTACTACTATTGATCCTGTGAGTAAGTTCCATAAACAGGGTGTCCCAGACCTAGGTTACAATAATGCAGGGAATGATTCTCCATCATGATACGTGCAAAAAATTGTATGGGTGGGGGTGGTCGCAAACGTATCTCTAGAGAGCTAGGAGGAAAAAATAAAAAACATAGGTGCCATAAGGTTTTAATCCATAACTAGCATATCTCTACAACAATTACCAAACATGATAACTTTTTAAAAAGAAAAAAAAAATTCCTTCAAGTTATCTGGGCAAAATTTTTCCATTGAGTCACAGCTAAAAAAATTACGTGCACCTAAAGTAAAAAATTAGTTTTTTATACTCTAAACCTGAAAGGTCAGGGTATATTAACTTTGTGCAAACGTTTGTAACGCATAGAACGATGCAAGTCCGGTATAGAAAAGTATATATATTCTTGATCGGCGTCACCTCGTGAGTCGAGCTATTCATGTCCCTCCGTCCGTCCGTCCGTCTGTCTGTCTGTGTGTTGTCCGTATACACAGGATATGAAGAAGGAGTAGAGATAATTGAATACAACTTGGTACACATGGTCACATGCACCCAAAAATTTGCACTATTGAATATTTTTGAAATCCGCCCACGGACACGCCTACCTCCCATACAACGCAAAAATTTAAAACTGCATAACTCAGCTCACAATGAGCCTACTACAATAAAATTTGGTGTGTATATATTTTATATCAACACAAAGATGGACCTCGAAAAATGGACTTCATCCGCTCACGGACACGCCCACCCCCCATACAACCCAAAAATTGAAAACGCAATAAGTAAGACTGTGTTTAATCTAAAGAGCTTAAATTTGGCACATATGTTTTTTATAACAAAACAAAGATGGCTTTGAAAATTGGACATCATCCGCCTACGGACACGCCTACCTTCCATACAACGCGAAAATTGAAAACTGCTTAACTCAGCTCATAATAAGCCTACAACAATAAAATTTGGTATGTATGTGTTTTATACAAACACAAAGATGTCTTCGAAAAATGAACGTCATTCGCTCACGGACACGCCCACCCCCCCATACAACCCAAAAATTGAAAATGCAATAAGTAAGCCTGTGTTTAACCTAAAGAGCTTAAATTGGCGCATATGTTTTTTATGACAAAACAAAGATGGATTTGCAAAATGGACGTCATCCGCTCACGGACACGCCTACCTCCCATACAACCCAAAAAGTTTAAAACTCAATAAATAAGGTTATGTTTGTCATAGAGAAATTATATTTGGTATGTATGTATTTTATACCAAAACTAAGGTGTGTTCAAAAATTGTGAGTAATCCGTACATGAACTTGCCCACCTCCCTTAGCGAAAGCACAATAAAGGCATTAACTGTGAGCTACAGGAATAAAACTTGGTTGTGTAAATTTTTCATCAACATTTAAATGCATATAAAATATAGGCTTCATCCGCCCACGGACACGCCCATTTACAATAAAAATATTTTTTGTTTTTGAAAAGTGAGTTAAGGGTATGTCATAGTCGGCGTAGACCGGCTTTAGACTTTCTTTACTTGTTTTTTTTTAAATTAAAATTTTAATGCAATTTTCTCGAAAAAACATCAAATTTTAATTATTTTTTATGATGTAGTTTTTTTCTTTGGAAAATTTTACGTACTTTCGCTCAACATTTGATCAGAGCAGCTTATTTTACATTAAAAATATGTTTATACGTTATTTTAAAATAAATAAACTTGTTTTTAAAACAAAGTTTGTTAAATCTAACTGTTTTACTTGTTGTATCAATCTAAATAAACAGCTATTTTTTACGAAATAGCTGTATTTTGCTAAAATGCGAAAAAAAAATGTTGCCCTATAAGATTAAAATAATATAAATTTAAAAAAAAAAATAAATATACATAACGGTATGGCTCAGAATCGCACCATGGTCATCAAATCAAATCGACGATTGCTTAACCAACTGAGCTACGGAATGAAATTTCTGGCGCTAGATTATTGTATACTTTGATGTTGTTTACGATATTTAAAAAAAAACCGATAGGAGTATTACAATTTAAAGTCTAAATTTTTAACACATGCGGGACTAAGACTTAATTTAGCCCTTTCAATGGCTAGGCTAGGCTATCAAAAGAAATGCACTTTTTGAGATATGAACAACTTGCTTTTTTTCAAAAAGTAGGCAACTCTAGCATACAAATTCCAAAAATATTTTATTTTTAATAAAAATCGCATTTCAATTGCTTTCTAACGATACTTCATTTACAAAAGTAGGATAACAGATTACAATGATATGATTTATGACTCCATTTTCAAGATTTTTACTTTATTCAAAAATTTATTAAAAAAATGTTGACATAAATAAACAAATAACTTCTATTCTTATAAGTGGAAAAGGAGTATGAGTACATTTTTTGAAAAATAACTTACATTAGGCTTGAAATGGCCGGAACTGTGAATAGTAGTAGAGTCAGAGTTAAGTTTCGTTTAGCATAAGTAAATTATCGAAAATATTTAGTATTTGTAAAGGGATAAAAAACCGAAATCAATTTCGTTTAGTTGAAAAAAAATGTAGGCCTATTACGGTTCACAGCAATAAACTTACATATGTGTCTTCTATAGAGTTGACATAACAGTCAAGAAGACACAACAGTTTCGAGCTATTATGATTCACTATACATTGTTGCAGGCGCACAACCAGGATTTTATTTTTTTTTGGGGGGGTTTTATCAAATGTAAAACTTAAAGTTAAAAACGATTTTACGTAATCATAGCGGTTGTGTTGTAGCGGTAAGTGCGTTAAATTATGCACTAATGGTTTCTTGTTCAAACTTCATGGCCAGCAACATATTTTTTTTTCAAAAAAAATATGTAAAACGGTCACTGTGAGTATATTTTGTCCATACAGAAGGTAGCGGTCGTTATAAAATAAATCTGCTTCAGCGTTGTTTAGGATCTGTACGGCCAATTTGATTTGCTAGCGCCAGTTGAACGCCGTTTTATGGATTTTTTCTTGTTCGGCAGTTATACGACGGTTGTAGGGCTTTAGCTAAATATTTTCATTTTGAGTCCCAATAGGGTTAGCAAAAATGCCATTTTTTCTCCCCACAGAGAATATTTTCCATTCATTCTGCACTTCGTTGTAAAAATAACACTAGGGTCAGTCCGCAGAGATTGATCGCATAGTGGTCGCTCGACTATTTTAAAAAATTTTTCTTATTTTACCATAAATTTCGTTATGTTTCAGCACCTTAGAACTGCTTTAAGAAAATTTTTTTGTTGTATTTACAAAATGGCGGCCATGTTTGTGAAGCAACCACGAGCGATTTTCATATCTTATAGAGTTTGCGGTAATGATCATATCTCAGCTCCTATTAAACATACAGTAAAAAATGAAAAAACTAGATATTAATTATACCTTAGGCTATTATCTTGCATATCAGAAAAATTAATTGGGATGTTACTTAATTTAAAAAAAAACCTTAAAGTTACAAAAAAAATCGTAATTTTTGGTAGCTTTGAAAAAATATTTTTTTGGTATAAGATACGTCTTAGTAAGAACTTAAAATATAAATTTTTTAAAGTGACTAGATCATAAACTTTTTGAGCTACATGGGCACGGGTGAAAAAATTTGAAATTAATTCTAAATAAACAACGTAATAAGAGGATTCTGATGATATGAGAATGAAAGTGGTTTTTATGGTTCATGAAAAAGATATAGCATTTTTAAATTCATGCATTTTATTACATGAGGTATGAGTATTAAGGTGGGTCAACCCATATGGGGAAAAAAAGTTTGCATATCCGGCCCATAATATGAAAGCTAATGTTGAGAGGATTTCAGAACAATAACAAATTTTTTATTGTGAACCCAAAATCTGCCCCAAATGGTCTTTTTTGTATAACTTCACCAGTTTCAGACCCATCGTGAAAAGAAGTATATCGTTGGATAGGTCTCAATTAGTACAAGGCCCGTTTTTATAACATTTTTTCTTGGAATCCATCTTTGTTCAAATATATTTATCGTATTAACTCAAACACAAATACAAACAAATTGCCCATTTCAGCCCTTGAAAGGACTTTGACCGAGCTTCTTATGGTCAATTGTGTTGTGTGTGTTATTAAATGTTTGCACACAATTGACCGAGGACTGGACCTACATGTTTTATGCCTACTCCGAACGGCTCATGTTCTCAAGAAGCTTTACATGGCATTATTTACTCTCTGAGGTTTGCCATTGTCTGCAGAGAGGTGGTGACCGATTTTTGTTTAAAAAACTTTTCGCCGCGGCTGGGGATCGAACCCGGGCTCCGAGCATGCTAAGCCACACACTTAACCTGCATGCCACGGTCACCACGTATTTACTCAGCACCCTCAAAACATAAATTTTTTTTTTATGTAACGAAAGTTCATCAAAAAATCATTAAACTATTGTTAAGAAACTACACTCAGAAAAAAGCTTATCGGAATATGATAAAAAAGGCATCATATTTAGAGAAAAATGGTATAGACTTTGCTCCAGAGAATGCTATTCTCTAATTTCGATACTAAAAATTCTCTAAAAATGGTAAAAAGTTTCCATGAAAAAGAAATATATATCGTTTTTTGAGAAAAAGCTTTTTATTTTTGAGAAAATATTTGTTTTTATTGAAGAAAATACTTCTCTTAGTGAATTTTTTATCAAAATATAAGAAAAGTTTTTCATTTTCAATAAATTTTTCTCTATAAATGAGAAACTTTTGTGCGAGAAAAATACTTATCATTATTAGAGACATTGAAATATTTCCATTTCCTAGAAGTAAAGAAATATTTCTTCGAAAATGTGAAAATTTATTCTAATTTAAGAAAATTTTATTTGAAAAAGAGAAAATTTCTATATCGAAAATAGAGAAATTTTTCACCGGAGCAAGGTATGTGTTTTTTTCTCAGTGTATTTAATTTCATTCGTAGGAAAAAAAGTTACAGCGAATCAAATGTTTAGTGAAGTTCGTCTTCGCTTTTGGACTTAAGCCTTGGGTTTATCTTCGTTTGACTTCGTATCCCTTCGAAATGAATTCGTTCAACTTCGGTTTTGTTCGTTAGTATTCGGTTCATCTTCAATTGAGTTCGTTTTTCATACCAAATTCATTTTTCCATTTTGCATTCACAGGTCAGAAGAATCTTCGTACAATTTGATCAAAATCGCTTCAGTCGTTTAGCCATATTATTACATGAAAAAAAAAACAATCTGACAAGCAAAGTAGGAACTAAAAGAAAAGGCACACAACTTCACACACAAGCGAACAAAATATTTTCAATACTAAAAACAAACCATCTGCTATTCATAAAAAATGCGCTTCCTTAAAATTAACACAAACTTAACAAAGCTACCGTCTAATCGCGATGTTATTAAGTATCTTCTGTTTCTTCAGCATGAAGGTACCGAAAGTGTCGCCAAGCATAGAAAACTTTCATGTAATAAACTTTCGATAGAGGGCGCTTAAAGTAATAAAATATATATGGCTCAATAACGCCTGAACGACTGGACCGAATGTAAAGAAATTTTTTCGAAATTGCCACTCACGTAGTTAGTGGCGTGATAATTATTTGTTTTGACTATTTTTGATAATTTTTATCAATTTTATTTATTGTTTATATTTTTCAATTTATATTCTTTTTTTTCTCTCATAAATTCTTAATTAAACAGAAAAGATCAGGGACCGTAATAATTATGAGCAATATCGAAAAAATTAAGAAATAATGATTATTTTATGATTTTTATTTTTTTGCTCAGATATAAAAATCGTTTTCTGATTTTTATTTTTTAAATCAAAAATAAAAATTATTTTTAAGTTTTATTTTTATACTCAAGTATAAAAATCATTTTTGATTTTTATTTGTTTTACTCAAACAAAAAAATCAATTTTGATTTTTTTTTTTTTACTCAAACAAAAAATCATTTTTGATTTTTATTTTTTTTACTCAAACAAAAAAATCATTTTTGATTTTTATTTTTTTTCCTCAAACAAAAAAATCCTTTTTAATTTTTATTTTTGTACTCAAACAAAAAATATCATTTTTAATTTTTATTTTTGAGACAAAAAATAAAAATCGAAAAATGATTTGTATGGGTTTTTTTTTTTTTTTTTTGTCAAAAATAGAAAGATTTTTTTTGATTTTTATTATTTCGCTAAATAATTAAAATTAGTTTTTCGTTTTTATTTTTTTGTTCAGACATTTAAATCGCTTAAGGATTTTTGTTATTTTTCTCCTTAATTAAAAATCGATTTCAAGATTTAAACTTTAAACTTTCTTTACTTTTTTTACATGTTCTAAAACCATTGCTTAACAAATTATGTTTGTTTTAAACTGAAGCGCAAGCTGGCCTTGACGATGTAGATATTGAAAGCTTCGCTATTCCGCTATTTAGTGTGAACAGAATTTTTGGTTTCAAAATTTGGACAAAATTTTGTTCTTAAAAATGAATGCCTGTCATTTTAAAAATTCTCAATAAAATTAATATCAAATTTAATATCATCTTATTTTCTTTTCAAATTTTGAAGCGATAAAAAACATAACTATTAAGAATGGTGGTGGTCAATAAGAGTTATAATGCAACAAAATTTTAACAATTTTTTTTATGTCAAAATGTGAGTATGAGTAAGAACACAATCAGCCATTTAGAAATAGTGCTTGGATTAAGCTTACATGCAATACAAAAAGCAAGCCTTATCCAAGCACGCTTGAAAAACACTTGCCCAGGTAATAAATTTCCAAGTTCCTTTGTATAGCTATTGCGTAAAACACAAAAATCAAGTGATGCACAATAATACTTGGAAAGGCTTGCATTAAGTAAGAGTTTTGCAATCATACTTAGAAAACGCTGACAACGGTAATAGTTTTACAACTGTTCAAAGTTAAGATGCTCTCATATATACATACATAAATGTATATTATTTTCATTTTGTTCGCTCAGCAGCAGGCGCGGATACAAGGGGGGGGGGAGTGGTAAAGGGGGTAATTACCCCCCCAATAACTTTTAAATACTTTACTTTTTAATACTTTATTTGGAGAAAATAATTGTGCTCACAGCTTAAGGGTACTTTTATGCATACATAAGCGATTCTGAAGACGTTTTTTGAAAGAATACTACAAAAAAATGGTCAGAGACATTGTTAAACTTTAGTTTTTTTATTGATTTCAACGATTATTAAAGTATTAAAAAAAAAATTTTGTTTTTTTTTGTTTTGTGACGTCATTTGCGTGTAGGTGACGTTTTTATGAAGCGATGCGAGACGAGTAGGACCATTTTGCTAGTAGATTAACACGATCTGTAGTCATCTTCAAAAAACAAAATATAATTATATGTAAAGCAAACACTTAAGTCGAGGTAGTAACTTTGCCTTTTTTAAAAATGATCCTGAAAATAAAGTTACATTTCCTTAAGTACTAAAATTTACAGCCATGTTTTAAACAATCAACTTTTAAGACGCGTTGTTTTCTTACAAATAAAAATAAAACAAAAAACCTACCACTACCTCAGCGTAAGTGTTTGCTTTATAATAATTATACTTTTACAAAACATTAACGATTAGTTTAAAAATGCCCTTTATATGAAATCATTGAGCAAGTAACATTGATTTTGATTTGTAATGAGCGCAATTAAGATTTTGGCAATGAAGACCATAGTTGCCACTTAAAATATTTTATTCTTCTAAATTTTTAGTGAAAGCCTGCCAAACTTTTTTGCAACCTGTGGGCCAACAAATTTTATCATAAAAAAACAATACGTGCGTTGTTATTTTCAGATTTCACTTTATAAATTTTCAAAAAAAAAAAGTTCAAACAATGTAAAATCCAGTAGTCTGTTTTTACTTCAATTATTTCATCAACAGTTAAAATATTTTTCAGAAATATTTCATCTATAGTCTTTATGAAAATATTATAAACATCTGTAATACTTTTTATCATATTTGATATTTATATAACAGTGTTTTTTTAAGTGAATTAATGTTAGGTTATAGTTGCTGAAATTGTATCAACTGCGCAAAAAATTTGTTGCATACATTTATTTTTGTTTGAGTTAATTCTTAATTTTTTGTAATTCTGAAATTTTTCAAGCCTACCTTAACTTCATCATAATATAAATAGGCGTAGTGAAAACAACTAAGAACCATTTTCTCCCGTGTTTTTCAACCGATTTTGATAATTGTTTTTTTAAATGAATTAGAGTGCGGAGAACTCTATGACTGCACCGACTATTTTATACAACTATAAATAAGCAAACAAAAATTGGTCTATTTTCGACCCCAGGCGGTACTAGTAATTATAATTGCAACAAACAAACCCAATTACCACAACCGACTTTAATGAAATGGAACTGCCACGTTTAGTCCACTTTTAGTAAGGAACTAATTCAATTATTCAATTATTTCATGAACTTTAAATTTGGCAGTGTAAAAAGGTGAGCGAAACTAAGGTTATTGATATGAACGCCGTTTTACTCTTTGTAATAATGACATTTTTCCACTAATTTCTAAAACGTTTGTTATCTTTGCCACGCTTCCTATCAGTGTAGCAACAGCTTAGCGAAGTTTTTCTACACTGCGACGATTAAAAACATGGTAACGTTCAACTATGCAAGAAGAACGATTGAATGGACTCGCATTATTGCATATACTTAGAGACATTAACATAAATATTAACGAAGTTATTGATAATTTTGCGATAATTTTGTCATATAATTTGTCTCTATCTAATGACTATCTAATAACACAGAGTAACAAAATTAAGCTTTATAAAAAGTGCAGAGATCTCGATAAACAATTCCGAATAAATTTTGGCTGCCCAATGAAGTCAAAAATGGACTTCGTTTTTCTCCATCAGCTTGAGTTTTTGAGTTATAGGCAAAAACATGAAAATCAGTTCTTTTTCTGATAATTTTCTTATATCTATTATATTGATCTACCGATGTGTATAACTATGACTGATTTCAATGAAGACATACTAGACTTTAATTTTTACAGATTCAATAACAATATATTCGACAGTTTCGAAGATATCGACGAAAAACGTTCAAAGTCGAAAAACTTTCACAATTTTACGTAGGCTGCTCTTTTGAAACCCTTCATCTTTGATATTTTTCAACGAATTTACAAAAACTTTTTTTAATTTGTAGAAAATCTCTGAATTTTAATAAACATTTTATTTTTTTTTATTATCTTGCATATTTTCAAACAAATTGAAAAAACAAAAATTTTTGTACATTCAATTTTATTAAAATTCACTTCAAAAAGTTCCTACGTAAGTAGAAAATAATTTTATACAAAAGTAGTGTGCATTTGAAAAAATTTAACGTACAAAACTGTTTGTTTTTTCAATTTCTTTGAAAATATGCAAGATAATAAAAAAAACTAAAATGCTTATTAAAATTCAGAGATTTTCTACCAAATAAAAAAAGTTTTTGTAAATTCGTTGAAAAATATCAAAGATACAAGGGTTTCAAAAGAGCAGACTACGCAAAATTGTGAAATGTTTTCGACTTTGAACGTCGATATCTTCGAAACTGTCGAATATATTGTTATTGAATGTGCAAAAGTTGAAAGGTCTAGTATATCTTCGTTGAAATCAGTCATAGTAATACAATTCGGTAGATCAATATAATAGATTTAAAAAAATTCATTTCAAATTCAAAATCATTTTGTATTGAAACAATGAGTTTCAAATTCCTTTAATTTTTATTTTAATTGAAAAGAACTATGTTTTTTCATTGCACATACTTGAAAATATAATTGTGCAATTTTTTTATAATGGAATGAATGTGAAAAATTGGAATAAATCAACCTTAAATCTAAAATAAGTTAAAGTTAGAGTTTTTATTTACTTTTCGCTAAGATATTATTCCAGAAAAAGGGTGAAATAAAAAAATACGGAAATGTGCGTGTATGTGTCTGGAAAAAAGGCCTTTTAAACAATTCAATAATTTCAATTCAAAAAAGTACAATTTGTCTATATGTAAAAAAACTTTTTAACAAAAAAAAAAAACCTACTTCAAAATCACTAGAAAGTAAAAAATAATTTTAAATTACTTTTACTATTTATTTCTTGGTCAAATTTGTATTTTTATAATAAATATATTTATTTTTTTATGATAATAAGAGCTTCGAAGTCCGCGCTAATATAATCAGATTTTTTGTGCAGCTGCAACACACATATAGCATTTTAATTAAGATTTAAGAAAAATTAAGATTACAAATTAATACAGCGTCACCCAAGCAGGATATTTACAAATAAAAAAGTCTTAAATAGAGTAGGGATGGCGAAAAAATCATGATTTTACGTCAATTATTAGCGCTGACTAGAAGCTTTTATTATCATAAAAAAATAAATATGTTTATTATAAAAATACAAATTTGACCAAGAAATAAATAGTAAAAGTAATTTAAAATTATTTTTTACTTTCTAGTGATTTTGAAGTAGGTTTTTTTTTTTGCTAAAAAGTTTTTATTTAAACTTGATTCGATATCGTATGACATGAGGTTTTTTGCATTTTTTTTCGATTTTTTACGAATTTTTAAAGTCAATATTTTTTTCGAAAAAACACACTTTCAAATTTGAAACATCACCAAAACTTGAAAAGAAATTTTAAAAAAAAGCGCTTGTCATACGATAACCAATTTTATTAAGATTTTAAAAAAGCCATTTTTTTCCAGAAAAAAAGGATATAAAAGAAATTTCTGATTATCATATCCAACAATAAGTCAAAATTTTATGAAAACAGAGTAAAGTACTTGAGTTAGATTCTACGTCTCAAGTCTACATAGTTGATTGCTTAAAAATATCGAAGTATTCTAACTTTCAATTTCAAAGTATAATTTGTAAACTTTTTATGATTATATAGATAATAGATCAATAGATAATTTCATTAAGATATTTTTATTAGTAGTATTCGCAGTTTTTTTTTTTGCAAATTTTAAATTATGAGCAAATTCTTCATGCAAAAACAAACCCATGCTCTGCTTACATTCTTGTTAACAAAACTGAGAAGATATTGTTTAAATAAAAGCTTCTAGTCAGCGCTAATCATTGATGTAAAATCATGATTTTTTCGCCATCCCTACTCTATTTACGACTTTTTTATTTGTAAATATCCTGCTTGGGTGACGCTGTATTAATTTGTAATCTTAATTTTTCTTAAATCTTAATTAAAATGCTATATGTGTGTTGCAGCTGCATAAAAAATCTGATTATATTAGCGCCGACTTCGAAGCTCTTATTATCATAAAAAAATAAATATATTTATTATAAAAATACAAATTTGACCAAGAAATAAATAGTAAAAGTAATTTAAAATTATTTTTTACTTTCTAGTGATTTTGAAGTGGGTTTTTTTTTGTTTGTTAAAAAGTTTTTATTTCTTTCTTTTTAGAGAAAATGATATACATTAAAAAAGTGTATAAATTAATTAAACACCAATTATTTATGCTCATAATATGGAAAATGCTTTTCTGTCGTTTCTTATTCTGGTCTTTGTCAGTTTGTTTATCAGTACCTTCTCTTGTATTTTTATCACTACCCCATTGTCAATATTGACTGAAATATAGTGTGTTTATAATATTGACACGCCTCTTTGTCGAGAATATAACACTCTTTGTCATAGTGTTTTCAATAGTTCTACCCATTCTAACAATGAATTTTACCACCCTTAAGTCAATATGATACAGTTTTTACACACTGCCACACCCCTTAGTCGAATAACGCCAAATTCTTCGGTAGTAATTTGTAATAATTGTGTCTACGTCTGTACTTTTTCAGTTAGTAGTGTCAGAATTCGATTTAGTGTTTTCTAATATTGCCACACCCCTTTGTCGAATGACGCCCACTTTATTCACAATAACTTGTTATAAGTGTGCCTACCTCTTTACTAAATATCAGTACTCTAGTGTCAATATTATTCTCGACACAGTGTATTTTATATATTGCCACACCCCTTTATCAAACAAGGTCCACTGTATTGAAATTAATTGTTTTATAACTATGCCTACCCCTGTAGTTAACTTAAGTACTCTAGTGTCAATATTATTCGAGATACACAGTTTTTCTAATGTTGCCACACCTCTTTGTCGACTAACGCCCACTTAATTGACTGTTATTTTTTACCTACCCTTGCATTTTTTCTGTGAATTTATTAACTCTAGTACTCTAGTGTCAACAGTTACTGAAAAACAGTGTTTTTCTTACAGTGACACGCCCCTTTATCAAATACCGCCCATATTAATGGCAGTAATTTTTTATATTTGTACCTCCCTTTGTACTAAATTTTAGTATCGTAGTGTCAATAGTAATCGAGATACAGTGTTTTTTTTTAATATTGCCACTCCCCTTCTCGATTGACGCCCATTTTTTTTTTTACAAAAATTTGTAGTAATTTTTCCTACCTTTGTAATAAATTTCTGTACCCTAGTATGAATAGTATTCGAGACACAGTAATTCTCTTATATTGCCACACCCCTTTCTCGAATTACGCCCACTTTTGTTGTAGTAATTTCCAATAATTGTACCTACCTCTGTACTTAATTTCAGTACTCTAGTGTCAATTTTCTTCGAGATACAGGGTTTTTACAATATTGCCACACCCTTTTTTAGAATTACGCCCACTTAAGTGATCGTCATTTTTAATACTTGTGCTTGCCCTTGTAATTTTACTGTGAATTTTATTACCGTAGTGTCAATATTTACTGAGATACAGTGTTTTTCTTATAGAGACACGCCCCTTTTCCGAATACCGCCCCCTTTCATAAACGGGCACCTCCGCGTTGATAATCTCTATATGATGACAAAAAATTACGGCAATCGGGCAAGTACTTTAGGAGTAATCGATGTACATACATTCACAAAAAAAAAAAAAAAAAAAAAAATAAAAAAAAAAAAAAAAAAAAAAAAAAAAAGAAAAAACAGAGAAACCAACCAACTTGAGAACCTCCTCCTTTTTGAAGTCGGTTAAAAAGACAAAATTTTCTCAAATCGAAAATGTGTGTCTTTGATAATTTACCCCCCCCAAGATTTTTTCCAGATCCGCCCCTGCTCAGCAGCTTACGGCAAGCTGTTAGAGTGTCCGACTCATATGCGGTGGTTCGTGCGTTCGATCCCTGGGGTAGCAAACACAAAAATTTTTGAAGACATGCAATTTTTCATATAAATATATGCTTCAATGTAAATAAACGAAAATAAAAAATAAATAAAAATAAAAATGTTCCGGTTGGGAATTGAACCTTGGATGTCAAAATCACAACAAATCAAATAAACAAGTGGCTTACCAACTGAGCCATTAAATAAAAATTTTTCACGAGTGCTAATTGATTTGTTGAATGTAGCACACTTGGAAAAAGCTTATTAAAACACTTATATCCAATTATAAAAATAACACTTGGATTAAGCTTGAAGTAAGGAATATTATTCCAAGGGTTCACTTTCGTTTATCCTACAATTACATGTAAGCGTTCTACAATAGTAAATGAAAGCGTTATCCAAGCTTGAGGCTTACGTTTGTAAGCTTGTTTAAAGCTTATTCCAAGCTTGTATGGCTGATTGGGAAGTTTAACATTTAAGAAAATGTGGGTATGCGTTCTGTGAAAAATAAAATTTTACAAGCAAAAAACATGTTTTTTTTACCAAAAAGGACCTTCAGGAGAATCAAATTTTGCTTCGGCGGTTTTTCTCCGATTTGAAAAAAAAAAGTATGCAGAAATCTTTTTAATGAGTTCCTCTAACTTTTGAGACCCCAACCAGCGGAATCTAAATTTCGATCGGGTCTAGCGGATAAGCCCATATTTTGTATAGATTTAAATTTTTATGAAAAATTTACACATGCCCAAGTTTTATTCCTTTAAAATAATCAGTTTAAATTTTGAGCTTAAAACTAAAAATCAACAAATAATTTTTTTTTGAACAAAATAAATAAAAATCGAAAATAATTTTTATTTTTGAACACATTAAATAAAAATCAAAAATAATTTTTTTTTCTGAGCCAAAAAAATAAAAATCAAAAATAATTTTTATTTCAGACCAAAATAAATAAAAATTAAAAATAATTTTTATTTCTGAGCAAAAAAAATTTAATTCAAAAATAATTTTTATATTTGAGCAAAAAAAAATAAAATTCAAAAATAATTTTTATTTCTGAGCAAAATAAATAAAAATCAAAAATAATTGTTATTTCTGAGCAAAAAAAATAAAAATCAAAAATAATTTTTATTCCTGAGCAAAAAAATAAAAATCATTTTATAATAATTATTTTTAATTTTTAAGCTTAACGCTAACAAAATAAAAATCATTATTTATTCTAAGAGTCAACATAAATTCCAGCATTTCGGTATACTCAAACGTTTTTTCCGGCATTTGGAACAAACTGATTTTTTTCATTAAAATTTGAAAAATAATCATTATTTTCGGTCCCTGGAAAAGATATTAAAAGCTTCATTGGATCCACAAAAAAAATTATATTGTTTATTTTTTAAATTATTTCAATACTTTGAAGAAGATTTATAACTTTTTTTTGTTTTTTTGGTTGATCGATTGAAGCTTTTAATTCATAAAAATAAATAAAAATCAATAAGAAAATAATTTTAAAAATATCACCGAGGATAAAAATTGGTTAAAAAAAAATGTCCACCGTGGGATTCGAACCCAGGCCGCCACTATCTTTGCTGGGAAAGTTCGTTCATTGGTAAAAAATTTAATTTTTGCCGAATAGAAAGCAATAATAAAATAATTTGAAAAATATAAACAATAATTAAAATTTATTAAAAAATTAATAAAATATATTAACGATATTATTTCGTATTTGTGTAGGGATAAAAATGCCAAAAGCAATTTTGTTGAGTTGAAAAACAAAATTATCACAAAATAAAACAATAATAAAAAAAAAACAATAAATTTTTTGTCAAAGCCGTGATTCGAATCCACATCTCCAAGTGCTTGTTTTCATAATTTACCAAATAACACAGCTCTGAAGCAGCAGTTTCAGTGAATAAAGTGCCGGACATGCATTTGGAAGGCTAAATTTTGGTTCCTGAGATGGTGCATTCCAAATAATTGTTTCAAATGAAATTTTTTTGTTCTTCTAAGTTTGTTTTATAATGATAGTTTATAGCTTTTTACAGTTTTTCTGGTTATATAATAATTGTTGTTTCCCATTGGTAACCATTCAATTTCTCAAAAGACAGTTGGTTTTGCTAATGTGAAATATAAATAAGTACATTTGTATTTTTTGCAAAAGTCAACCAACCATCAGAGTATAACATATCTACGAATATCTCATATTTTTGAAATCCGTCACTAGTTTCAAAAATTTCGTAACATTGGCAATTATTCAACTTTATATTAGCTGCGTTCGATTCGCCAGACTACTATCAATTAATGTCGCTCATTTCAAATTTCGTATGAGAAAACAACAACAAAGTCTCCAGCTAGTTGAGGACAGAGCCAGTCAACTTCTGACTGAGTTGAGTAAAGTTGCGTTGCCAAGTATTTACTTTTAAGTTAGTTTGTGTACTCGATAGGGTGAAAAGTCATAGATTCTGCCAAAATGTGATGTGAGTATAAAAAAAATTAAATTCCTTCAAGCAGTTAACTGTTTTATTTTCAAAATATTTCAAAATGACTTATGTTGATTGATTCATTGGCAGGAAAAAATTTTAATTCATTTATTGATGTGGTCTGTCATAACAAAAGTGTTGCCAACTAAATGAGTAAATAAAAGCAAAATGAGTAGACTTTTTTCACAAGCGAGTTGATCGGTGAACAATTCTGGATTTATTCATTAACGATTCGTTGATGATTCACAAATTTTTCAAAAACTCGAATTTGTTTCGAATTTGAAATACAAATTCTTATCTCTCATTGAGAAGATTATACTTAAAAATGTTATACAGGGTGGCCCAAAAAGACCGAAGTGGTGTGAATTCCTTATAACTTTTTATTTAAGACATATTTTTTTAATTTTTTGTTTTTTAAATACAGTAAATTTATAGGGAATATTTATAGATTAGTTATTAAAAATGATATCCCGCAAGTGGTAGCCATTTTCTGCTTCCATGACCTTTCGCAAAACTTCCGGTGTTATGTTGTTAATTTCGTCTCGAATATTGGATTTTAATTCCTCAATAAACCTAGGCTTATTAAGATAAACTTTCCCTTTTAAATAACCCCAAAGGAAACAGTCTAGAGCGGTTCAGTTAGGACGACACGGAGGCCAATTAAAATTGCTTGTACGCGAAATTATTCTTTCACCAAAGATGTCGCGTAAAAGAGCCATTGTGGCCTTCGCAGTGTGCGCTGTGGCTTCATCCTGTTGGAACCAGATTTGCGGATTTGCGGAGTGAACCAAACAGTTCACTTAACTGGGTGTGATAGTCGTTGATGAAGTACTCTCGGCTTTCCGTAGCCCATATCCTACAGTTTTGCTTGTTAACGAACCCATTTAATTGGAAATGGGCTTCGTCACTCATAACTAAGTTATGAATAAAACAAGTAAAGAAAGTCTAAAGTCGGTCTAGGCCGACTATGAAATACCCTAAACCCACTTTTCAAAAACAAAAAATTTTTATTGTAAATGGGCGTCTCCAAGGGCGGATGAAGCCTATATTTTATATGCATTTAAATATTGATGAAAAATTTACACATACCAAGTTTTATTCATGTAGCTCACAGTTAATGCCTTTATTGTGCTTTCGCTATGGGAAGTGGGCGTGTTCATGGACGGATTACTTCCAATTTTTGAACACACTTTTGTTTTCGTATAAAATACATGCATACCAAATTTAATTTCTCTATGACAAACATAACCTTATTTATTGAGTTTAGAACTTTTTGGGTTGTATGGGAAAAAGGCGTGTCCGTAGGCGGATGACGTCCATTTTTCAAAACCATCTTTGTCTTGTCATAAAAAACATACGTGCCAAATTTTAGCTCTGTAAGTTAAACAGAGGCTTATTTATTGCGTTTTCAATTTTTGGGTTGTATGGGAGGTGGGCGTGTCCGTGAGCGGATGACGTCCATTTTTCGAAGACATCTTTGTGTTTGTATAAAACACATACATATCAAATTTAATTGTTGTAGGCTTATTATGAGCTGAGTTATGCAGTTTTCAATTTTCGCGTTGTATGGGAGGTAGGCGTGTCCGTGGGCGGATGATGTCCACTTTTCAAAACCATCTTTGTTTTGTTACAAAAAACATATGTGCCAAAATATAGCTCTGTAGGTTAAACAGAGGCTTATTTATTGCGTTTTCAATTTTTGGGTTGTATGGGAGGTGGGCGTGTCCGTAAGCAGATGACGTCCATTTTGCAAAGACATCTTTGTGTTAATATAAAACACATACATACCAAATTTTATTGTTGTAGGCTAATTATATGCTGAGTTATGCAGTTTTCAATTTTCGCGTTGTACGGGAGGTAGGCGTGTCCGTGGGCGGATTCCAAAAATATTCAATAGTGCAGATCCTTGGGTCCATGGGGCCATGTGTACCAAGTTTCATCCAATTATCTCTACTCCTTCTTCTTATCCTGTGTATACGGACAACACACAGACGGACAGACGGACGGACGGACGGACGGACATGGATAACTCGACTCACGTGGTGACGCTGATCAAGAATATATATACTTTTCTATACCGGACTCGCTTCGTTCTATGCGTTACAAACGTTTGCACAAAGTTAATATACCCTGACCTTTCAGGTTTAGGGTATAATTAGGATTCTCTTGTGCTTTTTGCTGGAAATAAATTGCATAGTCAAGTCGTTGCTGGTAATCTTTCGGTTTCAATTCTTGGACAAGTTGAATTTTGTATGGAAACATTCTTATGATATGCAAAATTCGCTACAGCGGCCCTCTTGAGAACCCTCAAGTTGTGTCGAACGTCTCCTGGTTGATGTTTCTGGATCCTCCCGAATACTCTCCCGTACCAGTTCAATATTGTCCAGTTCAATATTGTCTGCCGGAACCAGGAAGGTTCCTTTGCTCCTTGTTGTCGAAAATTTGCAACCAGACGGTTTATTGTTGACTGTGAGGGTGCAACCCGCACATTGAATTGACGACGGTATGCACGCTGAGTCAACATGATTTGGGCACGTTGTTCAGTTCTGTATTGCTCCATTATAAATTGTCCAAGTCTTCTTTACAAAATACTGAAAAGAAAAGAAAAACAAAATTATAATAAAAAAATATGTATGTGGCCACCACGCACGGTATAAGTGAAACTTTAACCCAAAAATGTAGAGAGTTTTTAGTTTAGTCTTACTAAAAAAAGTCTCATTATAAACCCGTGAGAAGATGAAGTTTATTTTAAAAGAGCAAAAGTGCTGATATTCAGGAGCATGCGTCATCAAAGAAAGCAAATTGTTAGGTAAGACTTCCCATTTCAGCGTATCGACATGTGGCTGAGCGTTGTCATGTTGCAAAATTACCTTGTTGTGTCTTTGTTCGCACTCTAGACGGTTTTGCTTCAATGCTTTTGGTTCAAACGTATCAATTGAGTTCGGTAGAGTTGCTCTGTGATAGTTTCACCTAGTTGTAGAAGCCTATAGCACATCACGGCCCCACCAAATACAGAGACCAAACATAGAGAAGGACCTTGTCACTGTGAATATTGGACTTTGATGTCGATTTTTGTGTATGGCCGGCCAGCCCCATCATCAAAATCATCCAAGGAATCCATAAAAGTGTGACCTCAGATAATCCCATTGCATCCGATTGGCCATAGAATCATACAGGTTAAATATTCCAGATTAACATGTCATGGTTGGAAATTTAAGCATAACGTATCTAGTTGAAAATTCCACCTTCAAAAAGTACGGTCTAAAATTTAGTTGATTAATTCATCTGTTAGTTCGGACTCAAACCATTGTTTGATAATTTTGTTCCTTCCGAACACCTTATGAATTCTAATTTATAAGGTTTTGCGAACACCTAGTTTCACTTAATTCACCTAATTCAGCTAATTGGCCTAAATTCACCACAATTCGCCGCAGTTTCATTCGTTTCATCGGTTTTACTACCAGTTTCGTTCGCCGTATGTTGTATACGTGGCTATAGAAGTTTCACTTCAAAAAGTTACAAGGAATTCATATCACTTCGGTCTTTCTGGGCCACCCTGTAATTGAACATACAAATAAATGACAAATAAAATTGGGAATAAGCTTTTCTCTTCAAACTATGTAACTGTTATCTTTGATTTTACTGTAGAAGAAACAAATGTTTGCCTAAGGTGCATATTTTGAACTCTATTAGATAAAACAAGAAGTAATGTAAGATTTGATAAAAAAATTCCAAAGTTCAATTTCTTTAAGCGGGAACATGACATTGGCCGTTTTTTTTAAATCGATTTCTCTTAGAATTTTGTATTTTAGTGAAGTATTTGTAGTAAAAGAGTTCATGGAAAAATTCCTACGGGTTCAAAAGTTACAGCCGGATTAGTGAGAGCGCATTTTTAATTTTCACCTTTTTTTCCTTAATTCACAAACTTTGAACGCGTTTATCTCGAAACCATGTTTTTCGTAATGGTTGCGGCACTAGCGGGTTCATTTTTTGACGAAATTTTTTTTTTTTTAATTTTTTCTCGATTTTTTATGAATTTTTTAAACCCACTTTCAAATTTGGAACATCACCAAAAATGGAAAAAAAATTTTAAAAAAGCTCCAGTCATAGGATAACCAATTTTGTTTAGATTTAAAAAATTCATTTTTTTCCATATCAGACAATTTTTGCGACTCCCAGCGCTGCAACCACGAGGCCCCGTTTTTTTATCTGCCGCCAGTTTGGAGCTCTATAAAACCATGTTGGAGTGAAAAATATATGTTTTTGAATTTTATTTTTTTTTGTAATTTGTTCAATTCTCTACAATTATAAAACAAAATTTTGGAAAATGTTTGTTTTTGACTGAGTTATGAATTTTTAAAAAAGGTCTGTTTTCTCTGCCGCAAATGTTATGTCCCACCTTAATAATCGAAATATTTCAAATTGGGAGCTTCCTTAATTCCTCAGAGAATAACAACAGTTATGTTGTTAACTTTGTTTTAACTATTAAGAAGATACATAAGGACATCATGTTGTTATTAGTCCTAAATGTACAATTTGTAAACAACCGAATATGTTGGCCAATGGCAAAATTTATAAAAAAATTTTTTGATGAATGCCATACAAGAGGTCATTAGAAGAAAAACACAAAAAAAACAATCCAACACATTTCAAAATTATACGAAAGCAATACAAATAAAAATGAAACGCAGCGATGGACTGCAAACGTACAAGCTGTGGACTGGAATTTCAATCATATTTCAATTGAATGAACGACATTTCGCCATGGGCCAAATTAGTGCCGAATATAAAACATACCAACAACTACATACAAACATACATATTCACATAAGCATATCAAATGTGCAGCACATAAACATACAACACATCATCAGACATCAGCAACCAAATCAACAACATCATTGTTGTTGTTGTTGCTGCTCCTGCTGTTGTTGGTACAATTATTGCTCAGCAGCTAAACATGACAGTTATTGGCCACATTCGAATGGCATACAAATCAGTATGAAACAAAAAGCAAAAAAAAAATACCAAAAACTACAACAGTAAATAAAACAAGCAAGCAAAATGCTTGCTAACTAGGTTCTTACACCCCTGATACTCCCCGAGGGCTACTTCCATGTGCCATACAGTACACAGTATGTTGTGCTTTATTCATGCCGCATTTAGTGGCGCAGCTCATGAAGCTATCAAAATCGTAGAGCAGCAGTTGAAAAATGCAAGACTTTTACTTAAGTATCGGTTTGTATTTTTGTTTTTTTTTTTTTTTTTTATTCAGCAAACAGCTACTCAGAGTAGCTTTATGAAATGTTGAAATATATGTTCATTATTAAACGATTTTCAAAATTTTCATTTAAATCTAAAAGTTCTGCCCTAAAAATTACTTTCACTATGAAAAGTCTAAAATATGTTATTTATTTTTCATGAACCCATGACCACAATTTTAAATGCATTTAATATGCTCTCAATAAAATAATATTTTTATTATTTCGTTTAGAAAATAATTTTGAAATAAGCTGTCATGGAATTGTATAGAAATAATATTATTTCAGTGCGTTTTACTACTTCATTAACTTGCGGCTAAAATCATCAAACTGCAAAAATAAACAGCAAATAATTATTATTTTCGAGTGAAATATTATTTCTAAAATAATTATTTACTGAGCGAAAACACAGATTTACGAGAATGTTTGCAGCTATTTTAATTCAATTCAAGCGTTTTATAGCGTTAATTATTTACTCAAAGGGTGGCAAGGGATACAATTAAATATAGAATGCCATGTATGCAATAAAAATGAAACTACTTAACATTGAACTTATGTTTCAAGATGCTGAAGTTGTAGAAATGCAGTCATTTTACTGCAATACTTTAGAGAACAATTTGTATTGTTAAAAAAAATAGTGGTTCTCAGCTAGGCAGTAGCGTAGCAAGGGGGCCGGGGGAGGCGGTCCGCCCCGAGTGCACGTCAAAATGGGGTGCAAAATTTGACAAAAGAACTTTTTACCACATAATTTTTGATTTTTTTAATGAAAAAAACACATCTCAATGACTTCGGTTTTATATTTGAATATCAAGAGGGTGCAAAAGTGAATGAAAATATTTTTTACCATCACCAGGACTTCGTTTTTATTGAAACAAACTTTAACTTTTTATTAAATTTTGTTCAATATTAAGGCTCACACTTAAACCCAAGTCAAATCAATATGTAATTTTTCATTGGTTAGGGGTGCAATTTTCAAACAAATTATACGAAAATTTTCATGATATTAAGATGGAGTACAAAAGGAAATATGTAAAAATATTTTTTTTATATTCCATTAAGTTTTATAAAAAATCACTTGTTCAAACTTGCTAGCATAGTAGACATTTTTAAAACCATTAAGTTTTGAAAACCTGCATGATTTTCAGAGTATGATGAATGGAGGCGTCGGTTGTTTTGTAAGCAATACATTTCTTCAAAATTTTTCAGAAAAACATGTTTATGTCAAAAATAAAAACATACTTTATGATTTTGTTATTACTAAGTTCTGAGACTATATATCATGAAAAACACATCATTTACAGCTTTTAACTTGCTAGAACATAATTTTGAATAGTAATATTTTTGGGATATACTGTTACATAAAACTAACAGTTTAAAAATCATTAATAAACTTTTTACTTGCTTAAAAAATTTCTAAAAAATTAAATTGATTTAAATTCAGTACATTTTTTGTTTAAATTAAATAAATGGCGTTCTATGACAATTTATGGCGTTCTGACTTTTTTTATTTTATTTTGAAGATGTCTTTTAAAAACTCTTAGATGGTTTTCTGACTTCTTCATTTTACTAAAATAATTATTATTTTGTTCAAATCAACCAACAAAAACTAACAAAAATACATTCTTTAAGAGAAGATAAGATGCACAGTTCCTTACAAATTATTCTAATTATTAAAATAAAATTTTATTCTCAATCACCGAATGTGAAGAATCAACAGATTTCTAGGAATTGCTAGCTCTTTTTGAGCCATTCATGACTCTTGACCTAGTCCAACCAGTGGGCAAGTTTGCGTTGGGAATTATGTAGATAATAATAATGAAACAAATTTCTAATATCAATTTGATATCCCTGGTTATATTGTGATACTGAATTTATTAAATATTAAAATATTTCATATGCAAACTTTATCGAATTGAGTTAACATTTGGTATTTAGAAGATCCCGGGGGTAGCTGGTTGTGAATCTGGTGCAAAAACTCGGAAAAGTTAAAAAAAATGGCATCGAAAAAAATATGCTCTAAAACATGTTTTGAATTTTAAAATGTTTGTTTTAAATTTGGTTTTCATAGCAAAAACATTGTTTTAAAAACAAAAACTTTTGTATTGAATTTAACTTTAAAACAGCTCTGTTTAATTTTAACACATTTTTTCCTCAGTGTACTATAAAGAAATTGATAAATATGATGAAAAATATTTATGAATGAATTTTAATATATTATATTAATTTTTCATTTTTCAAAGTTTTTCAAAGTTTTTCAAAGTTTTGTATATAATTAAATTTAAGTTATTAAACTAACTTAAGTTTTTATAAATTCATAATGTCAGTTCTTCAATAAGTTAAAACTGACATTGTCTAGTTAACTGATAGTAAATTTTTCTCTAACATCTTATGAGCCCCGTAGACAAAAATATTGGAACAATTCAAAAAAAATTCTTTAAGTTTCAGAAAATTTTTGATTCTTACAAAAGATACTTTTGCTTATTTTTTGAATCTCTTCTAATATATGTAATTTTTGTAGAGATTGATTCGAAAATATGTAGTAAAATTCATCGACTTATATATAAAAAAAAACTCTTCTAAAGGGGTGCACAACTTAGTTGTCTCCCCGGGTGCCACCAACCCTAGCTGCGCCACTGCAGCTAGGGCTTCGCTTCATCATTAATTACCGCGAATTAAATTTTTCTCTCACGGCAGGAGAGCAGCAGCTATTCAATCACGCATGACCTTGATCGAAACTATACGATCAATTATTATATATTTTTTGCCATTTTTAATTATTATAATTATATTGTTGTGCAATAAGAGTCTGCAGACAACCCTTTCACATGATGAAGCATTGAACCATTTAAAGACGTTAGAAGTTAGAAGAAGTTAGTCATAAACTTTTAGTTCAAAGAAATAGTAGCTTTGAATAACATAATTTGTGCAGAAAGCAAAATAGCCACTTGAGTTTAAAAATAGATTTACATAATAACTGGCTCTTGTTGATATTGTTAGCAGTGTTACCAGATAGAAATTTCGAGATAATTTCTCTTCAAAAATTGTGAGAATTTTTCTCTGCAAAAGAACAAAATAGTCACATTTGATATAAAATAATATCTTCAGGTACACTCACGAGTCTGACGATGCTATCAAGAAATTGCTTCTTCTAGCCTTAATATTGCGGTTCTCAAAAATTTTAATATATTGCTATGAAAACTTTAATGAGGGCTTTAAAATTGTAGTTTAAGAGATGCTATGTAGGTTGTAAGAATGTCATATCACTCATTCTCTTCTTACTCGTAGAGTATTAAACATAACAACTTGAAATTTTTACACAGTAATAAGCGTGATACAACAAATAATTCCGCTTTATTAACATAAAAATCGCATTTTTTTAGTTATGACCAGGGACCGGATTTTATAGATTTAGATTTTTTTTTTTTTTTTGTTTTATAATAATGCGGCGTTAAAAGAAATCACAACGTTTTGAGTGTTTCTTATTCCAAATATAAAATTTTATTTTGCATTTTTTGACATTTTGCCTCTTTTTTTTTAGTATTTTAAAAACTTTTTTGATATTTTACCTAAAGTTTTTTATATTAATTCGTTGTTGTTCTACATAAAAAAATGCATAAAATTTAAACTTGCCAAAAAAAAATTATTTTGTTATAATATTTGTAATAATAATAATAATAAAATGTGAATTTATTAAAAAAAATTCACTTTGAAATTAAAACAGAACTAATTTTACATCTCAGATCAAAACTCCAAAATGATTTCAGGGCACCAGCCATGAACCATATAATTAGTTATCGATTGAATTCAGTATGATTATTTGGTAGAAGTCCGACAAAAGTTCTCTACTTGTTTCTATTTTTTTTTTTTTTTTTGCAATAACAATAGAGTTCAGCTACTACAGCTTTTTCGCACATTCTCAGCATTAACCTATCTGAAGCCACACTCCAGATCTCATTGAAATATTTCAATGACATGAATTCCATTGGCTTAAAACAAATTAATGTGGGAAAAATTTACCACAGAATGGTTTGGGCTCAGGGACAAAAACAGGACATAACAACTAACCATTTTTACACAAAAACAGATCTAATTATACAACAGCTTTCAATCTACTGTTGACTTTAGTCAACAACTAAACTAAGTCAACTAAAGTTGACTTTAGTTACAGTAGCCATGTAATCTGTTCTACTAAATGGTAGATAAATTAAGTTGTTAGCATGTCTACTGTTTCTACGGTTAGAGTTAAAGTTTTTAAGAGAAAGTAGTTCCGGACAATCGAATACACCAGTTATGAGTTGGTTTAAAAAGACGATATCCGCAAACTTCCTTTGTTCACAAAAGAGATTGCATTTTTAGAAGTTTTAAACGATCCTCGTAAGGAGGAAGTTTCAAAAAACCAATCCCACCAAGTCCCTAAGAGCAAACCGTTTGGATTCTCTCTATACGTTCAACAAGCACATTGTGGCTTGGGGACCAAACTTGACTTGCGTTCTCCAAGTGAGGACGTACAATTGCATAATACAAGTTGGTAGTTGTAATCATGCTTTGGAATTCTTCAGCCTAGCATTTTATAAATCCAAGAATTGAATTGCCAAGCTCTTCGACGGCATCTACACGACTTAAAGTAGTATCTCTTATAAGCCTCAAAGACATCAAACTTAGACTTGTTTTTGCGAACAGACATGTCTTCTTAGAAAATTGACAAAACGATCTTTAGTTCGATGACACAAAGGTTAATATCTTCTGATCTAACGGAACTATGTATGTAAGACGATCAAAAAATCTTAATATATAAAAGACAAGCGTCATGCTCCGTGCTCTATATCGCTCAAACTGTTATAGTTGTTATTGCTATGTACAGGCTGAAGATGTTAGCCTGGACCAGAACCTTTTTCGCTATTACAGTGCTTTTTATGTGAAAAAATTGTCAGTTAGGTAAGGTGTCATCAGTAAGGACACATTGACGACGACTGGAACAAAATAAAATTTGAGGTGAATGAAAAATGTCATATCGTCTGCTTCTATACTAGTATAATAAACGATACTAAAACACACCACAAAAACCGGTAACATGTGGGACGGAAATGCCATGATGCATGAGCGTCTTCTCTTCATTTGTGTTACGTGCTATTTTCTTGAGTAAAAATACCGTGTATGCTATGGACTTTGTCAAAATATTTAAAACATTGATTCTGCTATAGGCCATACAGAAAATGCCTATAAGATGGAAGTTAATGTAGAATTATGATCCAAAAGTTTCCTCAAGATTTAAAAATACATTGGTTTCAAAGAGGTAAAATTAGTGTTACAGAATGACATTCGTAGTTTCCGTATATAAATCAAAGAGAGGACATGTGGGGAGTTTTGAAGCATTAAATTGGGGTAAAAAAAAGAATTTTGGCATAAAATCAAAGAGTCGTAGTATTTCTTTATACTGGCGGTTCCTTGTGCCAATGTGGTTAGTTATATGGAGTGAATATGTTATGAAGTTATTATATCTAAAGTAGAAACAGTTAAATACTTATTCCATAACTTTCCAACTCAGGAAGAAGTACTTTTTAAAGAAATATTCAGAAATATTACAATATAAAGCTTTTTTTCAATTATTTTGCCTTGATGAATTAATAAAACGAGTGAAATCTCATTTTAGCTTTAATTTTTGCGCATAAATCTTATTAACTTCATGAAATACTTGAAAAATAACTTATCTACATAATTTATTTATAACATGTTATGAAAACAAAATATTTGTTAAACAAATTGTTGAAGAAAACAAGTAAAGATAGTCTAAAGTCGGTCTAGGCCGACTATGAAATACCCTTAACCTACTTTTAAAAAAAAAAAATAATATTATTGAAAATAGGCGTGTCCGTGGGCGGATGAAGCCTTTATTTTATACACATTTAAATGTTGATGAAAAATTTACACATACCAAATTGTATTCCTGTAGCTCACAGTTAATGCTTTTATTGTGCTTTCGCTATGGTAGGTGGGCGTGTTCTAGACGGATAACTCCCAATTTTTTAACACACCTTAGTTTTGGAATAAAATACATACATACATACCAAATTTCATCTCTCTATGACAAACATAAACTCAATTATTGAGTTTTAAACTTTTTGGGTTGTATGCACGGTTAAAAATCTAGGGCTAAATTTTAATCTGTTTTGGATTCCATATAGGACACGACCAAAAAAAGATTACTTTTTAATCCAATGAAAAGTTTTAAATTTTCCAATCCAAAAAGGACTTATTTGTAATCCGCAAAAAGTTTAAAATTTTTTAATCCAAAAAGGAATAATTTTTAATCCGCAGAAAGTATAAAATATTATAATACAAAAAGGATTACATTTTAGTCCAAAAAAGTTAAAAATATAAAAGGATTACTTTTTAATCCACAAAGGTGAGAACTCGTGAGAAAAAAAGGTAAGAGATAATTCTCATATTTCATAAGTCTACGAAGAAAAGTTATCCTTTGACCTCCATAAGCATGTATATATATATTAAAAAAAGTTCTCAAACTTAATTTATGCTAAATTTTGCATATTTCTATACGAGCTAAAAAACACTTATTTTTTTTTGTCGCGTACTTTGAACTAATTTGTACTAAATCTTGTCAATATTTTATATTTTATAAAATGTAGCGCTCTTTTATCGCGTTAGAACTCTTAAAATACATATTGGTTCTTTTTGTTTCTTTCTTGTTTTTCTAGTAATTAAAACCGTGCGAATGTCGCGTCCGTGCCAATGGCTTTTCAGCTGAAAAGCTACATAATATTCAGCTTTTCGCCATAGAAGAACTGTCAAATAAAGAGCTGCTTTTCGTTGGCTTTTCAGCCAAAAGGCCTTCATGTGAACATATTATTATATTGCCATAAACTTCACTATATATACATTAAGGGTATTCATGCAAATGGGCAATGCCCTTATAAATTATATAAACCGTATAAGTTTATCAGCCTTATAAATTAAATGTATGGAGAACCGGTTACACAAACCAGATATATCACAAACCAGCAATCAGCTGTTTTTACGTATTCTGAAAGTTGACTGTTAACAAGTCAATAGCTGACATATCTCTCCAAATGCACAATCAACTGATAAAAATAACTGATTGCCCAAAATACAAGCTTGCCGCTTTGCATGAATACCCTTATTATGTACTTATTATGAAACACTGCTCAATGTAATAATGAATATAATTATATTTTGGTTCAGATTTTAAGAAACAATTTGTTTCATTTAATTAAAAAATAAATTTCGGTTGCTTTAACAACATTAACTATTATATTTAGCGTAAATTTCGTAGCAGTAGTAGTTTTCAATCTTAGGTAACATAAATAATTTTTCCTGAAAAAAATACCTTAATGTAAATTTGTAGTCCAAAAATAGTCTTAAACTTGAACTTTTTTGGATTAAAAACAAATTAAACTTAAGTATGGAATAAAAAATAGTACTTTTTGGATTAAAAACTAGTCCAAAATTTTTAACCGTGTGGGAGGTAGGCATGTCCGTGGGCGATGACGTCCATATTTCAAAACCATATTTGTGTTGTCATAAAAAACATAACTGTCAAATTTTATCTCTGAAGGTTAAACATAATTAATAGAGGTTCAAAAAACAAATATTTGAAAGAAGTAAGTGACCCGTATTGCCTTTCGTTTCGTAAAAAACTACGAAAGAAAAAAACATTTTTTTTTTTCAAAATTATCCAACTAGGAAAGGTCCCCAGATGACAGTTTCCGATTTGAATGATTTTCGGATATGATAGAAAACAAGAATCTAAGGTCGTCATATTTTTTTATACATGCTCAAGCGATGGTTGAGGGTTTCAAACTCGCGTTTAAGAATCCGCGAAAATTTCGTTTTTTTTCTAGAACTTCGCTATTTTCCATGGAAACATTTACAAATTTGGCGCCCAACGTAAGCTCTTACAAAACCACACACGATGTCATAAATTTGTAAAAAGAAAGTTTTGTTCTAATTCTTTGTAATGTTTAGTCGATATGAAAGAAGTATATTGACACAATTATGTCATATTAATTTATGTTGGATTTAAGAGAATTTTTAAACTTACCCATTTTTTTTGTTTTTTTAAATTTGTTACTGTTTATCATAAATTATTTGTTTTACTGAACTGCATTTCTTTTCCTTAAAGAAAAAATTTCATTACCCAATATGGGCAATGGGTAAAAAATTATCAAGGGGTACCCTTGTGTAAAGTGAATATATATTCAAGTCATTTTTACTTTTGTGCTTAACATCCGGTATTTAACACAATGTTTATTGAAGCACATTAATGAAGGGTGAAATTCAAAATTTTGAATAGAAAAATAATTAATAAAAAATTGCCTTGAGTGGTACTTTATCAAAGATATACCAAAAATATAATGTTTTTTTAAAAATCCATATCAAAACGAATTTAAGCCGAAATGCACTTTGAAGGATATCAAAGTTTGTCTTATAATCCAAAATTAATATAATATTCTTTTAACAATAATAAAAGAAATTTAACATATCGCGGGCGCCGCAGAGGAATGCTAGTAAACATATAAGAAGTTCATAATAAATGCAACAACAATTGCTTATAAAAAAAAAAAAATGTAAAGAAAAATTAACGAAATGCTTTCCAGTTTTAAAAAACATTCTTAGGCGGCTTAATAGTCGTTTTTTTGTGTACTCGCTTTTTAAAAAACACTGCTAATAGAAAAACTTTAAAAATACACACCCGGGTGTTTCGATTTGACACAAAGGTTAAAAATTTTAAAAATAAGTAGTCTTTAAAATCCATTGCATGAGAGTCGATTAAGAAATTAAAAGTTAATACTTCAAATAAAATAACAAAAAAAGCTTCGTCAAAATCCAATAATTATATATGTTTTTATACCCTTAACCTGAAAGGTCAGGGTATATTAACTTTGTGCAAACGTTTGTAACGCATAGAACGAAGCGAGTCCGGTATAGAAAAGTACATACATTCGTGATCAGCGTCACCTCGTGAGTCGAGCTATTCATGTCCGTCCGTCCGTCCGTCCGTCCGTCCGTCCGTCCGTCCGTCCGTCTGTCCGTCTGTGTGTTGTCCGTATACACAGGATAAGAAGAAAGAGAAGAGAGAATTGAATGAAACTTGGTACACATGGTCACATGCACCCAAGGATCTGCACTATTGAATATTTTTGGAATCCGCCCACGGACACGCCTACCTCCCATACAATGCGAAAATTAAAAACTGCATAACTCAGCTCATCCCAGCTAGCATTTGGAAGACTGTTTTGCTGACAATCGCCTAAACGAGTCTTTTTCGAGTCCCCTTGATGATCAACAAAAACAAAATACATGTCTTGTGCGGAAGCATATTTTACTCCGCTCAACGATCAAAAACTGACTGCATTTTTCAAGGCAACTTCTTGGAAATTGAACAAAGCGTGTGCAAAAGCATATTTTGTTCGGCAAGGCGATAGAAAAGTAACTATTTGTTTTGTGGAAACTAACGGGAAATTGGACAAATTCAAACAATCATATTTTTCACGCCATGTCGCTCTGTTTCGACAGAGCAATCTCGGAGTAAAGTCAACCTTGCTGTTTGTGAAATTGTTAAGCAAATTCAAGTAGTTTTCGGTTCTATTAACTTCAAAATACACAGCAGATCTCACAATATTAAACATCACTCGTCCCAGCCAGCATTTTATGAAATTTTTGAACATATAAGAGTTGTTTTCGATTTTCCTCCATTGTGCGATCATTTTCTGATCAAAAAAGACTCTTTGTTCGGGAGAAATTGGTGCTCTACACGCGACTCTCCTTGAAGAGTCATTTTCGAGTCGTATTTTAGTTTTTATTTTTGGTATTTTTAAGATAAAAACGACTCGAAAATGACTCGAAAATGAGTCGTATTTTAATCATATTTTGGTATTTTTAGATCGAAAAATGACTCCAAAATGACTCGAAAATGAATCGTATTTTAATCATTTTTTGATCATATTCAAGATTAAAAATCGACTCGAAGAAGACTCTTCAAGAAGAGTCGCGTGTAGGGTACCATTTTCTCCCGAACAAACAGTCTTTTTTGATCAAAAAATGAGCGCACACGCGACTGTCACCATCGCGGAGGAGAGTCGAAAACGACTCTTATATGTTCAAAAATTCGATAAAATGCTAGCTGGGATAGTTAACCTAGAACAATAAAATTTGGTATGTATGTGTTTTATACAAACACAAAGATGTCTTTGAAAAATGGACGTCATTCGCTTACCGACACGCCCACCTCCCATACAACCCAATAATTTAAAACGCAATAAATAAGCCTCTGTTTAACCTACAGAGCTAAAATTTGGCACGTATGTTTTTTATGACAAGACAAAGATGGTTTTGAAAAATGGACGTCATCCACCTACGGACACTCCTATTTCCCATACAACCCAAAAAGTTTTAAACTCAATAAATAAGGTTATGTTTGTCATAGAGAAATTAAATTTTGTATGCATGTATTTTATACCAAAACTAAGGTGTGTTCAAAAATTGGAAGTAATCCGTCCATGAACACGCCCACCTCCCGTTGGGAAAGCACAATAAAGGCATTAACTGTGAGCTACAGGAATAAAACTTGGTATGTGTAAATTTTTCATCAACATTTAGGACCCTTGGACGCCCATTTACAATAAAAATTTTTTGTTTTTGAAAAGTGGGTTTAGGGTATTTCATAGTCGGCCTAGACCGACTTAAGACTTTCTTTTCTTTTTTTTTTTTTTGGTTGTTTTTTAATTTAGAATCGATATTTGCTTAATTTTTTATAATTCTCCAATTTTTAAAAGCTTAACGTCTTTTATGTGTATAGAGGGACAAATAATATTTTTGAAATGTTAAGTTAATGCTTTAAAAAAAATCATTGAAAGTAATTTTTTGAAAATCCAATAATCTTCTTTGCTCTCTTCAAATCCAATAATCTTCTTATATAAAAAAACACAATTTTTTAAGCATTAACTTAACTTCATATTGCACGATATTCTTCAAACAAAAGAGATGTAGGAATAATATGGTTCAATACTGCATACTCTGTTCTTAAAAATAGTGAAATTTTTCTTTATCGTACCCAGAATTAGAATATATTACGCTTGCTTTTGAAGATATAATGATGGTCATGAGGGGCATTCCACGAAAAGCGGTATATTTTAGCAAAAAAAAAAAAAAAAATTGCTAATTTTTAACAACAGGGCAGTGAACCTACATGAGTTAAGTTCCTAATGGTAAAATATCTTTTTTCTGGATCATCACTGCAATAATAAATATATATATATATACTTATGATATTGTCAAAGAGATAAATGCTCAAAAGTAACTCAAAGTTTTTCTCAATTTTTCCTTTTATTTACGTAACTAATTGTTATGTAATTGATTTTATTCAATACCGCATATCGTGTTGTTAATATCACAACCTTCATTTCTCCAAGGAATAGTTCCATTTGAGTAAAATCGATAACATCATAATTGGTAAATCGATGTCGTGTACGTCACGCCAAAAAGATATATATTGTCATCACTACAGTAAGAGTGAAGGTGGAATTTTTTCAAATCACTACTAAACAGACAAAGTGTCAACAATTGTAAAACTACTGAATGTCCTGTAGTTTTTCATTTTTAATGTATTCAAAATTAGCAGTTAATTATTTGTCGCGTACGTCACACAGTTAATGGAAGTTTTTGCGTAAGGACAATATGGAAAAACAACAAAAGTTGCAGAATAAATTTCTATCAATTCTAGATGAATTATAAACGCAGATTTTAAAAATGGTATTCGTTTTTCATCATCAGTTCGAACTCAGGAGTTATAGGCAAAAATCTGAAAATTTTTATTTTTTTCAATAATTGCACTCTATTTTTTAAATGCGGGGACGGATTTCGATCGTATTTAAATTTTTTATATTTAAAATATTATTATAAGTTATTTCAATTTGTGAACCCAAAGTTGAATTATCTTTTTTAGTTTGCGAAATATGTCCCTTCAAAGCTGAAAAATATTAAAATTTTAACACATTTTGAGACTGTAACTTTTTATGCTCTCTTAAATTTTCAAAATTGTTTTTTATATGGTGTAAAACTCTTTATAAAAACTTTACAGAAAACTTTTTGTCAAAAATATATATTTTTTATCTCAATCTTTAGCAGTTTTAGAGATATTTTGAAAAATGTTTCAATGTACCAAATAGCTATCCTTGAAACAATATAAACCAACTTACAGAGTTTTTCTAATAGTGACACGCCCCCATGTGAGTCCCATCAACTTTCTTAATCGTGATTTGTAATAATTCTACCCACACCTTCACCGAATTTCAGCACCTTGGTATGAATATTAATCGATAAAAAAAAATTTTTTTAAAAGTGCCACGCCCTATGTATTATTCATCCCACTTTTTCGTCGTGCGTTTTACTGAATCTCCCTACCCCCATATAATTTCAATTTCAGTACCCTAGTGTCAATATTAGCCGAGATACAGAGTTTTTGTAATAGTGACACGCCAATGAGAAATCCCCATGGATGTCTATGCAACCCATCACAGACATATAAATTTTCACATTTTGCAGTACATTGGAGACGAAATTCACTCTCAAGAATACAGCATAGATGCCGAAACACCAATATTCAAAGTAAAAAACACCAATAAAATAATTTAAATTCGTACGTGTCGCTTACGTCACACAGTGTGTCGTGTACGTCACGCTTGCTTTTTATACATTTTCACATTTTTCTTAAGTTTAATTTCCAAATTTGACTTTGTATAGTTATCTTCAAAATGCATATTTTTATTATTATATCCATATTTTGTTTTTGCATTTCCGGTTTAGCTGAATTTTTGTGATTAATCGTTATTACATTAAAACTGGTTGATTCATTGTCGGGTACGTCACCCAACATTCGATCGTTTTTTTTCTTTTAACCATCAAGAGAAATTTGCTTAAACTTATTTCTAAAATCGTAAGAGGTCTTAAATTATTAATATAATGCAAAATAATAATGAATAATTACTTGAATATTAAGCAAGCTCCTTTAAAACATAGAAAAAGTCGTACAAATGTCGTGTACGTCACGATGGAATGCCCCATGAGTGCCATAGGGATGTTTTTTTTTAGGTTGGTGAAAAGTCTTTGTAATACCGTATCACCTTACAGCCCAAACATCAAAAATACGACGCACACCACCTAAGCTGAAACGCTTTTGAAAGAAAATTTCGACATTTTTTTAGTTTTTGACCAATTACAAAGCCAAGCACCATGTTTTAGTACTGACCTATCAGATCTCAGATCTCGAAAAATAAATTAATTATCCCAGTTCAGCAAGTAAACATTTTCTTTTTTTTTGGCGAAAGTACTTTTTCTTTGAAATTTTTCGTCGTATCTTCGACATTTACATTCCGATCTTCAAGAATGATGTATCAGTATTATTATCTCAAGAAGACCCATTTCTTAAGGTTAAAAATGGGTGAATAGATCGGTAATTAGATGGTGTGTTGCGCACTTTTTTCGATGCGATCTGGTATGCATGTTCTAGCATTCAAGGGATTCTTAAATGGATTCTGCAGAATTTCTTGAATGATAATATCGATAGAATTGGAATTTTGAAAAAAGAACTATCAATGTCCGACTGTGTTAAATTGCTCAATTTAAATAGCAGCGTTAAAGCTTAAATTACAAAAAAATGCAAATCGCTGTAATTACAAACGACCAATTAACTGGCATTTTACAAAACTACCACTGCCATTTTTGTTTTTTTTTTTTTATTATTTTTTTTTTTTGGCTCGTTAACGGTTTATCAACTACTTTGTTAGCTTCAAATATTTTCGAATTGCTAAATTTGCTTGCTATACTATGTATAGAATTTGAAAAAAAAAACACAAATTAAAAATTCAATTCTACTAAAGACGACACAAAGTACTTGCTGTTTGTTTTTCTTTCAGTTGTTGTTGTTGTTGTAGGACTAATTTTGTCATTTTGTAACTGTTTAATTATGCACAGCTAGCAAGTCTAGCAGCGGCATGAAGAGGAGCAACACTTGCCACTCATAAGCAGCCACGCGTCCTAACAAGTTCTACCGCAGCCACCACCATCAACTTGAAGTTTCTTCCCAGCAACCAACCAACCAACCCACTCCTACCGCTTAGCATACCAACTTTTCAACTGTCAAGGACTAATGTTTGCTAAAAGTCGGCTGCTGCTTGCTCTACGCTAAGCCTACAAACAATAATAAAAAAAAAAAAAAATAAACAAAAAACAACAACAAGTTGCACAGAGTACAATTTTAAGGGTTGCATCCATTGAATGCGAAATTAAACATTTTAACTGTTATCACAAACACCCGCTGCCCACCCAACCACACGGTTTACTCTCGTTAAAGAAAGTCAGTCAGCCAGTCGTCGTAGTCGTCGCTCACAAGGACTTTATTACAATTTCATTTCGTTAAATTCTATTATGAATACCATGAAAGATCCAGGCATATTATTTGAATATGTTTAAATATACGATATACACCGGGATATACAAGAATGCATGGCAGTCAGTTGGCCTGTTCCTCTGTTGCGTAGTTACTGTTGTCTCTAATTTCGTTCTGTTTTTTTTTTGTTGTTGTTGTCTTTTTTTTTAATTAAATTTCTGTGTTTCACAAAATATGAATAATTATTTATGGCACGCATTTTAAATAGCAATTTTAACGAAAAGTAGAAAGTCCGGGAAAAGTGCGCTGGCGTTGGGTTGGTTCCGCTGCCAAAGTAAGTTTTTTGTGAACGGAAATTAGCATAAGGAATTAAAATTTTCGTTGTTCTGCAAGTTTATTCAAATCGTTAGAATATTCAAAACAAGTTCAGCAAAAAAAAAAAAAAAATTTTTATATACATATTTAAACATTTATTGGCCCTTCGTGTATTGCAAGTTTGCGTTTTTTTATTTCAATGGTATTCATGTGTAAGAAAAGTAGAGGCGAAGAAATGCGTTTGAAAAAAATGCAATATTTTTTTGTAAGTTCAGTTGATTCTAAGAAGAACTGATAAATTGATTTATGATTTCAATTAATACAAATAAAATTTTTTTCGAATTAGACAGAATAAGGAAAAACAAATAAAACACAGAAAAAAAAATAATATTTTCGGTACAAGATCAACATCAAAAATTACAAAAAAAAAAATGCAAAATATAGGTACTAAAAGTTAATTGTGTAAACTTGGTTACTTACCCGAAAAAAAAAATCATTTTATGTTTGGACTTTTCCACGAGAATTAAATGCTAGTTTGGTTTTGCTTCTCAGATAATATATTATTTTTATATCTGTTTGTTTTGTGCATAGCCGATCGCGTGCTTAACAGTCTAACAACACAATAAATCTTTTATTAAAGAGACAACAAAGCGTTTAATCAAGAGTCGCTCTCTTCAAAACCTTTATCATGGTGCCCTTGTATCAGTCGTATTCGAAAATAATACTAACAAACCGGTTGGTTACGAGGGGTGGTTGTTTTTGTTATTGGTACGTTATTTTTTTCAAAGGATTTTTTTGGTTAAAGGTACTTTTGCAAATCTATTTATAGATTTTAATAAATGTTTTTGTATTGCTTTTAGCACCGTTTATATGTTATTCACAGCAATTTTTTCGGAAATAAACTGATATAAGTATAACTTCTTTTCAAACATTCTATGTGGTCTCATACTTCATTGTGTGAAAGGGTTGTCCGTATCCCCTAATTGCGGAATCAAACAAACAAACAAACAAAGCAAACAAAATTTAATGTATCACTACAACAAAACGCCCTTACATATGGCTTTAAAATATGTAATTGATCGATTTCGATCAAGGTCATGAGTAATTGATTAACTGTTTAATGCAGTTATCAGTTAAACACATAAGAAATGAATAAACTCCGACCGTGAGAGATGAAATTAGTTCACGGTGGCAATGAAGGAAGCTTATTAAACACATAGTGTGTAGGTGAAGCGAGAGGACCACTTTTTTGAATATTTTAAAATATTTTTATATATTTTGCAGTGTGCTATTGTAAAAGTAAATTACTTAAAATTATGTTGTTCTTAATTTTAAGTAAGAAGTTTTAACAAAAAATTTGTAAACAATTATTTCAGGCTATATTATTGATGTTAATATAACACTAAAACAAAATAGAAGAAAATTCATAGAATACCAGACCAAAGCAAAGCGAATTGAAAGCAGAATTGATATGCAATTTAAAAGAATAATTGAGAAAATAATGAAAATATTTTAAAAAAAGAATAATGTGTCTAAAAACAAATTTTCAAATTTTTTTTTTCAAGCAACTGTCATACTTTTACCAAATAAGGCATTATTCCTTAAAATCGTATATAATATGCCAAATAAGAGAAATTTTTTATGAAACAGATTCCGGAAAAATTCGAATAAAAATTAGAAATTATGAATTTTGACGTAGAATAACGTCTTACAGCGCGGTTTATATAGGGTCGTTTTAACAGATTTTTTAAGGTCATTAGGCAACGTTTTTGGCGAATACTTTAGGGTATACCTACAGCCTTTAATACTTTTCGTTCAAAGATAATATATATACTAAAATATCAGATATATCCTGCACTGAATGAATATCTAACTTTGGATTTTGTCACTATTATATTAAAGTCACAAAATAGTAAAATATAAGAAGAAAAATGCATGTTTTTACATAAGAAAATCAATCATCAGCTGCTTATGTGCCTGCTACTTTCTTTGTTTTTCTTTCGTTGTTTATGCTTGTATGCTTTGGTTTTGCACGAACTGATTGGTTCGCTTTGGCAGCATTGTAAGTACACTCAGAAAAAAGTGTCTCGGAATATGATAAAAAAGGCATCATATTTAGAGAAAAATGTTTTAGACTTTGCTCCAGAGAATGCTATTCTCTAATTGCGATACTTAAAATTCTCTAAAAATGATAAAAAGGTTCCATGAAATAGAAAAATATACCGTTTTTAGAGAAAAATACTTTTTTTTTGAGAAAAAATTTGTTTTTATTGAAGAAAATATGTACTTCTCATAGTGAATTTTTTATCAAACTATAAGAAAAGTTTTTCATTTTCAATAAAATTTCTCTATAAATGAGAAATTTTTTGTGCGAGAAAAATACTTATCATTATAAGAGACATTGAAATATTTCCATTTCCTAGAAGTGAAGAAATATTTCTTCGAAAATGTAAAAATTTATTCTAATTGAAGAAAATTTTATTTGAAAAAGAGAAAAGTGCTGTTATCAAAACTAGAGAAATTTTTTACGGGAGCAAGGTATGTGTTTTTTTCTCAATGTATTAGTTCGCATTGGGTTTATGTATGCACTACTGTTCTAGTATACTATTTTGAAACTAGAGTTCATGAACCTCTTTTCAACTCAGCCAATGAACTCAATCTGTCAAATTTAACGAAATGGGTCTGTGATCCGGTTAGATTTAACTCTTATGAAAAAAACGAGTTGGATCATATTTCGTTTTATGCTTTACCCAATAGATGGCGTAAAATTTTAATTTTTGTTTTTAATGCAAATTAATTTGGATTCCACATCCCACTAGCACTAGCGAGTGTAGTTTGCAAACTATACATCGAACAGAAAGCGCAGCTAGCAAACTAAATATCAGACAGAGCCGAGAGGAAAGGACATGTGCTCAACGTGAAATTTAGTAACCATACGATTTTTTAAAAATCGGGGTCTTAATTTTAATTTGAAATTAGTAGTTAAACTGACGGTAGTTCGCCAACTATATATCGGGCAGAGACGAAAGTGGCACCAATGGAAAGTGCATTTTCTTCGCCTTCTTTTCAACTAAGTCAATGAACTCAACCTATCAAACTTAACGAAATTATCGAAAAAATTTGAAATTTTGCTTGTTTCTTTTTGCTTGCTTATTTAATCATACTTAATATTTAACTTTTTCTTTGTTTTGGCATCGGTAAGTAGTTCATAATTGAGTGTTATTCATTTATATTTTAATTTTTGGAAGATCAATAAAAATACGTGCAAAAAGACAAAACAATCGGACCAAAGAGACAAAGTAGAAGAGGTTACAACTTAAACGGAATTCTACGTCTACATTTACGATACTTTCGAAACTGTTTATTTTTTTTTCTCCAGTTTCAGAAGTCAATCTGAATTATTTTTGTAATGAAATCAAAAAACTTAACTATAAAGTTAATTCTTCAGAGGTTAAGTTTTAGATGTTAAAAAAAAAGAAACAGTTTCGAAAGTATCGTAAGTGTAGACGTAGAATTCCGTTTAAGTTGTAACCTCTTCTACTTTGTCTCTTTGGTCCGATTGTTTTGTTCATTTTGCACGTATTTTTATTGATCTTCCAAAAATTAACAAATAAATGAATAACACTCATTTATGGACTACTTATCGAGGCCAAAACAAAGAAAAAGTTAAGACGTAAGTAGGATTTAATGAGCAAGCAAAAAGAAACAAGCAAAATTTCAAATTTTTTCGATCATTTTGTTAAGTTTGACAGGTTGAGTTCATTGACTTAGTTGAAAAGAAAGCGAAGCAAATGCACTTTCCATTGGTGCCTCTTTCGTCTCTGCCCGATATATAGTTTGCGAGCTACAGTCAGTTTAACTACTAATTTCAAATTAAAATGAAGACCCCGATTTTTAAAAAATCGTATGGTTACTATATTTCACGCTGAGCACATGTCCTTTCCTCTCATCTCTGTCTGATATTTAGCTACACTTTCATCACTGTTCGATGTATAGTTTGCGAACTACACTCGCTTGTGCTAGTGGGATGTGGAATCCAAATAAATTTGTATTTTAAGCAAAAATTAAAATTTGAGGCCACCTATTGACCTATTGACAGATTGAGTTCATTGACTGAGTTGAAAAGAGGTTCATGACCTCTGGTTTCAAAATAGTATACTAGAACAGTAGTGCATACATAACCCAATGCTTACAATGCTGCCAAAGCGAACCAATCAGTTCGTGCTAAACAAAAGCAATACAAGCATAAACAACGAAAGAAAAACAAAGAAAGCAGCAGGCACAGCAATACATTATAAGCAGCTGATGATTGATTTTCTTATATAAAAACATGCATTTTTCTTCATATATTTTACTATTTTCTGACTCTCATATAATAGTGACAAAATCCAAAGTTAGATATTCATTCAGCGCAGGATATATCTGATAGTTTAGTATATATATTATATTTGAACGAAGAGTATTAAAGGCTGTAGGTATACCCTAAAGTATTCGCCAAAAACGTTGCCTAATGACCTTGAAAAAATCTGTTAAAACGACCCCATACAAACCGCGCTGTAAGACGTAATTCTACGTCAAAAAAAATATAAAATAGAACGAAAATAACAATTTAACGGGAAATTTCTTTGATTATTTCGATGGCGAGTGACTCAAACGATTGCCCTCAAATTCAGGCTTTCTTATTTTATTTTACTTTTGAATTCATTTTTTCCACATATTTCAAGTCGCCTTAGTGGGTTCCATGCTAGAAGTTGAAAAGATCGAAGTTGAACTCAAATCGAAGTATTCCCAACAGAATCCAAAACATAACGAAAAATAAACATGTGTAGTACGCTGGATCGAAATTTAAATTTCACCAGACTCCGACCCAAAAGTTAGAGGGAATCTTAAAATCAATTTCTGTATAATTTTTTTTGGATCGAAGAATCCCCATGGAGCGATTTTGGTTCTTCTGAACTCCTTTTCTGCATTTAAATTTTTTTTTCATCAGAATGCATACCCAAGATATGCAAAAAAATAAAGATTTTTATGGTACACATATGTACATAAGCTAAAAAATTTTTGAAATTTTTTTTTCATTACAAACTCTTTTGAGACCCTCAAAAAAATCAATATTTCGTCATTTTCGAAAAGGGGTTGTTTTAAGCAACTGCATTTAAACTTATTGGAAATTTTTTTTGTGCTCTTCTTTCTACTGATATATCGTATGGTGTGGCTTAACCCACAATAGAATAATAAGTAGGCTCATATTAATATGGCTGCTCAAATGTCTAGTTTTACACAAATAAGGCTATGAGTACTGTAAATGTTAAAGGAAAAGGCAACAACAACAATTAGAACAACTTAAATTCGAACAGCGGATTTTGACATCTGGCTAACATCCTCTCCAATATGCGTCTACCTTGTTATTCTATCATGTGTTTAACCAAAATTAAGTTCCACAATTATGTAAAACCTCAGAAATCGACATTCAAAAGCTCAATTATTTTTTAATTGCCATAATTACTGTTCGATTTTGGCAAATCTTGGTGTATATCTATATATATCTACACTCAGAAAAAAGTGTCTCGGAATATGATAAAAAAAGGCATCATATTTAGAGAAAAGTGGTTTAGACTTGCTCCAGAGAATGCTATTCTCTAATTGCGATACTTAAAATTCTCTAAAAATGATAAAAAGGTTCCATGAAATAGAAAAATATACCGTTTTTAGAGAAAAATACTTTTTTTTTTGAGAAAATATTTGTTTTTATTGAAGAAAATACTTCTCATAGCGAATTTTTTATAAAAACATAAGAAAAGTTTTTCATTTTCAATAAAATTTCTCTATAAATGAGAAATTTTTTGTGCGAGAAAAATACTTATCATTATTAGAGACATTGAAATATTTCCATTTCCTAGAAGTAAAGAAGTATTTCTTCGAAAATGTGAAAATTTATTCTAATTGAAGAAAATTTTATTTGAAAAAGAGAAAATTGCTATTATCAAAAATAGAGAAATTTTTTACCGGAGGAAGGAATGTGTTTTTTTCTCAGTGTATAAATAATGCATTTTTCATAGTACTCAGTTTTGATCAACCCAAACCATATCATGTGGTATATCAATACCAAAAGAAAGAAGAGCTAAATACATTTCCAATTACCTTACAAATTACCTTAAATGTATTAAACCTTATTTTTGTAGAAATTTCTTTCAGCGATAGCTTATTTTTCTCTATTAAAAATATATTTTTAAGATAAAAGGTAAAATTTACCATTTTTCGATTTTTATGTATTTTCAAAGATTCTTTTTTAGGTGAAAAAATAATTTTTTCAAAATATTTCTTTTGATAGAGCAGAAACTAATCATACAAATATTTGTTGTTTTTTTTTGGGCCAAAACAAATTTTATAGGGCGTTTTGATAGGCGTTTTGATTGTAAAAATCAAATAAGTAGTATTCAAGATATTTTTAAATATATGCGACTTTATTTGAAAAAAGCTAGAACTTAAAAAAACACTTAAGAAAAAATATATTCATACAAATTTTTTTTTAACTGTGGTTCGTAGTGTTATTATATTAGGTTTAAGGAGGGACCTGACATTCGCGGCAGAGAAAACAGACTTTTTTTTAAAATTCATAACTTAGTCAAAAACAAACATTTTTAAACATTTTTTATTATTGTAGAGAATTGAACAAATTACAAGAAAAAAATTCAAAAGAATATATTTTTCACTCCAATACGGTTTCATAAAGCTCCAAACTGGCGGCAGAGAAAAAAACGGGGCCTCGTGGTTGCAGCGCTGGAAGTCGCACACATTGTCCGATCTGGAAAAAAAATTACTTTTTTAAATCTTAACAAAAGTGGTTATCGTATGACAAAAGTTTTTTTTTTAATATTTTTTTTTTAATTTTTGGTGATGTTCCAAATATGAAAGTGTGTTTTTCGAAAAAAATATTGACTTTAAAAATTCATAAAAAATCGCAAAAAAAATTTAAAAAAAAGCTCGTGTCATACGATAGCGAATCAAGCTTAAAAAATAAAAAAAAAAAAGTAATGTCCGGCTGTAACTTATGAATGCGTTAGAATTTTTACATTAAACTTATAAATCTTAAGAATATTTACAAAAATACAAAATTATAAAAAAAGTCAATTTAAAAAACCGGCCAATGTCATGTCCCGCTTTAAAGAATGTACCTTAAGGAGACGAGACACCTTCAAAAAAATTTTCTTTCAATGTTTTAAAATGCCTATAAGTCCAAATTAAATAAGATTTGATTTTGAAAAATGAAATATATATATTTTTTAGTAAAAGAATTACACAAAAAAAATGTTTTTCATATTTTTATGTACATATACGGCTACTGGAATTATTTTAAAAAAACGTCAAAAAACCATTGCGGGCGTGATTACAACTCACTGGGACATTGGAAACAAAAACAAAAAACGGGGTTTTTATCAACATCAAAACTGCCATGGAAGGAACTAGAAGAAACAATTTTGCTTGAAAAATAACAAAATGGCGGCGTTTTTTCGAAAATTGTCAAGATTTTTATACAACATAGGCCAAAAACTCAAAAACTATTGAACTGATTTTTCTGTCCTTAGTTCATTCCATGCATCAACAAGTGTAAATTAACATACTTAAATTTCAGTATGATCGGTCGAGTAGTTTTTGTTTTTTAATGATTTTGTAGCAATATATGTTATATTATATATTAAATATATTAAAACAATAAAAAAAATTAAAAAAAAAAATATATATATATTTCATTTTTCAAAATGATATCTTATTTTCTATTCAACTTATACGCATTTTAAAACATTAAAATAAAAAAATGCTTGAAGGTGTCACGTCCACTTTAGTGAAATGATTATACCTTATGTACCTTTGCGGTGTAAAAAGTCGAGAAAAGGTACAATTGTAACTACTTTTTCATCCCTGGTATAAGCTACTACGTTGCATATATTACTCAGCAGCTATCTAATAGAACTTCGAAAATTTTAAAGATCTAAAATAGTCACCAAAGTTCTACTTGTGGACTTTTAAAAAACTTATGATAAAGACGGAATATGATGAAGCTTTTAAAATAAATATTGACTAATTTTTGTTTTTAATTTTTTTTAAATTTACTATTAAGTTCTTTTCTTCTTCCATGATCGCTTATGTTCTCTAATGGGTGTTATACTTAGGTTTGGCATATGTTTTTTTTGGAAATCCTGTAATTTAGCAAAAAATCTTGTATTTTTAAAGAAAATACTGCTCTTATGTTAGGTTTAAAAACATGTGTTTTTAAAAATTATTCCATTATAACATTTTGAATATTTAATTTAAAGTAAATTATTATTTAACAAAAAATATCACATTCTAATTTTAAAATTATTAAAAATAAAGTATTAATATTAAAAAAAAATAAATAAAATAATTACTTTTTAAATCAATTCATTCCCAATGTTGAGTTGATAAATAATATCTAAACAAACTTGACAAATCTAACTCAATTCGACGTCATGCTTGTAATCCTAACCACGGGTTTACAAAATTACAAAAATACACAATAATGGCAATGCTAACAATAAAAAGCATATTTTCTCAGCAAACATTATGACTCTTAAAAGACTCTTTCAAGACTCATATAAATGAGATTTCATCATCATATTGCGCTCAAAAAAGACTCTTTTATGAGTACATTTTTGTATGTTGTGGGCACCAAAATATGATTCAATTTTTGACTGTTTTACGAGTCTTTTTGCACTCATAGTAATAACGGTTTTTAGACTCATATTTAAAACTCTTTTAAGACTCATATTTAGTACTCTTTCATTACTCATATTGAATACTCTTTCATTACTCATATTGAATACTCTTTTAAGACTCATATTGAGTACTCTTTTAATACTCTTATTGAATACTCTTTTAAGACTCATATAAGAAGTAATTTTAAAACGAACATTTGTTGTAGTTCACTTCCAATGCATATATATCGCCACAAATAATTCTCCGAAAAGCGACGTCAGGATAGCATGTGCCCATAACGGACAGTTACAAAGTTTTATACAATTAAAATAAATATTCTCGATTAAGTTCTTATTTATTTATTAGATATGGTGCTTTTAAAATAATCCGATTCTATTCTCTCATACAACACTCCCATAGAAGACTCTTTTATGAGTCTTCTTTCTGATTACGCATATATCAATCAATATATGATCCTTTTATGAGTCTTTTTTATGAACAATCATGTTGCCGTCATATTTAGGATTCTTTTATGAGTACTCATAAAGCAGATACAATAATGACTGTTTTATGAGTCTTATTTTTGAACAATCATTTCATAATCATATTAAAGACTCTTTCATGAGTCCTTTTAATGAGTCATCAAAAACATGCATAAAAAACACTCTTCTTAGAGTAATTTTTTGGAGAGCCTCAGAAAATGTTTAAATGGTTCATATTAAATCAAAAAATTCCTATCTATCATTTGAAAAATTTTTCGGAAGAACCAAAAGAATTTCTAAATTAAAAACAAAACCATATTTTTTCAGGATAATTTTGTTAATAAAATCGTTGATTTTAGTAGTAGGAGTTTAACATTTTGCATTAAAATATATTTGGATACGGTGCATCATAATCAATCAAGAACTCGATATTGAATTTTTGGTAATTTAGGGCATTTTTGATTTCATATGACTATATTTTCATATAAAACTGATTTTTTCAATAAAAGTATCCAAATTTCCACTAAGGCTAAATAATAAGTATCCATCAATTTTTGAAGAAAAAAAGTATCCAAATGGATCCATTTGGATCCAAATGGCAACACTGTTTGCCATACAATATTTGACAAAACAAAGCCTACTTTTATATATTGTTTTGTTTTTAGTTTGGAATCGATTGCTTTTTTATAGAGAAGTCAGCGGTTGCTTAAAAATAAAATATTGGTGAATATCAAAAAGGCAAAAATAACACGCTTAAAAAAATAGTAAGGTTGGTGAATACGGTCCTGAATGTGTTTTCTTACTCACAATTTCAAATAAATGTATACATTTTAACATCCTTCTTTAATTATTGTTACACCGAAAGAAAAAAAATGAGTTTTGTTTAAGCAGACACTTAACTGTGGAAGCCATAACTAACAAAAGCTTTTAGTTAAATTTGTACTTAAGTATTTTTCTTGGTGTACGTATGTGTTCAATTAAAAAAGCATGTAAATAAATTAATTGAATTTTTTTGTTTGTGGAGACTTTTATGAAATATCGGGGAATTTTGACAACTTTTGCGGGGAAAACCAAAAAATGAGTTGGTAACCCTGCTTGTGGCTGCTTTCTCTCTCACGTTTTTATTCTCTCTTTGTCCTCTCTCGTTGCAGTTTTTTCGAGTTCGTGAACGCTTTTCAAGTTAAAACAAGAAACAAATTGTAACAATTTTTTGTTAGTGAACAAACCTATGAAATATAAAAAAACTGGTTAACAATTTGTTAATTTGCCAGAATAGAGCCGTAAGATGTGATCACAAAATGGTAGTCAGGTTGGTCAGGAGACAATATTAAAAACACTATTTAAAAGTTAATATTTGACTTAGTAGATGAAACTTGGTATTGGGAGCTTCTTATATCTTAACTGAGGTGTGCACAAAAAATGGACGTTATCTGCTTACCAACACGCCCATCTGAAATGCAACCCACATTAGTTAAATCTATATAATTCTATAAAAAATACATGAATTTTGAACAAAAACTCGAAGACATTCTATTTCTTTTGGTATTTGATAATACTTAAATATTATAGGAGGCTTGGGGAATTCTATAATTGGGGAAGACCAACTTTACTGGTTATTATTAACGCCATTAGATTGTGGAATGCTTTGCCACTAAGGCTTAGAGAAATAAGTGGTACAGTATGCTTTACGAAATTTTTTGTATCCTTCTTCTCTACTCTTGAGTCTACTTCTTATACATCTTTTCTCCACTCCAATATTTGAAAACTCTTTTCTTCACCTTTTTCTGATATAAGTATAATTATTTATGTTTTAATCCATTGAGCATAGCTCACCCTTATCATTGAACCCGCGCTCGCTCTCAAAACAGCGTCGAAACAAATATTTTCTATCATTGAAACTTTTAAATTCGACGTCGAGCAAACTGCTTTATCGATAGTTAAATAGTTATCGATATCGAACTCTCATTCTCGAACATAAAATAAAATTTTTAATCGTCAAAAATTGTGGAGCTTATTTTAAAAAATAACAAAACGACGTTATTAACTCGACGCGGGTTCAAGAATAAGGGTGATTATTTCTGGTAGAAAAGTACTGTTACAAGCTTTCCAAACCGTGTAGCAATCATAAAGCTCAATAATAACTAAACTCGAAGATTGCATACATAAGTGATCAATGTGAGAGAGAGAGAGAGAGAGAGAGAGATAGCGAGCAAAGTGAATATGTAACAGCCAAAATGAGAGTAAGTAGTTTCGTTCAAGTCTCATAATTTAATTTAAAGTACACTTCCTTTTGCTGATAGATTAAATAGAAAACAGTTTTTTGAGACCACTTCAATCACTTTCCTCATATTTACAGTCTAATAATTATGAATAAACCTTACCTTAGTCATAACTAAGTTTCTACTTCAAAAAGTTTCCTTCTTTGCGTGGCAAAGTTATTTCCCCAACACAAATATTCACTTTATGTAATTAATTTGCCAACTAGCTAGATGTGTTGTGTTATGAAATTTCACTAAAACATTCACATCCGTAACCATAACTAATGTGATGCTGACGCTGCCTGCAGCAAACAAGGCATCCATGACTTAGACACAATATCTAAAGACAGGAAGTTATTAAACAGAGTTGCCAAGGTAATTTGAGTTGAAGTTATTATTAGAGCAAAAAAAAATGTTACCAAATGAAAATTGATATATGAAGGATTGGAAGTAATGAAATTAGTAGTTAATGGAATGGAGGTGAACAAGTTAACTGCTATGGTTGCAAAACATGTGAGTGTAAAGCACAAAAGGCTGCACACGCTTATGTAATGGGTTGGGAGGAGAAAACAAAAACAAAAATAGAGAAAAATATGAAGAAACATGCTGCGGAATCATAAATTAATAAAGTCAATTATTCGATAAGGTTGCAGTTATGGCAACAGCAACAACAAAGAAGCAAAGATTCTGTTTCTATTTTTGTAAAAACACCAAAATTGAAATTCAATTTCATGTTGCATCACATGCTATATGAATTATTGGCTTAGATTACAAGAAAAATACACACTAATCAGTGTGCAAGAATAACATAAAGCAAATAGAAAAAAAAAAAAAAAACAAATGCAGTTGCCATACTGCATATCCTTGCTACAACATAGAACATAGAATAAAATTTGCTAAAAGCAAATGCAACAAAAATATAACTAAAAACAAAAAATACTACAAATAAAAATGGCAAAAATTGCAAAAATAGCAAATTGTTTGTCATTGTTTTTGTTGTGGTTTGTTGTTGTTGGTTTTTACTGTAGTGGTAATACCACCAGCTTAGCGAAAGTATCTCTAACCTACTTAAGTACTAACAGCAGAAGCTGAAATAAAAAAAAAGTAGTGCAACAACATTGCAAACAAAAAAAAAAAAAACAAAAATATTGCAATCATTGTGCCAACAACAATCAAGCCAGCAACAATCAAGCTAACGGTATCATATGTATTTATATAGCACTCGAAGTTGGTAGAAATCTTGTGCAAAATCCAATGAGAAGCAGCAATCAACCGAATCAGCCACCACCAGCCACTCATCCACCAACATCACCACCACCACCCAAACGTTCGCTGGTGATCCATCAAAATCAAAATGAAATCTTTTGCTCATTTCTGAGCTTTCATTTTGTTGCAATTCGATTCGATTCCATTCGATGTGAATTCGATTCGTTTGTTCATTTGTACGATTCGTTATCCCGATGTCAGAGCATTTGTTGTTCTTGAGAGACTGCACAATGGCAATGACGAAGGTCCTTTTGTCCTGCCATAGCTACCATGTTCTGTTCTTATGTTCTGTCTAACTGTGGATGTTTGTGTGTTTTTGTGTGTTTATTGTTTTATTTTTCGCTACTGTTTCCTTTTTGCTGCTGCTACTAGCTGGAACCCATAAAGATTTTTAAGCACATCCTTCATGGTGTCTTCTTTGGCTTGGCATGGTCCTTGCTTGCTTTCGTTTGCTTTGCTTTTGCTTTTGTGTTGTCGTCTTTTACATGCGGTGGATCTGTCAATCAATGTCAATAAAACAATTACTGTCACTTACACCACACACACTCACTCACTCACTTACACAAACAAGATAAACTGACAGTCAGATCTTTCAAATACATGCACATTTATTGCTGCACATTATACACGGATTCATTCATTTTCTTGAATTCAATTTTGTGATGTTTTGTGTTAATTCGGATATTGGGAAATTTTTTAATTCATTCACATAAATCAAATTTTACAAACAATAATATATTGATACTTAGGATAAATTTAAATGATTTTCATAGAAAATATTGACGAACTCGGTTGACGAGTGGCTCGGTCCCGGCATGTCAAACCAGAAGTCCCGAGTTTGAATCCCGGACTGGTAAAAATTAATTAAATGAAAATTTATTAAATATTTCCTAAGCAAACTATACTAATAATAAACGAGAAATGAAACTCTTAAGTCGGTCTAGCCCGACTTTGGAATACCCTTAACCTTAATGTAAGGTCACATACATATAAACCTTTTTATGAAATTTATCAAAATTGTGACTTGGAAGGGAGGAGGGCATATTCGTGAGTGGGTGACGCTCATTTTCTGCGCGCTCATTAGTTTTGATATAAAATTCTCCCAAACAAAGTTTAATCTCTGTAGGTCATATATAAACCATTTTATGGTATTTTCAATATTCAAAGTTGTATGGGAGGTGGGTGTATTCATAAACGGGTGACGCCCATTTTGCTTACACACCTTAGTTTTGATATAGAATCCTTCTATATCAAGTTTTATCCCTGTAGGTCATATATAAAACTTTTTATGGAATTTTAAATATTGTGGGCTGTATGGGAGGTGAACGTCTCTGTGAGCGGATCACGCCCATTTTTTGTACATGTCTTAGTTTTTGTACGAAACACACACCTATTAAATTTAATTTATGTAGCTTTAATTTAATTTATGTAGGGATACATCGACTCACGAGGTGACTCCTATCAAGAATATATAAACTTTTATATAACACACTCGCTTATTTTACCCTAAACCTGAAATGTCAGGGGAAATTAACTTTGCACAAACGTTTGTAACGTATAGAACGAAGCGAGTCCGGTATAGAAAAGTATGTATATTCTTGATCAGCGTCACCACGTGAGTCGAGCTATCCACAGGATAAGAAGAAGGAGTTGAGATAGTTGGATGAAACTTGGTACACATGGCCAAATGAACCCAAGCATCTGCACTATTAAATATTTTTGGAATCCGCCCTCGGACACGCCTACCTCCCATACAACGCAAAAATTGAAAACTGCATAACTCAGCTCGTAATTAACCAACAACAATAAAATTTGGTGTGCATGTGTTTTGTATCAACACAAAGATGTCTTCAAATGGGTGTCATACGCAAAAATTGAAAACGCAGTAAATAAGCCTACGTTTAATCAACAGAGATAAAATTTGACACGTGTGTTTGTGTTGACAAAATAAAGATGTCTTAGAAAAATGGGTGTCATCCGCTTACGGACACGGACACCTCCCATACAACCCAAAAATTGAAAACGCAATAAATTAGCCTATATTTAACAAACAGCGATAAAACTTGGCACGTATGTTTTTTATGACATAACAAAGCAGGTTTGGAAAAATGGTAACCGAAATATTTTTTTTTGTTTCGTTGAAACGAAATAAAAAAAATAACGTTAATTCAAAAAACGAAAAATATATATTTCGTTTCGTAGAAGACGATATAAAATTTTTTCGTCATTTTCCCAATCAACCGTTGAAAATAACGTTAATTTCAACAAAAAAATTTCGTTTTTTTTATATCAGAAGAAATTTTTTTAGCATAGGTGAAAATTATAGAAAATTTAATTTGATAAATTTTAACGTAATTTAAAAAACGAAATAATTTTGATAATTTGTTTTTCGGCGTCAACGAAACGAAAAAATTTTGTTGATTTCGTTTTGCATGTTTGTAAATTTTTCATCAACATTTAAATGTTTATAAAATATAGGCTTCATCCGCCCACGGACACACCCATTTTCAATAATATTTTTTTTTTTTTGGAAAAGAATAGCAAACTTTTCTTATATTTTGATAAAAAATTCACTATTAGAAGTATTCGTTCAATAAAAACAAATCTTTTCTCAAAAATAAAAAGTAAAAATAACGTTAATTTCAACAAAAAAATTTTTTTTTGTATCAGAAGAAATGTTTTTTAGCATAGGTGAAAATTATAGAAAATTTTTCGTTTTTCAATGAAACGAAATTTGATTTGATAAATTTTTAACGTAATTTAAAAAACGAATTAATTTTGATAATTTATTTTTCGGCGTCAACGAAACGAAAAAATTTTGTTGAATTCGTTTTGCATGTCTGTAAATTTTTCATCAACATTTAAATGTTTATAAAATATAGGCTTCATCCGCCCACGGACACACCCATTTTCAATAATATTTTTTTTTTTAAGTGAAACTTCTTTAGCCACGTATACAACATACGGCGAACGAAACTGGTAGTAAAACCGATGAAACGAATGAAACTGCGGCGAATTGTGGTGAATTTAGGCCAATTAGCTGAATAAGGTGAATTTAGTGAAACTAGGTGTTCGCAAAACCTTATAAATTAGAATTCATAAGGTGTTCGGAAGGAACAAAATTATCAAACAATGGTTTGAGTCCGAACTAACAGATGAATTAATCAACAAAATTTTAGACCGTACTTTTTGAAGGTGGAATTTTCAACTAGATACGTTATGCTTAAATTTCCAACCATGACATGTTACTCTGGAATATTTAACCTGTATGATTCTATGGCCAATCGGATGCAATGGGATTATCTGACACTTTTATGGATTCCTTGGATGATTTTGATGATGGGGCTGGCCGGCCATACACAAAAATCGACATCAAAGTCCAATATTCACAGTGACAAGGTCCTTCTCTATGTTTGGTCTCTGTATTTGGTGGGGCCGTGATGTGCTATAGGCTTCTACAACTAGGTGAAACTATCACAGAGTAACTCTACCGAACTCAATTGATGCGTTTGAACCAAAAGCTTTGAAGCAAAACCGTCTATAGTGCGATCAAAGGCACAACAAGGTAATTTTGCAACATGACAACGCTCAGCCACATGTCGATACGCTGAAATGGGAAGTCTTACCTAACAATTTGCTTTCTTTGATGACGCATGCTCCTGAATATCAGCACTTTTGCTCTTTTAAAATAAACTTCATCTTCTCATGGCTTTATATGAAATGAGACTTTTTTTAGCAAGACTAAACTAAAAACTCTCTACATTTTTGGGTTAAAGTTTCACTTATACCGAGCGTGGCGGCCACACACATATTTTTTTTGGAAAAGAATAGAAATATAATACTTTTCTTATATTTTGATAAAAAATTCACTATTAAAAGTATTTTCTTCAATAAAAACAAATCTTTTCTCAAAAATAAAAAGTATTTTCCTTTTTCATGGAAGCTTTTTATCATTTTAAGAGAATTTTTTATATCGCAATTAGGTAAAATCATTCTCTGGAGCAAAGCCATACCATTTTTCTCTAAATATGATGCCATTTTTATCATATTCCGAGAAACTTTTTTCTGAGTGTAGGCTTAGGGTATTTCATAGTCGGCCTAGACCGACTTTAGACTTTCTTTATTTGTTCTTAGGTGTTACAAACGTTTGCACAAAGTAAGTATACCCCGACCAGTGTTGCCGTGACGGTTCTAAAAAAAGTATCCATAAAAAGGTCAGAAATGGATCCAAATGAAATGACTTAAAAAAATAAGTATCCAGGTATCAAATTGCAAAAAACTATATTATATTCACTTTTTAAACACAAAAAAGTAGGTTTTGATTCTTATCTTAATCAATTTTCATAAAAAGTATTTAATTAGAAGCGGCATATACTGTGTTTACATGCAGAGTTAACTCGGAGCTTACTCGTAGTGAGCTCTGCATGTAAACAAGGGTTGAGTAGAGTTCCGTTAAACCCAAGAAAACTCCACAAAATTTGTTGGATTTAGCTGAGTACAATCTGCTAAAATCTTTTACCGTATTTTTCACTTAAAAAGAGTAGCTGCAAGAGTCTGTTGAACAAGAGTCTATTGAGCTGCCAACAAACAATTTGCTCTAAACAAACTTAACAAATCTAACTCAATTCGACGTCTTGCTTGTAACGACGCCCTAACCACGGGTTTACAAAATTACAAAAATACACAATAATGGCAATGCTAACAATAACAAGTAAAGAAAGTCTCAAGTCGGTCTAGGCCGACTATGAAATACCCTTAACCTACTCTTCAAAAAAAAAAATAATATTATTGAAAATGGGTGCGTCCGTGGGTGGATAAAGCCTATATTTATATGCGTTTAAATGTTGATGAACAATTTACACATACCTACCAAGTTTTATTCCTGTAGCTCACAGTTAATGCCTTTATTGTGCTTTCGCTATGGGAGGTGTGCGTATTAATGGACGGCCTACTCCCAATTTTTGAACACACCTTAGTTTTGGTATAAAATACATACATACCAAATATAATTTCTCTATGACAAACATAACCTTATTTATTAAGTTTTAAACTTTTTGGGTTGTATAGGAGGTAGGCATGTCCGTAGGCGGATGACGTCCATTTTACAAACCCATCTCTGTTTTGTCATAAAAAACATACGTGCCAAATCTTATCTCTGTAGGTTAAACAGAGGCTTATTTATTACGTTTTCAATTTTTGAGTTGTATGGGAGGTGGGCGTGTCCGTGAGCGGATGACATCCATTTTTCGAAAACATCTTTTTGTTGAAACAAAACACATACACATCAAATTTAACTGTTGTAGGTTAACTATGAGTTTATTTATGCAGTTTTCAATTTTTGCGTTGTATGGTAGGTAGGCGTGCCCGTAGGCGGATGACGTCAATTTTTCAAAATCATCTTTGTTTTGTTACAAAAAACATACGTACCAATTTTTATCTCTTTAGGTTAAACAGAGGCTTAGTTATTGCGTTTTCAATTTTTGGGTTGTATGGGAGGTGGGCGTGTCCTTGAGCGGATGACACCCTTTTTTCGAAAACAACTATGTGTTGATATAAAACGCATTAATACCAAAGTTTATTGTTGTAGGTTAGTTATGAGCTGAGTTATGCAGTTTTCAATTTTTGCGTTATATGGGGGGTAGGCGTGTCTGTGGGCGGATTCCAAAAATATTCAATAGTGCAGATCCTGGGTGCATGTGACCATGTGTACTAAGTTTCATCCAATTATCTCATTTCCTTCTTCTTATCCTGTGTATACGGACAACACACAGACGGACAAACGGACGGACGGACGGTCATAGATAGCTCGACTCACGTGGTGACGCTGATCAAGAATATATATACTTTTCTTTACCGGATTGTTTCGTTCTATGCGTTACAAACGTTTGCACAAAGTTAATATACCCTCACCTTTCAGGTTTAGGGTATAAAAATAGATCTGCCACGAGCTGCTTTCTATTAAAATTTTTTTTAAAAAAATTACGATCTTTTTGGAAACTTTAACGTTTTTTTTTAAATTGAGTCACATCCCAATTAATTTTTCTGATATGCAAGATAATATCCTACCGTATAATTGATATTTAGTTTTTCCATTTATTACTTTATGTTTAATAGGAGCTGAGATATGATCATTACCGAAAACTCTATAAGATACGAAAATCGCTCGTGATTGCATGACAAACATGGCTGCCATTTTGTAAATACAACAAAAAAAATTTTTCTTTTAAAGCAGTTGTAAGGTTTTTAAAATAGTCGAGTGACCGAATGTGCTTTTTTGTCATCAATCTCGGCGAAGTGACCCCTTAGCCACCTATAATATTAAGGTAAGGTTAAGGTAGGATTTTTGGCCTATAACGAATCCCTTATTTGATTATTTTTAACCCATTTGGTGGTGCCCAAAAAAACTCAATATTTTTTATGCTCGTTCACCGAACTATCCAGTGCTCTTAGTCTGTCATACATCTAACAAGAGTATGTTCACTAGCTGCTCCAAATCGCTGAAAAATCTGTTCCTTGTGTTTTGGAATTGAAGATTCTGTAGATTTGGCATTCACATAGAATGTGGGTGACTGTTTCCGTTTTCCGGATCATTACAACTGCAAAAATTGCCGGAACTGAAATGTCAATCCTATTGACAATCACACCAATGGGACAGTGACCTGTTGGGACTCCCACCAATATCCGGATTTCCCGTTTAGACAATAGCAGAAGGCTCTTAGTTCTGTTCTCGTTTGGTTCTGTCCAGAGCCTTCTTGATGTAATGCAGTCACTTCCGAAAGCCCAGTTTGTGTTGACATTATCTCTGTCATTGAAGTCTACGGCTCTTTTGATGACGTCTTTTGGAATGGACACGTCCGAAATGGTTATGTTTGTGTCTATCGTTACTCCAATTTTGACCTCTATTGTTTCCAATTGAGCTTTTTTTCAAGGATACTTTCACAATATTTAGCTTGGTGTAGAGCTTCAGGTTTACTCCATTGAGTTTTGGCAAAATGAAGCTATGCACTTCTCTTCTTCTTGTGAAGAATGAATTTTTTTTTTGACTGGAGTCACATCCAGGCCGTTAGTTCCTGCCGATATTGATAGCTCTTTTAGTGCCTCGACATCAGTTCACTAATTCTTTACAGGAATTTTCTGCATATTAAGTCGCTACTACTTTTGTTCCACCTGCTTTAAGTTTGGATAGGTTGTCAAAAAAGAGTCATATGACTACTCCCTGAGAAGTAACTTTTGTGGCCACCATCCTTCAACACTCAACCCAAGTTGTACACTTATGCATATGCTCTGCAGCATATAATAGTTAAAAACATTGAGTAATAATGCTGTTTACGCCTTCTTGCACCAAAGTATTTCTTATACATTCCATATTCACATTGTTAAATGCACCTTCGATATCTAAAAAGTTTGCTAGAATGTTTTCTTTGTTATAAAGGTTTCCTTGACCGAAACCGCAAAGAGCAGTGCTGTCTTCACCGATCTACCTTTGAGGTAAGCGTGTTATGCACTATAGGAGATCTAAAAAGTTTGCTAAAATGTTTTCTTTGTGATAAAGGTTTCCTTGACCGAAACCGCAAAGAGCAGTGCTGTCTTCACTGATCTACCTTTGAGGTAAGCGTGTTATGCACTATAGAGCTTAGTATCGTTTAGAAATTCTGTTATGTGAAGATCTATTATTCTCTCCAGTGTTTTCATAAAAAAACGATAATAGACGAAAAAAGACCTAAACTTTTGGTGTAGAATGTATTGGTACTTCCGCTTTGGAAATAAATACAACCCTCACACGGTTAAAAATTTTGGACTAGTTTTTAATCAAAACTTTGGTTTAAAGGAATTTTTAATCCAAAAAGTACTATTTTCTATTCCATACATTAGTTTAATTGTTTTTAATCCGAAAAAGTTTAAGTTTAAGACTATTTTTGGACTACAAATTTACATTAAAGTAATATTTTCAGGAAATAGTGTTTATGTTACCTAAGATTGAAAACTTCTACTACTACGAAATTTACGCTTAATATAGTTGTTAAAGCATCCGAAGTTTATTAAATTAAGTTTATTAAAATTTATAAAATAAATGAAACAAAATTTTTAATAAAATCTAAACCAAATAACATTAACATTATAACATGTTATAACATTAAACAGTGTTTTATAATACACAATAAGGGTATTCATGCAAAGCAGCAATCTTATATCTTGGGCAATTAGTTATTTTAATCAGGCAGATTGTGTGAAAGTCCCCTAAAATCGATTGTGCATTTGCAGAGATATGTCAGCTGTTAACTTTTAACAGTCAACTTTCAGCATGCCTATAAACAGCTGATTGCTGGTATAAGTTTGTCAGATCGATTGCTTCCCTAAAGGCTGATGCTCACTTACGACACAAAACGAAAAGGAACGAAACGGAAAAATGTTACGTCAATGAGCATGCTTACATGAAAACCAGTGTTGTAATATTTTTTCCAACCTTAAATCGTAGAGCAAATATGTCTCGTTCAGTATGTCAGTTCATTTATAAGGCTGATAAACTTATACGGCTTATACCACTTATAAGGCATTGCCTATTTGCATGAATACCCTTAACGTATAAATAGTGAAGTTCATGGCAATATAAGAACTTTATTATATACCTCTATAAGGTTTTGTATAACATACTCGTTCCTTAAGAGTTGCATTATTGCTCAATGCTTGGATTATTTATTTACATTTAGCTGAGTCAAAACGGAAAACCATTGATAATCAGTACATGTTGAGAGTGAAAAACCCTATTTACGTCAAATTAATTTAATGAATGAATTGAATGAATTTCAACTTAAAAATGTGTAAGCATTATGTATATGCATTGTACGAATAATTTAATGCTGACGTTGAATCTAAAATCTGTTATGACCAGCAATGTTTTTCTCCAAAATTATAGGAGCATTAGTATTCCAGCGCAGACGTTGCCCTATCACATACCGCCTAATACAGTTTAGAAAATGTTAAACCTTTGTGGATTAAAAAATAATCCTTTTCGGATTACAATAATTTAAAGTTTTTTTGGACTAAAATCTAATCTTTTTGGATTATAATATTTTAAACTTTCTGTGGATTAAAAATTATTCCTTTTTGGATTAAAAAATTTTAAACTTTTTGCGGATTAAAAATAAATCCTTTTTGGATTGGAAAATTTAAAACTTTTCATTGGATTAAAAAGTAATCTTTTTTTGGTCGTGTCCTATATGTAATCCAAAAAATATGTGTGTGGCCGCCACGCTCGGTATAAGTGAAACTTTAACCCAAAAATGTAGAGAGTTTTTAGTTTAGTTCTGTTAGTTCGGACTAAAACCATTGTTTGATAATTTTGTTCCTTCCGAACACCTTATGAATTCTAATATATAAGGTTTTGCGAACACCTAGTTTCACTAAATTCACCTTATTCAGCTTATTGGCCTAAATTCACCACAATTCGCCGCAGTTTCATTCGTTTCATCGGTTTCACTACCAGTTTCGTTCGCCGTATGTTGTATACGTGGCTAAAGAAGTTTCACTTCAAAAAGTTTAAAATTTACTCCAAGATTTTTAACCGTGCACTTGTCTCCTGATTTTTGGAAAATAAACTGTCCCAATGCAATCGATGAAGATTGCTTTAAGCCAGGGCATGATAGTGGAGAGGGCCTGTTGCATCATGGCTGGCTGGATATCATCTAATCTCATGGATTTGTAGGATTTTCAAGATCCTATTCTACAGTTGACCTTGTGATAATACTAGGGAGTTCATATTAAGGTTCTGATAATGTTCTGCATCATTTCTTAGTTACTTGTAGCTACATTATGATCCGGATATTTGCAACCTGCGACATAAGTTCCCATGAAAACCTGTAGCGTTTCTTGGCTGGATTCTGTCCATAATCCGTCAGGCCTACTTAATTATCACAAAACCGACGAGTCTTTCGAAGTCTGGCAGCTTCACTTGTGTCCTCAATGGACTCACAGAAATTCGTCTAAAATTCGTCTAGACATTTCACATGGATCTATAGTTTTTCCAGTTATGATAGCCGTTTTTCGTGGTTACTTATATTGCATTGTCAAAAGATGGCATCGTGGGAGAAATATTCTGCAACAATGTTACCAATCCGGACTAAATAACTTTTCCAATTAGTTTTCACGGGCTCCTAAATTGTTTTCTTATATAAGGGTGGCAATAGATAGTAAAGAGGAGCTTAAAGTTATCGGAGAGGTGTCACGACTCCTTTCGTGACACCTCTCAGTTTTCAACTATGACCTGTTTCCTATTGCTCACGAAAGTTAGGTCGATTATCTCTTCTCTTGCGATGGTTTTGGTCAGGAGCTGTTGAACTTATAAACATCAGGAACACCGTGTTCAATACTGTCCATTATGGCTTTGAGTATTACATTTTCTACAAGTAGCCAATTCTCTCCTGTTATCGAGCCTTCCGGGTCCTCTCGTCAACAATGGCTACTTGCAACTCTTCTGGCGAGCTCTGGAACCTATTTCACTTATATTGTACATAATTCGTGGTTCACACCAAATATCTCTCAAACTGTTATAGCTCTTGTTATTCAGTGCTTTTTTATGTGAAAAAAAATTTGTCAGCCTAAAAGTATGCACAAAAAAATTATTTGATGTATATATATATTGTGTTATAGTCTGCTACTTAATTATTTTGAATATGATGGGCTCCTATAAAAGTTTTTAAATAATAGTCATTCTGTAACTTATCTTTTTTACTGTCAAAATTTCCAATTTTTAGTTCGGTAATAATGCAATACTGAAAATTATTAAATTGTATGATGTTTTGAATTCAGTTCTGTTTGAATTTTTAACAACTCTTGAGTTTAAATTAATTTAAGACTCTTTTTTTCGATTTCTACCTTTGATGCTTGTGCATCATGTGATGGTTAACATCAATGTAATGAACGCGGTAATTGGTGTACAAAATAAATAAAACCACCATCAAGTTAATTTCAATGTTTTGTTGCAAATTTTTTTCTTGTACATTTACGAGCTAATGCACAGTGTTGCCATATTGCGCGCAAAGTGCTGTGTTATTTTACAACCAATGCTGCCGCCCTCGAGTAGAATTGCATTATCCTGGCTAACGCAAGCGTTGCTAGAGCAAGAACAGCAACAACAACAATAAACGCTTATAACCAGCAAAAGGTTGTCCTTGTTGTTGTTGTTGTTGTTGCTGCTGCTGCCACAACTTTGTTGTGCAGTTTTTTGTGCTGCTACTTTGTATGTGTGTTCAAACATGTTTTTACTGCATTTTTACAATTCGTACTCATTTCGGTTTTTTCCTCATTCTTAGCTCGTTTTCTCGTTTATTTTTTTTTTTTTTTTGTTTTTATATGCAATATTTTTGTATTGTCGCTTTTTCTTGAAGTTTTTCTTACTTTGCGCCGTGCCACTCATTGACTTGATTGGCACATCAAGTGCATCACTTGCAGCAGCAGCAGTAGCGGTAGTAGCAGTAGCTGTAGCAAGGATTCAAAAAGGACCTTGTCATCATACTATCATTTCCATTTTGTTTTCATTCATCAGCTATGCATTGAAACTGTGCACACAAATAAAACACAGATACAAACAAAAAAACACACACACACATCAACACACACGCATATCATATGAGTTTTCAAAACATTTGTGTTGCTTTTGCACTTGTGTGTGTTTATTTACTGAATTTACTACAAATCAAATTCAATTGAAAGCAATCGTAGTTAATATTCCACATTGTTTGAGAGTTGGCGTTTTTTGAAGTGGAAGTGAAGTGGGTGTGTGTATAAAATATATGTTAAAGAATATATATATATATATAAATTTTTATTTGTATGTATTTTATGTATATTTGGCAATTAATAATTAAGTAATTAAAGAGTAATTTTAAACAATTTCAATTATTTAACTTCAACTTCCAACTTTTGGCTGAAATAACGGCCATATAAATCAGAAGTTGATTTCACTGTCATAGCGTGTTGTGTCTGCGACATGCACACACACACACACACACACACACACACACACACACAGACAGACATATTTCAGAATAATTATTCAATTAGTATTACATACAGTGCCACACCAACTATAACGCAGCCAAACTAATTGCATTAACACAATTACATTAGCATACAATCAGGCGCAATGAATTAAGGGATCATATGACGTGCCGTTATCCGGCTTTTCATCTTTAATTGTTATCTAAACGAGAAGCTTGTAGCTCCCACATGAATGCGAATCTAGATAAACGCAACAAAATAGGTGGCTCAGACCATGCTGATGTTGTTGTTTGTACTGTTGTTGTTTTATACATAACAGCTATAAAATATTGTTTAGTTGTTAAAACAAACGAATAAAAAAGCCAAAAAGAAATAAAAACAAATAAACACAAATATGTGGCACTCAGCACAAAAGCATGGCGGTCATAAATTGCCCACATGAGTGAGTGGCTGACAGACAGAGAGTCACAAGAACTGTAGCGGCATCTAGGGACGTATGAGTGTTGAGGGTTTGTGTGTGTGTGAACTCGTGTTTATGCGAATGTGTCGCGCGCTGTTGTTGGCCTAAAAGCGGAAACGCACTTATCGCGGCAATAAATCGCATTAATTTATTGTTGCGGGACGTTGCCAAGGAATTTTGTAGCCACTTCGTTACCCACAAATGTCCATCAAGTGGGTGCGGGTAGCGGGCACACCTGAGCGCGAGCATTAAGCAAAAAAACAATAACAAACAAACAAACAAACAATACAAATACAACACATATACAGCAAAATATGTTGTTTGCGAAACCAAAATAGCAGCACAAACAAACAAACAAACAAAAAAAAAAAAAAAGAACAAGCACAAGGCCCAGCACGTTTCCGCTTCCGTTTCCGGTGACGATTTAACATTTAGTGACTTCAACCCACTCTCAGCGCGGTAGCTGTTGCAAATAATACAAAAATTTATATATATTAAGTGGTACTTATATAAATATAAACACACACGTATTAAATTTTAGCGCAATATTATGCAAATGTGTGTTTGAGACACACACACTCACACATACACGCGCTCATTCACACAAACTAAGCGATATAATCAGTTATATTTTTTCCCTCAGGTCTGTGCTTAAGTGTGTCTCCCTGAGCGAGTGTTTGTGTTCATGTTTGTATGCTAGTATGTGTGTGTGTTGCTTATTCTGTTTGCTTGTATTTGTGTCAACGTGTATTTATCTAATTCATTTCGGTCATGTGCAAAATTGTTGCAGATCCTTATCAACAGCTGTGCAAATGTCCTGCACGCCACTGCAAACTGGCATTGTTTAATATTTATTTCAGGACATTTGCAATTTATTATGCAGCTCCTTACATTACCGAGATGTCACCTGAGCCAAAAGATTTATGCGATGCTGACTTGGACATGCATAGCTACTATTTTCTCAGCAACACACACACACACACACACACAAACACACATATATATCTGTAAGTGTGTTAGTGCTTTAGTCTATAGCTATTTTTTTTACAAGTAGTCGAGTAGTTTACTGCATTAAGCCTCACACACACTCTCTCACTCTCTCAAAAAATACATAACTAGTCGGCATGTTTAAAATAAGGCATTAAAACAAGTTGATATGCTTTAACAGCACAACAACAACAAAACAATACTTACAACAACTACTACTACTACTACTACTTCACCATAACAACACCTTTTGTTGGAATTTTTTTTTGTTGTTTTTTGTGTTTGTTCTATTTATATCCATTCCATCTATTCACCTGCTGCAGTTCTGCTTTTTCATTTTTCGCACATGTTTACGCCTTTCCTTCTTAAGCACTAGTCCTTAACATGCTTGTTGTTGTTCTTAACTTTTGTTTGTTGTTGTTCTTAACTTTTGTGTTGTTGTTATTTTTTTGTTGTTTGCTAACCCATCAGCACTTATCTGTGTGGCATACAAAATAATTTCATAAATTATTTTATATCTACTTCGAGTATTTGTTTTTTATGTTTATGTTTTATGTTTTTATGTTTTTTTTTTATGAGTTAAGAAATGCTAGTGCTGTGTTGGATTTGGCGCGAAGTAGAGAGAAGTCATCTACCTAAAGCGGAAATAGGCGTTTGGGCAGAACTTTTTTTTTATAAAATTCAGACAAAAGTTTTCCAGACCAGTGAACGAACATGTTGCTCAATACAACAAAACATTTTGTATTTTTATTTTTATAATTAAATAATTTTTAAATTATTCAGTACAACATAAAATGAGTTAGAAAGAAAAAAAAAAAACAAATTGGCCATTTCAGCCCTTGAAAGGACTTTGACCGAGCTTCTTATGATCAATTGTGTTGTGTGTGTTATTAAGTTTGCACACAATTGACCGAGAACTGGACCTACAAGTTTTATGCCGACTCCGAACGGCTCATGTTCTAAAGAAGCTTTAGATGGCATTATTTACTCTCTGAGATTTGCCATTGTCTGCAGAGAGGTGGTGACCGATCAGAAAAATTTTTTATTGAAAAAAAACTTTTCGCCGCGGCTGGGGATCGAACCCGGGCTCCGAGCATGCTAAGCCACACACTTAACCTGCATGCCACGGTCACCACAGATTTAGAAAGATTTGGTCATATTTTCGTAACCTATTTAAAGCAAGAAGATATGTGGATTTAAGGACTCAAATGAGGCTACAATTTTGTCATACAATTCTAAAAATTCTCATGGTGTTTTTCTTACATGTTTTCTTTCTACGAAGATATTTTACAATTATCATTGTTCATCATTGTTAAGCTATAAATTGTAAGTCTTTGTTTAGCGACTTGTGTTTTGTAAGGCTCGTATGCCGTCCCAAATACTTTTTTAAGGTAAAAATTGTCTTTTTATTGGATATGCTAACAAGAGATCTAAGAATTGCTTTTATTTTTAATGAAACATACAGTTTGTATGTTTGAGGTGATATATGACAGGACGGTAGTCAGGTTTTTCCTTGGGAAGTTGGGGTTTTGTTTTATTACACTGTTAAAGTTCAATTTTGGTTCTGCGATAAGACCAGTCTTTTCGGATTTGTGGAAGTCCCCCGAGTACAACTGCGTCCTTGGTTTAGTCAGATTGGCTAAAAATTTCGAGAAAACCATGTTTTGCCAAATAGTCGAGTTTGAGTTATTCTAAGCCTTTTGCCATATCTATTTCTAAGTATATCTCGCAAACTAGTTGCACGGTCTTACCAACCAATGAAGAAAACAAAAGGTAATGAAATGCTACGTCAACAATTACTATACTATTCTCGGATCCGATGATAAGTTTTTGTGTAATTAATAAATTTTTCCATAAATAATTGTTTTCTTACGAAAAAAACAAATTATTTATACCGTACGACAATTTTATAGTTTCTCCATAATTTTAACAAAAAAATCATCATTTTGAAAGTAAACATGTAAATAAGTTAACCTACATAGAGGTTAAAAGCTTACACTTTTTACACCCTATACCAGAATTGGCCAGAACAGGCAAACAAAGTTCGTTCCATGAATTTAATTTCCAATTTTCTTTTAAAATAGCAACAAGTTCTCAAAAATTGATTAATTACACAAAAACTAATCCTCAGATCTGAAAGTAGCATGAGAACTATTAACAAAAAATTTCAATACCTTTAGTTTTCTCCATAGGTTGTATTGGTTATTATTATTATTATTATTATTATTATTATTATTATTATTATTATTATTATTATTATTATTATTATTATTATTATTATAATTATTATTATTATTATTATTATTATTATTATTATTATTATTATTATTATTATTATTATTATTATTATTATTATTATTATTATTAGTATTATTATTATTATTATTATTATTATTATTATTATTATTATTATTATTATTATTATTATTATTATTATTATTATTATTATTATTATTATTATTATTATTATTATTATTATTATTATTATTATTATTATTATTATTATTATTATTATTATTATTATTATTATTATTATTATTATTATTATTATTATTATTATTATTATTATTATTATTATTATTATTATTATTATTATTATTATTATTATTATTATTATTATTATTATTATTATTATTATTATTATTATTATTATTATTATTATTATTATTATTATTATTATTATTATTATTATTATTATTATTATTATTATTATTATTATTATTATTATTATTATTATTATTATTATTATTATTTTTATTATTATTATTATTATTATTATTATTATTATTATTATTATTATTATTATTATTATTATTATTATTATTATTATTATTATTATTATTATTAGTATTATTATTATTATTATTATTATTATTATTATTATTATTATTATTATTATTATTATTATTATTATTATTATTATTATTATTATTATTATTATTATTATTATTATTATTATTATTATTATTATTATTATTATTATTATTATTATTATTATTATTATTATTATTATTATTATTATTATTATTATTATTATTATTATTATTATTATTATTGTTATTATTATTATTATTATTATTATCACTATAATTATTATAAGTATTATATAAGTATTACTATAATTATTATTATTATTATTAATATTGACAACATAAATTAAGAGAGATATGAAACTCTTAACATAGTTGGAATTTCGATTTTGTGTCCAAGAGAAGCCTAGAATTATTTTATTTCGCGTGATAATAAATGTTGCAAGAACATGTATCTTTTATGGTTGGAATATTACCTAAAAAACATTTTTCCACGATTATTCTACCCGAGCCATTGAAAGGATAAATGGCTTTATATTGCTAAAGAACATAACAAGAAGAAGGTAATTTATAGAGAGAGAGAGAAATCGAAAAAGGTAATCGGATATTACCCAGGTAATTTAATAAACAATACCCGGGTAGTTTCTAGCTATAGAGCTAACCGGGTAGTTTCGAACGTTCGAGCTACCCGGGTAGTTAAGAATTTTGCCACGTTTATGTTGTAATTTTGTTGCCCTGCATGATGTACAATAATAAAACCAAAAACAAATGGACATAAAACAACAAAAAAACAACTCATGTTCAAGAAACGATCATAAAACGAATAAAAATTTATTTTTTCTCAATACCATTGCAATTTCACTGACATAAAACAAATAATTTTAAAAATATAAATGCTCGAAATACTCGAAAAGCCCTAAGCTACCCGGGTAGTTAAAAAAATCGGGTAGCTTGAATTACACGTGTAAGTCGAATTACCCGGGTAGCTCAAAATACCCTTTACTACCCGAAACTACCCGGATAACTGGGTATGCCACGGGAAATACGAGTTACATGTTAAAAAATTGGACGACATCCACCAACGAACACGCCCACCTCCCACATAACCCCAAAATATAAAGCTCTATAAAAACGATTCTCTTTAAGCTACAGGAAAAAATTGACATATGGGCATCTCCCAGTGGCACGGACGCGACATTCGCACGGTTTTAATTACTCGAAAAACAAGAAAGAAACAAAATGAGCCGATATGTATTTAAGTGTTCTAACGCGACGAAAGAGTGCTACATTTTATAAAAATATTGGCGAGATTTAGTACAAATTAGTACAAAGTAATAAGCAATCATTCAATGGAACGGACGCGACAAAAAACAGAAGTTTTTTTAAGCTCGTATAGAAATATGCAAAATTTAGCTAATTTTGAGAACTTTTTTTTATTTATAATATACATGTTAATGGAGGTCAAAGTATAACTATTATTCGTAGACTTATGAAATAAAAGAATTATCTCTTATCTTTTTTTAAATAGATATAGCACGAATACGGACGCGACATCATGGACGCGACAAATTTTTCTACAGTAGTAAAATACAGTAAAGATGTTCATTATAAATTTTAATAAAAATACATCATAATAAGTTCAATTCAAGTTACATAGCAGAAATACTAATCAAAATAAAAAAAAAAAATAAAGTTGAAAGCTGTTAGAGTGCTTTATTTTAATGTTTTTCTTCAATTTTGGTGGACCTTTTTTGGGAGATGCCCATATATGTATTTTATATCAAAATTAAATCGTGAAAGAAAAGTGTGCGTCATCTGCTCACAAAAACACACCCACATCCCACATAGCGCACAATAGTGAAAACTCTATAAAAAGGCTAATAATGAATGTTTTTTAGACGTCATAAAAATAGAAAATTATTTAAAATCTCATACAAAAAGAGCTACAATTTAAGATTTTGTACCATTACGAATTGGCCGTGGTGGTATTTTTACTTCGACCAAGTCGAAGATATACCTTACTAGTTTTTCATTTAATTTACTGCTCAGACAATTTTAAATTTTATTTTTAATGTCGAGCAATTAGAGTGGAAAACACTCTCAACACTATTTTCTTATTCTCAAACATGCGCGAAAATGTTCTTCTCTTTTGAAACAAGCTAAAATGAAAAGACTAAACGGTTAAAAATCTTGGACTAAATTTATGTCAATCCTGTACTGTATAAATGACTACACCGAAAATGTATTAAGATTGAAACGACGAAGATTAAGACCCTAAATGAGTTTAAGATTCAAAACACGTCTATACTAAAAATTAAAGTAATGGTTATTCATGATTAAAAATATTATTTCGACATGAGAAGTGAAATGTTAATAAGATAGTTAAGTTCATTAAGATATTTTTAAAATCAACATTCATTTAAAACAAAATATAGAATCTAAAGTAAGGGAAAAAGAATTTTAAAATTTTGTTTTATTCTTTTTCCGGTCGAATGTTTTTGGGCAACTATAAAGTTAAGGGATATTTAACCTAATTTTGTCAAAATTTCAGGAGTTTTTAAAGTAAGGTTTAAAAACGGTTAGAGATATTTGAAAAAATATTTTATTTATAGTTTTACATAAGTACAAACAAACAAAACAAATTGGCCATTTCTGCTCTTGAAAGAACTTTGACCGAACTTCTGATGATCAATTGGGTTGTGAGTGTTATTAGATGTTTGCACACAATTGACCGAGAACTGGACCTACAAGTTTTATGCCGACTCCTAACGGCTAAAGTTCATGTTTTCAAGAAGTTTTACATGGCATTATTAACTCTCTGAGGTTTGCCATTGTCTGCAGAGAGGTGGTGACCGATCAGAAAAAACTTCTGATCAGAAAAAACTTCGCCGCGACTGGGGATCGATCTCGGGCTGCGGGCGAGCTAAGCTACATACTTAACCTGCATGCCACTGTTGCCACATAGCAGAGTAATATATGTTGTAATTTTATAAAAAAATTAACTTAACACTTGATACTCATTTAATGTACCAAGGTGTTAGTAGAGATGGGCGCATGTCACGAATTTTTACGTGACACGACGTGTCACGACGAATCACGTCGTGATAGTGATAAAAATCACGAAAATTTCGTGATCGTGCGTGATTAAATTTTTCTCGTGCGTGACTTAAATTTATTCGTATCACGACTTGTGTACTAATTTTCTACTTTCTTTGCTTTTCGAATAGTACTAATTATTAATTTAATTCAATGGTTATTAAATGTATTCGAATGTTTAAATCGTTTTACCCCTTCATTTTGTATCACTAAAAAGCACACCAATCTAAAAAGTTTGATTCGTTTTGTTCCAAACTTATTTATGTAGGTATTCATATAATTTTAATACACAAGATACGAAATTGAATAAACGTTTCTTATTTTAAAAGCACAAAATTTATTGAAACACTTTTATTGAAAACTTATGTGTATTATTCTTCCTATAAAACGTATTCGTGAGAACTCGTGAGTAAATATGCCATCATGATTGTGCGTGATCGTGAGCAAAAATATTATTTTTAATTGTGACCGTGAGTGATTAGAAGAATTCGCTTCGTGATCGTGAGTCAAAATCACTCACGCGCCCATCTCTAGTTTGCAGTATCTCAAAAACTGCCCTGCCGTTAACAGTTGCTTGACCAAATTTTTTAAGGACTGAATTAGCTCATAATGATAGACAAAAAAAAGCTATGTTTTATGACTTTAATGCAATTAGAACAATTTCTTATAAGGAACTTTTTTACCAATTAAAACGTTCTTAAGAACTCATAAGTTTAGAATTTTCCTCCAAAAACAAATAAATGTTTCATCTTTATATCAATTTTTTGATTTTATGTAAAATATCAAAATTTGCTTTTATATGTTTGATTTTAATTGATTTTTGTAATTGACTTTTCGGCTTACAAGTGGGGGTTTGAACCTTAAAAACCTCATTGGCTACGGGCCTGCTTGGATGAAATGTCGGATTTCCAATGTTCAAAACTACTTAGCGAGTTTTTTTCGGAAAAATCCAAAGAAAAGGTCAGTTAGAATAATATATTCATTGGCTTTCAGAATCAATGTTAAGCGAAATAAAAGTTTTTATCAGGCAAGCATTAGATGCTTACAAGAACGATTTTTCGAGTGCTTTTTCAATATAAGAATTTTATAAATAAAATAATATGCTTGATGCGGTATAGAAAATTACGGTCCTTTTGTTTTTGAAATCAATTTCGAAATTTAGTTTTTGTTTTTAACAAAACTGAGAGTAATAATTGGAATTCCTATTTATAAATTGGAAATTTTTTGTTTTTATTATGTTAAAAAGTAATTTTTGTTAAATATAAACAAAATAATTTTTGAAGTATCGATATCAAAACCTACCAGTACTTTTTTGTTATCAAAATCCACCTTGGATAAATCCAATCCTGCCTACAGTCATACCTTTTCAACCGAAGTTTAGTATAAAAGTAATTTTGGTAAATATGCGGTTAAGAAGAAAAAATATTTACAGTTCGCGTTCAAAAATCAATTATTAAAGTATTCGGTTGCCATCCTTGTCTTATAAGGTAATTTCTCGCCACTTGAGCTGTATTTTTTTGCTTGACTTAACTACAAGTTTTTGTTGATCTGAGAAAAATGTTGGTATATTTTTCCGAAAAGAGCAGAAACATTTCGGAATGACTCCTGTCAGCACAGTTAGTCAGTATGATGTAGAGCTTAATTTTATTCTCCATTTTATACTCTACTCCAACTCTGCGTACTTGTTTCAACGTTAGATAATGAATTAACCATAAAATCAAGCATAATCAAAAAATGAAGCCTGTTCATTAGAGCGTATCACCAAAACTAACCTATTTTTGACCCCGCCTCAATCGTTAGATATTTTAAAGACATTTTCAAAAAAAATATTTTTTTTTTTTTTAAAGTGGTCCCTATGGTGCTATTTGGTTTATTTTGGATTATATCTTCGGTGTTTCTTGTTCGATCCGGAAGATTTTATATCTGTGTGTTTGTTGGTGTTAACCAAATATTTTCTGACGTTTTTTTTACCTCAAATGTTTTTTTTTTCGACTGGTTACACAATCGATCTTCTTTCCTACCATATTATCTTGCTCCAAAAAGTCCAACAAATTAAAGCTTTGAAAAAATCATTATAACTATGGGAAGAAGTGAAATCGAAAATATGGATTTTAGGAGCACTTCCGACCTATTTGCAAAGAATAACACTTTGGATCATAATAAATTTTTTTTTAATTTTCGAAATCGGAAATTCGGATTTAAGATTTAAGGTTTCGGATTTAAAGTGGCTGTAGCGGTCACTTCATATCAAAAAGTAAATCGGTCTTTTTCAGTGATCAATAAAATCGAGCTTTAATTCGCATAAAACATGCAAAAATACTTAATTTAAACAAAATACATTTCCGTAAGCGCGACTTGGACAGAAGAAAATTACCATTAAAACGAAATGTGGTGGAATACGCGTTGTTTCTTCAGCATAATTAAAAAGTCAAACGCAGTGCATTCGCAGAAAATATATACGACGAAGTTTGAAGATTGTGGCAATGCGCAAAAATACCAATAGTGTTGAAAACCCACAATCGAAGCCAAATTCGGCAATTTCGAGGTCCCAACCACCAGCACCACATCAACTATAGCAGCACAACTTACACTGGAATGATCGACTGGTCAAGAGTTCAGATCACTGAGCCGCCATGTCTCCAGTTTTACAAGCAAGGCCAACTGTCTGATCTGCAGTATTTAGACGAAATCATTAAAATTCCCGGTGAGCACCACAGAAAACATTAGTTAAACAATTGAATGATGTAATGTTGACGTCATAATTTAATCCGTTTGTATCACGTTATATATTCGACAGATTATCTTTGCCACTCGCAAAACACAGAGTGTTTCGTTCAAATAGTACATAAGTCGGCCACAGCAGTTACTGACGAAAATCGATTGGGGCACATTTTCGCGAAACTTGACAGTTGCGAACGTTACAGCCACCTTGAATCCCGAAAAGATTTCGAAAATTAAAAAAAAATTTATTATGATCCAAAGTGTTATTGTTTGCAAAATAGGTCGGAAGTGCTCCTAAAATACATTTTTTCGATTTCACTTCTTCCCATGGTTATAATGATTTTTTCAAAGCTTTAATTTGTTGGACTTTTTGGAGCAAGATAATATGGTAGGAACGAAGATCGATTGTGTAATCAGTCGAAAAAAAACATTTGAGGTAAAAAAAACGTCAGAAAATATTTGGTTAACACCAACAAACACACAGATATAAAATCTTCCGGATCGAACAAGAAACACCGAAGATATAACGAAAAAACCAAAATAGCACCATAGGGACCACTTTAAAAAAAAAAAAATATTTTTTTCGAAAATGTCTTTAAAATATCTAACGATTGAGGCGGGGTCAAAATAGGTATATTTTTCTGCCATACAAGGTGATACGGTCTACTGTTCATATTTAAAATGAATAATTTATGATATTTTCAATTCATTTAATTTTACATTTAATTCTCATGCATACATAAATTTCTAAACGATTTGATAAATAGGAACAAAAAACACACCATGTGGATTAATTTAACTCAAAACTCGGCTTAACAGAAAATCACAAAAAAAAACATCATGATTCCCAAACGAATATTGATTGATATTGAAAAAATGAGCAATTCATTTTTCATTCAATTGATTCAATTGAAAAACATTTACATACGATTTGAATTAAATAAATATTAAATAAATATGTATGAATTAAATTAAGTCACTTTGACTAGGTACTTGAATCCATTAGTTAACTCTGTCTCATTTCATATTAATGTTAATATGTAGCTTGTCTAAATTAAATCATTTCAAACATAAGAATTTCGAAAATAAGAGTCAAGCTTTTTTTTTATATTCAAACCATAAATTCAGCATTACGTTTCTAACTCTTAAAATATGGAAATCAACACATTGACTCATGCATTTTACTGCAGACCAGCAAAACTTCCGGTAATTCGAAGTCTGATTTTATTGAAGAATTAAAGAGAACTTCCAACCATAACTGACATTTTTCTCAAGAAGGCAAAAACAAATTCAGTCTCTTCAACTAGTTCAACCCACACTTGTTATAAAAAGAAAAATTTAAACCTTTTGCCATTTACTTCAACTTAATTGTGTAAATTTTTCTGCCAATGTCAAACCGGCAAACCGGCTTGGGGGTGCAAAGCATCCTTTTTTTTTTTGCTGCTAAAGCCAACATTAAGAAAAATTTCACGTTCCGGTTTATAATAAAAACAGCTATGGGGTTGCTTCCGGTGCAGTAAGGATGAAAATTTTAATTAAAATTTTTGTTTGTTGTCAAATGATGTGTGAGAGTGATTGAGCTGAGCAAACAAACAACGCAGAAGACGACGCGACACAACGCTGACGTCAAGCAAACGTTGTGCCACAAAAGGACGAAGGACAATCATCAAAACGTCAACGCCAAAAGGGTAAACAGCGCAGCGAACAGAAAGCATGTAACCCTCAAATTAAACAGCTCGACAGTGAAAGCGGATTAAAAATAGAAAAAAGAAGCAAAATCGAAGTATTTTATAAAAAAGTGGTTGCTAACGTAAGCACCAAACGGTTCACATCATCCTTGCCAGGCAAAGCAAAACCATGAAAAAATCGAATAAAATTAAATGTTATAAAATTAAAATGTGAATTCGAACAAACAAAAAAAAAGCGGCCGCCAAGTGCCTGCAAATGGAGTATAATTGCATGAAATTCATGAAATTTGCTGAAGTTTCAAATAACTGTTAAATACCAGCAATAGCTACTATAAAAAAAAAAAAATATAACTTAAGGCAGCAACAACCACTGCCTGCTACTCTTTCAACCAAACCAGGCACTAAATCACAACGTAAATCCTTTGTAAAATCCCAAAAAAAAAAAAAACCGGACCAAAGCATCTCGTCTGTTACAGTGCTTAACAGGGTGTTGTTGTTCGGCATACAAACCGAGGGTCGCCGCAACGCTATGGAAATGAGCAAAGCCGTTGAGTGCAGGACGAACGCATTGCGTCACGTGCGCGTTGCCAGCCAACCCCGGGACGACATCATCAGTCGACAGAACTGTCAGGATGATTACTGTCTGTAATGTATGCGCATATATCCTGAGGGTGAAAGTGAAAGCAGACACTTGATTTTGCCAAAGAATGAATTCAGGCTCTGCTGAGTTGGGCTGAGAGCAGGAAGTATTAATCTTGAGTATTTCTATTAAATAGTGCAAAGCAACGATTTGATTATATATGCTTTTCATTTAAACGCAATTTTTTCAAGGATTTTGTGGCCAATCAATTGGATTTGGAATTTTGCAACAGTGGCATGCTGGGTGTTATTTGAAGCAGTTTTGGTCTAATCTAGTTATGTGTGTAACTTTAGTTTTAAAAAAAGAAATCTCTTATTGATATTGTTGGGGTGAAATTTTTCAGCTAAAATTAATAAAAGTTCCAAATGTTACTGCTGTTTTTTTCAATATTATACATTTATTACTTAATATTTAAGGGACAGTTGAGAAAAATTCTGAATAATGTTTTTTTCACTTACTCTTGTAATTTATAAAGATTTTTACTTATGTACCTTAAAAAATGTTCTCTTTATGATAACCACTCTTCTATGTTAAGTTTTTATTAAATCCATAAAAGTTGAAAATTTACTAGAGAAAGCTTTATTTTTAAAAGCTATTTTGTGACTCCGGTTCTTTTGAATGTGTTGGAAATCAGCTTGGGCTGAGCCATAAGCCACCGGAAGGGCTAAACGTTGCGGACAGTGAACGGACTCTAGATATAGAGTTTAGCAGCGGGCTACCAGCTAGGGTGTGGAAGGGTGTAAAGTTGGACAGCACTGCATCTTAAACGAAAAATCCTCTTAGCCCGCAACTGGCATTGTCCTTAAAAGCTACTTGTCTGAAACTCTTTGTCTCCTTTAGGCTCTACACGTGAGGGGTCGCTCCAAGAGCTAAATATTGGAATGTGTGTAAGACTTGGGTCCCACCAGTGGGTCCCACCAGTGGGTCCCACCAGTTAAAACCGCCCAATGAAAACTTAACTAGCCTCAGATTTTAACCTCTAATACGTTGACGACCACCGCAAGCAAAAAATGAACAATTATTTACGAATATGCACCTGGAATGTCCAGACCATTTATACGGAAAGTGTCTCTGATCGAATGGGCGGAAGTCCTCGTGCAAATAAAGGCAGACATTACCGGCATCCAGGAGATGCGATTGAAAGTTCAAGGCTGATCTAAGAGAGCAGACTGCAATATCTTTTATATCACTACTACTAAAGCCATGCGGAGATGCGTGAATTCGGAAGCGGATTTGTCGTAAGCCAGTAAAAACGACATCTTGTTTCCCGGTTCACACCTGTGAACGAAAAAAAAAAAAAAAACAAAAAACAAATTGGCCATTTCAGCCCTTGAAAGGACTTTGACCGAGCTTCTTATGATCAATTGTGTTGTGTGTGTTATTAAATGTTTGCACACAATTGACCGAGAACTGGACCTACATGTTTTATGCCGACTCCGAACGGCTAAAGTTCATGTTCTCTAGAAGCTATACATGGCATTGTTTACTTTCTGAGGTTTGCCATTGTCTGCAGAGAGGTGGTGACCGATCAGAAAAATTTTTTATTGAAAAAACTTTTTTCGCGACGGCTGGGGATCGAACCCGGGCTCCGAGCATGCTAGGCCACACACTTAACCTGCATGCCACGGTCACCACCTGTGAACGAAAAGCTGGTCATAATCCGCATCAAGGCAAAATTCTTCCACATAAGTCATATTTGCACACGCCCTGACGGCTAAAAAAAGACGATGCTGTCAAAGACGATTTCTGAGAGAGCCTAGACCTTTGCCTGTCCCAGCCGTGAAAATAGGCAATTTTAAGCGAAGGTCGGAAAAGAAGTTATGTTTAGCTTTACTGTCGGTCAGCCAGTTTCCATGAAACCACTTCAAACAACGGTCTAAAACTGATCGACTTTGCCGCAGCGCATAGCATGGTAGCTAACAGCACTAGATTTATACACCGCCATTAACATCAGGTCACCTGGAAATCCGGGATCAAAACACGGGAAGCCAAACTGATCATGTTGTGATCGACTTCAAGCTTACTGGATTAGCGCACATTTCGGGGGTAAAAATTGACTCCGATATTGACTATGCAACGCAAGATAGATGTCAAACAAGCTCAACCGTCTTAACTCTGAACTCGGTGATGCTTTTGGACTTTGAGTTAATATATCCCACTCCATGGCCGCTGCTGCTGAGGAAGTCATTAGTTTCCGGCGCCCACAATCATGGAACTAACGACCTCCTACAAAACGACGCTGCAACGGGAGCCATGCAAGAAACTACCTCAAGAAGCAGAAGGAAGAGAGGTGATTTTTCAGACGCAAGAAAAGGGAGCAGGAAAAAACATTACGATCCTTGTGTATGAACAAAAAGTGTTGTGCCAGGGCGCGAGAAAGGTTAGCTAAAACTGTATTAACAGGATAAGCGTTTAAACCATGGATTCAAACCCGCTGCATCCACTTGTAGTGATGAAAATGGTGGTTTGAGATTATTCATAAGTTTTATTTTATCTTTAAGCCTAGTACTCTGTTCAGTTTCATGTGAAATTTTACTTAAATCTACATACAAAAACTATAGCTGTGAAATTTTCCACAACATTATCGTCAAAGTTGTACTCTATTCCGCTGTGAAAAAGACTCGTAACATTTCTCTTGCAACATTTTTTCACGACAATTTAATTGAACTGCTTATTTATTTTGAAGTGAAAAGTGACAGTTGTCGTAAATTTTTTGTTTTTATACATCTTAATATATAAAAGACAAGCGTCCTGCTCCGTGCTCTATATCGCTCAAACTGTTATAGTTGTTATGGTTATGCTTTTAAAAACATGTTCAGTAGAGCGTATCACCAAAACTAACCTATTTTTGACCCCGCCTCAATCGTTAGAAATTTGAAAGACATTTTCGAAAAAAATATTTTTTTTTTTTTTAAAGTGGTCCCTATGGTGCTATTTTGGTTTTATTGTTATATCTGCGGTGTTTCTTGTTCGATCCGCAAGATTTTATATCTGTGTGTTTGTTGGTGTTATCCAAATATTTTCTCATGTTTTTTTACCTTAAATGTTTTTTTTTCTACTGATTACACAATCGATCTTCGTTCCTACCATATTATCCTGCTCCAAAAAGTCCAACAAATTAAAGCTTTGAAAAAATCATTATAACCATGGGAAGAAGTGAAATCGAAAAAATGGATTTTAGAAGCACTTCCGACCTATTTTGCAAAGAATAACACTTTGGATCATAATAAAATTTTTTTGAATTTTCGAAATCTTTTCGGGATTCAAGGTGGCTGTAACGCTCGCAACTGTCAAGTTTCGCGAAAATGTGCCCCAATCGATTTTCGTCAGTGACTGCTGTGGCCGACTTATGTACTATTTGAACGAAACGCTCCGTGTTTGCGAGTGGCAAAGATAATCAGTCGAAAATAAAACGTGATACAAACGGATTAAATTATGACATTAACATTACATCATTCAATTATTTAACTAATGTTTTCTGTGGTGCTCACCTGGAATTTGAATGATTTCGTCTGAATACTGTAGATCAGACAGTTGGTCTTGCTTGTAAAACTGGAGACATGGCAGCTCAGTGATCTGAACTCTTGACCAGTCGATCATTTCAGTCTAAGTTGTGCTGCTATAGTTGATGTGGGGTTGGTGGTTGGGACCACGAAATTGCCGAATTTGGCTTCGATTGTGGGTTCTCGACACTATTGGTATTTTTGCGCCATGCCACAATCTTGAAACATCGTCGTATATATTTTCTATGAATGCACTACGTTTGACTTTTTAATTATGCTGAAGAAACAACCACTTTTCGTTTTGTTGGTAATTTTGTTCTGTCAAAGTCGCGCTAACGGAAATGTATTTTGTTTAAATTAAGTATTTTTGCACGTTCCATGCGAACTAAAGCTCGATTTTATTGATCACTGAAAAATACCGATTTACTTTTTGATATGAAGTGACCGCAACAGCCATATTAAATACGAATTCTTAAATCTTAAATCCGAATTTCCGATTTCGAAAATTAAAAAAAAATTGTTTATGATCCAAAGTGTTATTCTTTGCAAAATAGGTTGGAAGTGCTCCTAAAATCCATTTTTTCTATTTCACTTCTTCCCATGGTAATAATGATTTTTTCAAAGCTTTAATTTTTTTGACTTTTTGGAGCAGAATAATATGGTAGGAACGAAGATCGATTGTGTAATCAGCAGAAAAAAAAACATTTGAGGTAAAAAAACATAAGGAAATATTTGGATAACACCAACAAACACACAGATATAAAATCTTCCGGATCGAACAAGAAACACCCAAGATATAACGAAAAAACCAAAATAGCACCATAGGGACCACTTTAAAAAAAAAAAAAATATTTTTTTCGAAAATGTCTTTCAAAAATCTAACGATTGAGGCGGGGTCAAAATATGTATATTTTTCTGCCATACAAGGTGATACGGTCTAATGTTCAGCCCTGTTCAACCAGAACCTGTTTCGCTATTACAGTGCTTCTTATATGAAAAAATTGTTAGCCTAAAAGTATGCTTTGATATTTATCGATAAGGATACATTGACTACGACTGGAACAAAACAACATTTGAGGTGAATGACATATGTTATGTCTGCTACTTAATTCTTTTGAATACGACCCGTCGTATGACGGGCTTTTATACTAGTGATATAATAATTTTACCAGGTAGTGTTGACAAATGTTGATTTTCTCAGCTACAAGTTAATGAACTCTTGTCAAAAACAGCTGTTCGTTGTTATATGCGTTGGCCACATTCAGCTGTGTCAACTGTTGTGATAGCAACATATCAGGGAGCGCTGTTATCGGTATTGAAGTTTCAGAAAAATTGTTAAGTTAATGAAATATCAAGCTTTGTATCAAATACGAATGGAAATTTTACCGACAAATTAAAAATTTTCTATTTTTAAATGCATATTAATGCGAAACTTCATATTTATGTGCATCAATTTTTGACTTAACAGTTGCCAACTGTTGGGTACGCTGAATGTGACCAGTGAAAATTGTCAGCGCTCTCTTTCTTGTTATATTTTTTGACAGAAGTTCGTTTCCAACAGAAACATCAGTACCACCTTGGACCCTGCAAACATTTGGAAGACGATTGGAAGATTAGATCATTTGGCGACGCGCTAGCGATTCGCCTAAGGGTTCTTTGGAAGATTGATCGCTAATCAATCGCCGAAGCGATGAATGTGCGATTCTCAAAAAATTTAAAAATCTTCCTTCGCTCATTCCGGCAATCGATGGAAGATGGATTGCTTTTCGATCACCCAAGCGATGAATGCGCTATTGACAAAAAATGTTCAAAATCTTCCTTCGCTCATTCCGGCAAATCGTTGGAAGATGGATGGCTTTTTGATCGCTTTTTGATCGCCCAAGGGATGAATGCGCGATTCCAAAAAATTTCAAAATCTTCCTTTGCTCATTCCGGCGATCGTTGGAAGATTGCTTTTAAAAAGCTTTCAAAATCTATCATTGTAATATGCAGGCTCTGAAAAATCGTTTAAATTAATCAAAAAATTTAACTTTTAAAAAACTTCATGAAACTGGGATAAAACAACGTCTGAAGAGCCCAGAGTTCAAACTTGCAAAAATTTGTAACATTCAACAACGATGCTCTGCAACAAACAAAAACCCTTCTGCCGAGATTCGATGGCGAAACTTCCCGGCGAATCGCTTAAGACTACTCTCAGCGAATCGTTCGCGACTCTTCCTGGCGAATCGCCTAAGACTCTTCTCGGCGATTTGTTGGTGAATCTTCCCGGCGAATCGGAATCGCTTAAGAGTCCTCTCGGCAAATCGTTCGCGAATCTTTAAGGCGAATCGCTTAACACTCCTCTTGGCGAATCGTTCGCGAATCTTCCCGGCGAATCGCTTACGAGTCCTCTCGGCAAATCGTTCGCGAATCTTCAAGGCGAATCGCTTAACACTCCTCTCGGTGAATCGTTCGCGAATCTTCCAGGCGAATCGCTCAAGATTCCTCTTGGCAATTCGCCGGTGCATCTTCCCGGTGAATTGCTTTTATGGCTTCAGCTGCTTTCATACGGCGATTCCCGGAAGTCTCTATGAAGAGCTCACCGGCTATCGTTTCATCTTCCAAGCGATTCGCTGGAGATTCTCAGGCGATTAAAAATTTGTGCAGGGGAGTAATTATATCATGGTTTTTATATATTTATTTTCTCTATTTTGAAAAGTAAATCATGACTTTCTCAAATTTTTCAATTTCTTCGCAACAAAATATTTGTCAGAATTTTCACGCAACAAAAAAATGAATGTTGCGAGTGAAATTTCACGCAAACGAGCAGAGTACTTGGCTTTATGCAGTAGGAATTTTTTCAGTCTGCTTTCGGAAGAGAGTCTCAACAATTCCGCCCTGATAGAGAGGGGTTTCCATCACCTATCCATGACGAGGTAAAAGTTGCTATCCGGGCATTGAAACATAACAAAGCAGCAGGTGTACAATTTCAGCTGAATTGTCAACCTGCTGTCAACTCATCAGCAAAATATGGCTAGTCTAAAGCATGCCCAGTTGGAATCTTAGTCTGCTTTATCATATATTTAAGAAGGGAGACCCAATAATCTGCGCTCTGTACCGAGGTATCAGTTTTTTTCCTTCGAAAACAAGGTTGTTTTGAGCATATTGTGTGTAGTTTTAGTTACAAAACATAATTTGAATCAATTTGAATCAATTTAAAAAAAGATTTAAAAAATATTAAATTTTTAAAAATAATAATGCCATCAGCCTGTTGCTATACTTGGTCTATAACTGAAGCCAAAACTGGTTGATCAATCGCAATAAATTAATTTTTAACCGACTTCAAAAAAGAGGAGGTTCTCAAGTTGCTTGGTTTCTTTGTTTTTTTTTTTTGTGAATGTATGTACATCGATTACTCCTAAAGTACTCGCCCGATTGCCGTAATTTTTTGTCAACACATAGAGACCATCAACGTGGAGTTGACCAAAAAGGCGTGTTGCTATAAGAAAAACACTGTATCTCAGTAAATATTGCCACTAGAGAAATACAAATCACTGTTAAATTAGAAGGGCAGGCGCAAATATTAAAAACTACATTCACTTAAGTGGGCGTTGTTCTAAAAAAGGGTGTGGCAATATTGGAAAACTCTGTTTCTCGTATAGAATTGACACTAGAATACTAAAATTTAGTACAGAGGTGGGCACAATTATTGAAAATTACTATGAAGAAAGTGGGCGTTATTCAACAAAGGGATGTGGCAATATAAGACAATTAATGTATCTCGAATAGAATTGACACAAGGGTACATACATTTTTTACAGCAATAGGAACAATTAGTACACATTTTTGTAAAAAGAAATGGGCGTTATTCCATAAGGGGTGTGGCAATATTAAAAAAACACTGTATCTCGAACACTATTCGCACTAGAATACTAAAATTTAGTACAGAGGTGGGCGTAAATGTGGGCGGTATTCGATAAAGGGGCGTGGCACTATAAAGAAATTACTGTTTCGCAGTAAATATTGACACTTAGGTACTGACATTTTCAGCAAAAATGCAAGGGCACGTAAAATTATAAAAAATTACGGTCAATTAAGTAGACGTTATTCGACAAAGAGGTGTGGCAATATTATAAAAAGTCTGTATCTCGAATTATATTGACACTAGAATACTAAAGTTTACTAAAGAGGAAGGCAGAAGTATAAAAAATTAATTTCAATAAAGTGGGCATTGTTTGATAAAGGGATGTGGCAATATTATAAACATATTGTGTCTTGAATAATATTGACACTATGTAGTACAGAGGTAGGCACAATTATAACAAATTAATACCAAGGAAGTGGGCGTTATTCGACTAAGGGTGTGGCAGTGTTTGAAGAAAATTGTATAATTTTGACACAAGAGTGATAAAATCCATTGTAATTGAAAACACTATGACAAAGTTTGCAAAATTCGACAACGAGGCGTGTCACTATTAGAAAAAACACTATATCTCAGTCAATATTGACGCTAGGGTATTGAAATCAATACATGATAGGTAGAGTTATACAAAAACACAATCAAGAAAGAAGATTAGATTCAAGATGTATTTAAGAAGGTGGCAGAAGTAGGTTGACGTTTTTCAAACCGACGCCGTAGTGCTGTCAAATTTCGTTGCAGTGATGCCACTTTATATTTTTAACTTTTTTGTGGGAGAAACACTTTGATAGGTAGTTTTTCTACAGGAAAAAGGGATAAACCTACGAAACATCATAAACAGTCAAATTTCAAGGTTTTTTACTTGGTTTCATCCACAACTGATAACCTAGAGCTGTTATAAAATCCTACATTCTGACATATTTTCCGGAGCTCGAACCCGCAACATTCGGTTCACTTCCTTCTTTGAAAGTTGTCCTTGGGGACTGAAAAAATTAATATTTTCTTTTTTCCAGGTACTACGACAGATAGCATAGCTTTTCGACAGATGTAATATAGTTTTTTTATTAATCACATCAAGATAGGTCTGTTTCCGTACGCACTTCAAGTAAAATTCGAGTAAAGTTCGAGTAATAGAGAGTCATTTGATCATCTGTCAAAATGAGAAAATTTTTCAAAAAGTACGGAAACGTTTTCAAGCATAGTACAATAAACAAGGTAGCTGCAGGGTTATCAATCCTTTCTCTCTCAGAGTCAGAATTGTCAAAATCAATACAGATTATTTGATGTCTTGTTTTGTAGCTCTATTTCGTAAAGTATTTTTTGACAGTTCTGACTTTCGGCTCTCAGCCCTGCAGCTACCTTATTTGTTGTACTATGGTTTCAAGTAAGTTTCAAGTACAACAACTGCTTTTTTTTAAAAAAAAAAAATCAAATTTAATTGCTTTGTTTTTGTATTTATAGCCATTTGCCAATTTGCTAACCAACTGCATAAATTTATTCACAATACAACACAACAATCTAATTTTATCATTCTGACAATAGGGTGTTTTAAGCTCGAGATCCGTGTTGGGAGAAATTTTTCAAGTAAATTTCGAGAGCAACAAGTGTCATTTTGCTTGTTCTTCTTCTCTCTTGGGATGGAAAAATGTGTAAAGAAACACTTTCGAGTAACTTCAAGTTACTTGAAGTGAGTACGGAAACAGACCTGAAATTACAAGAACATAAAATCAAAGTCACTCAAAACGCGTCTTTTTTGCTACAAGTCGAAAGTAGGACAAAGTAACAAATCATCGGATTTTTTATGGGATTATTGTTCAAAATATGGCATCACTATATTTTTTCGATTTTGACATTACACCGGTGTTGACTTCATAGACGTCAACCTACTTCTGCCACCTTCTTTAAATACATCTCGATTAGATTCAACAAAGAGGCGTGTCACAATTAGAAAAACACTGCATTTCAGTAAATATTGAAACTTAGGTACTAATATTTGGTAGGTGGGTAAGTTAAATAATTAAAAAGGTGAGAGAGATTATAAATAGCGTGAAGCACTTTAAGGAAATACTGTACATCGGTTAATATTGATGCTAGGGAACTGAAATTTGGTGCAGGGCAAGGTTGAATTATTTTTAAGTCGAAGCGCCGACTTCGCAATTTTTATTATCATAAAAAAATTATATATTTATGATAAAAATAAAACAAAAATTTAGAAAAGTTGAAATAATAAGATTTCCAATATAATAATGTATATAAATAAATTATCAGATTAGGAAAAGTAATTTAAAATTATTTTTTACTTTGTAGTGATTTTGAAGTAGGTTTTTTTTTTGTTAAAAAGTTTTTATTTATGTTGCCTTTTAGTTGATGCAATCCTTGGTGAAAACTTGCCTATAAATTATCTTTCAAATATCCCCACAAAAAAAAATTTGATGATGTAAGTTCGGGTGATCGTGATGGCCAATTAACATATGCAAATCGTGAAACAATACGTTTACCAAAAACCATTCACAGCAAATTAATTTTTTCTCTTGAAGAACTTTAAGTTGGCAACACTGTTTAAACTGGCGGTCATTTTGTCAGCTGTCAAGACTGTGTCGACAAGGAATAACAGCTAAACTCATTTTCAAGGAGAGTATTTCAGGAGAGCATTTTTAAGATTAAAATTGCTACCTAATATAAGGGTACCCAGACTTTTGCTGTTTAGATTTGATGGCCTCGAACATTTAATTTTCAAGCTACAACCATCAAAATTTGCGTACTAGTGTATTTCGATGCGAAAAAAATGCAATGAAAGTCATAACCTCACTTTGTCCTAACTTGACTTTAGCGGTTATTCCTTGTCGACACAGAAGTGATTTGTGTTAACTTTGGTTTGAGATTTTAGCATGAATTTATTTTGAAAATAATGGTTCCGTTCGAAATTTTCATAACAGTATTTTGTTTAGAAATGAAGCTCACTTTTGGTTAAATAAGAATAACTACGTCAATAAACAATACTGCCGTATTTGGAGTAAAGATAATCCTCAAGTGTATGTTGAGACATCGTTACATCCAGAAAAGCTGACTGTTTGGTGTGCCTTATGATCTGGTGGAATCATTGGTCCGTACTTCTTTAAAAACGATACTGTCGTTACAGTCAATGGTGACCGCTATAGAGCTAACTGACTTTTTCGTTCCTTAATTAAACAACCCTGATACTCAGGAGTTGTGGTTTCAACAAGACGGCGCAACATGTCACACAGTTTGTGCCGTGATTTACTGAAGGGAACGTTTGGTAACCGCTTAATTTCACGTTCCGGACCCGTGAATTGGCCTCCAAGATAGTGCGATTTAACGTCGATAGACTATTTTCTCTGGGGATATGTGAAGTCGCTAGTCTACGCCGATAAGCCCGAAACGATCGAAGACTTGGAGGACAACATTCGCCTAGTTATTGCCGATTTATGGCCACAAATGTTGAAAAAAGTGATTGAAAATTAGATCATCACATTAGATTACGTCCGAGCCAGCCGTGGCGGTCATATGCCACAAATCATATTTAAGTTATAATGCCAAAAGATTTTTTTTTTTTAATAAAGTCAATTTCATGTCAATTTTAAAAATTCATCTTTTTTTTGTTTATTTCAAAGTTTTATATCTCTAAAAAACAACTTTAAGAAACAACATTTCTTGAGTATTATCGAGTTCTGGAAACAAAAAGTTTTCGAAGAGTTTAGCCCAGTAACGCGCACTATTTACAGTAAATGCATTGCCATCTTCGTCTTAAAAGAAGAACGGGCCATAAATCTCCTCACCAAAATGCCACTCTAAGTGGATTTAATGGATGCTGTTGAATCACTCTTAGGTTTCCAGTGCCCTAAATTCTATAATTTTTCTTATTAACCCTTTAATGTCAAATGTTGCTTATAGGCAACATTGTATATTTTCGGTCATAGTTATTACAGTTTTTGATATTTTTGCTAACGGTTTTTCTCCAACTAGAATTAACACGTGTGAGCATTTGTTTATGATGTTACATTTTAAAAATCATTACAAGTGTTAATTTGAGAGCGAGTTGAAGTGGGGTTCAGACGTGTGCAAAAAAAAAATCAAATAAAATCTAAATACGCAAAAATTTTTTTATAAAAAGTGAATTTTATTATAAATAACAGGTAAGAAAATGAAATAAAGTTTGAAAAACTTAAAAAAAGTTATTATTGTTATGTCAAGAATTTCATGCACAGAATGTTGCTTATAGGCAACATTTGTCCATTGTAGCAATAATTTTAGTTTTGTTTTTTGTTTAGAAATGCACCCAAAAGGTCTCACAGAAACAGAAATAAAACGAATTTTCGATTTCGACTGGAATAATTCTGATGATGAAGAAGGTGAAGAAGAAGAAGAGTTATATGATGCCAATTTGGAAAGAGTCATTGAAGTAACAATTGATCAGGTAAGTGTTATTATATTTTAGTTAGTTATATATTTAGTTATATTGATCTAATAAAATCCCGTACAGGTAAAGAAAAGAGGAGAAAACGTTGAAATAAATTTGATTACCAGAATTATTGAAGAAGATGGACATGCTGATGAAGAAGTTGAAAATGAAGGGTATATAAAAAACATCGTCACGGAAACTTTTGAAAAAATCAATCTGGAGGTATTGAGATGGAGGAGCACAAGCCTACCCGATTGCGAAACTGCTTGGAAAGAAGAAACAGTTTGTGGAGAAGTCAAAGATCCAATAAAATATTTCAGTCAGTTCTTCGATGATGAAATTATAAACAAGATTTACAACGAAACAAATCTATATTCGATTCAAACGAAGGGTGTAGAGCTAAATTGTTGACCATTCGAGATCAGACGATTCTTCGGTGTACTTCTTTATTTAGGAGTAATACAAGTTCCAAATTTATGAATGGCTTGGATGCCAAACTTCAGATTATCAGCTGTTGCAGATTCTTTATCAAGAGCACGCTTTGAGAAAATCAAAGAATCTTTTCACATAAATGATAATACTCAACAGCCGGAACGTGGATCACCTAATTACGACAAACTTTATAAAATACGACCATTACTGGATAAAATGAAAGAGAAATCCAACAAAATAGACCAGGAGGAGCACCAGAGCATTGATGAACAAATGATTAAATATAAAGGACGTCACAATCTAAAACAATACCTACCAATGAAGCCCAATAAGTGGGGTTTTAAAATGTTTACAAGAGCTGGAGTTTCAGGTATCGTATACGATTTTGCTCTCTATGTAGGAGAAGGAACGTGTCCCCCTTTTGGATGAGGGTTCTCATCAGATATTGTGTTGCACATAGCTTCTAATGTTCCACAAAACAAAAATTATAAATTATTTTTTGATAATTGGTTCACTTCCATAAATCTGATGATTGCGCTAAAAGAAAAATATATTTTAGCAGCAGGTACAATTCGAAGCAATCGAATGAAACACTGTAGCCTTATGATTGAAAAGGAGCTCATGCAAAAAGGTCGTGGATCGTATGATTTTAAATTTGAGGCAGCATACAATTTAGTTGTCTGTCGCTGGTACGACAACAAGAGCGTTCAACTAGTCTCAAATTATAAAGCTGAAGATCCAGTTTCAGAATGCAAACGTTGGTGTCGTAAACAAAAGAAGTATATAAATATACCTAGACCTGCTATTGTTGAGTGTTATAACAAGCATATGGGAGGCGTAGACCTGGCTGACATGTTGTCAGAGTTGAATAAAATCAACCACCGTTCGAAGAAATGGTATATGCGTATTGTATACTGATGCCTCAGCACAGCAGTAGTCAATAGCTGGTTGTTGTATAAAAGAGACATCAAAGATCAAGACGGAAGAACGAAACATATGTCATTGTTGGATTTTCAATTGAGTATAGCAAACGAGCTTCTACACGCGTCTGATATAGCGCCAGTAAACTATCGCAAAAGAGGACGACCATCGGCAATCCTTCCAAGCATGCAATCTGATTCACCGTCTCGAGCACCATCTGACATTTCAAACGTTTCGTCACAAAGTTCATCGTCGTCAGCAAAGCGATCGTACATATCGGAACCTACAAAATCCATGCGTCTTGATCAAGTTGGTCATTGGGTTGAATGGGGAGCAAAAGGAAGGTGTAGATTATGCCAAACCGGTATTCCAAAATCAAAATGTTCAAAATGTAAGGTATGCTTATGTTGTAATCCACAAAAAAATTGTTTTGTATCATATCACACATGAAATGCATAAAAAATTAATAAAAATAACATAAAATATCAATGTTTCTTTGTGTTTTAAAATGTACCACCAATGCTCAATGTTGCTTATAAGCAACATCTCATAACGGTAAAACCAGAAGTAGTAGAGGCTTGAAATTAATATCAGTTCATATTCAAGGCTCAAACAATAGCCTAATATATTCAAAATATTTTTAACCACGCCCACTTTAATTCTGACAATTCTGACATAACCTCTTAACTTGAATTGCACTTTATCGGTCATCATATTTTTTTTTTTTTTTCATTAAATCATCATCTGCTAATATATTGGTAAATTTTTCACAAAAACTTAAGCGGGTTTAATAGAAGTCCGGGAAAATTCCATATGCCATTTTTATCTTATTCTCCATATATATCCATCATATTCTCAAAAGAGAAGTTCTAAAGATTTGAAGCTGAATGGCACGTTAACGAGTTGATGTTTCAGGGTTCTCATTTACGCTCTTCCGTACTCATTTGATATTATCTTGGCTTCGTGCTTCACGCGGTCTTCCACTCCGAGATAGATATGTTTACGGTGAGCTAATACAGCTCCGACACTGCGTCTTCATATGATGCCTATTGTGTCATACTACAGATAAGATAAGTCACTAACAGCGCCCAATGACTGAAAATGAGCGACTAGATTGCACACTTGATTTCGTGATTGTGTATTTCTAGTGTTAAAAAAATTTTGAAATTTTCTTTGGGTTTGAATAAATGAATTTTGACTAGCAAAATAAAACTCAACAAGTTTTGCTCGTTTCTCAAACATATTCATGGCTATTAAATCTCCGAAACTTTGTTTTCAATACTGAAAAATAAAAAAAAAATAACAAATTTATATTAAGAAAATTATATAAAAAATACAATGTTCAATCAAAAGCACCCTGTACTATTTGGTAAAAACCAAACAAATTTACTGTTTTTATAAATTTGAAATTTTTCATATTATATTTCTGTTATATGCAGAATTGTTAACGAATGGCTTTAACAACTTTGAAACATGGGGGAAAAATACAAAAATTTACGTTTTTCACAAGCATCCCATCAAAACTGAATTGAGTTTCAGAAGCAATAAAAACAAAATCGCTTACGTCTACCACACGTTTTGATGCAACATATTCTGTTTAATTTATTGCTAGTCCTTAAATGATTATCTGTCTAAAAGTAAAAAGGGAAATTTTTTCTTACTTCCGAGGGTTTTCCTGCTAAAGTTTTGAATCATCCTGCTTATTCTTTCTTACAACGCTTTTGTCAAACTGTTGAACTATCAGCCTCCCCTAAAAAGTGAACTCAGCTGTACAATTTAGTGGATTGCTAACAACATTTGCCGCAACCACCCAACAACCCATGCTGTCTGAGTTCGAGTTAAGTTTATGGGGTTATTTTTAAACAGTGTTGCAATTACGAGCATTTCCTGTGCTTGCGCTCGAAAAACCAGATTTAATTGCAATAGTTGCTAAGGACAACTGAAGACGATTAAAACCGTAACGACGTTGCAAAAGTTGTTGTTAATTTTTTTTGATTGCAAACAAAAGTATAGAACCACACACACGTTCAAAGACAGCAGGATAAAATTGTAAATTTATGATTACTGCGAGCATATGTAAGGGACTAAATGTAAGTGTAACCAACGTCTTGGAATTCCGGTTGACTTAAAAACTTAACGACAAAGTATCCTTAAGTCAACCCATGCTACCCGTGCACTCCTCACCCTATCAGACCCTCACAGACTGAGATTATCTGTCAATATTTGACAACTACTTATTGCCACTTCCGCTGCTACTGTATATGTGTGTGTTGCTCGCTATAATTTCCCATCAACACTGCGGCTCTAATGGGCCCTGCACGTGTCCTTGACACACGCTTCGCCTATAAAGCACTGCTTGTGCTTGATTTTCTTGTGAAAATGAGTCTCTGATCCAGGCGCACCATTGCCAAAGGCAATATTTGTTCCCATTCAGTAGCAGCATCTGAGTATAAACCAAATTGACATGAAATGAAATGAAGCTAACTTGGGGGTGCGCTTGTTTTTTTTGTAAGGAATTGTTTTAAAATTATAAAATATATTCATAATTGAAGTCATTGTATGACGTGGTCTATGGCGTGTCTAGGTTTACAGCCTGCAGCTGAGCATGTGGTATTATATTACTTTGTTGAAAATTTCATTAACATATTTTGAGATTTATGTGGAAGGCGTGCTTAATGAGGGCGGACTTATCCGGCTGCTAAGCATATTTGCTTTTTAATAAATGGCGAAAGCCAAACGGATACAATTGTTAAGTCAAAATAAGTAGATACCTAGATTTTTTTCAAAAAGCAAACGTCCTGTGGAAACAATTTGGAACAAGACGGACTTACATGTATGTTGACTCTGAAAAGATAATATTAAAGTTCTCAAGAAGCTCAAAATGACATTCTTTACTCTTTGAGGTTTGACATTGTCTGTAGAGAGGTCCCATCAGAAAAATTGATTTCTATTGAGAAAACTTACTGCGTCAGATGGTACCTGGGTGCGAGATTCGTTGGTTCGCACACCACATATTTAACAAGTACGGCTACGACGGAAAAGAACCAACCGGTTCAAATTAAGAAAAGAAAAAAGTAAGTTTCCGGTACCACAATGACCGCCATAGTTTCTAAATTAGTCTCTCAAGGGACAACGCCTTTCACCAATCCTTAACTTTGTCTATTATATAAATATTCCATAACCACATTATCGAACCACGAACGTCCACTGTTAATTAGTTTAACTAAATATTAAATTATAAAAAGTTTTTGCTAATTATTTTATTTTTCACCGGCATCAGCAGCAGCAGCAACAACGTCCAACTCGTACAACTAATACAATTAATACTATGACTACTGCTACCAACGTACATATGCAAAAAAATGGAGCAACCTTATTAATCGACAGCAGCAACAATAAATTAACTAAAAATCAAACATTTGCCATACGTGCTGCTTCGCACTTCCTTCGCTCATAACAAGGACTCACACAAGGCAACACAATCATAGTTGGTCCTAGCTATGAGGTCGTGTCAGTTTGCCTAACCACATGTTAACCAACTAACCTGACTAGCCCTGTCGACCAACACACACACAAATTCGCATATGCAACGTTACAACATGCTGATGTCCGCCTACTTTAGTTGGTAGCGCGGTAATTAATGTGTTCGTTGCAAATCTAGTTAATGGCAACATCAACAACAACAATAACAACAGCAGCAATATAAACAACATTCTTGTAGATGGCTACCGTAGGGAATGTTGTTGTTGTTGTTGTTATTGCTTTCCTGCTGCTGTTTATTATCAGAGTTGCTCCTGTTGTTGCTGCATTTGTTGTGCATGCCACCGTTACACCAAACGTTGAGGTCAACGTTAACTCGATGCATACTTAATACAATTAAATATCAAGTGTAGCGTGCTACTTTGAAATTTCAGCAATACCAACAACAACAACAACAACAACAACGCTAAGTTTAAGTATAAAAAAAATTAATTTGCCTCAAATACAAGCAGGCGAGATAATCAAGTTAATGAAGTTCCAATAAAATATGTTATCATATTTGACGCTTCCAATGCAAAGTTAAAATTATATTCATGAATGAGTTAGCAAAAACGTAGTAAACAAAATTGCTATAAATCAATTCCAGAAAAGCAAAAAATTTTAACATATAGCTAGTTTCAGTCATAAATTATTTATTTTTTCAATTAACGTGCAAGAAGCCGCACGAAAAATGGATTTCTGCAAAATATTTTAACCATGCTTTGAATGTTTTTTCACAATTGGTCTTATATACAGAACTATTCCAAACAGTATTGCCAGAAGAGAGATTTTTCTGCGTTTAACGGGAATTTTCGAACTAAAAGGAAAAACGGGAATAACAGACTTCAAAAAAAGGGAGAAATGAGGTTGGTCACATTTGTATGTGAAAAATGTTACTTAAAAAAAGTCAATAAAATATTTTATGAATTCCAATGTTTATATGAATTTTGAAATTATCTGAATCAACCTTAAACTATACTTGAATTAATTAAGATTTTTGTCAAACGTTAGCTTAAATGCAATTTTGATTGCAATCTGAAATTATTTCATATTTTATATGGCAAAAAAATATTTTATTGAGTTCAAATATAGTTAAATAATGTTTCAGATGCTTTAATATTTATGAATAGTCACAATTTAGATTCTAGACTTTAGAAACATACCAGTAATATTTTCAGTTGTAGTAGAGTAATATGTACAATAGATTGGGTCGGTCTCAATAAAACAAAAAACAAATTAGAAGTCATCATCCTTATTTAAAGATGACCTCAAGACATCTGTAACAAAGATTTACTTTGGATCACCGAAAAAAACCTCAAAATGATATTGTACCATAATTTGCATTTGATGCCCGATCTTAGAAAATGAAATATGTTTAAAGTGGTTTTAACTAGTACAACATATTTTTCTTAAAGTTTTTGGTCTTTCAAAGACATGAAGAAACTTTAAAGAAGTCTTATTTTATGAGGACAGAATTCGAGTTCTGATGAGGTTAAATCGCGGTATAAGGATGTTTCATTCGAAAATGACATAAATAAGTTTAGCCCTTTTTAACGGTACCATAATTTCTTCAGATATGACGGCGGACATAGTCAAATTGTATAAGTTAATAAAAAAATAGCATTTTGTTGTGTGTTTAAATAATATTTTTTGTTTTTGGAGCTGTCTGGAGCATAGTTTTAAAATACTTTTAAAAGGAGCACTTTTAAAATTTTTTTTTTCGACAAAAACAATCAGAAAATATAAAGATTTGATATTATTATCTGATAAACGGGCAAATGTAGTGGAAAAAACGAGGAAAACTTCTTGAAATGCATGAACAGAACGGGAATGATCTCCAACAAAGTCTGGCAACACTGATACCAACATGTGTCAACTTCGAACTCTTACGTTTTTGAGATGCTTTCCACGGCATTGTTAACTCTCTGGGGTTTAACATTGTCTACAGAGAGGTGACCAGAGAAATGTATTTCTATTGAAAAAATTTTCTTTACCAGATAGGAGATTTGAACCCACATGCATCCACTCCACGTACTTGCACGAACGTCCATGAACGTCACTTTCATTTCTACTTACTTACTTACTTAGATGGCGCTTACAACCGTTGGTCGGTTTTGGCCTGGTCTAAGAATTTGCGCCAGCCTCTTTTGTCGTGCGCTTGCTGGCGCCAGTTGGAAATTCCAAGCGTCGTCAGGTTATCCAATGCCTGGTCTTTCCAACGGAGATGCGGTCTTCCTCGTCTGCGTTGGCCACCGCTGGGTACCGAATCCAATATTTTTTTCGCTGGAGCTTCGTCGTTCATTCTCTCGACATGACCTAGCCAGCGAAGCCGCTCTATTTTAATACGCTTGACTATATCGATGTCGGCATATAGCTCATACAACTCGTGGTTCCATCGTATTCGGTACTCGCCATTGACGCAGATTGGACCATAGATCTGCGAAGGATTTTTCTCTCGAACGCTCCCAAAGTCCTTTCATCAGAGCTGCTCAACGTCCAGGTTTGTGATGCGTATAGTAGGACGGGCATGATTATTGACTTATAGAGCGTCAGTTTTGTTCGTCGAGAGAGAGCTCTGCTTCTCAATTGCCTACTGAGCCCAAAGTAACACCTGTTGGCAAGAGTTATCCTTCGTTTAATCTCAATACTGATATCGTTGGAGGAGTTAATACTGGATCCCAGGTAAACAAAGTCCTTCACTACCTCAAAGGAGGTGTTGTCAACAGTGACGTGGTTTCCAAGACGCTGGGACTGTTTGTTTGTTGACACGAGATACTTCGTTTTATCTACGTTCACTACAAGACCCATTCGACTCGACTCTTTTTCTAGCCTGGAGAATGCTGCACTGACTTCGCGCGTATTTTGGCCAATGATGTCAATATCATCAGCATACGCCAGCAGCATAACGCTCTTATAGAAAATTGTGCCGCTGCGTCTCAGGTCAGCAGCTCGGATGATCTTCTCCATTACTATATTAAAGAAGTCGCACGATAAGGAATCACCTTGTCTGAAACCTCGCTTGGTATCGAACGGAAGGGAGAGGTCCTTCCCGATTTTCACTGCGCTGCTGGTGTTGTATAGTGTCATCCTGCAAAGACGTATTAGCTTGGCAGGAATACCAAATTCAGACATGATGGAGTATAGGTGACTCGTTATTGGACTGTCGAAGGCGGCTTTGAAATCGACAAAGAGATGGTGCGCGTCGATTTGTTTTTCGAGGGTCTTTTCCAAGATTTGTCGGAGCGTGAAGATCTGGTCAATGGTGGACTTTCCAGGTCTGAAGCCACACTGATAAGGTCCAATCAGTTGGTTGACGATGGGCTTCAGTCTTTCACACAATACGCTCGACAGGACCTTATATGCGATATTTAGAAGGCTAATCCCACGGTAGTTGGCGCAAATGGTGGGATCGCCTTTCTTGTGGATTGGGCAGAGCACACTGAGGTTCCAATCATCTGGAATGCATTCTTCCGACCATATTCTGCATAGAAGTCTGTGAATGCATTTAAACAGAGCTTCGCCACCGGTCTTAAACAGCTCAGCTGGCAGACCATCGGCTCCTGCGGCTTTGTTGTTTTTAAGCCGAGCTATAGCTGTTAAGACCTCGTTATAGTCGGGCAGCGGAACTTCAACGCTGTCATCTATGATTGGGGTTTCCGGGATATCATCTCCACTGGCGGGATTGTTGTCAGCGTCGCCATTTAAAAGACTAGAGAAGTGTTCCCTCCATAGCATCAGTGTACTCTGGATATCGGTCACTAGATTCCCATTCTCATCCTTGCAGGAAGAGGCTCCGGTCTTAAAACCATCGGCCAGGCGTCTTATTTTTTCGAAAAATTTTCGAGTCTCATTCCTGTCGCCATGCATCTCAATTTTCTCGCACTCACGCATTTCCGCCTCTCGTTTTTTTCGCCTGAAAATGCGTCTCTCTTCCCTCCTCTTCTCTCGGTATCGCTCCATAACAGCACGCGTTACAACCGACTGCAGGGTGGCTTTGTAGGCGATATCCTTCTCTGCAGTGGCGTCGCGACACTCCTGGTCGTGCCACTGGTTTCGGCGAGGGCGGTGGTAGCCTATCACCTCTTCGGCAGCCGTACGCATAGAGTGGGATATGTGCGTCCACTGTCCGCATATATCGTCGATCGGAGGAGTGCTTTCTTGAAGCAGGAGTGAGAGTCGATTAGCGAAGGCTTCGGCCGTCCGTTTTGACTGCAGCTTATCGACGTCTAGCTTTCTTTGTGTAGGATTGCGAGCATTCTTAGCTGCGCACAGACGTGTGCGGATCTTGGCTGCGACAAGATAATGATCCGAGTCTATGTTAGCACCACGGATCGTGCGTACGTCTAGTACACTGGAAGAGTGCCTTCCGTCAATCAAAACGTGATCAATTTGGTTGCATGTTTTTTGATCAGGGGACAGCCAAGTGGCCTTATGAATATTGAGATGCTTGAATCTAGTGCTACTAACGACCATGTTTCGTGCTGCGGCGAAGTCAATCAACCTCATTCCGTTATCGGATGTTTGTCGTGGAGGCTGAACTTTCCGACTTTTGGACCAAATATGTTTTCCTTACCCACCTTGGCGTTGAAGTCACCAAGCACGATTTTTATGTCATGACGGGGGCAGCGCTCGTATGCGTCTTCAAGGCGCTCGTAAAAACTTTCTTTGGTCTCGTCATCTTTTTCTTCTGTCGGAGCGTGCGCACATATTAGGCTTATGTTAAAAAATTTTGCCTTGAAGCGGATTATGGCAAGTCGTTCGTTCACAGGAGTGAATCGCAGGACATGATGCCGTATTCTCTTGCCAACTACAAATCCGCATCCAAACTCGTGCTTCTCCGCATGGCCGCTGTAGTAGATATCACAGGATGCTTGCCGTAAGCAACCCTGTCCCTTCCATCGCATTTCTTGGATTGCAGTGATATCAGAATTATATCTTTCCAAGATATCAATCAGTTGGATAGAGGCACCATCCCAATTTAGGGTTCGGACATTCCAGGTGCATATCCGTAAATCATTATCAGTTTTTCGTTTGCGGTAGTCGTCATCAGATTTGGGGATCATTCTTTTATTTATTCTTAAACTTTTCATTGAAATGGTTTTATTACATGGTGGGCTTCAAACCCAACGCACAACCTTTGCTTGATGGCCAAAGGAAGCCCGCCGCTCAGATTCGCCGCCAAAGTTTATCGGGCGATAGTACTTTGACGTTACCAGGAGACACCACGCGGAGGTTTGAGTCGACTTGAGACGATTTCGACATGGATAATGCTGGCCTCGCCAAGTTGAGGCAGTCAGACACGTTGCCATGTGAAGATCGCCCCCTTATCTCCCACTTATCTTCCACTTTCATTTCTATTACAATAAAAAATAAGCTACTTTATTATTTTTCATGTTCAAGAAGTCCACTTCGAACCACTCCAAATCACGATTTAACATTGGCTTAAAAGTTGAACATTCACAAGAAATACTTTTTTTAATAGTTTTTTCAAAATTTAGGAAAATCGAAAAATACTTTTTTCTCACCAACTTTACTTTCTTTCTTCACTTTTTTAGTATTTTTAAGATAATCTTAGTTTTTATTGCTTCTTATGGAAAAAATTTGTTTTTGAGTTCTTAAAAAATAACAAAACTAAGTTGTTTTGATAAGATTCTCTTTTTAGTTTTGAACCGAGTCTGTTTTATTCTGGCTTGCATCGAGAATGGTGATAAATATAGAGTAATTTCGGGTAATGTGATAAAGGTATTATTAAATTTATAATTACTAGTAACTTTCATGTGGTGACCGTAGCATGCAGGTTAAGTGTGTGGCTTAGCATGCTCGGGGCCCGAGTTCGATCCCCAGTCGAGGCGAAAGGTTTTTTCAATACAAAAATTTTTCTGATCGGTTTTATTTAATAACACACACAACACAATTGTTCATAAGAATCTCGATCAAAGTCCTTTCAAGGGCTGAAACTGCCATGAAAGTTGTTTTGTTTTTTTGTTTTAGTAACTTTCATACCTTAGCTTATACCGCATTACACAGGATATTTTTTGATGCATTTTGCAGTGTTGTCCAACTTTGGAGCTCTATTGCGTAAAACAATTCGGAGCTTTTTCAACACAATGAATAAAGGTCATGTAAACCCCTTAATGAAATTGGCGAGTAAAATGATATACCACGTTCGGATAATGTGATATACCATATATACCAATATCTCATCACCCAATAGTGTTCAACAGCAGTACCTATTGTTTTTTTCAACCAAAATTTAAAAAAAAAATACGTTATTGAAAAGAAAAAAAAAATGTTGTTTAAGTGTTATTAATATTGTTGTTGATACAATTTGAATCTGAATTTGAATGTGGAATTAACATGAAAGAAAGCAAAAATATAGAAAAATCAACTGAATTCAAATACGCATGTAAAAATTTAACAAAAAAATAATACACGGTATAAAATTAATGGAATGAATAGATATGGTATATCTAGATGGTATATCACATTACCTAATTTTGACTATATCTTAATAGCCGAAGTCACTATAAATAATACACTGTAATACACATATAAAAATTTATTTTCACCTCATTTGTGGCCAACTTAATTCAACCTCTAACAAATTTATCTATTTCAGCTAACAATTCTGCTTTATTTATTGTAATTCACTCGCAAAGCGCAGTCAAAAAAAAAAAAAAAACGACTACACCGATAAAACAATTTCACAACAATGAGAGCGAACACAGCAAATGAGAGTGCGCACTAACTGCAGCACGTGTCTTTATCTATTTCCGTTATGTTCACATGTTTATTCTTGTCGAAAATTGTGCATTTTATAATATATCACATTACCCGACCATATCACAATACCCGAAGTTACTCTAGGGATTTTTCGTGATTTTGGTAACAGTGATTTTTTCACTGCAACTCGAAAGTAGCAATCACAGTCTGTTACTTAAAGATTTCAGTCACAGTGATTGCTAAAAAAAAACAAATTGGCCATTTCAGCCCTTGAAACGACTTTGATCGAGATTCTTATGATCAATTGTGTTGTGTGTGTTACAAAATGCTTGAACACAATTAATCGAGAATTGGACCTACTTGTTTTATGCCGATTTCGAACGGCTAAAGTTCTTGTTCTCAACAAGCTTTACATGGCATTATTTACTCTCTGAGGTTTGGCATTGTCTGCAGAGAGGTGGTGACCGATCAGAAAAATTTTTTATAAAAAAAACTTTTGCCGCGGCTGGGGATCGAACCCGGGCTCCAAGCATGCTAAGCCATAAACTTAACCTGTATACCACAAGTCACCACCGTGATTGCTACTCCACTTACTTAATACTAGAGATGATGCCAACTACTCCAGGTTGATTTGAAATCCTTTGACCTTTGGTGTTCTAAATATCGTCAGTTCAGAAGAACAATGACGTAACTGCAAAAATTGTAATTGTGCAGTAGAGGCAAAAAACAAATTGTAAATTTGTAAAACTTTTATTAAAAATAAAGTTTTTCCGAAAATAATTGCATCATGAATATTGATATAATTCTGATTTATAGCCTTGGCGTTGGCTTGTTTAGTTTGATATTTGAGATAACAATTGCCCAATAAACCATATATAACAAAATTTGCATTTACGTCATTGTTCTTCTTAACTGACGATATAATATGTTTCTTAATCCTAGTAAATGCCAAACTATGACTTTTACGCGAAAAAGAACAATTCAATATTCGATTACAATAGAAAAAGTACTACTTTAAGTCATGAAGATGCCGCCAAAGACCTTTGTATATACATTGATTCTAAGTTATCGTTCAACAATCATAATGATATTATGTGTAAAAAAGCGTATTCAATGCTTGAATTTATAAAACGGTGGGCCAAAAAATGCAAAAGCATGATTGCAACTACCAACTTCATTATGCAATTGTGCGTCTTCATTGTAGTAAGAAAGTCAAGTTTGGCCCCCAGATACAATGTGCATGTTGATGTTATTTGAAAGAATCCAAAAAAGTTTTGTTCAGTTTGCTCTAAGGCGCTTAAGTAGAACTGAAATTTAAACCTTCCTTTCTATGGAAATCGTTTGAAACTGTTAAGAATGCAGACGTTAACTGCTCCTATCAAACGCATTAGTGCCTTTGTTAACAACTGTAGCGTTTTTTAGGTTAACTTAGGCCAAAAGCTTAGCTCAAAATTAGACGAAAAGCTATTCTTTGTATGCATGGTTAGTAGTTATGTCCTGTGTTGTTCCTGAGAACAATTCAAAACTTTGATGGATACATTTTTCCGACATTAACCTGTTTTCAGCCACTGGAATCCTTATCATTAAATTTAGAATTTAAATTAGATGAAATGTCCCTTAAATATGAAGTATGAAATTTGAATTGAGGTCCGGATGAAATCGGAAAATTTTTATTTTAATTTATCTTTATTTGATAATTTTATACTTTTGGAGGGCTTGGAGTACACGGTTCGAAATTAGGGTCTTAACATTACTGATTGGTTTTTTAACAAGCCCAAGGATCTGCACTATTGAATAATTTTGGAATCTACCCACGGACACGTCTACCTCCCATACATCATAAAAATTTAAAACTGCATAACTCAGGTCATAATTAGCCTACAACAATAAAATTTGGTATGTATGTGTTTTGTGTCAACACAAAGATGTTTACGAAAAATGGGTATCATCCGCTCATGGACACGCTCACCACCCATACAACCCAGAAATTGAAAACGCAATAAATAAGCCTCTGTTTAACCTACAGAGATAAAATTTGACAGGTATTTTTCTTATTAAGAAACAAATATGGTTTTGGAAAATGGACGTCATCCGCCCACGAGCACGTTTACCTCCCATAAAACCCAAAAAGTTTGAAACTCATTAAATAAGGTTATGTTTGTCATAGAGAGATGAAATTTGGTATGTATGTATTTTATAACAAAACTAATGTGTGTTCAAAAATTGGTAGTAATCTGTCCCTGAACACGCCCACCTCCCATAACAAAAGCACAATAAATGCATTAACTGTGAGCTACAGGAATACAATTTGGTATGTGTAAATTTTTCACCAACATTTAAATGCTTATAAAAAATAGGCTTCATCCGCCCACGGATACGCCCATTTTTAATAATATTTTTTTTTGGAAAAGTGGGTTTAGGGTATTTTGTAGTCGGCCTAGACCGTCTTTAGACTGTCTGTACTTGTTTTATTTCTATTTAGTTGCAAAATAAATTAAATCTTAGAAATTTAATTTTAAACGTTTTTAAGCTATTTGTTGAATAGTTAGGTCGATTATTAACGTGACAAAATTGAAAAATTTCAAGTTTTTTTTTTTTTTTTCTTTACTTCAAAAAATTTTAAACCTTACTTAACCGTTACCACAATTCAATAACAGATATTTAAATTTAATTAATTAAAACACTAACGCGCTTAATCCTTTCCTAGCTGAGCTATGCATACTTTCTACGTTTAATGTTGTATTAAATTTTCAATATGAAACCGTGAAGTTAAGAGTAACTGAACTCTGTTATGTAACAATGTTGTGTGCAAACTTCTTTAGCTGGCAACAACATAAACTACACTTCTTTCTGCAACTCCTTCGCCACTTATTCAGATAATGCAACTTTTAATCACTTTAGAATCCTGCAAAACTTAGCGCGCGCACACTTTGAAGTTTCTCACTCACTTTGTTGAAGAGTGGAATGCCGCGAGTTGTTGGCAACTCTTATCAACTATTTTCAGAAAATTATAGAGTTTTATGCATTTTGATTGCATATTGATTGATATATATAAATACATATATATATATATATATATACTTGTCTGTTGCTCGCAAAAGGAGCAACTTTATCGGCAACGTCAATAAGAATGATTGGTGAATGGTTGGCCACCCAAAACGGCTACCAAGAACGCCTCCGGTGGCAAAATCTATTAAGGCTTATATTGAATTGGCTTGGTTTTGTTGTCATGATAAAGGCAGTGAAAATTTAATAAACAACAACAACAACAATATCAACATACAGCTTTACATGTTGGTAATACAATTAGCGCCTGATAGCATCGGACAATAACACACCCATCAACACCCACGCTGGCAGACATGCATCAACACAAGCCAACTTACAAAACCAAACACTCGGTTTCAAAAGTATGAGATCACTTTATGAAAGCCCGTCTATCAGAATAAAATTTCGAGTAGCAATATTTTCATTACAAATCACACGAAATATTCAATGAAATGTTCCTAACATAATTTAACTATAATTCATTTAAGACAACATTTATCAATAGCTTGTTTGAAGAAAAAAAATTATAAAATTGTTGCTGAAGAAAAATCATACATTGTTTTTTTAAATAGATGTTATTTAAATCAAAAATGCATTTTTATGATGAAAAGTTTAAATTCAAATGCGCGCATTAAAGACTTTAATTGAAATATCACTTTTAATCAAGCCTATTTCAAACATAATTAACTCGGAGAAATAAATACATACCTTAAAATTAGTGACGTCATACTTTTGCAACTGAGTGTATATAACATAGAATGTAATAAGTAGTTGTTGCACATGCACACAACTACAAGTTGACACAGTTGAAGTTGCCACAAAAAAAAACAAAAAACAAAACATGGCTATCAAAAAAAGGTATGCAACACTTGCTGCCATCAATGCCGCTGGGGCTTAATTTACAACAAAATCCTTGCGCGTTGTGAGCAACACTAGTGAGTGCACTGGTTGCTCACTTTATGGCAGCTAGTCGCCAATTTGTTGTTGTATTTTACAATAACAACAGCCGACATGACGTTTCCGACGTCAGAGTGGCACATGTTAGATGGCGCTGCAATACAAGCCTATGACTTGACTGCTTATTCGGTTGCCTGACTGAATAAGCCAGCCCAGCCTGACTAACTGACATACTGACTGACTGACTAACTGAGTGATTGCCAGATATGCAAATTAAGTTGTTCAAGTAATACTTAGTTTTATGTTTTTTATTTTATGAGGTTCTAAAAGTGGCAGCACTGATTGCAAATAAATATGTCAAAAGTGACATTTAAAAAGAGCTGAGTTTTGAGGGATGTTGTGCGGCGCACAGTGTTACCGTGGCCAGTGGCAAAAATATAACGTTAGATACCTACTTGTCTGCAATTTTCTATTTCGCATTTTCATGTTGCAAAACTAAATGCATTAAATATGTAAGGAGCACTTTGATGGAAAAATAAAACAAAAACATGGAAACGGAAGAAGTGCTTTCCAATTTGAATAGTGCAGTGTAGTAATCTCGCAGTAGAAGTATCTAAATAGAAGATATTTGTAATAAAACTTAGTTGATAACAGCTTTAATAAAGTTTGTATAGCCAGTAACTTATGCAATAACTCAGATCTGAGGCCACATGTACCATTGTGCTTTCGAAATAATGGGTCCTCCAAGAAGGAGTCTCATTTTAAATTTTCTCATGTCATCTTTCAACTATCAATATAAAGGTAAAAGGTTTTTAGTTATGGATCATTATTAGGGCTATTAATGTTCGGTTTTTTCGAAGCCTTGAAGTATTCGAAGCAAACTTCTGAACTTCAAAGTTTTTGAGGCGAAGCTTCAAATGTTACTATTCGAATAGGAAAAACTTCGAAGAATTCAATTCTTCGAGTATTCGAATGATATCCAGTTTGAAATACATATTGTGTTACTACACTGAGGGAAAAAATGTTGTTATATCAAACAAATCATGGGTTGAAATAACAGATTTCTACAGAATACCATCATACAATACCATCCAATACCAATACAATACCATCCAACAAATGAAACTTTCAAATCAATAGTCGGTTGACTGTTGGTCTATAGAACACGAAGCCCGTATAAAAACTTATTTATTAAAATTTTGTCACTGTTTTGAAAGTTCATGTATGGCCGAGTGTGCTGAAGTGTGCGTCTAGTACTCGAGTGTCCACGGTTTAAATACCGGCAAGGCCAACAACATTTTTTTTTTATTTAAAATATTTTTTTTTAATAAAAAATTAAATTCGGTTTTTTTTGCAAGATTCTAAGCAACTTATTTTGAAGGTTATTTTTGACCAAACAATTAATGAAACAGAATAATTATTATTTCAATTATTAAATTATAATTTTTGATACTTACTCAGCTAGGGTTCGAACCCACGTCGCCCGCATGACAGTCTAGTGCACTTTCACTGAGTTATTGGCAACGATAATATAAATATAGCAAAACACATTTAAAAACTATTGCTTAGAAAAAATAGGCAATTCAACAAAAGCACAAAAATATTTCAACAGATGATTTTAACAGCACAAAAATACTTTGAAACTTTCATTCAACAAAGAAAATAGTTTACTTAAACGCAAATCATTCAATCGAACAGTGTTTTGAAATAACAGTGGCCGACTGTTAATATTACAGTTGATATTTTTCTGAGTGTACATATTTATTTATTTTAGTTTGACAAACAATTTTTCACAGATTTTCAGTCAGTCTCTTCTCGCCAATTCCACGCATAACGCAACACTTTTTTTTTAAAAATTGACCTCATGGCTTTCGATTTTTTTATTTTTGGTCTATAGATTCCTCTTAAAATTCTATGAATATAAGTTCATTTAATTTTTTTTATCGCCATTCGTTGAAAAGTTATGAACTTCTCAATTCTGCAAATCGTCCGAAAACACCAGAATCGTGAAATTTTCAATTAATTGTATCTTGCTAATTGTAGTTCTTGCTAATATCTCAAAAAAAGCACAAATTTTTTTTGGTTTTTTAATTTTTAAATTTGAAGAAGAACGTTGCCTTTAATTCAAAAGCAATTTAATGATGGAGCTTTTCTGTGTTTTTTCGCAATTTCAATTTTTGTTCATATAACTTTGAGGCACTTTATCGCCTATAAATTTCATAACGGCTAAGATGTTCGAAAATTTGTTCTGCAAAATGGTTATTTTGGCTCATGGCTTTTTTTTAAATTTGTTACACCGTGTTAAAATAAAATAATTTTAAGATAAATCTTGAAATGCTCGAAAAAGCATATATTTTTATTTATGTTTAAATAAGAATACTGCTGTTATATAAGAAATCCAATGTACTTATTAATGGTCTCTCTAGTTGTTGCTCCAAGCAGAAAACGAGTTAGCTTACTCCGCAATTTTGTTTCTAATTGCTGTTTTATGTACAGGCGATTTATCTTGAAGATCTTTGTGTCGAGGGTAAAAAAACGAAGCTTTGTAGGTGAGTAAGACTTTTTCCGTGTCCATAGCAAACCGCAAAGACAAATCTACAGCTAACGTTGTGGCTATTTCGTGTCGATTTTCTCTTAGCAAGTGATGATTAATTATCGCTCTAAAAATTGGCCAAACCATAGAGCGCGATCCGCCAAATAGCACAGTCGATGCCACTTCGAGAGGCTTCAGAATTGGGATAACATCCTCGAATGCACTCCAATCGTCTTCGTTAACCTCAAGAGTTTTGGCCTGGCCCGGAGAAGTAACAGAATGATCGCCCAGAACAGCAGTTATAGCACTCCGATTCTTCTTCAATCTTTCCATCATTTCTGTGTCGGCAAGGAATAACCGCAACGAAAAACACAAGTTCGCAAATTTTTATGGTTGTACCTTGAAAATAAAATGTTTAAGGCCGTCAAATCTTAACACCAAATGCCAGGGTACCCTGAAATAAGGCAGCGATTTTAATTTTAAAAATGCTCTTCTGAAATTTTTGAAAAATGAGTTTAGCTGTTATTCCTTGCCGACACAGATTTGTTAGTCGCTTACACCTTGTACTTACACTTTGGATCAACTTCCTTTGTGGCAGCCCAAGCTGCTCTTGAGTCATTTCAAGAGCTCTCGACGCGTTAACTGAATGATGGAAGTGAGAGAAGATTCTGCTACCTTTGACAAGCGTGCCAGCGATAAACGTTGACCTGAGTGCACTCCTGTCAGCTAAATTTATAGTATGTGCAGCGCATATTCTATTCGATGGAACATTTGACATACTTCTTACTGCCGCAACGATATTGTAAGCATTATCATTGACAATGCACGCGATTTTATTTGATATATCCCAATCTGCAACAATCAGTTGCAGATAATCGGCTTAATTTTCGGATGTGTGTCTTTCTTCACTTCCTGCGTACTAAGCGTCAATATATGCGGCTTGTATTGCTCGTCTATTAAATATGTATTCACATTTAGAAAATTATCCATGGCGCGAGAGGTCCAGCAGTCTGTATTCAATGCAACAAATTTACATTTCTGCAATATTGCAACTATTTTAAACTTAATACCATCATCGAGCGCGACTCCGAACGATTGTCTGACTCGAGAGGCATGTAAAACCAGGTTCGACAACTTCCATGAATTTATTGAATTCGCGGCTGGACGTAATAATTGAATGGCAGCCCATGGCATGCCACTAATATTGTACATTAGACCGACGCATTTTGTGTAAGACATTTCCAAAAAAATTTTATTTTTTTTTGACCGAACGTAGGGGTCGCGCATTGTCATATTTTTTCATATCTCTGGTGGTTACAGTCCGATTTTAAAGTTTGATATATCAATGTTTTTATCTCAAGGAGACCAATATGACCTCTTTAAAAATCATTGACCTCAGGTACACCGTTCTAGTACTTACCCTCCAGATCTCAGTTTCTACCATCCTAATGTACCATTCTAATATAAAAAAAAGCTCTTAAAATATCATTAATCTTTTGCCGAGAAAGTATATAGAAATTTCTAACGGAACTATTTTAAAAAAAATTTTTTAAATTTTTTTGTCGAACGCAGGTCTCCCTTTTTGCATTTTCATCATATCGTCGATATTAAAAGTCTGATCATATTGAATGACATATCGATGTTTTTGTTTAAAAGAGACCAATTATTTTTTTGCCAAAATAAAAAACAATATTCTTACAAGTCCTTGGAAGGCCTTAAATTGATTTTGAGGAACTTTAAAGCTCGTACCAGAATAAAAAATCCGTAATGCCATATTCTGGTACGAATATTCTGGTATACCAAACTTTAAAATCCGACTGTAAACACCAGAGATATAAAGAAATATGTTAATGCGCGACCCCTACGTTTGGTCCAAAAAAAAAAATTTTTTTTCGTAATTTTCTTGCACAAATGCGTCATATTCGCTGGTTTACGGCGCACTTTTGTTTTTTTGCATAAGAGGTGGTACGGTCTATTGTACATGCTTCTACAAGTTCACTAAGGTCTCGACTAATTGTTCGAATTTGCGTTGTCATACAAATTGAATGTGTTGTCGTGGACGCTGAGCTTCCCGACTGTTGGACCAAATATGTTTTCCTTACCCACCTTGGCGTTGAAGTCACCAAGCACGATTTATAAATCGTGACATATATGTCATGACGGGGGCAGCGCTCGTATGCGTCTTTAAAGCGCTCGTAAAAACTTTCTTTGGTCACATCCAGGCACGGATTTAGGTGGGATAAAAAAAATATTTCGAAGTAATCGACCTTAAAGTTTTAAAAAAGCATATTTGCAAGAAATCATGGTTATGCTTAAAATTTCTATTAAGTATAGGGCTAGAATTTATCTAGTAATGATCGCAATATTGTTATTGGATGTTGATAATGCATCAATAGGTGCACATTTCAATGCAACCAACTAATATTTGGAAAAAGTAGATACTGATTTGATAGCTGCTTTCTTCACTTATCGAATTCGTAAGAGATTTGGGAAGTGGATTTTCAGGGTTTGAGAATAGTGCTTAGTACGTGAGTCGATATATTTGCCAAGACTATTAGAGAAAAATATCTATATAAAATCAATTTGTCTAGTACTGATAGATTCAAATTCAGAACCTTATGCTTAAGTTGGTACACTAGCAATAGAATTGAGAAAAAGAATTGAAGCATATGGACACAGTACAAAACTATTTGGATTCTAGTGCAAATTAATGGATATTGAAAAGGAAAAATTAGAAGTGAGAGTAAAACTCATTTTTGAAGTATAACCAAATTATATTCAAATGGAATTACACTGTGAATTAAATCACATAATTTCTCTTATGAAACTTTCACCTGTAGGATCTCTCTGAGAGATGTTTTATTTATCATTAACTACCACTTTAAGACATATAGGTCAAAAGGAACACTTTTCTAACACCACTATTTTTGAAACTTTTAAAAATTTTTTGGTGGAAAGCGTAAGTTTTTTTTGCAAGTTTATTTTTTTTTTTTTTGCAAAGTTAAACACTCGCAAAAACATTAAAAATGATAAAAAAACTAAATAGGTACATATATTTAAAAAGCTCTATCTTCTAAGCTGTAAGTCGCACAAACAAGAGAGTCGGTTATAGTTTAAGTACCTTGAATGGATCCTTCTGGTGGTGTCATTTTTATAGTTCTTTTATGGAAAAAAAATTTTTTTTAAACCAACATTTACCATCATATTTTCAAAATCGGCGCAACAAATTTTTCACCATTTTAATATAACTAGTAAACCTGTTGCCCGAATTCGGGCAATTCAATAAAAATTAAATGTTAGCAACATTATAGACGCTTAATTTATGATATTCTATTCAAGCAGCTTTTTCCTCAATAACGATATATTCAGTCTCAATAATGATATAAAAGATCATCATCTGAATGCTTAAAACTTATGATCTGACACTCAAATTTTAAATTTAACTGTCAATATACAAAGACGGACTTACACTAATATAACTACCGAGATAAATATTATTGCTATTCAACAACATCGCTGCTTAACTTTAAAAGCTATAAAACATAACTAATTCAAATAAAAACGAATTATAAAATAGATTTTAGAAAAAAAATTACTACTAAGATATAATTAAAAAATTAATTAAAAATACTTTCAGAACACCTACAACATCAATTTATAGAATCATCCGATGAAAAAACGCCAAAAAACCCAAAAAAAAACAATTTTTTTGAAAACCGTTAAAATTTGACTGAGTTGTTTGCTCGGAAAGTGGAACTTTTGATTTTGGAACTGCATTTTTCGCACAATTGACATTTGAGGAATGCATAAAAGATAATTTTGGTTAAAAATTTTTAGTTTTGAAAAAAACTCAAATTCGATCAATTCATAACCTCTTCTCAAACTAAATTTCAAATCGATAAAATAACGGATTTTTGTACAAAAATTTTATTTCTGTTTTAAAAGGTTGGGAACCCCCTGAAGTGAAATCACAATTTTTAAAAGTGGTTTGCACAAAACCGGATTAAATGACATCTGAATAGATCAAATCGGTCTATTGGTCTGGGAGGAGTTGAAGTCACAAAAAAAACCTTAGCCTATTAATTATATAGCCATTCATTCAGGTTTACGCAAAGTTTTAAGTTCCAACGATTTGGATCTCCAACGATTGCTATTTTTAATGATTTTTTTTTTTAAATGCCTACTTAAGTTTTCCTATTTATGCATACAGAAAATTGTTTGTTTTGATATTAAAAAAGTTATTGTTCCATTTTTTTATAAATGCAGTAACTCTTTGGTTTGAAGTAAATCCTTCAAAGAGATCATCATAAACTGAAAAAGGTGAAAAAGTTGTTGCGCCGACTGTGGAAAATATGATGATAATTTCGGGATAAGAAAAAAAAAACATTTTTCCATAAAAGAACTACAAACAATTGACACCACCAAAGAGATCCATTGAAGGTACTTAAACTATACTTGAGTTTATTTTCTGTGCGAATTACTGTCTTTTTCCTTATAGAGTTGTTTGAAGACATGCATCTCCTTTTTTGTAAATTTTTATTGTTTTTGATCGTGTATAACTTTGCAAAAAAATTTTCGCAATAATAAAACACACAGAATAGGTCTGTTCTCGTACTTTTGTAGCAGAAATTAGCAAGTTAAAAAATTTGAGAGAGTAAGTAAAAAAAGTGCTCTCTTTGCGTGAAAAATTGCAAAAAAGATGGGAACTAGTTTTTTACAAAAAGTTGCAACTTTTGATGAAACTGCAGCAAACTGTTGGTGGCAGAATTACTATAGTTGATATCTAAGGAAGAAAATACGCATATCTTTAATTGGAAAAAATTATATTAAATATTCTTATATATTCTGGTTAATGTGTCGGTCGAACAATTAATTTCTAATTTTCTCGACATGTTGCTGCCTTTCTAATTTGACTTAATTTAATTATTTTATCAGCTGACATTGACTGACGCAACATAAGCTGTCAAAATATGGCACTTGCTAATTGCTGCGAATTTTACAACTCCAAATTTATGTAGCAGAAAATAGCAACATTTGACAAGCACTGGATTTTGAAAGCGAAAATGCTCTCTTTTGCGATTTTTTTGGGTACGGAAACAAGAAATCGCAGAAAATAGCACGAATTCGTACGAATGTTCAAGTACGGGAACAAACCTAATATGTTTTTAATGTGAATAAACTAACCTTCCAAGTTTCAAACAAATCGGAGGCACTAAGTTCAGATTTTGCTTAAAATTTATCAAAATGATATGGAATCACCGATATGTAACTGTGTAAAAAATAATATTTTGATCATTACAAGATTCGAGCTAAATGCTCTGACCTTGAGTGGCCCCGTGTCAATTGAGTCTTTAGATATTGAATTTTGCTGTGTTCTTGTGAAGTTTGATTCTTTGAGAATTTATATTACATGCTCGTATATTCCTCCTGCTTCTAATGTCGAGGTGTATGGGAAACATCTGTTGTCGATAAGTAAAATTTGCTCACAACTTTAGCCTCACGACCACATTTTAATAACTGGTGACTTCAACTTTCCTAACGTTTCTTGGAACCGATGTGCTGAAAATTCAGCAGTATTCCTGCCATCTTCAGAACATTGATCTGTTAACTCATTTTTAAATGAGCTTTCGAGTCAAGGACTTTTTCAAATCAACTATCACTATAATAGGAATAACCGTTTGTTAGACCTTATTTATTTTGATGATAGCAATATTGTTTCAGTTAATAGATCTGATCCGCTTGTATATCCTGAGGATTCACACCATCCGACTATTGAAATCACACTGAATTTTCCTAAACAATCTAAATCAAATCGTTTGAATCCTCCCACAGAGTTCAACTTTAAAAGAACAAATTATGTTATTTTAAGAAATAGTTTGTCAATTATTAACTGATCATCACAACTTAATATCAATACTACAAGAATATTGCCACAAGCCCTTGATTCTGCTGTGTTTGCCTTTAACAATACTCTTAATAATTGCTTTTTAACTTCAGTTCCTCAGAGAAAAGCCTCTCTAATATCTGATCCCACTTGGTATACCAAAGGACTGAAAAATCTGAGAAACTTAAAATCAAAATATTATAAAAAATATTTAAAATCTCATAATATTTGTGATTTTGCTTCTTATACCTCAACTAAATATAAGAACCGTCAATTATGTAGGCAAGCTTATAGCATATATTTAACAAAAGTCAAATTAAACATCAAGTCTGATGCAAAATCCTTTTGGAACTTCGTTAATACTAAACGTAAGATAAATTCATATCCATCTTTTATGAAATATAAAACATTTGAGTCGGATGTTGATATTACTATATGTAACCTTTTTGCAGATTTTTTTAAGACTACCTATTCATCTGCTTCTTACGATAGTTTAAATTATTCTTTAAATCTGCAACCTGGCGATATTTGTTCTCCAATAATTGATATTAACACTATTTCAACCTACTTGAAAAATCTTAAGACATCTTATAAAAGCGGTCCTGACAATATACCTTCTTGTATATTTTGCAGATTTTTTTAAGACTACCTATTCATCTGCTTCTTACGATAGTTTAAATTATTCTTTAAATCTGCAACCTGGCGATATTTGTTCTCCAATAATTGATATTAACACTGTTTCAACCTACTTGAAAAATCTTAAGACATCTTATAAAAGCGGTCCTGACAATATACCTTCTTGTATATTGAAATATTGCTGTGAAGAACTTGTAGTTCCAATAACTATGCTTTTTACTGCATCGTTGCAATCTTGCTATTTTCCAGCGGCATGGAAATCTTCTTTTATTATTCCGCTGCATAAATCTGGCAATAGGTCTTTGATAGACAACTATCGGGGAATTGCAAAGCTCAGCGCCCTTCCTAAGCTTTTTGAGGCTATTGTAACCTCACAACTATCACATAGCGTTAAATCTTTAATTTCTCCTTTTCAACATGGATTCTTATCTGGAAAATCTACTGTTACTAATCTTCTAGAATTTACATCTAAAACTATTGAGAATTTTGGAAAAGGTCTACAAACAGATGTTATTTATACAGACTTTAGTAAAGCCTTTGATGTTGTAAATCATAAGCTTTTAGTTATAAAACTGTCACTTCTTGGTTTTCCAACGCATTTAGTGCGGTGGATTGAATCATATTTATTAAATAGAACACAAAGCGTTATATTTAACCTCATAAAGTCAGATGAATTTCTTGTTACTTCTGGGGTACCTCAAGGAAGTCATCTTGGCCCTTTATTGTTTTTACTTTATGTAAATGATCTTCCATCTGTAGTAAAGCATAGCAATATCTTGCTATACGCTGATGATGTTAAACTTTTTCTGTCATACAAAGATGTGCAACACTCTTTATTGCTACAAACTGATCTTGACCATCTTTGTAACTGGTGCGAAATTAATTGCATGAAGCTCAACTTGGGGAAGTGCAAACAAATGACTTTTTCTCGAAGACAACCTTCTCGAACTAATTACAAAATAGGTGACTATACACTTGAGTTTTTGGAGGTTTTCGATGATCTCGGTGTAACTATGGACACCAAACTTCGCTTTCACATTCACATTAATAAAGCAATCAGCAGAGCTAATAGTACTCTAGGATTTATTAAACGATGGTCCAAAGAGTTTAATGATCCTTTTATAATTAAAACCTTATTCACATCGCTAGTAAGGCCCATTCTAGAATACGCGTCAATTGTTTGGTGCCCTCGTTATGGGTGTTACATTGATGATATAGAATCTGTTCAAAAGCAATTTCTTCTGTTTTGCTTACGTGATTTATATTTTAATTCAAACTTTAATTTACCTTCTTATGAATATCGATTACAGCTAATTAATCTGCCTTCTTTAAAAAATAGGAGAACTATGTTAAATGTTAGTTGGATTTTAAAACTCTTACATGGATATGTCGACAGTCCATATTTACTGAGTAAAATTTACTTTAATGTTCCTCTTCGACCTAGAAGATCTTTTGAGCTACTCTTTATGAACTTTTGTAGAACTAATTACTTACAAAATGAACCACTAAGAAGCGCTTGCGGTGATTTTAATTCCGTTTCAGATGTTATAACATTAAATGAATCCATGTACTCAATTAAACTTAAAATTTTAGATTATCTGCAGTATCGCCGCTGAGTCTGTACTAACACAATTTTCGCTTGGTGATGGATACAAAACTACATATAATCTGAATGGACCTGAACCTGTTTGGACCTCCTTACTTAATCTAATCGAACATGCTTGGTGAATGTCAACTCATCTTTCGGCCGTTCCATGCTGGTTGTATATTTTTTCTTCAAACATGCTAGAACGATTTGTATTGTATTTAAAATAATATAACTGGCCAATGACACCTTGTTGTCTAGTGCCTGCGTTCGCAACCATTTCTTGTTAAAGAATGAAATTGGTGTGGTGTATTAGACCTAGTTTGTCGAAATACCACCTTGCTTAGAAGAACGATTTATATTATATATATACATATGCTTATCAGTGTGGCGTACAGACCTTGTTTGTCTTGTTACCTCCCACCGTTCTATGCCGACACCAAGCTATTTTAAGTGTGGGTGGATATAACCTTATTTGCCTTGTTACCACAATGTTCTTTGCTGTCTAATATTCTTATAATCTCTTATAATTTATGTGTACATATTTAAACGTATTTTTTAAATTTAAATTGTATGTACATTTTCAATTGTATTTCTATAAATATGTAAATTTTGTATAATGCTAAAAAGTCTAACAAGGCTTAGCAAATAAATAAATAATAATAATAATAATATTGAAATATTGCTGTGAAGAACTTGTAGTTCCAATTACTATGCTTTTTACTGCATCGTTGCAATCTTGCTTTTTTCCAGTGGCATGGATCTTCTTTTATTATTCCGCTGCATAAATCTGGCAATAGATCTTTGATAGACAACTATCGGGGAATTGCAAAGCTCAGCGCCCTTCCTAAGCTTTTTGAGGCTATTGTAACCTCACAATTATCACATAGCGTTAAATCTCTAATATCTCCATTTCAACATGGATTCTTATCTGGAAAACCTACTGTCACTAATCTCCTAGAATTTACATCTAAGACTATTGAGAATTTTGGAAAAGGTCTACAAACAGATGTTATTTATACAGACTTTAGTAAAGCCTTTGATGTTGTAAATCATAAGCTTTTAGTTATAAAACTATCACTTCTTGGTTTTCCAACGCATTTAGTGCGGTGGATTGAATCATATTTATTAAATAGAACACAAAGCGTAATATTTAACCTCATAAAGTCAGATGAGTTTCTTGTTACTTCTGGGGTACCTCAAGGAAGTCATCTTGGTCCTTTATTGTTTTTACTTTATGTAAATGATCTTCCATCTGTAGTAAAGCATAGCAATATCTTGCTATACGCTGATGATGTTAAACTTCTTCTGTCATACAAAGATGTGCAATAGGCCGTATCGAAAAATTTACATCGTATTTTTAGAGGTCTCAAAAGTTGCATAGGCTTGTCAAGATCACCCAAAAAAAATTTTATAAAAAATAGAGGACATCTTCCTGCCCCGCAAGGAATAAGTTGTTTTTTGGGAAAAACAATAAAAAATAACGATCTTAAAATGCTTTGATGTTTTTAAGAAAATCCACACATGTCTTAAAGCAAAAGTAATAATGCAGCTTAACTAACAATTTCTTGCCACACACGGTGCTACTCATGATTTTTACCAACAGTATCCTGTATGAAGGATATTCGAAGCGAAAGTTGTACTTGGGATAGCACAAGACGTTTGATTGCAAGCATTGGTTATAAATTTTGGTGGTACTGTTTATAGTGTTGATGTATTCCATAAATAACATGAATTAATAATTTGCATAGTTTTTCCATTTGTATTCTCTTGTTTTAGAGAAATGTATACTAGAACGCAATTTTTTAACTTTTTCAAAAAAATGAATAAAATACTTTATGACAAGTGATTCAGAAGTGGTGTCGAAGATAATCTTTCCAATTTGAGTTTTTTGAAAATTTCTGAATTTCTGATACTGCCCAAACATTTTTATTTAAATATCAGTTTAAGACCACGATTTTATTTTCTATTTCGATATTTTAAAAAAAGTTATTTCCTAGCATCAAATTTCTCAATTAGAGTTATGTCCCCTTTATGGTTATAATTTCATTTAAACACATTTTAAAAACAATTGTTTAGTCTTTTGAGACCGACTGAATGGCATAAAATGTATTTTAACGATATTATAACCATAAAGAAGATATAACTCAAATTGAGAAATTTTATGGTACGAAGTAAAATTTTTTTAAGTATTAAAATATAAAAAAAAATCGTGGTCTAAGCCTGGCATATAAAATACATATTTTAAGGTAGGGTCATGTACAGAAATATTTGAAAAATCCAAATTGAGAAAATTATCTTCGACACCACTTCTTATGCCGGTGATATAAAATCTAATATAATTTTTTTTGAAAAAGTTAAAAAATTGCGTTCTAGTATACATTTCTCTAAACAAAGAGAATTGATATGCAAAAACTAAGCAAATTATTAATTCATCATATTTAAGAAATACGCCAACACTATAATCAAAGCCATCAAAATTTAGACTCAATGGTTACAATCAAAAGTTATGTGCCATCTCGATTATAACTTTCGCTTCGAATATCCTGCAAACAGGATACTGTAGGTAAAAATTGTGAGTAACATCGTGTTCGGTAAAATATTGCTAGTTAAACTGCATTTAAATTTTTTTCTTTAGACAAATATAGTTTTTTTTACAAAAATTAAAGCATTTTAAGATCGTTATTTTTTACTGTTTTTCTCAAAAAACAACTTTGTCCTTGCGGGGCAGGAAGATGTCCTTTTATTTTCATAAAATTTTTTTTGGTAGATCTTGACAACCACATGCAACTTTTGAGACCTCTAAAAAAGTGAAATTCGAAAAATATGTAATTCGATACGCCCTAATGTGCAAGACTCTTTATTGCTACAAACTGATCTTGACCATCTTTGTAACTGGTGCTAAATTAATTGCATGAAGCTCAACTTGGGGAAGTGCAAACAAATGACTTTTTCTCGAAGACAACCTTCTCGAACTAATTACAATATAGGTGACTATACACTTGAGTTTTTAGAGGTTTTCGATGATCTCGGAGTAACTATGGACACCAAACTTCGCTTTCACATTCACATTAATAAAGCAATCAGCAGAGCTAATAGTACTCTAGGATTTATTAAACGTTGGTCTAAAGAGTTTAATGATCCTTTTATAACTAAAACCTTGTTCACATCGCTAGTAAGGCCCATTCTAGAATACGCGTCAATTGTTTGGTGCCCTCGTTATGGGTGTTACATTGACGATATAGAATCTGTTCAAAAGCAATTTCTTCTGTTCTGCTTACGTGATCTATATTTTAATTCAAACTTGAATTTACCTTCTTATGAATATCGATTACAGCTAATAAATCTGCCTTCTTTAAAAAATAGGAGAACTATGCTAAATGTTAGTTGGATTTTAAAACTCTTACATGGATATGTCGACAGTCCATATTTACTGAGTAAAATTTACTTTAATGTTCCTCTTCGACCTAGAAGATCTATTGAGCTACTTTTTATGAACTTTTGTAGAACTAATTACTTACGAAATGAACCACTAAGAAGCGCTTGCGGTGATTTTAATTCCGTTTCAGATGTTATAACATTAAATGAATCCATGTACTCAATTAAACTTAAAATTTTAGATTATCTGCAGTATCGCCGCTGAGTCTGTTCTAACACAATTTTATCTTGATGATGGATACAAAACTACATATAATCTGAATGGACCTGAACCTGTTTGGACCTCCGCACTTAATCTAATCAAGCATGCTTGGTGAATGTCAACTCTTCTTTCGGCCGTTCCAAGCTGGTTGTATATTTTTTCTTCAACCATGCTTGAACGATTTGTATTGTATATATAATAATATAACTGGCCAATGACACCTTGTTGTCTTACTGCCTGCGTTCGCAACCATTTCTTGTTATAGAATGAAAATGGTGTGGTGTATTTGACCTAGTTTGTCGAAGTACCACCTTGCTTGGAAGAACGATTTATATTATATATATACATATGCTTATCACACAAGTTCTTTGCTGTGTAATATTCTTATAATAACTTATAATTTAAATGTACATATTTTAACGTTAATTTTAAACTGTATGTATAATTTCAATTGTATTTATATAAATGTTTAAATTTTGTATAATGCTAAAAAGCCTAGGAAGGCTTAGCAAATAAATAAATAATAATAATAATATCAATCAGTTGTAGGCAACATCCCAATTAAGAATCCAGATCCAGACATTCCAGGTGCATATCCGTAAATCATTATCAGTTTTTCGTTTGCGGTAGTCGTCATCAGATTTGGGGATTATTATTTTAAACCCCGAACCCCCCCTTTTGTTGCGCTTATGGAAATAGATGTGCACTGAAAATGGTAGAAATGGTTCCCCTTTCCCCCATAGGAACGCCGCTAATAGATTTATTGCACAATATCCTTGAAATAAAGATGCATTAATTTTAATAATTTATAAGGTGCAGCGATCGGTAATTTCCACAACGCTTCAATTGCTAACAATAAAAAGCTTTTTATCCACAGGACGATATCAACAATCGGTGACTCAACTCAAATAAAATTGTTTAAAATACTGGCTGTTTCTAACCACTAGTTTTAAATAAGTAAAAATAGTCTAAAGTCGGTCAAACCCGACTATGGAATAGCCTAAACTTCCTAAAATAATTAAATATATATTAAAATTTTTCAACAAAATCTATGCATTATTCATTAAATAATACCGGTTAAACTAATGTGGGTTATGTGGTAGATGGGCGTATTCATGGGTTGATGACACTCATTTTTATGCTCACCTTAGTTTGGATATAAAATGCTGCCATACCACGTTTTATCTCTTAAAATCAAATATGAACTTTTTAATAGTATTTTTAATATTGTGGGTTGTATCGAAGGTATATTCCAAAATACATTTTGGAAATGCAATAGTTTTCCAATCCACATATTATGAAAAATTGTATGTGGGTTGGACCACTGCTGCATATCCATAATGTACTTTTTTAAAAGAGGCAAAGTGAAACAATTTGCTTAACTGTTTCAATAACGCCAAAATCTTAAGAAACTCATTATTATACCAAAATATTTTTTTTAAATTTTATCCGAAAACAAATATTTTTAGATTGAACTTTGACTCTGAGGGTCTGAATTTACCCCTTCGAACTTCCATATAAATTTTTTTGTGAATGGTTGTTAAAGCAAATTTTCTAAAAATTTTTGATTTAAAGTTGTTGGCAAGAATTAATGGAAGTCTGAATTGTTTTTTATGTATTTTAAATGCTTTATGCTTTTAGCTATTGCAGTTATTTCAATATCTTCGAAGAAACACCTCGTGTTGAAGTCGTTGCGAAGTCCTTACATAGCCTTGCTTAGAGTTACCAATACGGAGCACAGTTTCTTCTCGGAACTCATCTTGAGTTTGTTTCTTTTCGGGCTCAATGAAGTTATTTCTTCTGATATTTTTTTTTTTTTTTGGCACTTTGATTTTTAAATTTTTTATTTAAACTCTTGCACAGTTGAACGGAGCATAGTTTCTTCTCGAAACTCATCTTGAGTTTGTTTCTTTTCGGGCTCAATGAAGTTATTTCTTCTGATATTTTTTTTTTTTTTTGGCACTTAGATTTTTAAATTTTTTATTTGAACTCTTGATACTGTATTTCATATGCATTCTTTAAGCAATATTCCATGATAAGAATTCTTTAAGAGCTTAAATCTTAACATTCTAGACATTCCATTTTCAACGCATCAGCCTTTCATTCTACCCTCCTCCTCAATTTAGATTTTGGTCAGACTTATAAAAATGTATCATTTTATGAAATTAAACAAAAATTTGTGCAAACATTTTTTCATGTTTTTTTTTAAGTTTTTACGTAACATTCAAATTAAGTCAAAATTAAGGAAAATACAAAATTGCTTAACTGTTGAAAAATCTAAGATTCAAAGATTCACGAATTTTTGAAAAGACAATAGAAACTTTTTCTATTGATTATTAAGTATTTTAATATAGCTTTTTGTCATGTTTTTCATGGAACATATTTGCCCAGGGTTTTGGCAGATATTGATTTATTCGAATGCAATTGAATGAAAAATAATGCACCTTAACAATCCTTAAGATATTAAATCCAAAAAGTCTGCAAACAGCAAAAAAATTCCCGACAATGTCGGAGTAAATAAAACCTTACTTATTGTGTTAAGGCTAATCACAATTACTCACACATACATAGTATGAATGATCAGATACACAAACGCTGACTTTTCAGAAAGACTTTCGTTAAATTGACACAATTGTGGAATTTTTATACAACCTACGAACGCTGCTGATTTTCATGACTTCAACAGCGAAACAACCACATCAATGCACAGACATAAATAAATATGTGTTATACAACGACGTAACAAACACACACTTGCGTTACGTTACGTTACGTTACTTTACTTTATGCAATGTAATGCAATGCAATGCTGTGCATTGCAACGTTAAATCGTTTATTTTCAGTTTTAAGCACAAAATGAAGTCGTCGCAATAAAATGGCGCGTACTTCCGGTTTAACGACAAACTGCTGGCTGTTGTTGCCACCGCGCGGCAATCAATGTGTCAAAATGTGATTTTACGAAATTACGTATGCGACGTGACTGTCAGTGTGTTTGTGTGAGTGCTTGTATATGTTTGTATGTGTGTGTGTGTGTGTGTGTGTGTGGATGGGCGTGAATGCACGTAAATTAAATTACTTTAACGTACATAACATTATGTTACGTTGCGTTGTTACAGCTGCCTTTACCGTTGTTGATATGCAAATTATTACAACAAATATCTGTAAATTGTTACAGCCGGCGCGCGTTTGTTCACATAATGAACGTAACCGCAAAAAAAAAAGAGAGAATAACAGCTGGCGTTTGAACTTTGACTTTACATTGATTGATTTCGAGGTTTTTGCTTGACTGCAGTCAAGTTTTAAGCCATTTAAATGCTCAGCGAGTTATGATTCAATTGATTTTTTGAATTAATGCAAAGATTTTTTGAAAATTAATACTTATTTTAGTTATTTTCTTTCAAAAATATGAAACTGTTATTTGCATTTCTGGGCACTTCTAGAATCTAAAAGATCTCTTCAAAAATTTGTGCATTTGAACTTTTAACATTATGTCGAAGGTTTTTTTGCTTAATTTAACAAATTGTTATTTCATTCACGTCCATTCTGTTCTCAAGCTTATTATTGCCTTTTTACTCGCTACTTCTTTTCGAAAAATACTTCATATCCTTTTTGCCATTCTTATGCATGCAATAAAATGATAACTTCAACTTGTCAATCATACAAATTGTCGATATTTATCGGTTTCTCTTTTTATATGTTTGCTTGCTATGTATTGCTATGAGCGCTTTTGTATTGGTATTGGTTGTTCTGATTTTAACCGCCAATAAATTGCGTATCAATTTATTTTCTTTCTTTTTATAGTTCTTTTGTTATTTCTTTGTCCTTTTATCGGGTAATTTTCTTTTTTATATTCGAGTCATGAAAATTATTTGTCATGTCAGTGTTGGTTAAAATCGTTATCGTTACAGTTGCAATCGACTGCAAAGGATTCTTTTATATAAAGGAATTTCGGAAGTGGCAATTATTTCGGTACAAAGATCAGAAGTATTTAAGTCGTAATATTAAAATAGTCATAATATAAGTACACTCAGAAAAATATCAACTGTAATATTAACAGTCGGCCGCTGTTATTTCAAAACACTGTTCGATTGAATGATATGCGTTTAAGTAAACAATTTTCTTTGTTGAATGAACGTTTCAAAGTATTTTTGTGCTGTAAAAATTATCATTTGATATATTTTTGTGCTTATATTGAATTATCAATTTGTTCTAAGCAATAGTTTTTATATGTGTTTTGCTATATTTATATTATCGTTGCCAGTAGCTCAGTGGATGTGCACAAGACTGTCATGCGGCAGACGTGGGTTCGAACCCTAGCTGTGTTAGTATCAAAAATTGTAATTTAATAATTGAAATAATAATAATTCTGTTTCATTAATTGTTTAGTCAAAAATAACCTTCAAAATAATATGCTTACAATCTTGCAAAAAAAAAAAAAAAATGCAAATTTAATTTTTTATTTAAAAAAATATTTTAAATAAAAAAAAAATTTTTTATTGGTCTTGCCGGATTTGAACCGTGGTCACTCGAGTACTAAATAAGTTTTTATACGGGTTTCGTGTTCTATAGACCAACAGTCAACCGACTGTTGATTTGAAAGTATCATTTGTTGGATGGTATTTAACAGTGAAATCTGTTATTTCAATCCATGATTTGTTTGATAAAACAGCATTTTTTCCCTGAGTGTACTAAGTTCAAAATGTGACTTTAAAGTTAGCACATAATAACTTTAATTTTTGAATCTATTATTTTACATACAAAATAAAAAACTGTTTCCGAAAAATATAATGAAAAAATATTCAAAATAAATATTAATTATTTTATTTGTCCTTGTTCCCTGTTGTTCCAATCAGCAAGTTTTTATTGTTTCATAGCCTTCAGTTTAGCTTTAAACAACCATTGTTAGTTTTTTTTTCTAAAACAAAATATCTAAACGATTAAAAATTTCTCTATTTTTTATTTTTTTTTTTTTTAATATCTTTTGTTAATGACTTTAATTGCTGTGGCTAATTTTTTTATTTGCTATTCGATATTAATTGCATTCCACAAATAAATATGTAAATATTTGTTTGTATTTAGATAATATTTATTTGCATACAAAAGAACAATTTTATTAGTTTTCATACAAATTAGGATTTTCTATAGCCATTGTTTGCCAAATACAACAATAGCAAAAAAAAAAATTGAAATTAAAATCAACAAAAAATAATTATTTTGATAAAACATATTTTATTTAAATTTTTTTCATATACAAAATTTGTTTAGCTGGAATTTAATAAAATTTTAAATAAATTTTTTATTGCATTTCTATGTTTCGACAAACAATAGGTAAAATTAATATATTTGTGAAGCTATTTATAAAAATTACCAGCGAGAATTTTTTATTTTTATAAAATAAAATCTATAAGAAATAAATAATTTTAAAAATTAAAGTTTAATTTTTTTTACATACTGCTAACTACAATGCAAATAAATTGAGTGTCGGGACAACTCTTACGAAAAGTTGAACCTAAGTAATTTTTTAAGTTGACTAGCGGATGTAACCCGGTGCTACTCGGGGTTGTGCCTTGAGCACAGAAAAAGGACGATTTTCAAAACGGTTCTCATTTAAACATTTTTTAAATTCTCAATTAAATTTTAAAATTTTTTTAAATTATCGTTTTTTTGGGGTTTTTCCCCCTCCTTCCGTTGAAAGTGTTTAGTCAAATTTCCGTAAAACTGTACCTGCCAGACATGATGATATCTTCAACGTCTCGATCTGACGTATGGTATCTGAGGAAAATGGTCACACACACTCAGAAAAAAAAATTCTTTCTCCGGTGAAAAATTTATCTATATTCGATAATAGCAATTTTCTTCTTCAAATAAAATTTTCTTCAATTACACTTTCACTTCTAGGAAATGGAAATATTTTAATGTCTCTTAGGCCCGTTAACTGATCTCCGAAGTTTAAATTCCTTAAACTCAGATTTCGTACCTAAACAGAGCTTAAATTTTGAACATAGTTAAAATTATTTTCGTAACTCATCTCATTTTTATCGGCGGTTTACTTAAACTCTGTTTAAAAATTTAAACTGAAATTAAAAAAAATATTTGAGCGGCACTGCAGTAAAAATTCTAAGACTTTGACATAGAACATCAAAATATTTCAAACATTTTTGATAAAATAATGCAAATTGTCAGTTTCATTGGAATATTTTTTTTTTTTTTTTCAAAACTTGAAATATGCAAAGAAGTAAAATATAAGGAAGTGCTGTAGTTGAACAAAAGTGCGGCACCTCTCATATTTGTGTTGGTTCTCAAAATACATTAACATCCAGAAAGGGCCGTATTTGGTGGCATCGTTAAAAAAGGGCCAACTTTTCAGATTTCGGAAACTTGAACAACGTGAGTGTTCAATATGTGATCAAGTATAAAGCAATCGCTATCTTATTTGTTTTGTTCATTAAAATACTATATTGTACTACTTTACTATTTCCACACCACCTTTGAGGTACACAATTTGGTGGTTTCAGATTTTTTTTCTAGGTGTTCGGTTCCCGTTCGATTCGGTTTCACTCTAAAGCTGAGAATAAAATTAGCAAATAATATAAAAAGTTATTAATTTTCAAAAAAAATAATAATATGTTTATGCACTTCTTTTATATTCAATCATTCAATCATTTAAAAAACGCGCCCTAAAAATGTGTGAAATTATGGAAAATGAATGCACCTATGGAGAAATGTTTGTACTTTGACAATTCGATATTCCAATCGTGTATTTGTTGGGATATCGAACTGTCAAAAACACCCTTCGTCTCGCTCATCACATGCCGCATCACACGTACACTGTATGTGAGAAGAACACCATTTCCTTATATTTTACTTCTTTGGAAATATGTTTTGTTTTTTTTTGTTGTTTTGAATTTTTTGAAGTATGATTCTTTATTTTTTATTTTTTGTTTATTATTGAGAATATTTCCAATGTTCTCAGAGAACTTTTGACAAAATCTAAGTTTAAATTTTTTAAACCTTGAATTTCTGTGTTTAAATTTAAACTTGCCTCACCAAGTTAAACTTAGATTTTTTGAGATGAGGTATCGGCGTTCAAATTTAAACTGAGGTTAAGAAATTTTAAACTTTGTTTAAGCTAAACTTTGTTTAAAATTGAGATCAGTTAACGGGCCTTATAATGATAAATGGGCATTTTTACGTGTGGCGCACGGACATTCGTACGATTTTTTCTCCCTTTATTTACCTCGGAATTTCAGAATGGGCTTTTGGTGGTTATTCTTTACATGCCCCATTTCAGAAACACTAAAAATGTTTGTTCTTGATGGCTTCATTCGAAAGTTATTTCACTTTTTGTCTAGCGTGGCGCACGGACATTTTTAAGACATGACTTTTAAGGTTGTGTTACATTTTTCAAAATTTCAGCTAATTGGTGTACTTTTTAAAAATTTTGAGTACGCAACCTGATGTATTAAGGTTTACACAATAACATGGTACTCATCTTTTTAACAAAAAGTGATATTTACGGAAGTTATAACTGTTTAACCAGCGTGACGTTACGGACACAAAATCGTGTTGCACGGAAAAAGTACGATTTTGTATACAAATTTGTTGCTTTAAAACAAAATAGATTTTATCTTTAAGTTTAAAATAAAATATTGTATTTCTTACGTTCATCTAAGAATTCAACAGTTGCGGGTTGCAACAATTTAACAGATGCAGGTTTCAAAAAAATGCATCTTTAAAAATTACAAATTGATTTATGAGTTTGAACCCGCATGCTGCCGAACTACAATAGAGCACCCATTCTTAACACGGATATCATGCATCTTGTGCAGATGCATTTTGCACTCCATTTAACATGGCTTCAGCGTTTAAGTAGCTGATCGATACTGCTGTCTTTATCAATGAAAACAACATTTACGTTTGAACAGTATAGTAACATGAGTTAAGTCGTTGGCAGTTCTTATTTTCTGTTGTTATTTTCCACCACACCGCTCTTTTGATGGTTATTTTGTTAAAGAGCATTTTCTATGTCAGAATTCATGAAATTATGGACACAAAAATTGAACAACATGAGTATAACTACAGCGTTATATTATCTTATAGTGCCTCCTCACTTGGAGGACGCAAGTCAAGTTTGGTCCCCAAGTTGCAATGTGCATGTTGAACGAATAGAGAAGATCCAAAAACGTTTTGATCTGTTTGCTCTAAGGGGCTTGCAACAGGAGGAACTGCCATTTTAAGCCTTCCTCCTTATGAGGATCGTTTAAAACTATTAAGAATGTAGTCACTAAGTGAGCGAAGGAGGTCCGCAGATATCATATATTTACACCAACTCATGACCGGTGTTTTCGATTCTCCGGAAATTCCATCTCTGATTAATTTCAACTCTAACCGTAGAAGCAGTAGAAACGCTAACACTTTAATTTATTTACCTTTTAGTTGAACGAACTATATGTTAACCGCATGAGTACCTATGTTAACATCTGTTTTTGATGTTAACTTGTCAAAAGATCAACTCAAAAGTAGACTAAAAGCTATTCTGTAATAAGATTTATGTATGCATGGTTAGTAGTACCATCCTATATTGTTCCTGAGCCTAACCTTAACTTTGGTGGATAAATTGTTTCCACATTAACTTTTTCTTGAGCCACTGGAATCCGTATCATTAAATTTTTATCAATCAATTAATGTTTTGTTCGGTTTGCTTTTAGGGGCTGAAGTAGAACTGAAATTTTAAAACTTCCTCCTTATGAATTTCTTTTAAAATTAATAAGACTATAATAAATTAATAGCTAAGAAGGTTTGCCTTTAACCCAACCCAAATTTGGTACTCAAATTTTTTCCACATTAACATGGTTTGAGTGAGTGGTGTCCAAAACATTACATTTTTTTGATGAAATGGGACATGACTTTAATGGGTTAACGTTAAAGTCAGTGATAGCTTAACTCTATTGTTATTGCATGTAACTCAACAGCTACGCCACAAGAAAGATATAGGATATGAGAAATACATTGTCTGTAGTTATTCATTGTTTCATGTTGGTTGATCAACTGAAAACAACTCATATGAAAAATATATACAAGGTTTGTCCGTGCGTCACGGCTCTAAAATGGTTTCTGTGCGTCTAATCAAAAAAATTGTTAAAACCAAAAATCTTCAGTACAAAAAGTTGGCTTTTCTATAGAACAACAAGTGTGATTTTTTCGTGACGCACGGACACTTTTTCTTTACAAGGTTTTTATTTTAAGTTGAAATTAACCAATAAGAGAATATGACCAAGAGATAAGTCCACTATATTCTTTAGGAATTTTTACATAAATTCTCATTTTTAGTTTTCAAATTACTCACCAATCCTTTGTTTGACATGTATTACAAATTAAGTTGTTTAAAACAAAAAATTTTCATTTGATGACTTCACTGGACATTAACGCTTATTACTTTTGTGTTGGAATTTCCCCATTATGTTTTATTACATGTTCATCAATTTCAGAGTGTCACCGTTCGTTGTATATACATAGTTCATATATTAACCTAAATTGATTATCATGCACTCATGGTATTCCGAGAAACTTTTTTCTGAGTGCAGTTTGAAAAATCAGTTCGAAAAATGCGTTCAAAGTTTTTCTTAGCATCCATTTGATATACAATTTTATCAATTTTTAAGCATCGATTCGATTTTGGATTATCTTCGTTTAACTTCGGTTTTGGTCGATACTGTTCGGTAAATTTTTTTTCATCTTTATATAGCTTCTACTCGTATTCGTTAAATTTATTTTTTTTCGTTCGTCTTTGGTTCCTGGCTTCGTTTGCTTTCGGCTAATTCCTTGATTTTTGTCGAAAGAACTTTTAAAAGCATAGGATCTATTTCAGTAACAGATACAAAAGCCTACCAAGTTTCATCAATATTGGTTCATTCGTTTTGACGGGAATGAACCAAACGATTGAATGAATGATCAAGCGCCCTCTCACGGAAGTTTTCTGGAATTAAAATAGCCTCAATTCTGTGGCAGGGTCAGGTTATTTCACGTACCAAATTTTAGTAAAGTCGATCAAGTCATTTGAGAGTTATTGAGTCTTAACAATGCACTAATTAAAGGGCCTTCTTACGTCTAAATTTCATTGAAATTTGTTAAGTCGTTTAAGAGTTATTGAGTTTTTAAAATGTCCTACTTAAAGTGCCCTCTTACGGAACTCTTTGGGATTTTTTATAGCCTATGTTTTATTTTGGGAGCAGTTGAACCTTCAGGCCAAATTTAATTGAAATCATTCCAGGTGTTAAGGAGTTATTTAAGAGTGCCACGCCAACATACTTCCGCCCAATTTTTTAACTATCTTTATCTTGTGTGCAGTTGAACCTTCATACCAAATTTCATTGAAATTGATCCAGGAGTTTAGTGGTAATTGAGTCTTTAGAATGCTCTACTTAAAGCGCCCTCTTACGGAACTCTTTGGTATTTTTTATAGCCTATGTTATCTTGGGCGTAGTCGAACCTTCATACCAAATTTCATTGAAATCGGTTCAGGCGTTTAGAATTTATTATAGAGTGCCACGCCCTCATACTTCCGAACACTTTTTTACACCCTCTATGTTCTTTCTTTCTATGGAAGGCACTCGGTGTCCAAATTTCAGCTCAATCGGATAAACGGTGCGCGAGCCTATGGAACAGACAGACAAACATTTGATTTTATATATTAGATTATAAATATGTACTTGTAGTCCAAACATAGGTATATTTTTTTAATAATTTTATTACATGATTTTTTTTTTTTGAAAATAAAGAAAAAATTGTCTTATCCAAAAAATCATCACACTAACTGGTTTTGTGTTTTTGTTTTTTCACTTTGATGGTTTGATGGAAATTTCAAACGTTTCAAACGTTTAATCGATTTAGATGGTGATGCTGATATTAAGGGTGGTATAAATATAAATTACTTGTTTTGTAGGTGTTATGAGTTAAATGGCTTGCCCATATAACGTTTGTGTTCAGTATTCAATACAACTCAATCATGAATAGAGTAACTCCTGAATAACGTTTATAAATTGTGGAAACTTACTACCAAAATCAGTCATCAGTTAAAGAATGTTATAGAGCTATTCAACATTATTTTATCATTCGTAACACCATCACCAAATCATCGCCATTACTTTCTTTGGGGATATGTTATTTTCAAAACTATTGATGTTTTGAAAACCAACATAACTCGTGTTGTGCAAGAAATACAGGCCGATGTGCTCGAAAGAGTTGTCGAAAATTGAACCCACAGAATGTACCATTTAAGAACTAGTCGTGGGTCATTCGTTGTAAGCCAAAAAATACGCCTCTTTGTTGCCCAGTAGACCGTCTCGCCTTATAGGCGAAAAAAAAAATGTCGCCACACACCATCTAATCTGAAGCATTATTGAAAGGAGGTTTCGAAAAAAAAATTTTTTTTTTTTTTACCGAACGTAGGGGTTGCGCATCGGAATATTTCTTTATAACTTCGTTATTTACCGTCCGATCTTAAAGAATTTTTTGTTTTTGTTTTTGTCTCAGGAAGACCTATTTTTTGTCTCTAGAACTCATTGACCTCAGTTGACCCCTTATAGTACTATAGACCCACCGGACCTCAGTTTCTACCATCTTAACGTGCCATTTTGGTTTCAGAAATGGAAAGCCCATAAAAAAATCATTAAACTTTCATGAAAGAAATTTTTCGCTGTTTTCACTAGAAATATTTTAAAAATTGTTTTATTTAATGTTTTTGCAAATTTTAAATTTTTTGTCAAATCGTATTATTTTTATAAAATATCCACCGACAACGTTCTTACACCGAGAAAAAAAACCATAGTAAAATTATCTAAGTTGGCTTTTGTAAATAATAAATGTACTGAATGAAATAACTATCTATAATAACAAAAGTTTTTGTGTGAGCTGAAAATGGTTTTAAAATGAAAAATTTGTTAATTTATACAAAAAACAAAATTTTTAAATTCACAAAGCACAACTTTGTAAAAGTAACTAAATTCATGTATAAAGTACTCAAAGTATGGCTGGTAGCTAAAAAAGAAAATTACACAAACACTGCGAACAAGGAAGATGCAAATAGTTATCAATCAATACATTTTTTTCCATTTTTCAATGTTAATCATCGGAATGTATAGATAATACTTCCCAATCAATTGTATTACTTCCCAAGAGTGCAATTCTACTAGTGAAAATCTGCTTACAACTAATAGTTTTCACCATTAATTCACCATAAATATAAAATTCGATAAATAAGCAGATTAAACTTTGTTGTCATATCCAAGAACTTTGTAGGCTTAAAACAGACCAAGCCCTTAGGTAAACTAACATGGTTTTTTTTTGTTAATTTTTCTTAAGTTTTTTTCTAGGTGTATCCGAATCTTTCTGCAATTGTTGCCGTTATTTTAAACTTCGACAAACCTTTAACATTAACAGCACGATCTTAAAGAATAGTCCAGAAAGTTTAATACGAAGGAAGTTAATGCAGGCTTTAATTGCATTAGTTAAGAATTATACATTAAGATGCTTTTTTCGGATGTGAACGTTTTCGGTGGATATTTTATAAAAATAATACGATATGACAAAACATTTAAAAATTTGCAAAAAAAATTACAACAAAAATTTTTCATATTTCTAGCGGAAATAGCGAAAAATTCTTGTGTAAAAGATTAATGATTTTTTAAGGACTTTCTAATTCTGATACTAAAATGGTACGTTAAGATGGTAGAAACTGGGGTTCAGTGGGTCACTACTATAAGGGGTCAGCTGAGGTCAATGAGTTTCAGAAAGCAATAATAGGTCTTCCTAAGACAAAAACAAAAACATATCATTCTTTAAGATCGGACAGTAAATAACGAAGTTATACAGAAATATGTCGATGCGCGACCCATACGTTCGGTCAAAAAAAAAAAAAAAATATTTTTCGAAACTTTCTTTCAATAACGCTTTAGAATAGCTGGTGTGCGGCGAAATTTATTTTTTCGATACGGTCTATTGCCCAGTTCACATCTGTGAACGAAAGACTCGTCACAATCCGCATCAAAGCGAGATTCTTCCACATAAGCCTAATTGCGGGCACGCCCGACGAAGAAAGATATTGGAGCTCCTTATTATTAAATCTAATTTTTTTTCAAATTTATTTTTTTTTTAAATTTTTTCCCCGATTTTCCGCAAAATATGCAAAATGTGGCAGTTGAAAGCTATTTGAATAAAAACTTTAACTATTTCTAAATACAGAACAGTTTGAAATTTCATGTTTCAAAAAAATTACTTAAATTCACTTAAAATATATGCTTAAACATTGTGTTTTTTGACGTAGAATTACGTCTTACAGCGCGGTTTGTATGGGGTCGTTTTAACAGATTTTTTGAAGGTCATGCAACATTTTTGGCTAATACTTTGGGGTATACCTACAGCCTTTAATACTTATCGTTCAAAGATAATATATATACTTAAATATTAGATATATCCCGCGCTGAATGAATATCCAATTTTGGATTTTGTCACTATTATATTAATGTCACAAAATAGTAAAATATAAGAAGAAAAATTAATGTTTTTATATAAGAAAGTCGATCATCAGCTGCTTATAATGTACCTGATGTGACTGCTGCATTCTTTGTTTTTGTTTCGTTGTTTATGCTTGTATTGTTTTTATTTTGCACGAACTGATTTGTACGTACTAGAGCTTCAGCTCAAACTTCAGCTCTATGGCCAAGCGGATGCAGTGGGATTATCCAAGGTCACAGGTGGGTCATTAGCACATTTATGGGTTCCATGGAACATTTGGACCAAAATGGATGATTCTATGGCCAATCGGATGCAGTGGGACTATCTGAGGTCACAGGTGGGTCATTGGCACATTTATGGGTTCCATGGAACATTTGGACCAAACTGGATGATTCTATGGCCAATCGGATGCAGTGGGATTATCTGAGGTCACAGGTGAGTCATTGGTACTTTGATGGGTTCCATGGAACATTTGGACTAAAATGGATGATTCTATGGCCAATCGGATGCAGTGGGATTATCTGAGGTCACAGGTGGGTCATTGGCACTTTCACGTGAATACGAACTTCACATATAGTTCGTGAATAAAATACACGTGTAGTTGAGGTTCGTGTTTTCATTGGATTTTTTTAAAACACGTGAACACGTGTAACACGTGCTTACGTGAAACTGGATGTTCTAGTTCGTATTGGTAGCATTGGTTCGCATTGGGTTTATGTATGCACTACTTTTCTAGTTTACTAAGTGCTCTATTTTGAAATCAGAGGTCATGAACCTCTTTTCAACTCAGTCAATGAAGTCAAACTGTTAAATTTAACGAAATGGTTCTGTGATCCGGCTAAATTTAACTCTTATGAAAAAAACGAGTTGGATCATATTTCGTTTTATGCTTTTACCCAATAGATGGCGTAAAATTTTAATTTTTGTTTTTAATGCAAATTTATTTGGATCCCACATCCCACAAGCACTAGCCAGTGTAGTTCGCAAACTATACATCGAACAGAAAGTCTATCTAGCAAACTAAATATCAGACAGAGACGAGAGGAAAGAACATTTGCTCAGCGTAAAATATAGTAACCATAGCAAACTATACATCGAACAGAAAGTCTATCTAGCAAACTAAATATCAGACAGAGACGAGAGGAAAGAACATGTGCTCAGCGTAAAATATAGTAACCAACGATTTTTTAAAAGGGGTTTTAATTTGAAATTAGTAGTTAAACTGACTGTAGCTCGCAAACTATATATCGGGCAGAGACGAAAGTGGCACCAATGGAAAGTGCATTTGCTTCGCCTTCTTTTCAACTAAGTCAATGAACTCAACCTATCAAACTTAACGAAATGATCGAAAAATTTGAAATTTTGCTTGTTTCTTTTTGCTTGCTCATTTAATCATGCTTACTTTTAACTTTTTCTTTGTTTTGGCATCGATAAGTAGTCGATAATTGTGTGTTAATAATTTATTTGTTAATTTTCGGAAGATCAATAAAAAATATGTGCAAAATGGACAAAACAGTCGGACCAAAGAGACAAAGTAGAAGAGGTTACAACTTAAGGAACAAACAAGTTATGCGTAAGCATACAAAAGTTTCAGAGAAAAGTCAACGCAAAGTATAAAAAAGTTCAAAAACCCACTTTTCCATACTTAATTAAAAACAAAGAACGCATGAAAAACAATTTCAATATAAATCGATTCGAATGAAATGATAATAAAAAAATAATTTGTTTTTGTCGAAAAAGATTGCCAATTCAAATTACAAAAAATATTTTCTTTAAGTCGGTAAATTCATTCATGCTTTATGATTGAAAATAGCGGTCAATTTCAACACAAACCTCACTTAATAAATTACTCCTGTGTAAAACTTATATTTTTTACTGATTTTTAATAAAATTTCGGTACATAAGTGTTTAAAATCAAAATTTCAATTATTTATTAAATAGGTTGCAACCCTTTTCACTCTCAAGTTCTGAAAAGTAAACGAAAATTGAGAAACTGAACGAAAACTTGCTTACGCAGAACTTGGGAAACTCAATATATTGCTGAGCAAGTACTTTCTTTTGTTCTCCAGCTTCTGTATGCTTACGCATATGTACTTGGTTGAGCCAAAACAGAATTCTACATCTAAACTTACGATACTATCGAAACTGTTTCTTTTTTTTTTAATTTTTAAAAATAACTGAATTCAAAAATATTGAATTAATTTTTTTATATGATGAAATACAATCGGTAAATGAGTTTCTATGACAAGATTTTAAATACTTACTTTTAACAAGAATTTTTAACCGTTCATTAGTGAGTTTTTCCGCACTCTGATAAAATTATAAAGTTTTAATTTTGAAACAATGTAAATATTACATAAATACTTTTGTGATTATGCATAAGATCTTTGAATCGGTACATTTGCTGTGCACAAAAGTCATACTGCATAATTTTACTGAGGTTTTTTCATGGTGAAAATAAAAAGACGTTTTTCAAATATTTTTTTTTTTTAACTACATTTATTTTGTTCAGTATGAAAGACTGTCATATAAGTACATGCAAATATAGGCAAAAACAATTAAACATACATATGCATGCACATATATAGACAGCTGTGTACATATGTATACATTATTTACATGTAGCAACGCATTAAATGTAGGCTTAAATTTATTAAAAATTAATTATGTACGGCTTAAAAGCTAAAAATATATTTTTTTTTTAATTTCTGTTATATTTAATATGTATGTAGAAATATACATACATCAGTGTATATATATATATATATAGATATATTTATATGCACTTAGCTGCTATACATAGATACTTAATTAATGAATGCACTTAACTATAGATATACTTAAATATATATAGAAGAATTTATTTAAACAAATGTATGAGAAGAATTTTCGTACTCAGTGTTAGTTGGTTTTTTTTTGTTGAAATTTTAATTTAATTTTTGTTCAAAACCAATTGCAGCTAATGTAAAAAATATTTTAAAAAAATAAATGTTATAAAAATTTAATAATAAAATAATATTACTTAAAATTAATGTAAAATAATTGAACTAAAATTATAAAAGTTGGAGAAATATTAAAAAAATTTGTTTAAACAAAACATTTAATAAAAATATTAAACATAACTTAAGTATTTTTTATGAGAAGTTTAATTTTTTTATTGTTTTCAAACGATTTTGCAATTTTTCAAATTAAATTAAAAGCTTTTATTTTTATTTTAATTTTAATTAAATTAAATTAAATAAAATTAATTAAGTAATTAAATTAAATTAAAGTTTAAGTGGCGGTTTTTTAATTATTCAAAATAATTATTTAAAGTATTTGAAGTAATTTTTTTTGTGTGTTTTTATTTTCGTAATATTCTTTTAGGCTAAGCTAGCTATTTTTTATTAAAATTTATTTGTTATATTTATTTCAACTTTTTTTTATAAATATTTATTTTTTTTTTTATTTTTGTGATTTTCAATAAATTTTTCTCTTAAATAAATTCTAGTTGAGATTTTGTGGCAGGTCGTGATTTTGTGTTTGTGTTGTTTTTGTTGTTCCTTTGTTTTGCAAGTTTAGCTACAGTTGTATACAGAAAAAAAAATTTTAAAATAATATTTTATAGTTCTAACATGTGCTACACTGTAACTGCATTAATTTTATTGACAAAAGCCATTAAGTGAAAAAATGTCTTTCTTTAATTTGAACACAAATTATGTAGTTGTAGAACGGAATGTTTGCTGTTCCGTTAATGGGTGGGTGTTGATTTTTGGCAGCAACTGTTTAATGCTGTTTTTTTTTTTAAATATAAAAACAGAACAAAATTTTTAATATAATAAGAATTCTTCTAAATAAAACGCAGTCGCAATAATAAATGGCAATCATAAAAAACTGGTATAATTTTTAAAATTTTTTTTTACAACATTTTTAAGAAAATCAAAAACCAATTCTAATAAATTTTAATAAAACAAATTTAATAAAAATATATTTTAAACTTTAAACTTAAGCAAAACTATAACGCAATAACAGTTAAACTTTTCAATTAAGTTAAAATCAACCGCCTTAAAGTATGCAAGTATTTAGCTATAAAGTAATTTTCAACACTTTTGCTTGCTTTTCGTTTGTTGACGCAAGCATTTCTTTGCTTTTATCTGTGTAGTAGTTTTAAGTACAGTTAACGGCATCACAATCAGTTTAGTTTTTCTTCATTAATTTTTTTTTATTTTTGTTTTGTTGCTTTTTTCTTTTTCATAAAGTTTTTTCTTTTTCTTAGTTTTATTTAAGTTTAATACATACATTAATTAAATTTATTTTTAAAAAAAAAACGGCAACTATTGCCGTTTCTTTCTCGCACGCACTTAAAACTAATTGTTCTTCTTCTAGTTTTATTTTTATTTTATTTTTTCCTTAATTTTTTACTTTTTTTATCGTCTCTACTTTAACTGGGTTTGTTTTAGTTACTCATCCGCTGTTTAATTAACTTCCGCCCCTTTCCCTCTTACATATCCGTTTCCGCCATGGCTTCAAAAAACAAAGCAACGCGCATAAACCATAAAAAAATATGACGCACACGCCCCCTAGTGGCTTAACGTAATCTACGTTTTATAATATTTATATATGTTTTGTTTTTTTTTTTTTTTTGTATGTTTATAAAAATAAAAACCTAAAAATAGCAAAAATTATAATAAAAAAGTTTTACATTAATTAAAAGCCCCGCCCCTCAAGTTACTGCAGCAGCAACAAAACATGGCAACTTTGCAAAATTTTAAAATTTCGTTGTTTCAATTATAAGAAAAAAAAAATATTACTTAAAACATTTATTTTTTCAAATCTATTATTTTTAAATGTTATTTGTGATGTGTTAGTATGAGTGCTTTGATGTGTGTGTATGTGTGTGTGTGGATGGTTTTTTTGTTTTTGATGAATGCAACATATTTTTATGTTGACGATGGTAATGATGACGCTGCTGATGAATGTATTTGTGTGTGTGGATGTGTTTGTTTGATGTGTGAATGTATGGGTATGTTTACAAGTGTACAACAACAAAACAAGTGCAAGTATTTCCCCCCAAACATATTTGTTTTTTTTTTTTGTTCTTATTTTCTTTTAGACAATTATTTCACGTATAACACGACGACTTCGCGAATTTGGCGTCGACGAATATTCGCCTTCATAACTGTCATCATAGCTTAAGGACATGTGCTGTTGTTGTTGTTGCTGCTGTTGTTGTTGTTGCATTTGTTGCTGTTGTTGTTGCTGTTGATGCTGCGCACTCAACATATCATCCTGTTCCACCAGGTGCTCCATGTTATAGGGATTGGGTAGGCCGCTTACGTCATGATATGGTGAATCTATAACGGTAAAAGAAAACAAAAAAAAATAAATTAAAACTTTATTTCATAGTTTTAACATATAAGCAAGTAAAAAATCAAACGGTAACCTATATTCTAGAATCTAGATGCTAAGAATGATAAAAAAAAAATTGAAATCAAATATCCTTGACAAAAAAAAAAATTTAAAAACAAACATAATTTCCGCAGATCATCACAGACACGACTCTTTTCAAAATAGAAATTGTTGCGGTTTTTTAAAGGGGTTTTTTTTTGGTTAAAAAAAGGAAAGGAACTTCCTCAGATATGATCTACTAAAATATATTTAAAGTTCCTAAAAACTACAAAATATCTAATAGATAATGCGGAAATATATCTCAAATTTAACATAAATAAATTTCGATTTTCAGGAATGTCGTGTACCCTTAAATAAGACCAAAATCAAAATTGAATATAAAAACATAATAAAATTGAAGTTAAAAACATTTCAGATAAAAAACTAAAGCTTAATCAAGTTTTTGGAAAAAACTAAAAACTTTAATAAGAATAATTCTACGAAATTTTTGTCTCGCACGTTTACAATAGTCACAATCTACATTTTAAACATTTATACATTTTTAAGAAAAAAAAAAAAACACAACAAAATTTTATTTCGACTCCATTCCTAAATCAATATGAAAATTAAAGTCAATATCAATATTTTCATTAAAATCGAGTTGTATCCAAAATCAAGAATTCAGCTCAAGTTGAGGTTCATGATGAAGCTCAAGATCTGGCTCAAAGATTAAAAATGTTCAGTAAACAACCAAAGATCAAATCTATAACTTTAAGCAATGACGATATGAAAAAAAAAGGAAAATATTTTTCCAAGAATTTGGAAAAAAGTCAGGGTTTCCTTAATGTCAAGATCAAGATGATCTCGACCAAATAGAAAACATAAATTAAGTAAATATCAATAAGAAAATGGATATCAAAGCTAAAGCTAAGGTCATGCCTTCTACTGATTACAGCTTTAAGAAAAAAGTAAGGATCAAAGGACACGAAAACATATATTTTAAATTAAATCTTGAAAATCTGATGGAATTTGACAATTTCATCAAAATTATTGATATTGATTGGTATTGATATTTCGATTAAGACTAAAAGATCTGCATAATATCGATATCGATTAAGAACAAAATCAAAATACATTTTTCGAACAAAATCAGGATTTAGACAAGTCTTTCGTATTTAAAAGAGATTCCTTTCAGGGTTATTATCTCCATTTAGACAAAAATTTCAGTCAATTTTAGTGTTTTCACCAAAAACACCATGAAAGTAAACATTTTCATTGAAGTCACGATTTAGACATATATTCTGTACTGAATTCGAATTATTATCAAGACTGTTGAAAAACCGAAAAGGCAAAAAATCTCGCCAAGATCGATGTTTTTGATCATCAACAAGATCAAAAGAAATATTTTTACTCAAACCAAGATTAAGATAGGTTTTCTGTATTAAATCAAGATTCTTATAAGGATCATTGTATATCCCGACGTAGACCAAAATTCTGGTCAAGATTAGTATATTGATAAAAATATGATGAGGTTACAGCGAACTATTGATCAAAATCAAGATATAATACAGAACTAAGAGTTAAATTTGGATATAAATATCAACATTCATCGATTTGTTCAAAACGAAAGCCCAGGTCTACATCATAATCAATATCGCCAAAATAAGTATCATGAAATAAACAAAAGAATAATAAAGATCAAAATAATGAAACAATATTAAGAGATACATATTTAAATCATCAATCATCCAGCATTTCGAACATCGAGTTTATAAAAATTACAATTCTTAATTTGTAAGATTTGACTAAAATTAGCCTTGACTTTGATTTTAATCAAAGCGATGGGCACAATCTAAGTTTTGATCAGATCGATCCATTTATCCATGAACCTTCTCATTTCGATTTATTTATCATGATCTTGATCATAAAAACTGAGTTTGTATATGATATTAATAGCAATGTTGGCTCAATATTGAACTCATTGATCTACTATACATTGAGCCCAAATTGCTATCAACATTATACCAAAATCAGTTTTTATAATCAAAACCAAGAGAAATAAATTGAAATCAGAAGGTCCATTGATAAATGAATCTATCTGATCAAAATTTAGATTGTGGCCATCGCTTTGATATAAATTAAAGTCAAGGGTCGAAATCTTAATTGCAGAACCTAATCTCAATTAATTTCAAAATTGTTATTATGAACAACATAAATGTATGATTAAGATCAAGATCAATGAAATTAATAACTGAAACCAAGACCAAGAGGTATGATCGAAATCAGGAGATAAATAGATTATTATTCTGATTAAAGTTGAAATGTAAAACATCCCTTTTTAACATCAAAAGCACGATCAACGAATTTATAAAAAAACGCATCATGGATAAAATACCTCAAGATCATATTAATACTTGGTTGATCTTAATTCAAATCAAGAAATAAGAAAAGAATCAGGAAATAAATTAAGATCATCATCAACATTCAAATAATATCGATCAAAATTATCAAAAAGTTTTGTTCAAAATTAAAATCCAGCTTATGATCATGATGACGATCTAGGCAAATACCTACATCAATTACATGAATAGAGTAAAAATAACATATAATGATCAATATTTAGCCAACATTGAGGCATCGAACACAAAAAATAAATATATATTAAGTATTTAAAAGTATATCGCGATAAAGATTTTATGCGATTTTGTGATCAATTTGGTGATCATGATCAACATATGTTATAAGATCCAAATATCACAATTAGATAAAGATATACGTTTTTGTAAATATTAAGAATAAAAAAATCAAGTCCAAATTAAATGCTAAAACAAATTCTTATCAAAGGGAAAGAGAGACTTTGACAAAACCTACTAACAAAAAACAGAAACAAAATGCGGATCAACAGAAATAATTAAAAATTATTTAAAAGAAAATAAAAATGTAATTGCAAAAAAGTTATAATTTGAAAATCGTGCTGATGGTCGTAATCAAAATTTGCAGTAACATAAAAATCAAAACTAAGACCACGATAAAGATGTCAAAAAAATTAAGCAATACCTTGACGAATAACTGAAACATAAGAAAAACTATTGAAATATTGAATTATAGAATACGGAGCATAATATTGATCAAAAACAGTACAATCATATTGAACAATCAAAAAAAAAAATGTTATCAAGAAAACTTTACAGTTTTTACAAAAACTATCAAAAAATAATTATCACCGATCGAGTGAGCTACAATCAAATGGATTATGATCAAAATATAATTTCCAAAATAAGAAAATAACATCAAACCTAATGGAAAGATATAATAATATAATATATAAAACATATATTAATATCAAAACGATTAAGATCAAGATCGAGATCAAGATTAAAATTAAGATCAAGATCAAGATCAAGATCAAGATCAAGATCAAGATCAAGATCAAGATCAAGATCAAGATCAAGATCAAGATCAAGATCAAGATCAAGATCAAGATCAAGATCAAGATCAAGATCAAGATCAAGATCAAGATCAAGATCAAGATCAAGATCAAGATCAAGATCAAGATCAAGATCAAGATCAAGATCAAGATCAAGATCAAGATCAAGATCAAGATCAAGATCAAGATGAAGATCAAGATGAAGATCAAGATCAAGATCAAGATCAAGTTCAAGATCAAGTTCAAGATCAAGATCAAGATCAAGATCAAGATCAAGATCAAGATTAAGGTCAAGATCAAGATCAAGACTAAGATCAAGATCGAGATCAAGATCAAGATCAAGATCAAGATCAAGATCAAGATCAAGATCAAGATCAAGATCAAGATCAAGATCAAGATCAAGATCAAGATCAAGATCAAGATCAAGATCAAGATCAAGATCAAGATCAAGATCAAGATCAAGATCAAGATCAAGATCAAGATCAAGATCAAGATCAAGATCAAGATCAAGATCAAGATCAAGATCAAGATCAAGATCAAAATCAAGATCAAGATCAAGATCAAGATCAAAATCAAGATCAAGATCAAGATCAAGATCAAGATCAAGATCAAGATCAAGATCAAGATCAAGATCAAGATCAAGATCAAGATCAAGATCAATATCAAGATCAATATCAAGATCAAGATCAAGATCAAGATCAAGATCAAGATCAAGATCAAGATCAAGATCAAGATCAAGATCAAGATCAAGATGAAGATCAAGATGAAGATCAAGATCAAGATCAAGATCAAGTTCAAGATCAAGATCAAGATCAAGATCAAGATCAACATCAAGATCAAGATCAAGATCAAGATTAAGGTCAAGATCAAGATCAAGACTAAGATCAAGATCGATATCAAGATCAAGATCAAGATCAAGATCAAGATCAAGATCAAGATCAAGATCAAGATCAAGATCAAGATCAAGATCAAGATCAAGATCAAGATCAAGATCAAGATCAAGATCAAGATCAAGATCAAAATCAAGATCAAGATCAAGATCAAGATCAAAATCAAGATCAAGATCAAGATCAAGATCAAGATCAAGATCAAGATCAAGATCAAGATCAAGATCAAGATCAAGATCAATATCAAGATCAATATCAAGATCAAGATCAAGATCAAGATCAAGATCAAGATCAAGATCAAGATCAAGATCAAGATCAAGATCAAGATCAAGATCAAGATCAAGATCAAGATCAAGATCAAGATCAAGATCAAGATCAAGATGAAGATCAAGATGAAGATCAAGATCAAGATCAAGATCAAGTTCAAGATCAAGTTCAAGATCAAGATCAAGATCAAGATCAAGATCAAGATCAAGATCAAGATCAAGATCAAGATCAAGATCAAGATCAAGATTAAGGTCAAGATCAAGATCAAGACTAAGATCAAGATCGAGATCAAGATCAAGATCAAGATCAAGATCAAGATCAAGATCAAGATCAAGATCAAGATCAAGATCAAGATCAAGATCAAGATCAAGATCAAGATCAAGATCAAGATCAAGATCAAGATCAAGATCAAGATCAAGATCAAGATCAAGATCAAGATCAAGATCAAAATCAAGATCAAGATCAAGATCAAGATCAAAATCAAGATCAAGATCAAGATCAAGATCAAGATCAAGATCAAGATCAAGATCAAGATCAAGATCAAGATCAAGATCAAGATCAAGATCAAGATCAAGATCAAGATCAAGATCAAGATCAAGATCAAGATCAAGATCAAGATCAAGATCAAGATCAAGATCAAGATCAAGATCAAGATCAAGATCAAGATCAAGATCAAGATCAAGATCAAGATCAAGATCAAGATCAAGATCAAGATCAAGATCAAGATCAAGATCAAGATCAAGATCAAGATCAAGATCAAGATCAAGATCAAGATCAAGATCAAGATCAAGATCAAGATCAAGATCAAGATAAAGATCAAGAGCAAGATTATGATCCAGATCAATATCAAGATCAATGTTAATATCAATATCATGGTCAAGATGATCTAGATACGAATATCTAGATTCAGATTAAGATCAAGATCAAGATAAAGAACAAGAAGAAATGTTCAAGATCAAGATGAAAATAGATCAAGATAATATGTATTCATATTCATTATTGAATAGATATTAAGATCCAAATCCAGATCATGATCAAGATCTTGAGTGAGATATTACGGCAAATACATTATTTGTTTTTTTTTATTAAAAAACTCAACACTATATAGGATAAGAAAATTATCACTCTCCTTAAACCTTTAATAACCAAAATTGTAGGTTTGCTTACAGCAATAACAGCTGTAGTAATAAAAAAGAAATGGCCATTTCAGCCCTTGAAAAGACTTTGATCGAGCTTTTGATGTTGAATTGTGTTGTGTGTTATTAAATGTTTGCAAACAATTGACCGAGAACTGGAACTACATGTTTTATGCCGACTCCAAACGGCTAAAGTTCATGATCTCAAGAAGCTTTAAATGGAATTATTAACTTTCTGAGGTTTTCCATTGCTTGCAGAGATATGACGGCCAAGTAGAAAATCTTTCTTTTGAAAAAACTTTTGCCCGAAGTGAGTATTGAACTCGGGATTCGTTGACTCTCACGTCACACTCTTAGCAAATGTATCCAACGACGTCACAGGTGTTGTCATTGTGTTTAATTTTGTTAATATTTTTACACCTAAGTTCAAGAATGTTCTATCAAATGGAAAAGTGTTTATGTTACAAAATTCCAGAAATGAGTTTTCGGTCAAGTTGTTTGAGATTTAAAAAAAAACCCCAACTTTGCAAGCTTTTTTTCGGAATATGCGTGAGAATAAATATGACTTCAAATATTGAGTGAATAACAGTGCAAATTCCACTAGATTACTGATAAGATGTTGATGTAGCAGCCAACGAAACGTTGCTCTCTAATCAAGCTATGTGATTTGCTCGATACTGAGTTGTTGCGTTTAGTTGTTGTCTTCATTAAAGTAATTGATCTCGAGCCTAATGTAAATCTTAATAATAATGACAACGGTCGAAAAGTTGCTGTAATCGAAATAACGGTTTTAGACATTAAAAAATTAAACTGAGCTACTGGAAATAAAAAATGATATACAACGAAAAGGATATAATGATCCTTAAAATTTTATTTTTCTATAAATATACCATAAAAACAGAGAGCAAAGACAGGAAAAAGATAATGTTTATCAATAATGAAAAAAAAAAAATTTAAAATAAAAGAAAACAAACCAATTTTTGTTTACTAAATATAACATATAGAAGTAATTTTAATGTTCAAGCTTAACTTACTTTAGGCGCTTTCCGTTAAAGCGTAACATCCTGTATAATATCCGCTTTAAGGAGGTAAGCATTAAAAAATAGATATCAAGAATTTTTAAAACAAGATTAGTTAAAGAATTTTTTGCTACTTGAGAGAAAACATAATTTAAAAATTTTAGATAATGGCATGTATAGGTTGTAATAAATATGTATGTTTATCTATTTAAAAAAAAAACAAAACAATAAATTATCTAGTGAAGCAGCATAAATTGTAAAATTATCTTAAAATTATACTTTTAACATTGTGTATCACATTTTGTCATAGTTTTTTAATTCTTTATTGAAATGTATCTTTATTGAACAATTCCAAAATATTCTTCAATTTTTAGCCTCGCCCGATTAGAAATTCAGTTTAAAAATTGCACATATCCAAATTCTCAGAAATATTTCCATGCAGAATCTCTCAGATGAATGAACCAAATCCTTTTCCAACTTATTGAGGTAGACAACAGAAAACGCACAGCTGCTCTAAAACAGAAATGCCACAAAAGTGTTTTTTTTTTCATCTTAGAGAGGTGGCAACTCTAGTTTTTGGTTGCTAACAATTTATCAATTTCATTTGTTTTAATTAAATTTCCCACACACACACACACACACACACACATACATTCGCACACAACAAAAATAAATGCATTGGTCACCAGCTTACCGAATGTGCTCGTATAGTGTGCAAGTGGGTGGTGTTGGGCTGCTTGAAAACCCATACAAGGATATCAGTTGCAAGGCGGGATTTAAAATCAAAACAAAACAAAACAAAAAATAAAAAAACATGCGACAGATTGCAATGAAAATATTGAATGAAATAGTAAACCGCTGAAAATGTGATTATTTTAGTGTGCTTCTGCAATGACAGTTGCACACAAACACATTGTTATTAATGCGAAAACACTAGCAGCTATGTTGTTGCGGAAATTCTGAAAAACTGGCTGCAGCTGACATGGTAGAAATACTAGAAAATTTTTGCTTTTTGTTTACAGTTTTTATCTATTTAAATTATTAAGCACCTGTTACAGTATATATATATGCAGCAACACACACATAAGCATATAAGTAAAATTCGAAACATGTGTGTTCGCATACATGTGCGCACACATTTCCGTTTAAAAGAAGCAAAACAGCATCAAAACATGAACTGATGCAGATAGTATAAAAAAAAATAAATAAAAACAAATAAATATAAAGCAACGGACCGACAATAAGTTAAATAAAAAATATGTTAGTATAAAACTACACGAAAAATTGAATTAAGCAGTTTTTTATAGGAGACTCCTTGACTTAAATTTAATATTTTATGTCTATACTAGTTGATTTACCCGGTGTTTATCGGATATAAACCTATCGACACTTGAAGGTGGTCTGTGAATTCGTACAACAAGCGATATAATTTATATAAGCTGGCTGCACTGACGTCAGTATGCCACATACCTATAGAAATCAGAAATATCTTATTTTCAGTAATATTAAAAGGACTACGTTTATGAACATGAAACCACTCCGAGCTGGTGATACTACTACAAAATGGATATGACTCATTTGGAGAGGCGTTTCTGTCACTGCCCATAGTAAAAATGACGACAAGGATAATTTTTTTGAATTTTGATCACTGACAGCTGCTTTACCTTGGTAGGAATCAACAACATATCGCACACTAAATACAAAACAGTCACAACTCAAAATTTTTTTATAACGAGTTTTTGTTATAAATCAATCGACAAAACACATATCTCACTATCTTTTGCATTATTTTCTTCATTAACTGGAAGAATGAAGTTTGTGTGTTTAAAAGAAAAATGCTTTTCTTCTGCAGTTTCATCTAAAGGATTTTATTTTTCGCTTCTCCTGAGAAGTCATGTTTTTTGAGTTATGACTGTTTTATATTTAGTGTGCGATATATTTAATTAGTGTCGAAATATTTCAAGTATATTAAATGTAAGGTATTTTTTTTTAAGTATTTTAATGACTTGGTACTAGTTAAAAGGCAATTTAAAGTTGCAAATAATTAACATTTAATAAAGTCCATTTGATTTAAAACAAATTGATACAAAATCGGAAGCTACAATGTAGAAACTAACTTACAGTAAAATTATCATGTTAACTGCGAGAATGTTCGTGATCAAATCTACATGAAGAAACTACAACTTACTTAAGTGACCACCCATTATAGAACTACCTAAAAATCATATTTTCTCACAGAGCTGCCTCTGAAATGGAAGTGGAATGCCTATCTTTTTGGGACATTTCACAAAAAAAAGATCATATAATATTTTCCAGCAAAGTGCGCCTCTTGAATCCAAAGTTATGGTTTTCAGATCTACTTCTGCCGATTGTAAAAAATATTGAAAAACAAAAATATCGCATCAGAAACACAAATTCTCTTTTGTGGCGAAAACTGCTGAGCAATCATCGCAAATGGTTACAGAAATGTTATCCTACATCTACTCCTTGGGGAACAACAGTTAATCGATGGTTTGTTGAATTAAGCTTAAAACGTTTTTAGTGTCAATTTGAGACTATTTGCAAAAATAAACTCATTTATCTCTCTTATTCATTTGAGATTTGAGCTTAGTATAAAAATCATGCAAATATTAATTTATACATAAATAAAATTCCAATATATGTCGCTGTTTAGCTGTGCAAAAAGCTTCGATTACCAAATTGAAACAAAACATATTTAATGTTAAAAAAAAAATAAATGCGTGTTAACACACCTCCGAGATTTAGTACAATCATCAAAGAAACACTTTCCTCTAGAATGCCAAAAGAGAATACTAATGTGAAAATCGTTAAGCAAGTGAATCGTATTGTTTTAAATAATCGTAAAGTTAAGTTGCGTGAGTTAGTTGAGATCGTGGGCATATCTAAAGAATGGTCGGGGTACATTTTGCACGATCGTTTGGAGATTATAAGTGATCGGCGGGATGGGTGCCTCGTTTCTGACCATCGACTAAAAATAGAAGCGCGACATTGATTCCACAGTCAGTTTGGCGTTAATGCATCGTAATTAATCGGATTTTTTTTGACGTCTGAGTCCAATTGGCAGTCTGCAGCATGGTTGAAAAGTCATAAAATCCGACCAGAGAAATTAAAAGACCAACACTTGGTCGGGAATATTATGGCCTCTATCTTTTGGGATGCACATGACATAACGGGAAGGGAATAGCGCCATAGAAATATATTATGCACCGTTTTTGGACAAAGTGAACGGCGAAATAACGAAATCAGCCCTATATAGCAAAGAAAAAAGTTCTGTATCATCAGGATAACGCACATGTACTATAAAGCGATAGCTAAAGTGTACCAATTATGATGCAAATTGGTTATTTACCCACCGTCTTCTCTAGACTTGGCCTTCAGCGACTATTATCTGTTTCCAAACTTCAAGCTGTGGGTCCACGCAAAGATATACAAATCGAATGAGGAATTTATCTTGGACGTTCAGTCAGGGGCAAAACTAGCGGGGGGTAAGGGGGGTAAGGGGGGTAAGCTAGCCCCTAACTTTTTTAGAGTCCACGCAAAGATATACAAATCGAATGAGCAATTTATCTTGGACGTTCAGTCAGGGGCAAAACTAGCGGAGGGTAAGGGGGTAAGCTACCCCTTAACTTTTTTAGAGTCGACCAAATTGTTATTTTTTACTGCAATTTTTTTAAAATGTTGATTTTGATTTACAATAACTATGATCGGATCAAAATCAGTCGTACCATTTGTTTCCATGTTCGCCATTAGCCATACCAAAAATCAACTTTAGACGGCTATTTCATTTCAAGACATATCCAGAACAACCTTTAGTCAGCCAATTCACTTTCAGTTGTACCTAAAATGATCTTCAGTTGGCCAAATTTGCATTTAGCCGTGAGCAAAACCATCTGCATTTAATCCCAAATGACATTATCTTTCTTTTTCAGTCGGTCATTTCTTAAGCAATACTAAATTATTTCAATAGTACTATTCCTTCAGTCTCGTTTAAAGTTAGTTATAGCTGCGCCCTATGTAAAAATTCTCTAAGAGCAATTCAGTCGGCAAAATCTTTTTAACGGCTTGTAGTCGTTCCTTTATGTTTACGACACATAGTCGTGCCTCAAACCAATTTCAATAAATTAATTTTAATATTTTGCTCGGAAATACATTTCGTCGGCCTAATTCTAATAAGACGTAATTCAAAATTATCTAATATTTAGGAGGCGAAAAAACTGTTCATTATATGTATAAAGTTCATACTCGTACTATAATGTATTATATTAAACATTCTATAGCAATTTTTTTTCATACAAACGTTAAAAACTCAATAAAGGCATAGATCGCAGTTTTGTGGATCTATCCAAATTTCTAACAATCATTATTTTCAAAATGTTGACTTACGTCGTATTAGAATGTGGTCGATACATAATTTATGAATGCAGAGATAAAAAAAAGGATTCCTTCATTGGATATTTGTGAACGAATCCAGACAGTTTAAGAAGTTTCTTAAAAGCAATAAAGCCTTTGCATGTACTCTTTAATTCGATTCTATCTTCAACTTACTTGACCCAAAAGTGAATTCTAGAATCAATAAAATTATTACTAAAAAATTGTTTGGTGGACTCATTTTAATTGAAAGCGGATTTAGAAGTATTCTATCATCTAATCGAAGGCGTAGAATTTCTGACGGGTGCAGCTAATGACGAATTAAAATCGTCATTGATGAATTAAAATTTCCATTATCGACCCTTGTCTGCAATATTTTGTGTCATTGCCATTGTTACAGTATAGTTTTTTAGTTATGTGTCGCTTCACGAAAGAACAACGCATTGAAATTGTCGAATTTGGGATCTGCAATTCCAAGTCGATGGTGAAAGCGCTAGAAAGCAATAGTTTCACCAGAAATGGAGTAGCAACCAGCACATAAGTGAAACAACTGTGCGCAACATTGTGAATAAATTTGATCATTCAGTGTCCGTACTGAATGTACCGAAGCTAACTAGAATGCGGATATCACGCAGTGCTGAGAGTATTGCTGCCGGAAGTGCAAGTGCCGTCAAGTACCTCGAAATGTCTAGTCGCCATCATTCAACACAATTGGCTTTGTCCCTGACCTCCTGCGATCTGGACTTGAAGTTAACCTATTTAAAGTCCAATTGACGCAGCAGCTATTGCCTCGTGGCCACGCACAATGCGGTACATTCACCAATTTGGTCCTGCAAACGGTTACTGAATATGATGATTTTTTCCAAAAAATCATATTTTCGGAAGAAGCTCATTTCCACCTCGGTGGCAAGCTAAGCAATGCACCCACCGCGAGTGACTGTTTGGTGGGGCTTATATGTCGGAGACATCATCGGGCCGTTTTTTTTTTTTTTGGAAGATGAGAACAGAAACACCGAAAATGTCAACTTTGAGCGGTACCACACTATGTTGGAGGACTATTTTGTGTCGGAGCTTGAAGCTCATGGTCTGGATGTGGTTATGTGGATATGTGGTTTCAGCAGAACGGCACTACACTTAACACAACTCGCCTCCATTCGTACTTTTTGCGTCGCAAATTCCCGCACCGTGCAATTTCCCGTCGCGGTAATGTGAATTGGTCATCCAAATCATGGGATTTGACGCCGGAAGACTTTTTCAGTGGTGTTACGCGAAGGATACAGTTGGTGTGAATGATCCGAAGACGATTCCAGACTTGAAATGCAATAGTACATCGGTGATAGCAATAGTATTCAGGCCATTTCGGAGGTCATACTGCAAATGTCATCGAAAATATGGCCGAAAGAGTGAAATATCTCCGGAATAGTGACGGTGAACATATCCGCGAAATAATTTTTTGCACATAGGCCTGTATACACCAACCTTACTACTTTTTGTAGCGTAATTTCAGCTGACTTCTCTATAAATAAGCAATCGATTCTAAACTAAAAACAAAATATTACCCAAAAGTTAGCTTGCTTTTTCAATATTGCTAGGCATGATATAATAACTCCAAGGTAGTATTGACGTTTCTGTTAGAAACGGACTTCTGTCAAAAAATATAACAATAAAGAGAGCGTTCACAATCCGTCATTGCATTAAATTAATTTTCACTGGTCACATTCAGCGTACCCAACTGTTAAGTCAAAATTTGATGAACTTTTATATGAAGTTGCGCATTAAAATGCATTTAAAAATAGAACATTTTTAATTTTTCGGTAAAATTTCTATTCGTATTTGATACAAAGCTTGACACTTCATAAACTTGACAACTTGTCTGAAATTTTGATACCGATAACAGCGCTCCCCGATGTGTTGCTGTCACAACAGTAGACACAGCTGAATGTGGCCAACGCATATAACAACAAACAGCTGTTTTTGACAAGAGTTCGTTTACTTGTAGCTGAGAGAATCAACATTTGTCAATACTACCTGGTAAAATTATTATATCATGATTGCTAGGCACTACCATGATATAATGAAAGGAAGGTAGCCTTGACAACTGCCTTTTTTCTCACGAGAGTCGATTGGCTTCTGTCAAAAAGTCAGCTGTTCATGCAACGAAGCACCAGCGCTAAAATAGCAACGTTGCTGGAGCTGTCAAAAATTTTAGCAACGAATGGAGGGGAAATTCAGAGGCTGAAATGATGTATTAAAAACGATTAATTAACGCTAATAATGATCATTAGTAGAGGAGTTCGAACAGATTTCATCGTTTATTGCCCAAACTGTAAATAAATTCCAAAATCTAAGTAAGCCATTTCAAAATAAATAATTTCTGTGATATTTTTCTATGACTATCTCTTGTGGAAACTTTCTTGAGAGCACATTAAAGAAAGGATTATGGCTTCACTAGTACGTAGTGGAGAGGATTAGAGTCTATAGTGACCAAACCTTCGATGGTGCGTAAGCCAAGAGTAAACCATATTTTTAAGAAAATTTTTCCTGTCATAGCAATGTGATTGCCATTTCAAAGAAACATTTATTATAGAAGTTATAGAAGGAAATGACTTCATCATTAGGTTTTGGACATGATTAGGATCGATAGTGGCCAAATTTTCGATGGTGCGTCAAGTCAGAGTATGCCATCCTTTTACAAAATATTTTCCCGTCATAACGTTGCGACTGTCACTTCTGGGAAACATTTGGTATAGAAGTTCCAGTGAAAATATTAATTTCAGCATTAGGATCTGGACAGGATTAGGACCTATAGTGGCCAACCCTTCGATGGTGCGTTAAATTGAAGTATGCCAAACAAATTCTACGATTTTTCTCGATTTTTTGGTATATGTGCTCCTACCATAATATATTTTGCACGGAAGCTATGAACGAAAAACTTTTCTTTGGCCAATTTGCCTCTATATGGATGGCAAACTGCCTCGGTCAAACCTTCGATGGTGCGTAAATCATAGAATTTGTTTGGCATACTTCGGTTTGACGCACCATCGAGGGTTGGCCACTATAGACTCTTATCCTCTCCACTACGTACTAGTGAAGCCATAATCCTTTCTTTAATGTACTCTCAAGAAATTTTCCACAAGAGATAGTCAAAGAAAAATATCACAGAAATTATTTATTTTGAAATGGTTTACTTAGATTTTGGAATTTATTCACAGTTTGGGCAATAAAAGATGAAATCTGTTCCAAATCCTCTACTAATGATCATTATTAGCGTTAATTAATCGTTTTTAATACATCATTTCAGCCTCTGAATTTCCCCTCCATTCGTTGCTAAAATTGTTGACAGCTCCAGCAACGTTGCTATTTTAGCGCTGGTCAACGAAGCAATAAGAAGTGAAATCGAAAAGAACAAATAACAAATTAAACATTGTGCTCTCATCAACAGATTGTGATTTAATAAGTTGAATTGTGAATTTTTATAAATAAATAAACATGTCATATCGGAATGAAACAAAGTATTGTGCTATTTCATTACTGTCCGCCATGATTTGCACAGTTTTCATTCTGTTTATTCATTCTCTCTCTTCGTTGCAAAAATTGATCAGCTGTTTTTGACAGATGACCATCGCTGAAGGCAGCGAAAAGAACTGTCACGGCTACCTCCTTTCCTTATATCATGGGCACTACTTCTTATCGAAAAATTTGAACGTAAGTTCGAAACAAAAAATGTAGATTGCTTGGTGAATATTAAAAAAAAAAAGTAAATTAAAACGTGTTCGTAAGAGTTGCGGAACATAGACGCAGGGAGATTATTCCACAATGTAACTGTGTGGCCAAAGATATACTATAAAAAAAATTGATTAATTTTGCGATATTTAGATTTCAATCAATTTAAATAAATAATTACTTTTACATTTCTCTGTTTTGTTTTCCTTCTAATACACCAACAAAATGTTTGGCAACTATTGGCAAAATATTGCCATATGGAAAAAATAAATTAAGTCGGAAAATTTGCTTCGGCGAAACATGAATACCGCTATAATACTGCTAGTTTGGTATCTTAATTACCGAAAATTTTGCTTTAACGTATTGCCTACGATTTGAAAGTGTTAAATTTTGGAATAATTTTGCCCTCATTTCTTGATGCTTAAGAGCCATAATTAACAGCCATTCAGCTAAAGCCGAAAACACTTTGAATAGAGAGAGAGCAAGCTAAGCTGATGATGGCCGTTATAATAACGCTTTCAACAGCAACATAAAATTTCGCCGATACTAAAATAAAGTACTTGCACTCAAACACACACACACACACATACACACACACACACACACTCTGCGAACACAGGAGCAACGTTGTTCAAATTCAAGCAGCGGTGTTTTTTGTGGGCCAACAAAAAGCGACGCTTCTACAGATAGCCGCTTTGCCAAAAATGGTGCTATTAACGAGCTGCGTTAATATTTTTTATGCGTATTTTAAGCAAAAATAATATATTAAAGTGTCGAAAGAGTTTAAAATTGTCTATTATGCGAACAGCTCGAACAAGAGCAGCAAGCAAAAGAGGGTTGTGTGAAATTTTAAATAAAACGATAGTTAAAATAATTTATTAAACTGCGAGAAGCACCAGGTTTATGAACGCTAGTTGTCAAACAAGTCTCGTCTACTCGTAGCGCTCTCATTGGGTAAATTCATACTGACTACGTGTATTTCTTTGCTTACGTTTTGGCGCCGCAGTTTCGGTTATATATTTGTATTATACCTTCTGTGCGATTCAGTACGACACATAAGCGATTAATTATTAAAATTTCGTAAAATGCTGGGCAAACCAAAAATATTAAAAAAGACAAAAACTGCATTTTCAGAACAAAATAAATAAAAAAAAACCAAAGGATTTTGTAGAATACGCAGCACCATTTTGTGCCTCACACGCCAGCAGCACTTAAATATTATGCTTGGATGGATGGACGCCAATTTTGTGTGTCGCACTCTATTTGTTCGTTTTGTGGGTATTGATTGTGGTACCAACAAAACCAACAACAAGAAAAACAACAACTAATTGGATTAACTGCAGTTTATGCTGTAAAAAGGATTTTCGGTTGAGCACAGCGAAAATAAACAATTTTCTTTAAAATATTTCCGACTATATTTTGTGGCAAGAGTTACAAAACCCGACACCACTCAGGTGTGGGAGATGAGGGGTAAAGTGTCTTTATGCCACAATTGTGGTCATTGCACCCTAGCACAGTTGCTGGTTCCCAACTCTTTTGGCTGGGATTAAAAGAAGTTTACGTTTACGGTTTCATTTTAAAATTTTAAATTGTTGTTTGTGGCTGCTTGGCAACTGTTTTTAATCCTTAATTTATGCACTGTCAAAAATTTTGTGCAACTGTATTTTAACTTGTTTAAATACTGGGCACAGAAACGTTCTGTCAAACAAAACAATAAGTTAAGGGGGGAAAAAAAAAGTTTGGAAATTTAAGACAAGAGTTTCTGCGTTGTTGCAAAAATTTGACACATTATTTTTTGAAACAAGTAAAGAAAGTCTAAAGTCGGTCTAGGCCGACTATGAAATACCCTAAACCCACTTTTCAAAAAAAAAAAATTTTTATTGTAAATGGGCGTCTCCAAGGGCGGATGAAGCCTTTATTTTATATGCATTTAAATGTTGATGAAAAATTTACACATACCAAGTTTTATTCCTGTAGCTCACAGTTAATGCCTTTATTGTGCTTTCGCTATGGGAGGTGGGCGTGTTCATGGACGGATTACTTCCAATTTTTGAACACACCTTAGTTTTGGTATAAAATACATCCATACCAAATTTAATTTCTCTATGACAAACATAACCTTATTTATTGAGTTTAAAACTTTTTTGGGTTGTATGGGAAAAAGGCGTGTCCGTAGGCGGATTACGTCCATTTTTCAAAACCATCTTTGTCTTGTCATAAAAAACATATGTGCTAAAATGTTAGCTCTGTAGGTCAAACAGAGGCTTATTTATTGCGTTTTCAATTTTTGGGTTGTTTGGGAGGTGGGCGTGTCCGTCAGCGGATGACGTCCATTTTTCGAAGACATCTTTGTGTTTGTATAAAACACATACATATCAAATTTTATTGTTGTAGGCTTATTACGAGCTGGGTTATGCAGTTTTCAATTTTCGCGTTGTATGGGAGGCAGGCGTGTCCGTGGGCGGATGATGTCCACTTTTCAAAACCATCTTTGTTTTGTCACAAAAAACATATGTGCCAAATTTTAGCTCTGTAGGTTAAACAGAGGCTTATTTATTGCGTTTTCAATTATTGGGTTGTATGGGAGGTGGGCGTGTCCGTAAGCGGATGACGTCCATTTTTCAAAGACATCTTTGTGTTGACATAAAACACATACATACCAAATTTTATAGTTGTAGGCTAATTATGAGCTGAGTTATGCAGTTTTACATTTTTGCGTTGTATGGGAGGTAGGCGTGTCCGTGTGCGGATTCCAAAAATATTAAATAGTGCAGATCCTTGGGTGCATGTGACCATGTGTACCAAGTTTCATATAATTATCTCAACTCCTTCTTCTTATCCTGTGTATACGGACAACACACAGACGGACAGACGGACGGACGGACGGACGGACGGACATGGATAGCTCGACTCACGTGGTGACGCTGATCAAGAATATATATACTTTTTTATACCGGACTCGCTTCGTTCTATGCGTTACAAACGTTTGCACAAAGTTAATATACCCTGACCTTTCAGGTTAAGGGTATAAAAATAAATGAATGTTTATTTGTCTGGCATGCACAGTAGGCCATGCAATGAAGTCAGGTATACATGTGACATAAGTGAAAAGTGACTTACATTATTTCATACAATCATTTTAAGATGTTTTTTAAATTCTCTCCGTGTAGCAAGATGAGCCAGTTTAGCCACAGCAACAGCTACATAAAAGCACTTTAAATGTTATCGCTTACCCTTTCCTTCCTTTTCTCCCACCCTCACAATTCACCCCTTATTGTCTTCTTTTGCCCACAATATTAAGCTCAGCCAGACAGCTGAAACTCTATTTTTTTCTTGTTTTTGTTTTTTTTTTGTTTTATACGAATGTCTGCAAAAAATTAAAAGGATTTATTTGTGAACAAATAGCAATAAAATTTCAATCAAAAGGAATTTAACACATTATCCTTGAGGCTAGTCGGCTGACCGGCTACCTACCAACTAGCAAACAAATCGAACAAGCACATCAATGACACACAACATAGTTCTCGATGAGTATTGAGAGAGATAGTCCTTGCTTGCGGACAATCAACAACGACCGACCTGAATAAGTATCAGCAAAAGCACCAGTCAGACCAATCAATGATTGCTACAAATATTGATGTAAATCTGCCTGCCATTGAACTGTCCTTTCGCCGTTGTCTATCTGGTCTGTCTGACCACATTGCATGATGATGCTACTACATACTATGTATATGACACTAAATAATTCAATCGTAACGTAGCCCAAATGGCTAGACAATCATCATCATCATCATCATCATCATCACTGCGATGATCATGATTATTATACCATTGATGATGATGGTCAGGATGATTCATGAATTTGCATGCAACATAACATAGCATCCCACTGAAAAATTGCTGTTCTTTTCTTGTTCTACTAACTGAGTGGTTAGCTGGTTTTTGTTGCTGAACATGTTGAAATTAATATTTTATGATGTGTAAATATATTTAAGGCATACAAGAAAACTGTTTCATAAATATTAACAATACAATTTTGCTAAAACTGCCAACACTAGAAAAACAACAATAGAATAGCTTAGCAAACACGTAGAAGTGTTACATGAATTTAACATTTAGTATGTGTTGTCGTTAACCAATTTTGAAGAATACACATTTGGGCACATTTCTGTTGGCACATACATATCCTAGTTATGTTTCATGTACAAGAGAGAGAAAGAGTTGTCATGTTTGTGAGATCGTTGGACATAAGTTACGTTTTCAATTTTTAAAATAAAGTCACAAAAATTCTTAAGGCATATAAGTGGAAGAAGCTTGTTCAATCGCCTCAGTATAATTGTTCAAAAATGTATACAAAAATTAAAAAAAAAACGAACGAACAGTGATGGGACGATCTCATGGAACTCTAGCTAAAAACCATTTTATTGTTTTTTTGCAGTTTTTGTTAACAAATGATATGAAGCATATATTCCCAAAGAGGTTTGGCGGAAACGGAATAAGAAAGAAAACTCTCTCTGGTAAGCCTTTCAATGAATTTGTTACCCCAGTCCTTTTTTTTTTTGTGTTTTGTCCGTACCGAAAATCGCCCAGGCAACATCAAATTTTTTGCCTCCATACAAATCGACTCAGCCTAGTATACGTGTGGCAGCAGTTCCTGAAATGAACTCCAACACATTGACTTCGGCAATATAAAGGCTTTCTGACTGCTTGCATGGATCATTCCTGTCCATCAGATTGCTAAGAAGCAGTGATGCCACTAAATTTTTGAAAATATCCCTACCGCATTTCATGAAAATCCCTACTTTTCCCTATGCAAACATAATTTTTCCCTACAAGTTTCCCTACATATTTATTTTATACATCTAAATGAAACACAAAAAGTTTGTTGCAAACAAAAAAATAGCATGTACGTATGCCTTAAAATGTTTATTTAATATTATATTTCACATCGATTAATCCATAAAATTGTTTTTTGAGTACGTACTCAAAAAAACAATAAAAAATTAACATAAGTATATGTAGACTAGTTAACATCGATAAATCCATATAATTGAATTGTACACAATAAAAAATAACATAAATATATGTTGACTAGTTAACATTGATAAATCCATATCATGGTATTAAACATAAATAAAAAAAATACCAAAACATAATATAAAAGATAAGTCATTTTTTTTAATGATGATCATAAAGATCTTTATAATTCATTTGTCTGAAATGGCTTTCGTTACATTTAAAAGAAGTGCAATCTTGTTTTTCATCTTGTAAAAAAGACCGAATTATGCAAATTGAAGTGAGGTTATCGTGACTGATTTTATTCCTTTTTTTTGTACGAACATCGGTTACAATAGAAAATATACGTTCAGCATCTGCATTAGCATGAGGCAATATCAAACAATGCTTGGCTAGTTTGGATAAATTGGTAAATATTGCTTCATTACACTAAGGGAAAAAGTTATGTAGTCAGTACAGAGACAGCTATGTAAAATCTATGCACTTCAACTTGTATGAGAACGCAACAAGAGCAGTATTTACTGAGTAAAGGGAGCGTGTACTGACTACATATCAATTTATTCACTTTTTAAAATGAATAAAAAATGTATTCAATACATCATGTTATGTGTTGAATACATAGCAGACTTCAATAGATACAAGCAACGTGTACTCAATCAACGTGTTATGTAATTTTTTACAAAAACTTTACTCAATACATAAAATATAGACTCAGTACACGTCCCCCTTACACGATTGAAGTGACACATTTATTCAGTACATAACCTATGGACTCAGTACACGTATCTCTTGCACATCGGAACACGATTTTGCTGTTTTATGTCATTCGTTTCTTGATTTTCAAATAAGCAACACCTCTTAAGCCTCTAGAAAATCAGAGCGGGAATGAGTTCATCCACTATACTCTAGAACAAAAGCGATGATTGGATAAGAATTAAATGGCTGGGTTTCTATAAGTAATTGCCAATTATTTTGTGAAATCTAGTCATTTCTTTATAAAATTATTTATTGCATTTGTTGAGAGGGTGCTTTAGGCACAGGCATGAATTGTGTAGATATTCAATACATGGAATTATGAACAAAAAATATATAATGAATACATTATGCATGTACTCATTGCAAAAAATTATGTTTTTAACATATGTAATGAGTAAATGATGTATGTACTCATTATATAAATGTGTGCACTAAAAATATGTAATGAGTAAATTATGTATGTACTCATTACATAAAATTATGCATTTAAAATATGTAATGAGTAAATAATGTATGTACTCATTGCATAAAATGATGTACTCCAAATATGTAATGAGTAAATTGTGTATGTACTGAGTCAATAATTTATGTAATACGTACATAAGATCTTTACTCATTACATAAAATTATTTGTAACAGTTTGCGTTGAATACATAAAATTCTTTATTGACTACATAACCGCTTGAAAGCATTATGTAGTCAATAAAGATTTCAACATGTACTCAATACATGAAAAATGTAAAATTTTTGTGTGCAGAAAACTATGCGATGAGTACATAAATTTATGTATTGAGTCCATAGGTTTTTCCCTCTGTGTATTAAAATTCCTTAAATTCTCAATTTTTATCCAAAATTCTTCGATACCCATGTTCTCAAGAACTTTCTTTTCAGGTTCAAGAAATTGAAATTCAATAGACCTCCACTCAACCAGCACGCCATTTATATTACATTTCAATTTCTCACAAATATTTTTAAAATCAATTTCACGCCTGCTGAATTCAGTATGTACCCCCAGTACAATTTTGGGATCAAGAAAGCACATATCTTTGAAAAAGGTCTTGTTTTTTATCGGCAATCTTTGCTGAATTTCTTCCAGAGCAGTGATATAAAAAGATAGGAAATCTAATCTGATTCGTTCGGCAGCTATTTTTGGAAGCGTATTCAGTATCTCGAGACATTCAGGGCAAAATTGACATCAAGTAAGCTCAGCGACAAATGGGTATGTTCAAGCACAGAACAGAATGATTATGTCAGTGGGTATGTTTAAGCATATATGAAGACTTAACTTGCTCAGTTTTTTCACACTGAAAGAATTTCAACTCAATTAAAGAAATTATATGCAAATATAAATACACATTTTTTTAGAAATATAGAGAGAAATTTAAAATTTTAAAAATTCCCTACATATGAGCTTATATTGGAAATCTGTCCTTTTTCCCCTACATCTCAAAACTAAGGATGAATTTCTCTACATGTAGCCTCTTTTCCCTACTAGTGGCATCACTGCTAAGAAGTCGATTTCTCTCAACAGGTTTCTTGCTTTAAATAATTCCGCCGCTTCATGAGTAATCTTTCGTCCTACATTTCAATAAAAGTGTGTTTGTTTCTCCTAAAATTTAACTCTTGCGAACTTTTTATGTAAGTTCTTGTGACCTGCTTAGCTACTCGTCACTATTACGATCTCAATTGATACAAAAAGCACTTTTTCAAATTGCTCAGAAAAGGAATTTGTTTCAATTGAGACTCTGGTATCAATTGATATTGAGGTGGCTTTTATAATTTCGTTAGAATAGAGCTGTAACTTGGAAATAACTGTACCCAATTTTACGCATGTTTTAAGTGAGCAGATTTTTTGTTACAAAACTTGAATCGATAAAATATACTCTCATTTAAAAATTCTCTCTCTAACTAATATACTTTACATCAGGGATGCCCAGCGCCTAACTCTTTCCACTCTTTCCACTCTTTACAGTTACTTCGATGTTTTCATTATTGCTGTAATTCGATAAATTCAGTTTGAAGACAAATCATTGCTTCTTATTGCTTTGTTGTTTTTTTAAGAGCCATCAAATGACGCTTCTTGCATTTGCATGTTGTTGTTTTTGTGTGTTCAACAATTTAACTTGTGCGCTTGGGCACGGTCAGCATACGTGTTGTTGTTTGTACATATGTCGTTTTGTTGTTTTGCTTGGGCGCTGCCAGAATTCGTGTTGTTGTTTTTAACATGCTCCACTCTTTGCACTCTTTACAACAACTTCAATATTGGAATGATTGTTGTAATTCGCCGAATTAAGTTTTCAGCTTCATCCTTACTTCTTATTACTTTATTGTTGTATTTGAGCACATTGAAGGATTCGTGTTGTTGTTTTGTGTGTTCAAAATTTATGAACTTTTGCGCTGGCGCAGATGTAGGTTTTATGCGTGTTGTTGTTTTTATGTGTTGTTGTTGTTAGCAAAATGATTGTGCCACGAATCCAAAGATTTCTTGTTGTTGTTGGCTTTTTGTTGTAACTGTTGTAGCACTCTTCAAATAATTTTCCTGGGCATCACTGCTTTACATCACTTTTAATAGCTTTAAACGTTGAGGGTTGTAATGGAAGTGATCGTATTTGTGGGCGGACTACGCCTATTTTTTGCATATTTCGTAGTTTCGATGCTATTTTCACACATACCAAATCTTAAATATGTACCTCAATTATAAGCCATTTTATAGTATTAACACTGTAGTGGTGGTGGGCATGTTTGTTATAACAAACCGAAGATGATTTTGAAAAATGGACATCATTTGCTGCCCACGGACACGCCAACTTCCGATACAACCCAAAAATTTAAATGTTTTAAAATTCATTTTGGAAAATCAATTGAAAAATTGAATTGATTTTGTTTAACGTATAGAGATAAAATTTTGAATGTTTGCATTTTATAACAAAACGAAGATGGTTTTGAAAAATGGACAACCCAAAAATTGAAAACTCAATAAATAAGCATTTGTTTAACCTACAGAGACAAAATTTGGTATGTATGTATTTTCTACCAAAACTAAGATGCGAAAACGCCCACCTCCCATACAGCCCACAATATCGATAAAGGCATTAACAAGTGAGCTACAAGAATAAAACTTGAAATTTTTATAAATTTTTGTGAATTTTTCATCAAAATTGAATTGTATATTATATATGGGCTTCTTTCGCTCACGGACACGCCCTTTTTCAATACTATTATTGTATTTTGAAAAAGTAGGTTTAGTGTAATTCATAGTCGGGCTTGACCGACTTCAGAGTTTATTTACTTGTTTTTCTTGCGCTAATACGCAAGCAATTAAAAATTTATAAAAATACTTATTTCTATATAAAAATTGAGCTTAAAAAATTAAAGTTAAAAATTTTTTCCCAAAATGAAATAACGTGATTTTTTATGTAAATTTTACTAAAAAATTACCCAAAAATACCCTTTACAAAAAATTAGGTACAAATAAAACAACGTAAAATCACACCTCAATCTTTTGATCATTATCTTTTAAATAAGTTGATAAATAACATCAGGTTTTTGAAGTCAAGTTAACACTCAAAGTTGGAAAATAATTTTTGGTTTTTCAATTTCAGTTAATTTAACACCACTAAAAATGAAATGTGTAATGCTGAATAAATAATTACGGTCATATTGCAAATATATCGCACACTAAATACAAAACAGTCACAACTCAAAAACATGTTTTTTCAGGAGAAGCGAAAAATAAAATCCTTTGGTTGAAACTGCAGAAAAAAAACAATTTTCATTAAAACACACAAACATCATTCTTGCAGTTAATGAAGAAAATAATGAAAAAGATAGTGAGATATATGTTTTGTGAATTGATTTATAACAAAAAGTCGATATAAAAAAATTTTGAGTTGTGACTGTTTTGTATTTAGTGTGCGATATGACCTAGCCAGCGAAGCCGCTCTATTTCCATACGCTTGACTATATCGATGTCGGCATATAGCTCATACAGCTCGTGGTTCCATTGAATTCGGTACTCGCCATTGACGCAGATTGGACCATAGATCTTGCAAAGGATTTTCTCTCAAGGCTATCTTAGTAACAAAAATTTTTATTTAATTATTGAAATTCTAGTTTTGTTTTATTAACTGCTTCGTTAAAAATAACCATTAAAATAAGTTTTACTGAAACAACATTAATTAGCAAAAAAAAATTTTTTTGCTGTTCTTGTCGGGGATTGAACCCAGGTCAATCGAACACCAGCACACTCGGCTAAACTTGAACTTCTGAAAAAATGATCAAATTTCATAAAGTTCGATGTTTTTTCGATTCAAGCAAGAATATTTTGAAGTTGATGACAACTGAATATTCGTTTGCGGCAAATACAGATCGCAAACGAAGTATAGTTGGTGAATTTTTCAGTTGCGGTAAACGAAAAATTTCTTTGTGCGTAAGAGCTTTTTGTCGTTTTTTATGAGTTCGTAATAAATAATTGATTCGATTAATTCGTTTTTTCTTTCACAAATACTAGCTTGTGCTAAGGCTTTCAACAAATACTAGTAAGCGTCATCGGAAAGCTTCTGATTTTTTTTTTGCAGCAAAAAGTACTTATCATTTTTTATTAAATTAAGTTAATGAGCTATAAGTTAGTGGTGACCGTCGCATGCAGGTTAAGTGTGTGGCTTAGCATGCTTGGAGCCCGGGTTCGATCCCCAGCCGCGGCGAAAAGTTTTTTTCAATAAAAAATTTTTCTGATCGGTCACCACCTTATCATTTTTTATTAAATTAAGTTAATGAGCTATAAGTTAGTGGTGACCGTGGCATGCATTTTTAGTGTGTGGCTTAGCATGATTGGAGCCCGGGTTCGATCCCCAGCCGCGGCGAAAAGTTATTTTCAATAAAAAATTTTTCTGATCGGTCACCACCTCTCTGCAAACAATGGCAAACCTCAGAGAGTAAACAATGCCATGTAAAGCTTCTTGAGAACATGAACTTTAGCCGTTCGGAGTCGGCATAAAACATGTAGGTCCAGTTCTCGGTGAATTGTGTGCAAACATTTAATAACACACACAACACAATTTGATCAAAAGAAGCTCGGTCAAAGTCCTTTCAAGGGCTGAAATGGCAAATTTGTTTTGTTTTAAAGTTAATGAGCACTCGACATCCAAAACATAAATAAGATTGTGAAGAAAATCGGATAAAAGTATGCGCTCCATTTGGAAATAGCATTATTTTTAAAAATGAATGAGTTTGTCAATCATCTCTTTACGGATGAAATGGTATATGAAAAAATGAATCGGTGGTATCGGAAAGGAAAGGGCTTTGCTGTGGTCTAATAAACTATTTATAACTCATAAAAGCTATCAAAGATATAATTTTTAAGGTAATCAGTGGAAAAAAGTTCTTGAAGAAGCGGATAACTTACAGGATCCTGAAATTTAAGTAAGGCCATTTCAATTGCAGCCTTGCTTTTCTGCAAAAAAGCTGAATTTGCTGATTTTGATAAAAAAATGAAAGCTTTGAAAAGTATTGAAATTTTTCAAAAAATAGTTCTCTTAATGAAAAATGTGTTTGAACGACCCTTTAGGCAAATTTTGCACAAATATTTTGCTATGTTATATGTAATATAAATCTAAAAAGTGCAAAAAAAAACAACTTGAGCATCTTAAATTTATTCGCTAAAAAATCAATGACTTCATTTAACCTTTGGAAAAGCCAAAAAGCCTGAAATATATACTTAAGGTATTAATGTCACAACTTTTATAAAATATGTTGAAAATATGTTTAACCTTTTAAAACACTTCGAAAATAGCATCGAAATATACATAACAAACAACTTAAGAGCTCAATATTTTGCAACGAATTTGCAATTCAAACAGCAAGGATAAGGCGATAGACAAGCAAGCATGTCTTTACTCAATACAAACAATAACAACAATAAGCACACAACGCCAATGTCCTCTTCACAGTTTACATAGGTTTGATACAGATAGGCTTTTGTGTTAAATACCAGGACTCAGTGTGATAGATTTTTAATGCCAAAAACTCAAACTACAGTTATTGCTATTTTAATGCAAAATGCAAGATGTTCGCATTTTCGCATTAGTTTGAAGAATGATGATGGTGTGTTGGTTGGGTTCAACAACTTTTCAAGGAGAGTAAAAAAAAGTAGCAGCAAATCACAAAATATGCAAATATTTCATTTTAATGCATAGTCAGAAAATTCTAAATTTTTATTAGAAACTGAGAAAATTTTGTGAAATCGCAAGTGAGTAAAGAAATTGCTGATGTAGAGGTAGTTGATATTCTATAAGCGAAAGGCTTTGTTTTTGTTTTTTGTATGAGAAGCTTTAGCAAACCTATGGCAGTAAAAGCATAAATCTACTTTAAGTGCGATTTTCTAGTTGAATTCTCTTATAACTCTATTTTTTTTTTTTCAAAAGCTATTTTTATGTGTTTTTGGCATGCCATGTTTTTTGTGTAGATTTGGCAAAAATTCACATTTCATATAGTGAGAGCAGCCAGCTAGATGGTACATTTGAATAACTTATGTCAGCAGCTATTTGTTAACAATTTGTTGCTGTTGTCCTTGCTAGTCTAAGTGCTGTTATTGTGTTTGTATTGCTTGTATATTATTAAGGGTGTGCGTAAGAGTTGAACTTATGTTTGAGTCAGAGATGGGCAAACAGTTATTAACTCAAGTTTGCTTTGAATTCATTGCTAGTTTTTCTTATAATTGAATTATTTGAAAGGAAATAAGAATTAATTTTTTTACAATCTCAATACGCTAAAAGAATGAAGCGAAATTTTTATGAGACCTAAACTTTTTTAGCAGTATTATGTTTCAATTCCAATTTTACAAACTAAATAATCGCAAATTTTATAAAAAATTTTATGCCACGTTTTGCCAAAGCTTCGTTTGTGGTTAAGTTGAAAGTTTGCCCACCTCAGTAAGCTGGTTGTTACCATTTCAACTCGTACGCAGCAGCTATTATAAACATCTTAATGTACTCTAAATATTTAGAGAACTCTTTAAGCTGCCGCTCAATACAAATATCAGCCCTTCAAAGTCTGGGCTTTTGTGCTCCTCCCACCACTGGGCATTCCAGACCACCACATCAATTCATATTTGATTTTTATATGCTTGGCGCTTTTGTTTTTGTTATCTTTACGCTTTATGAGCCAGTGTTGCATGGTTTTTATTTGCATTGGCAATACAGACCAGGACGACAGCAAAAGCACGAAGACAGACGTTACGCAGTCAGCTTTTTTTGCACATTTCTGCTGTGGCAATATTTTTTTTTTATGCATAAAAGTATAAAACAACAACAACACTTCCAGCAGGATAAGCAAATGAAATGCAAAAATATTGCAAAAAAAAAAAAAAACTTAACAAAACAGACTGAAACAAGGCATTGTATGTGCGAAGGACTAAAGAAGGACCAAAGGGCAAAAACCAACATGTGACTCTTATTGTTTTTGTTGTTGCTTTTTATGCTGATTTTCTCATGTCTGTATATGTGTATGTTTGAGTGCAGTAGGAGTGCGTGGCATGAGTTGAGTATAAATGTGTGAGTGTGTGTGGACTGAATGGCTGTGCCAACATAGCTTGAATCTATTTAATTTTTTTCGGTTTTTAAAGTTCGCGTGTGTTAAAACAAAACAAACGAAAAAAAAGAAATGGCTTTGCTCTTACAAGGATATGCAGGAATGACGTTTTATGCAGGCGGCAGCAAGAAAGGATGTGTGCCGCCAACACTAGTGTGAATGTTGTCATTGGCAATGCAACAAGGATCAACACACAAACATTGAAACACACACACGTAACAGGGAATACATCTTCATTTTCATCTTGAAAGCGCTTCAAGCGCTGGCATCTGTACAAACGTGGGTGTGTTTGTGTATACTTTGAATGTAGTTGAAGTGATAGATTTCCATACAAATACAATCACACACACACACACACACACACACACACCCACCCACCATTACACATTTCCAGAGAAATGTCGATATTTGCTGACTCTTGAGTGTTGCTCTAATCCTATTGTTGTTGCAGCAGCTCCTCCCGATCCATTAGTATTGCCATTAAACTTAAAAGGACCAAGCCAACATTTGCTGTTGCAGTAGAGTTGTTGCTTGTTGTTGTTGTTGTTGTTGTACTTGTTAATGTTGACTGCTAATACAACAAAGCAGGCAGCAAGAAAGCTGCTACAGCAGCAGGCAAGCAAAGAAGCACCCAACTAAGCGTAGCACAGGGATTGCATGGCAGCCAGCTACATATGTAGCTGCTACAAGGATATTTGAGCTCTTTTGAGTGATTGATTATGCAGAGTTTGACGTTTTGGCAGCTGATGTGAGTACGAACAACGACATACGACGAACGCATTCATGTTAAATGCTAAAGGATTTACATTCTAAACAAAGACAACGACATATAAGAAAATCCTTGCTACAAAAACAGAGCAAAGCGAAAGCAACTTTTTGGAAAACAAAAAGGAATAACTTTAAGCTGCAACAAAAGCTCAATTGTTTACTTTGCTGAGCTTGCAGTTTTGAGAGGTGGTTGCTTGGCGCTTGTCGGGTAATGACTGGCTGAGGTTTAAAGTTGAAAGTTTGCAAATAAATCAATTATAATATGAGTTGAATGTTGAAAAATGAAGAAAGATGACTGCTACTCAATATAATTGTTTTAATTTTTTTTTGCTTTTACAGCGAAAAACTTAGAAAAAGTGTATAACTATAACAGTTATTCTATTATTTCTACATTATATAATTCTTCTTATAATCTATATGTATGTATCTATTTATATGAATAAAAAACCCAATTGACCATTTCAGCCATTGAAAGAACTTTGACCAAGTTTCTTATGATCAGTTGTTTTGTCCGAAAAAGTTCTAAAAAATTGTTATTGACTCATCTGGTACAAATGCACCATTGGAAGAATGATTTCTACGATCAAAATTATAATGCAAATTTTTTCACACACTATGAAAGCATAATATGTTAATTTTGCTGAAAATCACTTTTCAATTTTGACTGTTAAAGGCTTCACTTATACATTCATGACAGTTTTATGACCTGACCATATGACTTTTGCGATATAAAGCACGATTGATAGACATTTTTGGATTAAGAGACAAAATCACGTTTTATTCATAAGCTATCAAATATCAAATATTCAGGATGGGAATTTTTGCTTGGACCTAGTTTGGAGTTTTAGGAATTTTGACTTTCATACAAAATTCACGTTTTTTTGTATTAAGGTTCAAAATATGCCACGAAGAACGATACGCACTGAGCTTGAGTATAGTGCGAATCGGTTTTTCTCATCAAAATATATTTTTGAGCAAAACCTCATGATGAGAATATATCATATAATTGCATAGTTCATGTCTTTTGTCCATTTTTCCCAAAACAATCTTCAAACTTCTATTGACTCATTTCTAAAATTTCACCACAGAAAGGACGATTGCTAAGTACAAAAGGATAAAGCAAATTTTTTCACACACTATGAAGGTAAAATTTGTACATTATCAAGCAAACCGAAAAAGTACCGTTCTAAAAGTATGTTATAGATGTATCGAAAATAAAAAGAAGCAAGAGAAGCGTAAAGAAAAAATTCTTAAATCTGCACACTTATGGTAAATCATGTGCTGAAATCGGTGAAACAATAAATCAGAGCCATCTCATTACCAGTGATGAGAATAAAGTTATAAGAAAGATTTAACTATTTCAACACAAAAGGCAGCAGCAGTTAAGGAAGAAATGAGTAAAGTAGCTAGTCCAACTGAAAACAGTTCGCAGGGCTTTAACAAAACTTCTTATCAGCAAAAACCTCTTATCGGCAAAGCCAATTTTAAAAAGAGGAAAGAGTTCTCAAAGGTATAACAAGATAAACCGCTTGATTTTTAGAGCAACGTACTCTTCAGCGTGGAGACTGAGATTGACAACTTTCAATAGAATGGAAGAATACGAGTGTTGACACAACTAAAAAACTGATCTCGAAAAAAAAATCCAATTGGTACAGAGATATATGGTGTAGGCAGGGGCGTAACCAGGAATTTTTTTGGGGGGTTTTATCAAATGTCGGGCTTATATATGAAAACAATTTTACGTAATACGTAATAGCGGTCGTGATGTAGCGGTTAATGCGTCCGATTTTTGTACTAATAGTTCTTTGTTAAAACTTTTTTTTCAAAGTCTTTTTTTCAAATCTTTTAGTTTCAACAATGTTCAAACAAAGCATATGTTAACTTATTTTGTTTTCTTAATAAAGCGTGATTTTTTTTTATTTGTTTTTCGGGGTACATTTTTTGACACTTCACGTGTGATAATAAAGTTACATGTGACAAAGCCACAAATACTCAGTAAGGTTTGCCATTTCACCATAAATAGACTAATAAACAAACAGATTTTGCAAATTATTGAAATTTTTTATTAAAATCCGCTAATTATTTATATTTAATGGTTGTCATAATTGTCATAATCAAACTGCTGTATCGGCCAGCGCCAATGAATATTGCATTTGCAATTCGTCGCCGGTCTCAACAATTGGGCTTGTGTTATTCGTCCACCTGGAATATTTTAAGGGGGTCTTCTCATTGAGCAACTTTTTTTTTGCATTTATTTATAGCTTGGGTAGTTGTGAATATGCCCCTAAAAGGATTTTTAGAAATTCGAAATGCTTTAGAAGATACAGCCTTTTTTGTGAAGCAAGGTCTTCGTCAAAATGAGCTATTTTAAAAATTACTTCAAACTTTAAACGCGTTTATCTCGAAACCACGTTTTTCGAACTGGCGACCATGATATCTCCAGTTCAACTGAACCGATTTTCATGAAACAAAGTGGAATCGACGCAAAATTGTCACCATTCTCGGGTGAACCTCGACCATAATTTTAAAAAATTTTTTACTATTTTTTTTTACGCTAAACTACAAAAAAATCCCGAAATTGAATTTTTTTTTTGAATGGCCGCCATTTTGTCAAAAAAAATCACAAAATTAAGCTTGAGGTTCACCCGAGAATTACATCTATACTGATTATAACCCCGTTTTTTTTTTTCATTTCAGACGCTCCGGAGACCCGGAATCGTGGCCGCCGTGACGACACCTTTTTTTTCACCACCAACTTTGAAGTCTCATTACTTTTTGAACAGCCCACGTATCGAGGCAAAAAAAATTTTGTTATTTACTTTGAAACTTTTGTAATACAATAAATAAAAAAGTTTTCAATTATTCTTTGCGTTTTCAAATAAGAATTTTTTTAAAAAGGGTCAAAAAAACGGGTTTTGAATGAGAAGACCGCCTTAAGTAAGGATCTCGTAATGAAGCCAAACAAAAGTGCGTACAACTGGTGCAACTGTACAAACAAATTTGGTATACTAAAGATAGAGTCAGTTTAATTGCTGTCAATGCACGCTTTTGGCAGCATGCTCTGTTTGGTGCGGTTTATGGACTGGCAGCATCAAAGAACTACAGTGAAAGCTCCCATAGACGGACGCTCTAATAAGCGGACATTTCCCATAAGCGAACACATTCTTGGAATGCACAATTTTTGGTTTTTTTCCATAGAAAATGCTTTCCCATAAACGCACTTTCCTATATGAAAAAAAATCTCAATAAAAAGACAATTTTGTTTTATTTTGATCACAAAATTACTGCTTTTTTTTTTGTTTTTGATATTTTTGACAGTTCAACGTGTTTTTTTTTCTCAACTTTGTTTTGCGCTGCTTAATTGTAACGGTATAGTAAAACAATTGGGGCATTCACACTGACTTTTATAGTAGGGTGTGGGTAGACTGAGTGCTTTTGTGAACTACGAGCACTCTTAGTTGCTATTGAGTTCTTTGTAGAATAATTTGGGCACTGCTGCATGTTTCTTATCTCTTACTTTTCACATTATTTTAATTTACTTTTTATTGGGAGCTTTCACTGTATTATTTTTCAAAAATAATGAAAATCGCAACTTTACAGCTAATGGAGCAAGGTACCGTGCGATGATTACAGACTTGTTTTGCCCCCAAAATGGAAAAGTTGGACTTATTTTTAGTTGAGATGTTTTTTCAATAAGACGGTGCCACATGCCACTTGGCAAGCGTTACCATAGATCTAGTTAGAGGCGAGAAAAAAAACGATGGTTTTTACGCTGCTCAACCTCTATACGGTCAAAATGTCTTGCAAGCGCCCGTTGTATTACTGTTTTACAACTTGTTTCTTACATTTTGAGTTGAGTCCCTCACCACGTAAATAACCGATGAAATTTCCTCCAAAATCGTTATTTTATATCGTCATTTTTTAAAAAACTTACACACTAACCCAAATTCTTTGTGGGAATCAAGTATCCAGCATACAAAAATAATTCCGATTGGCGTCCGAAACTGGTAGAAAATATTTTATAATTCATAATTTGGTTTTCAAAATCTGTTTCATGAAAATCAGAACTTAACAAAAACAAGTAAAGAAAGTCTAAAGTCGGTCTAGGCCGACTATGAAATACCCTAAACCCACTTTTCAAAAATAAAAAATTTTTATTGTAAATGGGCGTCTCCGTGGGCGGATGAAGCCTATATTTTAATTGCATTTAAATGGTGATAAAAAATTTACACATACCAAGTTTTATTTCTGTAGCTCACAGTTAATGCCTTTATTGTGCTTTCGCTATGGGAGGTGGGCGTGTTCATGGATGGATTACTCGCAATTTTTGAACGCACCTTAGTTTTGGTATAAAAGACACACATACCAAATTTAATTTCTCTATGACAAACATAACCTTATTTATTGAGTTTTAAACTTTTTGGGTTGTATGGGAGGTAGGCGTGTCCGTATGCGGATGACGTCCATTTTTCAAAACCATCTTTGTCTTGTCATAAAAAACATATGTGTCAAATTTTAGCTCTGTAGGTTAAAGAGAGGCTTATTTATTGCGTTTTCAATTTTTGGGTTGTATGGGAGGTGGGCGTGTCCGTAAACGGATGACGTCCATTTTTCAAAGACATCTTTGTGTTTGTATAAAACACATACATATCAAATTTTATTGTTGTAGGCTAAATATGAGCTGAGTTATGCAGTTTTTAATTTTTGGGTTGTATGGGAGGTAGGCGTGTCCGTATGCGGATGACGTCCATTTTTCAAAAACGTCTTTGTGTTGATACAAAACACATACATACCAAATTTTATTGTTGTAGGTTAATTATGAGCTGAGTTATGCAGTTTTCAATTTTTGCATTGTATGGGAGGTAGGCGTGTCTGTAGGCGGATTCAAAAAATATTCAATAGTGCAGATCCTTGGGTCCATGTGACTATGTGTACCAAGTTTCATTCAATTATCTCAACTCCTTCTTCTTATCCTGTGTATACGGACAACACACAGACGGACAGACGGACGGACGGACGGACGGACGGACGGACGGACATGGATAGCTCGACTCACGTGGTGACGCTGATCAAGAATATGTATACTTTTCTATACCAGACTCGCTTCGTTCTATGCATTACAAACGTTTGCACAAAGTTAATATACCCTGACCTTTCAGGTTTAGGGTATAATTAAACAACAACCTGATATTATGAATCAACGCGAATCGAATTGAAATACACATTTAGGGTTTTCACTAAGCTGATAAGATGTGTGATTACTTTTGACGTAGAATTACGTTTTACAGCGCGGTTTGTATGGGGTCATTTTAACTGATTTTTTCAAGGTCATTAGGCAACGTTTTTGGCGAATACTTTAGGGCATACCTACAGCCTTTAATACTCTTCGTTCAAAGATAATATATATACTAAAATATCAGATATATCCTGCGCTAAATGAATTTCTAACTTTGGATTTTGTCACTTTTATATTAAAGTCACAAAATAGTAAAATATAAGAATAAAAATGCATGTTTTTATATCAGAAAATCAATCATCAGCTGCTTATGTGCCTGCTGCTTTCTTTATTTTTCTTTCGTTGTTTATGCGTGTATGCTTTGGTTTTGCACGAACTGATTCGCTTTGGCAGCACTACTGTCCTAGTATACTATTTTGAAACCAGAGGTCATGCACCTCTTTTCACCTCAGTCAATGAACTCAATCTGTCAAATTTATCGAAATGGGTCTGTGATCCGGTTAGATTTAACTCTTATTAAAAAAAATGAGTTGGATCATATTTCTTTTTATGCTTTTACCCAATAGATGGCGTAAAATTTTAATTTTTGTTTTTAATGCAAATTAATTTGGATTCCACATCCCACTTGCACTAGCGAGTGTAGTTTGCAAACTATACATCGAACAGAAAGTCTATCTAGCAAACTAAATATCAGACAGAGACGAGAGGAAAGAACATGTGCTCAGCGTAAAATATAGTAACCATACGATTTTTTAAAAGGGGTCTTAATTTTAATTTGAAATTCGTAGTTAAACTGACTGTAGCTAGCAAACTATATATCGGGCAGAGACGAAAGTGGCACGAATGGAAAGTGCATTTGCTTCGCCTTCTTTTCAACTAAGTCAATGAACTCAACCTATCAAACTTAACAAAATGATCAAAAAAAATGAGAAATTTTGCTTGTTTCTATTTGCTTGCTGATTTAATCATACTTACTATTTAACTTTTTCTTTGTTTTGGCATCGATAAGTAGTCCATAATTGATTGTTATTCATTTATTTTTTAATTTTTGTAAGATCAATAAAAATACGTGCAAAATGAACAAAACAATCGGACCAAAGAGACAAAGTAGAAGAGGTTACAACTTAAACGGAATTCTACGTCTACACTTACGATACTATCGAAATTGTTTCTTTTTATTTGACTCACTTGGATTGAATCCTATTTTGCTTAGTACCACAATAATTTTTGGGAGGGCTTAAACCCCGAAACCCCCTTTGGTTGAACTAATGGGTGTGAAGCTGTATGTCGGCGGTAGGTGTCAGAAATTTTGTATTTATTGATGGTATTATGAACAAGGCGGTTTACCTCAATATATCATAATAAAATTTGCTAGACAGTGCGTGAGATTAGAACCTTGTTAACAACATTTATTTCCAACAGATAATGATCCAAAGTATACTGCCAATTATGTGCATAGTATGAAGTTTTTGAAGGTACTGGCTTCGAAATTAAAACGAGAACAGTCCGACGAACACTTCAAGAGGCGAATTTTAGCGCTCGGAAAACTGCCAGAAAGCCTCTTTGGACAAAAAATGTGGCAGAATCGTCTACAAAGCGCTTAACAATACGAAATATGCACTGCAAGTGATTGGAGCGATGAACCCTACAGTGATAAATGTTTTGACAAATGTGTAGATATACAAGATTGTTGAGGAGGTAGATAGAAATGAGCTGGGGCTGTTTTTCTTGTCATGTTGTTGGACAGTTGGATCTTTTAAATGGAACAGTTAATGTTGATACAAACTCTTATTGGAGGAAAATTTTAACCCTTCAATCAAGGAGAACTATTCGTTATATAATGAACTTATTTTTCAAGGCTACTCCACTAAAAACGATCGTGCGAATTTGGTAGGTACAAATATTTTTCGTCTTTTGATCGTCCTGACCTATTTTATGTTTTGATTTTTCTTGCAGTTTAAAGTTTATATATCAGTAATGGTGTTTTCACATTCAATCCTATCGAGAACCTTTAGCCCACCATTAAGGTGATGGTGACAAAGCAGAAATCTGAGCATGAATTAAATCACAATCATTGAATGTCTGTGAAACTTGAGCCTATATAAGTTGCATCATTGGATCTGTAATTGAATGTTACAAAATTTTATTAATTCTATGCCTGAAAATGTAACTTCAAAAATAAAGGCGACTCAAATAAAAATTAATTTTTTAGAAAAACAGGTAAGTGAGCCTGCTGGGCCTAGCTAGGTCCCGTGTGTTCTCTTTGCGAAATGTGTAAAAAATACGAAGAAATGTGTCCGAATGTAACGTCCGAACGCTGGGACCCATATATGACGACACCAAAATTGTAATAAAATTTAAACCATGTCAAATACTAAAAGAAAGTTTTAGCCCCGTATGGGCTTAAAATTGAAACCATGTCAAATACTAAAACTAAGTTTTAATCTCGCATGGGTTTAAAATTTAAACTATTATTTGTCAATTTTTAAATTTCGTAAACATTAAAGTACACAATTTAGTATACTATACAGACAAGAATTTAAGATATCCTATTAGTTGACCATAATGCGTGGTCTTTTAAACCACCTCTCTTCAATCGAAATCATACATCTATTACTTTTACCTTCTGAGAATACCTTCTTGTGCCTTTAAAAAGAAAATAATTGTTTTCTCATTGTATTATGATGACATTTCTAAACATGTAATCAAAATAATTGAACAAAAATGTCACACTATTTATTAGATTCTTTCAATTTAAAAACATCAAAATTCTCGCAGTTTTGTTTCTGTTATTTTTGATAAATTTTTTCAATTTGTACAAATGTCAATTAGCTGTCCATGCGAATGACAGTTTAATGTTTATATAACAGCATATGGCGCAAGAGGATATTCATATGTGTGTGCGTGTGCGTGTGCATGGGCGTGCGCGTAAGTGTATAAGTGTATGTTTGGGAAAAGGACAAAGTAGCAAGTTGAAAAAAAAATAATACATTTCCTCATTAAATTGTCACAAACACTAACAACCTACAATGTTGGCGTGTTTCTATAGCAGCACTTAGAGCAGTGACAACAACATTAACAACAACAACAACAAAAACAAAAGCAATAATAACAGCAGTAACAGCAACAGCAGCAGCAGCAGCAGCAGCAGCTACATCACCAGCATAAAACAATCTCCAACAGCGAATTCCAACTAAGCGAAGGATGTAATAAGCAATATAATGTTGCTGGCCGGTCACTGTTTGTTGCTGCTGTTGTTGTTGTTGTAATTATTACTGCTGCCACTGTATAAAACATTAACAAGAAGCAACATGATTATGATTATGGCAATCGTTCATTTTGGCCTCAGGTGTCCGAACCGGATGACTGCCAGTTTGTTGCATGACGACTTTAGTCATCCGCAAACTAAGATTGCCGGTAGCCGCTCAGCTTGTCCATCACCTATATGCCACTTAATAAATAAACTTGCTTAAAAGCTTCCTTCCGTCGACACTAAATTAACATTAATTTTGAGTTATCACCCCTATTCCAAGCCCTCCTACACCTGCCATAAATGCTATGCCACAGTCGTGGCAGTCGTTATCAACGTCATCATCATCGTCTTGCCTGTCATGTGCAAAACTTACCCAAGTGTTGATCAACGCGTTTCTTGGGCTTCTGTACTGAAGCATAAGGATCGCTGCAATAGTCCTGCCTGGATGGATTTTGGCTGTTGCGCAGATTGTGATACTCGTCACCATGTTGACTGGGCGTTGCTGTCAGATGCGGATAGGGTGCATAATCGTCGACGGCACCATAGCCACCATGTGTGAGCGGGTCATAGCCGTACGTTGGCTGCTGTTCGACATACGTATTATGTGACGCTGCCACCAGATTTTGTTGATTACCCGCAGCCGCTGACATTTTCACCTGCCACAGCGAGTCCTGTGAGTTGACGCTGCCGCCATTGTTCGAGTTCGAATAGTTGTTTTCAATGTAGCCCATGTTGACCCCTGTAAGCAAAAGAAAATTAAAAAATTAGACATAGTCAAGAGTAAAAGGCAGGCAGCAGCAAGGATAGCAGTGTTTAATAATATCCTTGCGGTGAGCAAGTAAAAATATTGTTAATAGCGGTTAAAAATGAATGATGGTGTCGAAATTAATAAATTAATGTGCGCTCATTATAATTTTATGGTCGTGGCCTGCGGTGTTGGCCCAATAGTTGTTGGCGGTATAACTTGGCTGGGTAGCGGGTTAATTTTTTTAAGTCTATATAAAGCGGTATTCAACATCAAAAGGCAATTAATGTAAATGTTAGAGGTGAGAAGAATTAATTGCTGCCAGTTTTTGTAGAAAACAATTTATAATAAGTAACAATAAATAATGTAAGATTTCTTCTGGCCAGAGGGTTGGCCAGGCCAGGATTGTGACGGAGAACAGAAATTGTTATTTATGCATTCTAGGGGATATTTTTGTTGTTTGCCTAATAGGAAAGGGATTTTGTTATGCCTTTTATTTTGTAAACATTTTTATTTCAAGAAAATTAGGGTAACATTTGTTTTAATTCTTGTTTAAATTTTAAAAGGTTTAGAAAGGAATTGTTCCAATACACTCAGAAAAATATCAACTGTTATATTAACAGTCGGCTGCTGTTATTTCCAAACACTGTTCGATTGAATGATTTGCGTTTAAGTAAACAATTTTCTTTGTTAAATGAACGTTTCAACGTATTTTTGTGCTGTTAAAATCATCTGTTGAAATATTTTTGTGCTAATATTGAATTGTCAATGTTTTCTTAGCAATAGTTTTTAGATGTGTTTTGCTATATTTATATTATCGTTGCCAGTAGCTCAATGTATGTGCACTAGACCGTCATGCGGGAGACGTGGGTTCGAAACCTAGCTGTGTAAGTATCAAAAATTGTTATTTAATAATTAAAATAATAATAATTCTGTTTCATTAATTGTTTAGTCAAAAATAACCTTCAAAATAAAATGCTGACAATGTTGCAAAAAAAAAAAAATTGCAAATTTAATTTTTTATTTGAAAAAAATATTTTAAATAAAAAAAAAAATTTTTATTGACCTCGCCGGAATTGAACCGTGGACACTCGAGTACTAGACGAACACGTTGGCACACTCGGCCATACATGAACTTTCAAACCAGTGATCAAATTTCAATAAATAAGTTTTTATACGGGTTTCGTGTTCCATAGACCAACAGTCAACCGATTTGAAAGTTTCATTTGTTGGATGGATAACAGTGAAATCTGTTATTTCAACCCATGATTTGTTTGATAAAACAGCATTTTTTCCCTGAGTGTAGTAACAAGTGTTGACATTAACAAAAAAAAAAAAAAAAACACAAAAATGGCTGCACTATTTAAAAACTAATTTACTTAAAAAAAAAAAAATGGCTGCGTCATTTAAAAACTGATTTGAAGGCTTGATTAAATTTTAGTTCTAATTTAACTCACTTAATTTTATCAAAGTTTTTCTTGCCGACATTAGGCGTTTGAACTCGATGAGGAATCATAAAAAGACGATATATTCATGAATCAAGTGAACTTTATGTAAAATCGCGCTTCTTTTATCTAAAAGACAAAATCTAAAGCAAACAAAAATATTTGAATTTCAATGTCAATGAAAAAATTTTGATAAAAAAATATGTACACAAAGAAAAATTAACGTCCTAAAACCAACTGGTGCGTCTAAACAAAAAATTAAAGTTCTTTCAAGTAAAAAATCGTAACATTAAAAAAACACCATCGTGGGTTCGAAACCTCACGAAACAAATTTTTTTTAATTCTTAATTTTTTAACAACAAAACTTAAACGTATAAAATAATCTCTTGGCCTTAGCTGGTTGTTTGACTCTATTCAACAAACAAAATTTTTTGCTGTGAAATGCGATTTCTTTGGTTTTTTATATACATACTATTTCTCGGTGTTGACATGTAAAGTTTTTAAATATGTTTTGCTATAATTATATTACTGGTACGAATACCTCAGTGGAAGTGTGTTGTACTGGCATGAGGAGGCCGTGGGTTCGAAGTCTGGATGTGTAAGTATCAATAATTTTGAACTAAATACTAAAAATTCTATTTCTTATTTTAATTGTAATTAAAATAAGTGATCTATGAGCAATATATGATAAATGAGCTGGTTGTCCAAAAAATTTAATCTTAAAAAAATGTTATATGTATATTAATTATTTGAAGACCTCAAAAGAATATGTCTTTGGTTTTAAGTATAACATTTATTTTTTCATAAAACATTCCTCACTACTTTGTCAGAAAGAATTTTTTCTTTGGGCAACAAAAGATTTTGCGCCGAAGTGCATTTTTTGGTGTGGAGAAGTATTTCCATCATTCTTGTATGGATGATGATCCATTAGATCATTCTTGTATGGATGAAAAAATTGTCAACCGGTCGGGGCCTCAAAAGTACGAAAAACTCATTAAAATTATTTCTGCATACTTTTTTCGATTGAATTGCCATAACCAATTTGCTGGCAAAAATTTACATTTTTATAGCAATAATTCTCATTCGAAGAATTTTTAATGTAAAACTATGGGCAATAGACTGGATCGAAATTTAGATTCCGCTGGTTGGAGTCTCAAAACTTAGAGGAGCTCATTTAAATGATTTCTACATCCTTCGAATCGAATCGAAGAAAAACCGCCGAAGCAATATTGATTCTCCTGAAGGTTCTTTTTGGTAAAAAAACATGTTTTTTGCTTGTAACTTTTTATTTTTCATAGAACGCATACCCACTTCTGCCTTAATATTAAATTTCTTACTTATACCAATATTTTGATTTAAAAAAAATTTAAAAATTCTGTTTCATTATAACTCTTATTGACAACCAAAAATGGATGTTCTTGATATTTTCAAAAACATATTTTTTTTTAGATTGACGTGAAAATGTTATTGTTGGAAAGGTATTAAGTTCTTCTTTGCTTCTGTGTATCGCTTTAATCAAAGCTATGTAATTACAAAAAAAAAATGTATCCAAAACTAGTCGATAACGCAGTAAACAAATGAAATTAATTGTTTGTATTAATAAAAAAGGTAAAATTTTATCAGATATCTAAAGTCGATTTCACACGTTCTGTTAGTTTTTGCACACAGCTTTGATAAAAGCGATACACAGAAAGAAAGAAGAACTTAATACACATGTTTTTTTTACCAAAAAGGACCTTCAGGAGAATCAAAATTGCTTCGGCGGTTTTTCTTCGATTCGATTCGAAGGATGTAGAAATCATTTAAATGAGCTCCTCTAAGTTTTGAGACTCCAACCAGCGGAATCTAAATTTCGATCCAGTCTATTGCCCATAGTTTTACATTAAAAATTCTTCGAATGAGAATTATTGCTATAAAAATGTAAATTTTTGCCAGCAAATTGGTTATGGCAATTATTCACAAGACACAAAGAATTAACGCCATGTGAATTATTGCCAAACAATTTTTTATGGCAAAAATTTTCTCAACAAAAGGTGAATTATTGCCAGAAAAAAGGTTATGACAATAATTCACATACAAATTGTATTAGTGCCATTAGTTGTACGTATTGTTGCCATTAAACTTAGCAAAAATAATATCATGCGGTACCAGTGATGTGCATTTACGTTACGGGATTTATTATCACATGTGGCATGGCCGCGTTTTTTTAAGTTTAACATACTTTTTTCTGGGTACATGTGTATCAGAGTTTTAAAATTTTCGTTATACTTAATTATTTAAAGAAACTAGAGTACAAGAAAACCTTTGAACACATGCCGGGAATTAAAAATGTATAAGAAAATGTTTATAACATATTTTAATTAGTGCAATTTTTATGGCTCTTTTTTGATACTTGCATAAAAAATGCTGAAAAACTTTATAAGTAATCGTAGCGGCTTACATGAACAATTTTTAGTTTTTTAAATTCCCACAGTTTTAAGTGAATTTTAATACTCAATGCAAAATACACCTAAGAGTTAACATTGAACGTGTATTCCGATGAAGCAAAGTTTTATAATTATTTTGTTTTACTTTACATAGAAGGCAGGACTTTATCTCAATTAATTCAATTTCTTTATTAAAAATTCCATTCAAAACTTTCTGCACGATCAACTACATCTTTTACAGTCGTAAATATTGATGAATTTTCAATTTCACTTGATTAAACATTAGAAAAGAATTGAAGACGGCAAGCCAGGCCGGAATTCGAACTCGATACCTCTGTGTTGCCATCAATCACGCTTTTCACTCGAATACCGGGGCCACTTACTTATTTACATACATTCTGGTAACCATTTTTTCCCACGTTGGCAAAGAGTTTGTATCGCATATACATATGTGCATAACACTTAAAAGCAATGTCTTAATATTTAATGTTGTCGTCATTATGTCTCGTCAACGTAAAACGATTGTTGATTCTTTCAAGCTGAACTTTTTACTGACTTAACTCAAATGGCAAAAACATGATTTTGGTTAGACAATCAATCAAAAATATTGCTTGAATTTGTCAAATTGTCAAAAAATCAAATGACATCATATCAGATGTCAAATTTGGAAAGAGCACAACATAATGTGACGTCTCTTAAGTCACAATAAATGAATTAAATTAATATGAAAAATTTATCACAAAAATATTCCCAAAATGATCATCCGAGAAGATTCGAATCAAGATATAAGAATTATATTAATATCAAAAATATATTACAAAAATATTTCCAAGAAGATCGGAGAAGATCCGAGATAAAAAACCAGATTCCGAAGTCCTTCGTCGCAATATGAAGTATTTCTTCGATTTAGCTGGACAATATTCAATTTTGTCAAAGATCAATTTAAAAAAAAATATAAATATATATTTAGTTGAACTTTTCTCTCGGTTGCTAGCTGTTTAGAGGAGTGCATACTTAAAAATTCATATTTTTCCCCCCAATTTTTCTAAGAAACTAATATTTATAAATGGATTACTCTGAAGCAGGTATGAAAAAAAAAATAGATGTAAAATTAGCTATTGTTTTTAAAAGTGGATATTTTTTGGGGTTTTTTTTTTATTTTTAGATATCCGAAGAGTTTTGTTATATGCGGCTGTCCGTGGTTGTACATTTTTCTTCATAAACTTAACACTACAGGTGTTAACATCTTAAAAAATATAAACCTCTTTGTCCGTTTCGTTTCGAAAAGTGCTGAATTTTTTTAAAAACCGTATAAACCCAAAAAAAATGGTAAAATTTTCAGAAAACCTAAAGTTTTCATGATATCACATTTTTCTCTTCTATTTTAATGTCAAGTTTAAAAAAGGAAGAAATCGGATAAGAACTGCCCCTACCTCCCATATAAAGTGACGTCATCAACATGGTAAAACATGTTTAAATCCCATTGTTTTTATTCCCATAGATTTGAAACTTGACGCATATATTTTTATTCTTTAAAGTTAATGTTAAAAACTATCAAAATCTGACAAAAACCACTCTTACCTACCATTTCAATGATGGGACCCGATTTGTGCTTCTATTTTTCTACAAACTGTTGAAACCCAAAATTAGGAAAAAAATACTTTTATCATATGCTGCGTTTTGTTGTTAGTCGTTTGCTAAAAACAGCGATTCAGAATGAGTTCCGAATTAAAATGGGATTGATTGTAGATGTACCTAAGTCGGGGTTTGGTATCTATAATGATGAAAATACGAGTTGCAGATTTTTCGCAGACCCGAATTTAGCAGCTGAAATAACTGGGCTAGACTTTAGTCTTATTTATCGCTTAAGAGTTCTTTTAGAAGTTATATATATAAAGGTCATAAAGTGAACATTGAAAAATTTGCTGAAAACGCTTAGATACAGCAAAATTATACGTAGACTTATATCCATGGTATCCGATGACAGCAACAATGCATAAAATATTAAAACATGGTGCAATTGTTATTGAGAATGCTATTCTTTTTTTCGAAAAAATTAAAATTTTCGAGAATATCGTCAAGGCTAAACAAGGAAAGCTTCAAGGGAATATTGCAATACTGATATACTTAATCGATTGCTCTTAACTTCCGATCCTTATCTAGCTGGAATAAGCACCATGCCGAGGAAAAAACAAAACTATTTCTTAAGGTGGAACATAACATTCGCGGCAAAGAAAACAGACCTTTTTTAAAAATTCATAACTCAGTCAAAAACAAACATTTTTCCAATATATTTTATTATTGTAGAGAATTGAACAAATTACATGAAAAAAAATTCAAAAAATATATATTTTTCACTCCAAGATGGTTTTATAGAGCTCCAAACTGGAGGCAGAGAAAAAAACGGGGCCTCGTGGTTGCAGCGCTGGGAGTCGCAAAAATTGTCCGATCTGGAAAAAAATGACTTTTTTTAAATCTTAACAAAATTGATTATCGTATGACAGGAGCTTTTTTTTAAGTGCTTTTTTTCAATCTTTGGTGATGTTCCAAATTTGATAGTATGTCTTTTCGATAAAATATTAACTTTAAAAATTCATAAAAAAGATAGCGAATCAAGTTTAAAAAAATACAAAAAAAAAAAATCGGCACAAAATGCAACCGCTAGTGCAGCAACCAGTACAAAAAACATGGTTTCGAGATAAACGTGTTCAAAGAAAAAAAAAAGGCAGTCTCACCAATCCGGCTGTAACTTTTGAACCCGTAGGAATTTTTCCATGAAATTATAATTTTAAGAATATTTACTAAAATACAAAATTATTAATTTAAAAAAACGGGCAATGTCATGTCCCCCTCAAGGAAACTTTTGAACTGCTTTTGCCCGCGGAGCACTAACATACTATAGGAATTGAAAGAGAGTCATCTGAGGAAGACGAATCATTTTCTGATGACCTTTTTCCGGCTTGAATCATTAAATCACTATTTTAATACCCTAAACCTGAAAGGTGAGGGTATATTCACTTTGTGCAAACGTTTGTAACGCATAGAACGAAGCGAGTCCGGTATAGAAAAATATATATATTCTTGGTCAGCGTCACCATGTGAGTCGAGCTATCTATGTCCGTCCGTCTGTGTGTTGGCCGTAAACACAGGATTAGAAGAAGATGTAGAGATAATTTAATGAACTTGGTTCACATGGTCACATTCACCCAAGGATCTACACTATTGAATATTTTTGGAATCCGCCAAGGACACGTCTACCTCCCATACAACGCAAAAATTTAAGACTGCAGAACTCAGCTCTTAATTAGCCTACAACAATAAACTTTGATATGTATGTGTTTTATATCAACACAAAGATGTTTTTGAAAAATGGACGTCATCCACTTACGGACACGCCCACCTCCCACACAACCCAAAAATTGAAAACTCACTAAACAAGCCTCTGTTTAACCTACAGAGCTAAAATTTGGCACATATGTTTTTTGTAACAAAACAAATATGGTTTTGAAAAGTGGACATCATCCGCCCACGGACACGCCTACCTCCCATACAACGCGAAAATTGAAAACTGCATAACTCAGCTCATAATTAGCCTACAACAATAAAATTTGATTTGTATGTGTTTTATACAAACACACACATTTGTTCGAAAAATGGACGTCATCCGCTCACGGACACGCCCACCTCCCATACAACCCAAAAAGTTTAAAACTCAATAAATAAGGTTGTGTCTGTCAAAGAGAAATTAAATTTGATATTTATGTATTTCATATCAACACTAAGGCGTGTTCAAAAATTGGGAGTAGTCCATTCATGAACACGCCCACCTCCCATAGCGAAAGCACAATAGAGGCATTAACTGTGAACTACAGGAATAAAACTTGGTATGTGTAAATTTTTCATCAACATTTAAATGCATATAAAATAAAGGCTTCATCCGCCCACGGAGACAACCATTTACATTAAAATATTTTTTTTTTGAAAAGTAGGTTTAGGGTATTTCATAGTCGGCCTTGACCGACTTAAGACTTTCTTTACTTGTTTTAATTCATTTCTTTTGTTTTATTTCTAAATTGATTATCTTTTAATTTGTATACATATTCAATCAACCATTAATCAAATCAATCAACCATTTTTTTCATAATAAAAATTGTGGTAATGATACTTTCTTTAAGGAAATTTTAGCAGGAATTTAAAAAAAAATTAAATTTTTCACTAAAAATTCTACTGTATATCGTTGGAAAGGCAATGAAAATATCATCCTTAAATGTCTTTGAAGAATTTTCTGCATCAAAAACTTTCGTTGGTAGAGCATTTTCAGTGAAACAACCTCCTTTCATCTACAAATTAACCCATCGCTGCCCAGAGGGTCAATATAGACCCCCAAAGAGATACATATTTTTAGTCATTTTAGTTTTAGCGGTTGTCACTTATTGTGCAGTTCCTTAGCTAAGTTAAAAACTTTTCCCAAGTCATTTTTTGTTAATATTAATTTCTGGGAAAAAGCGTTTCAAATTAGAAAACCTCCGATCTTTTTTTTTAAAAAAAATAAATTTGGTACTTACATTAAAAATTTAAAATAAGTTGCACATGTTTTTGCTAGAATTGCTTGTTACAAAATTACTATTTGGTGAAGCCACAATTAAGCTATTGAACAAATTCTGGTTAGCAAAACTTATGTTGATTCTGAGAGTGAGGGATAAATATAGAGGCTAATTTTTTAAAAAAATACATAGAGACTGCAAAGTTCGAAGGTCGGTTATAAAAACATTCGAAAAAACATAAACAAACGCCGCGATAGGGGTCTTCTAATTTAGCCTCTATTTTCACGCCTTACTATCAGAATCGACCTAACTTTTGCTTACCAGAATTTTGTTCCTTGGTGTTAAAGTACCTACATGTGTTTGATAATATGGAATGATGGTTATGTTAAAATGACTTTTGTATAATAAACATAGTATAGCAAGTATGATGTGATGGGTATCTTTTGCCAGGTACTCTGAACTAAAAAAGTACACAACAATTCTGAATTTTTGCATGATCTAAATGAATCGCATTCATACAAGTTTGCTCCAATAATAAATTACATGCGTCACTTGAAGTCTTCATGACATCAATGTAGAAAATATTCAAAAGAAAACAAAAACCTCTGGTAAAAATTTCTTAAATGCCATAAACAATAAAAGAGCAACAACAGTTCCTAATTTTTTAAAAAAATTCATATAATTCATACACATCTAGACATACAAGGAGAACAAGAACAGTTCATGAGAGAAGTGACAAAACTGCATGAATCTCATGTATATATACGAAGGAAACATGAACTGCTTTCTGAGTTAGGCAACCGAAATTCATATAATCCATGTACAAATTCAAGGGCAGCAAGAATACTTCATAAGATAAGAATAACAAATACTTGAAACTTATGTTTTTGTACAATGGAAGTGTGAACGAAGTAATGCATTTAATGACCAAAGTTCAAACATCTAATGAAGATTAGGAAAGGTCGGTCTTCACATAAAAACAATCTAATGGTTTGAAATATGTTTTGGCTCATTTAAGTGACATTCACAAAACGATTTCGCGTAGCATTATTGTTAAGGCATTATTAACCCCCAGGCTTACTGGAGTTTTTTTTTAAGTGCCTATCCTTTTTTTAACGAAGCTATCGCTATACAACAATTTGTTGTATCCAACTAAACTTATTCTTGTATTGAAATTGGGCTTGTGTATGAATGCAATCAAGCAATGTATAATAACTTGGAGGTTATGTGCCAGTTCATATTATCAGTGAAGTAAAAATTCATGTTTATATTTTCGGTCATTTAGTAACCGATAAAGTTACTAAGCACATTTTTTTTAACATATGAATTTGCTCCAGCAATATTGAAAACTAAAATTTTGTTTCTATAGACTATCGTGAAGGAGAAGATAATTTAACCACAACAATATTTCAACTTTTTCGCATAGGTTCACTACATCGTGCATGGCGGACTACAAACAAATTTGTTTAATAAAAATAAAAAAAAACTTTAACCTACTTTCGGCTAATTTACATAAAATCCTGTAAGCTTTATAGCGATATAAAAACCCACTAAGCGTAAGTATGAAGCATGTTTAAAAACAACTAGTAAAAATAAAAGTGCTCAATAACTTTAAAATTTACAGCTGAACGTTTCTAAGTAGCTGTTAAATAAAAAAAAAACCGTTAAAAAATTTATATTTACTTATTTAATTACTTTAGTACTAAATAAAACCAAATGAGTGCAACTGATCGCATGCTTTAAGTGAAACTTTAGTGCAGACAAGGCAAAAAAAAAATAATAAACAAGTAAAACAACAACTAAACAACTTATTCATAAACCAGCACTTAAAATATAGCTGAAGAGAAAAAAACAAAAACCTTAAGAAAAAAAAAATCTACATAAAAATATTATCAAGATTTTATGTGAAAGTCCTTAATGCACGCAAACATTTTTAGTTCTGTTGTTAATAAAGTGTTTTTACGCTGGTGCCTCAACAACTTCTTATAATTTTTGTTATGTTTTTCTTACATTTTACTACCTTTTGCTACGCAAATAAACTACAATTACTTTGTGCATTTATGAGCTCAACACGCACACAGACACAACAGTTCTAGTTGTAGTTGTAAAAATTTAAAGTGTTGATATATTTTATGATATTTTAAAAGAAATGTTTGTTGATCTTTTTCCCTTTTACTACTATTATTAGTGGAAGTACGTTTTACTAATAATATTACGTTTTTTTTTGTGTGTTTTTTTGTTGTTTTTAGTACAAGTTTATTTTATTGCTTATATCATTTTTACTGTTTGTTTGGCGTGTCAATCACTTAAGTTTTCTTTTTATTATCTGTATTTTACAGCGAAAGCAACGATGTAAAAAAATAAATAAAATTCAGTTTTATGGCATGTGCTTGTTGTTTGTTTGTTTTTTTGTTTAGTTTTTTGTTTTGTCATAAAAAAAGCGGTAACTTAAAAATAGAAAAACATAAAAATAACAAAAGAGAAACGAAGATGAGCACGATACAAAGTATAGTTAAATCGAGCTATTGTTGTTCTTCTTTATGTTTGCTGACATGAGTTCTGAATGAGCGGATAAGAAATTTAGTAGCAGTTTGAGGAAAACTGCTCCTTAATTTTTCGTTTCTATTTAATTTGAATTTAAGTGAACGGATGGCACAATTTTTTTAAGTGTCCTTTTTACATGGCATTAAATAACTGTGAAACTATAATATAAAATTATTTCACTGATTATGATCATGATAATGACTGTTATGCTGTTGACTGTTGAATGTTATGTTAATAAAAGCAGGGATGCCACAGTGTTGTATCCACAAGGTGGCGACTGCAGCTAAAAAAAATTATTTAACTAGCTTTTTGTTTTTTTCTAGTCAACATGAGAAAAAAATTGTATGGCTGACCACTATGCAGTTGTCTTCTTTAAACCGAATAACTGCATTTGTATTTCAAAGGGAGTTTATGCGTGTTTGTGTGCGGTAAACTCGAAAACTATTGAACCAATTTGGCTGCAAATTTTATTATCAGCCAACTTTATCTTTCCGGTTTGACATAGGCTATTCAATATTGCACTATCTTATCTAAATTCAGAGATATATGCAAAAATATTTTAAAAGAAAATGTTTCTTGAAAAATTTTTTTAAGAAAAATTCAATATGTAGTTTGGAAAAATATTTAGTATTTTAATATATTTATAAAATATACAATAAGTTTTTCTGTTCTTAATGGCTTTCTGCTACAAAAAGAAGTCTGATTTTGCAACTCAACAAAACATTTTGCCATTAAACATTATTTCAAACTTTTAATGAATTATTTATTTCATTTCCACGGCCAAAGCTCAAATTAAGTTAAATAAATTATTTCAAACCTAATATTTTGGCAATTACGTCAACTTATGTGTGTATGTTTGCGATAAACTCGAAAACTGCAGAACCGATTTCGATGCAAAGCTTACTGTCAGTCATTTAAATCTTTCCGGATGGACATAGGCTTCCATCCGGATGGGCATAGACTAGTATTGAGCTATCTTATTTGAATTAAGAGAAATAATCAAAAATACAAAAATAAAAAACAAATTGTTTGCAAATTTTTGTGAAAATTTGAATTTTTATTGATATAGGCTATTTTATGATGCGCTATCTTATTTGAATTAAAAGATTTAAAACAAAATTATATAAAAGAAAATCTCTCTTTAATAGTTTATATTAAAAATAAATCAAAAATGTTTTTTTTTAAAAAAAAATTTTGTATTTATAATTTTTTATAAAATAAATATAAGATTTTATGTTCGGAATGGATTTTTAATAAAAATGTAGAAGTCCGATTTGACAACACAAAATGAAATTTTACAATTAAACATGATTTAAACCCAATATTTTGGCAGTTATGGTAACTAATGTCTTGTATTTTTGCGATAAACTCGAAAACTACTAAAGTGATTGCGATGCAAATTGCACTGCCAGCCATTGAAAGTTTTTCGTATTGACATAGGCTGTTTTATAGAGAGCTATCTTATTTGACTTAAAAGTAAATTTGACTTGACATAACGAAATTTTTTTTTAAATTTTTTTGAAAATTTGACTTTTAATTAGCTAATTAATTTAAGCAAACTCTTATTAAAAGATATTAAACAAAATAATATAAAAGAAAAACTTTTTTAAAAAGTTTATATTAAAAAAAAAAAAAAAAAAAAAAAAAAATTTAATATTTATAATTTTTTTATTTAAATTTAAGAGATTTTATGTTTGGAATGGATTTTTAATAAAAATGTTCCGATTTGACAAAAGTTTATAAATCGAAAATGTTTTTTTTTTTAAAAAAATGTATTATTTATAATTTTTTATACAATAAATATGAGATGTTATGTTCGGAATGGATTTCTAATAAAAGTAGAAGTCCGATTTGACAACACAAAATGACATGATACCATTAAACATGATTTTAAACCCAATATTTTCTTAATTATGGCAACTTATGACATGTTTGTTCGTGATAAACTCGAAAACTACTGCACCGATTTCGATGCAAATTGCACAGTCCGCCATTTTAATCTTCTCGGTTTAACATAGGCTACTAAATATTGACCTATCTTATTTCAATTCTGACATATAAGCGCAAATATTGTAAAAGAAAATTTTCTTAAAAATTTTGTATTAATAGTAAATTGAAAAAATGCTTTTTTAAAAAAATATTTCATATATTTTTAAATTTACAAAATAAAATCGTCGGTTCAGAAGAACAATGACGTAATTGCAAAAATTTTAATTGTGCAGTAGAGGCAAAAAACCAATTTTAAATATTAAAAAACTTTTATTAAAAACAAAGTTTTTCACCGAGAATAATTGCATCATGAATACTGGTATAATAATGACGTATAGTCTTGGCCTCGGCTTGTTTAATTTGATATTTGGGATAACAATTAACCAATAAACCGTATTTAATAAAAATTTGCATTTACGTCATTGTTTTTCTGAACCGACTATATAAGGTTTTATGTTCTAAATGGATTTCCAACAAAAAAAAGTGCGATTTGACAACTCAATATGACATTTTCTCATTAAACATGATTTGAAACTCAAGATTTTGACAATTATGGCAACTAATGTCATGTTTGTTCGCGATAAGCTCGAAAACTACTGCACCGATTTCGATACAAATTGCACTGTCAGCCATTTTAATATTCCCGGTTTGACATAAGCTACTTAATAATGACGTATATAATTTTAATTTAGAGATATAAGCGCAAATATTGTAAAGAAAATTTTCTTAAAAATTTTGTATTACAAATAAATTGAAAAATGCTCTTTTGAAAAAATATTTAATATTTTTCTATATTTATAAAATAAAATATAAGTTTTTATGTTTTAAATGGATTTCCAACAAAAATAGAAGTGCTATTTGACAACTCAACATGACATTTTACTATTAAAAATGATTTCAAACTCAATATTTTTGCAATTATTGCAACTAATGTCATGTTTGTTAGCGATAAACTCTAACACTACTCAACCGATTTTGCAGCAAAGTACACTGACAGCCATTGAACTTTTTTCGTATTGACATAGGCTATTTTACAAAGAGCTATCTTAGTTGAATTGATAGATATAAGCAAAAATATAAAAAAATGTTTCTTTAAAACTTTTAAATTTAAAATGCAATGAAAAAATGCAATTTATAAAAAATATATAACATACAGTGGAATTCGGTTATAGCGACCCTGAAGGGACCGGATTATTTCGTCGTTCTAACCGAATGTCGTTATATGCGAATATAATTTTTTTGTTGTTTTTTATTAATTTAATTCATTTATTATAAAGAAAATTAATTCCAATTATCAATATTAAAAGCTAAAACATAAAACTTAGTGGAAATAAATACAAATACGATATACGCTATAGAAGTATGTTTATGAATAAAATAATTACATATGCATATGTAATAAACTTAAATTTGCTTTAAATAATCGGTAATATTGACTTGGCGTAATTTGCTCTTTGCAGTGTTAATCCGCTCTGACTTCGTTCAAGTTTAAATAGGTATTCAAGAGACAAATTTTTAGCACCTTAACCGAATAAATCAAACCTTCAAAAACTTTAAAAATTAATGCATACCTTGTTTGTAATAAATACAAACCTTTTAAAAGAAGATAAAGCATTAAATACCGCTCTGGCTGAAGGAATTTGATCCTCTAACGCAATCTAAGTGTGCATTTATTTTATAACGGTTAATTCGGTTTCAACAAAGCGAGAATTTCAAATATCTAGTCACATTTTGCTTCTGACATGCATTCGTCGTCGCTATATGTGAAAATATTTAACCATATTTTATGAAAACTGTGTCGCTTTATGCGAACTCGTCGTTATATCCGACGACGTTAAAAGCGAACTCAGTTTCTAAGGAATAATCAATTAAAATGTGCGGACTTCAAGAATACGACGTTATAACAGAAATGTTGTTATAACCGAGGTCGTTATAAGTGAATTCCACTGTATTTCTATATTTATTAAATAAAATATTAGTTTTTGTGTTCTAAATGGATTTCCAATAAGAATAGAAGTACGATTTCACAATTTAACATGACATTTTTTCATTTAACATGATTTCAAACTCAAGATTTCGGCAAATATTGCAACTAATGTCATATTTGTTCGCGATAAACTCAAAAACTACTGCATCGATTTCGATGCAAAGTTCACTGTCAGCCATTTAAATCTTTTCGTTTTGACATAGGCTATTTTGTATTCAACTATTTTATTTAATTTGAAAGATATAAACAAAAATTTATTAAAAAATATTTAGTTTTTTTTTAAATTTATTGTGAAAATTTGAATTTTTGAAGAAAATATTTCGAATTTGACCATTTTTAAAAAATAAAATGTTTGTTTTTGAGTCCATAATGGATGTTCAACAAAAATATGGCATTTTATGACTACAAATGTGCTACAAATGCACCTATTGCCAGTCAAAAAAATAAAATAATCACATATAATATACATTTTTAATACTTTCTTGTACGTTTTACAAGTGTTTGCAAATTTTTAAAAATTTCAGTTACTTTTTTGAACTCAAAAGTTTCTACAGAACTTTCAAACATTAACTCAATTAAAAGTATTTTATTTGAAGTTAAACAACAATTATTTTTACAGCTCTATTTGGAGCGTTTTAAAAGCTCTTGATATCACAATAATTGCCTTTTTACTTTTGCGGCAAAGTTTTTTTGCTTGCTACAGTTAGTCTAGCATGCAACATGAAGAGCGTAAAAAACTTGCAACCAACCAACCAACCACTCACTAAGTATATTTGAAAAAAATGTACTACCTGAATTTTGGGCACAATGCAAGTTAGGTTTGTGCCATTTTTTTTTTTTCTATTTATTTGTAAAGCTGTCTAAATAAACTGTAAAAAGCTGTTAAACAAAGGCAAAGCAAATAACAATGACAATAAAAACAGACAAAAAAGAAATGCCACAGCAACAAATATTGCAATTGTATCAGTAGCCGCAGCTGAAGCAACAGCAGCAACAACAATAACAACAATGCAAATAACAACATTTAAAAATAAAATAAAATAAAATAAAAGCAACAACTGCTAAACATACAAAATAATGAATTGCCAATCCTGGCAAAAGTTTACGTTGATGTCTTCGCACAGATTAAATTCAACGTTTTAAGTTAACGAAACTTTTTGCAGCTGCAAAATGTGTAGGTTGGCTGTTCATGTTGTTGTTGTTGTTTGTATTTGCAAACAAAGTAAGTTGAGGGTGGTTGTATTTTTACCACCCTCTGGCAAACAACATTGGTAACAAAAGTTTTGCCTGCCGTTGCTGAAAGATGAGTTTCGCTGAAAAATGCATTAAAATTCTACAACAAAAGTCAAAAAGGCAAAAAAAAAAAGAAAGTCGAAGCAAAAGGATTCAGTCAGCCGAGCTGTAAAGTTAAGAAAGAAAAAAAAACCAAGGGCGAGTAAAAAGTTGTAAAGTTAGAATGAAAAAAAAAAACAAAAAAAAACAACCAACAGCAGAATTCAAATAAAAGTAGTAAAATACTTCAGGACGCGCATAAATAAATAAAAAATTAAAAAAAAAAACCAAAAATAGCAGAACAAAACGTACTTTTCACTTTCTTTCTACCATTTTGTTGTAGCTGAAAGTTGTTGGCTGTTTTGAAGAATTGTTTGTAAAAAATATATTTCTATAAAAATGCATTTGCTTAAAACGAAGTCACGCAAGCAAGTTGCAGGTGAGCACAAAAAGTTGCAGCTCAACCTGACTGGATAGCTGGCTAGCTGGCTGGTTAGCAGCAAGTTGAGTTTATTTAGTTGGTGTCAAATAAACAAGCATTACAACAAGCAGCGCTCATCACATTTACAACTATGGCTGGCATGAATGTTGTTGTTGGCAGACAACAATTGCCTGGCAAGAACTGCATAAAATAAAACATTTTATTGAAAGTCAGTTTCGTGTTTCTAGCTAAGTTTATAATTTTCTTTGAATTTCTTAAGCAGAGTTTTCTACAAAAAATGCCTTTTTATGAATGCTAAGATGATGCAAGTCAGGTCAAAATAATTGTGTTATTTTTTGCATTGAAGAGCTTTAGCAGAATTTATGGGTTTTATAAGCATAAGTTGTGGTTTTAAGAAAGCATTAGTTTATATTTTTTGAGAAGTTAATGTCAAATCTTATCTTTGTTAACTACATAGCGAAGTCAAATTTAGAACCATATTGTTATAATTTAATTAAATCTTACTAACTATATTCAAATAATAAATGTTCATTTCAGTCCTTGCAAGCTCTTTGACCGAGCTTATTTTTAACATATTCTCAATAATTTTTTTTACAAATAATAAAACAATAAAAAACTTATTTTGACTTTTAAGTGGCTGCTTTAGCAGCCAATAAACTCGGAATATATATAAAAACCACAAAACCATGTTGGCTGCTGCAAGTCCAAAAGTCTCACATGTAACACCATGTTGTTGAACTTAGTTATGCTGAACATTGTAAGCAAAGTCTGGATATCTAAGACTGGTGTAAGAATAGGTCAAAAAGCAAATAATGACTTTTAAAATTGAAAATTGAAACCGAACGTGGGCTGTTATAGAAGAGCAAATGGCAAAAATCGGACGAGAGTGTAATACTAACAACAATTTTTTAAATTTATTTTACACAAAAAGCCAACTTCAAGTGGAACTTATACCCAAAATATTGAAGATTTTGAAGTGATTAAGTAATGCAATTTTTAATAGAAGACAGATGAATACAAATTTCTAGCAAACTAGTATAAAAGCCCGTCTTTCAATTAGATGCATTGAAAATAATAAAGTAGCAGACGATATGCAACATTTTTACATACACCTCGATTGTTGTTATGTTGCAGTCGTTATAAATCTGTTTTTTGCAGATAAATACCAAATTTTAAGTGCATACTTTCAGGCTGACAATTTTTTATATAATATAAAAGCAATGTTATAGCAAGATTGAGCAGTTTGAGTGATATTAGGAGTGGAGTAGAACGAGTTATATGTCACGAAGTATTGCCTCACGTCTGTAATCTAAAATGAGGTGAATTTTTCTATAAAATGAAATATATTTTTTATTCTTCCAAATAATAATTTTTAATTGTCTTCAAAATACTCATATTCATAATATGTTAAAGACAATACAAATCTGCCAACTTTTTTTTCCAATCCTCCATAAAGCCAAATAAGTCCTTTTTCGGATTTTACAATTTTCATCGATTTGATTTTAAGCTTCTCAATCGAGTTAAAACAGTACTTTTGGCAGATTTCATTGAATAGTCAGAGTCTGCAAGATGTTACATCAGAAGGCAACGGTGGTTGTGAAACGATATAGGAGCAGTTTTTGGTGAAATTTTCTCCAAACATAATGGCCCAATTTGAAACCATTTAAAGTTTGACGCTTTTAAAACACAAGACGTATTTTCAAATTTTTTTATAGATTTAAAATAAGTGAATACAGCATCAGGAAAGACATATTTTATTGACAAACTATAACTTTTGTGCCTAAATTTCTATATCATGGGTGTGATCAATCAACATCGATAGACGGGTAGTGATGGTGAACATTTCTTTTGAATTAACACAGATCAAAACTGTCGGTGAATATGTTCGCAGCGGGAATTTTTCACAATTTAATGTGGGTAATGCGAAGTTCTGTTAAGCATCAGTAATTTTGTTGGGATCGTGTATGTGAACTGCCTGAGTGGATCAGTAAATCTTACAGAGCCAAGTTGTGTTTTTCTCTTGAACACTTTTAATGGCAGTACTTTTATACAGGCTTAAGTACTCAATATTACGCTAACGCCCACGTGAGGCTTAATGCACGATCTTGAATTCGATCTAGAATTTCTTGATCTTAAAAGATATTTCTCTTTCTAAAAAATATCTTGAATTCTTGCCAAAATGTACTATTGTTGATCCATTTTCGGCCTTATATATATTATCAGCAGTGTCCGGATGTTGTTCAAATATAAAAATGTTATTGCCTTTTTTAGCTTTTTTAATATTTTTTAATATTTTACCTACATTTTTTTCATTTTTTTAAGAAATTAATTACTCTTTATAGCAGACATATATTCTTATTGTATTATTCTTTGTGGCAAGAGTCTTTTGTTTGTTTTGTTGTTAACAAAATTCCATTTCGTTGTGCATAAAAATAAAGTATTAAATTTAAAATTACCAGATATATAATTTTATTAAATTTAAAAAAGAGACAATTGAGACAATACACTTATCTTCAAAATATGCCTTCTTTTCTTATACATATGAAGGAAGACTGACAAAGGAGTACTCAAACGTGCAAAAAATTGGTTTCGTACAAATAAAGTGAATGTTGTAGAATAGTTCTCGTAGTCCCCGGAACTTAATCTTATGGAGAAGATGAGGGAAGTTTTAAAACGTCAAATTAGCACTTGAATTAACACTTACGATAACATTAAAAACATTTAAAATTGCAAATTAATTGAAACACAAAATTAATTGATATCTTAAATCTTTATGAAACTATTTCGTATCTGAAACAAAAAATTTTTAATAGGTATTAATTTTATTTTTTGGTGAAGCAGAAAAAAAAAATAAAATAAAATAATCAAAAATGAATGCTGGCTTTGGAAGTGAATAACTCGGTCATTTTAGAAAGGATTTCATTCATTTTTTTTTTGTTTGAAATTCTTATTAAAAGGTCCTTTCAATTTTGTTTCAATTCTTTTCATTCTCGTTTTTTTCTAATTTTTATAATTTTTCAAAAACAAAACCATAAAGAATTTCTTTATTTCGCAAAAAATCTTTGATAAAATAAATTTTTGTTGGAAAAATATTCAAAACCAAAAATTGATTTTTTAATGCTTTTTTATATGGTATGCATAAATATAGGATTGGTTTAAAGTTTTTCATAGTAAAAATTAAAAAACGGTTTATACGATTGGTGACCGTGGCATGCAGGTTAAGTGTGTGGCTTAGCATGCTTGGAGCCAGGGTTCGATCCCCAGCCGCGGCGAAAAGTTTTTTCAATACAAAATTTTTCTGATCGGTCACCACCTCTCTGCAGACAATGGCAAACCTCAGAGTGTAAATAATGCCATGTAAAGCTTCTTGAGAACATGAACTTTAGCCGTTCGGAGTCGGCATAAAACATGTAGGTCCATTTCTCGGTCAATTGTGTGCAAACATTTAATAACACACACAACACAATTGATCATAAGAAGCTCGGTCAAAGTCCTTTGAAGGGCTAAAATGGCCAATTTGTTTTGTTTTGTTTGTTATACGATCGAAAAATCAAGACTATCATAAAAATTCAAGATTTTTTTGTTTGTTTATTTTTGTTAATTTTGTATTTTTGTATGCATAAATATGAATGATAATGTGAAAAAACCATGACAATTTTTCAATTCGTTTCTGAATTATAATCCCAAATATCCATTTAAAAACTTTCACAGCAACAACAACGCCACCTACCGGGTCAAACTTTAAATTTAAAACATCTACAGAGCCAGCCACATGCACTCACAGGAATTCAGGGACAAATCCATACAAGTACAAACAAATTTTATTTATAAAGATATGGAAAAATCAAGGTTTTGTTTTTTTTATTATTTTTAGTAACTAGTATAAAATTTAGTGAAATAACATATTATATAACATTTAGCAAAATTAATAATTAACAAAAACATGTATTCAATATAAAAAAAAATAAATGGTAATTTAAGAAATTTATTCTTCGCCGTTAGTTTCATTTAATGAGTCCTTTACTTTTAAAGAATGTTGAAATATAAATACTATTTTTGATATTTGGATGGAATATGATTTGCAAACATAAATTTTGCAAATCTTTAAACTTATGCGAGGAGATACATAATGGCTTATGGTACAACATTTTTAACAAATAAGTAAATTTTAAGATTTTTTGGTGGAATTTTCAAAATATCCATAGGTTAGTTCAATTGATTTTGTTTTGTTTTTTTTCGAAAAAAAGAAAGCATGCGAGAAAAAAGTGAGCAATCCTCTTCACATTCTACTTTTAAATTAAAATAAAAAATATAAAATTATAACAAAAACTAGTATGTTTATAAAATTTTTGTATGGCACATACGATAATTTCGCCTTAAAAAAAAAAAACAAAATCATTGTAACATACGATAAAATATACACTAAATTTTTGGAGAACCTATAGGGATTTCAGCTATAGGTGGCTATAGGCTCCCCAGCCGTGGCGAAAAGTTTTTTTTCAATAAAAAAATTTTTCTGATCGGTCACCACCTCTCTGCAGACAATGGCAAACCTCAGAGAGTAAATAATGCCATGTAAAGCTTCTTGAGAACATGAGCCGTTCGGAGTCGGCATAAAACATGTAGGTCCAGTTCTCGGTCAATTGTGTGCAAAAATTTAATAACACACACAACACAATCGATCCTAAGAAGCTCGGTCAAAGTCCTTTCAAGGGCTGAAATGGCCAATTTCTTTTTCTCTCTTTATAGGGATTTCAGCTACGATATTTTACAGGGTGATGCGTTGTAGGATGTATAACAAATTTGCATCAAAAAGTCAATTTCGAAAAAATGACACATACGATAATTTCGCGCAAACGGGTCGATATATACTTTTCTATACCGGACTCGCTTATATCCATGCGTTACAAACGTTTACACAAAGTTAATATACCCTGACCTTTCAGGTTTAGGGTATAAAAATCGTCGAGTCAAATGGGTCTTGCAGTGAATGCAGATAAAACGAAGTATCTTGTGTCAACAACCAACAGTTCAAGCGTCTTGGAAACCACGTTACTGTTGACAACACTTTCTTTGAGGCTGTGAAGGACTTCTTTTACCTAGGATCTAGCATTAACATCTCCAACGATATCAGTATTAAGATTAAACGAAGGATTACTCTTGCCAATAGGTGTTACTTCGAGCTCAGTAGGCAATTGAGAAGCAGAGCTCACTCTCGACGAAAAAAACTGACGCTCTTTAAGTCAATTAACATGCCCGTCCCACTATACGCATCACAAACCTGAACGTTGAGCAGCACTGATGAATGGACTTTAGGAACGTTCGAGAGAAAAATCCTTCGCAAGATCTATGTTCCAATCTTCGTCAATGGTGAGTACCGAATACGATGGAACCACGAGCTATATGAGCTATATGCCGACATCGATATAGTCAGGTGTATTAAAATCATGGTCATGTCGAGAGAATGAACGACGAAGCTCCAGCGAAAAAATGAGTGGATTCGGTACCCAGCGGTGGCCAAGACAGACGAGGAAGACCGCATCTACGTTGGAAAGACCAAATATTGGATAACCTGACAACGCTTAGAGTTTCCAACTGGCGCCAGCAAGCGCACGACAAAAGAGGCTGGCGCCAAATCTTAGACCAGGCCAAAACCGACCAACGGTTGTAAGCGCCATCTAATTAAGTAAGTAAGTATGTCCATGGCCGCCAGTCCTCAACTCATGCTTGAGTTGGACTTTGTATGGGTAAAAATTCAAATGCAAAATACGCCATAAGGAACCGTAAGACAAACCCAATTGCGGAGCACGTCATGTGATTGATTAATTTGGGCTTCATCAACACTTTTACAAACAGCAGCGATATTTTTTTGGTATGCAATTATATAAAGGTTTACCGTAACAGTAATCTTCAATAATCCCTTGTACATTTCTTTTCCCTATATCATTGTGTAGTTGTTTTTTATCTGCAGTTTTGTAATTTGAGAAAGAGATTTGTATAAAATTGTGGTGAGGTTAACATAAATGTTTTGTTCATCAAAAAAAAAAAACACAGTCAGAAAACTTAATATTTTTCCTCACGCAACTATTTAAATAAAATCCAATTTAAGCACTTGAGTTACAACAGTCAATAACAACAACAACTACAACAACTTCATTACATTAACAATAGCAAACGCCATAATATGCAAACCACAAACCAAATAAATTCAAGCTGCTTAAATGCATGTTTCATTAAATCAGTTGCAACATGTAATCAAAATTCCAGCACCACAATATATACTGCCACTAGACTATCTCATTACCGAGGTAAGCACTTAAAGGTAGATGTATGGATGGATGGATGAATGGATGATTGGATAAATAGTTGAATGGAAGGTTGAAAAGCAGCATTAGTGTTAAATAAACAAAAAAAAATAAAAAAAATTCGTAGAGAAATGCATGCATGTGTTGGGTGGGTAGTGGGTGGGCTTGAGATATGCTTGCTTGTAGATGTAATTATGTTGAGCCAATTAACAGCAACTATTATATAGCAGCAGCAGCAGCAGCAAAAAACCACTTGAATGGTGAACAACAGCAACAACTACCACAACAACAACAACAATAAATAAATTTAAAAAAACTCACAATGTGAACAGAGCTTTAAATGTGCCAACCAAGCCAACAAACTGCGAAGCACAATGTTTTTATAGCATTTTTTTTTCACTCAATGAGAACTCCGGTCGCAATAACAAGAGTTGCCGTATAATTTTTATTTGTTTTTTTTTTTTGCAACATTTTCTTTTGTTTACTTAAGCTGGTTGCAAATGTAATTTCCCATAATTGTTCAGTGTTGCTGACTTAACACCCGACGCCAACGCCACCACCTCCGACGCCAGTTTGTTAGTCAGTGTCGCTCAGCAGCAAGCATAGCAGCATTTAAAATTTAAGCCTGGTGCAATTGTGGCTGGTTGCACGCAAAACCAACGCATACGAACACACAAGAAAGCACACCAAAATACCGCTAAGTTAAGCCTCGAAAGCGACCTCTGCACAGCTACAGCCTCAGCTTATGGCTTTTGGCGAAAGAAATAGCGGTAGCAGCAGCAGCAGGGAACGCTTCTGCCTTTATCAATGTTGCTAGCTTAAAATTGTTTTATGTTTTTTCTTCGTTGTTGTTGTTGTTGTTGTTGTTGTTGTTGTTGTTGTTGTTGTTGTTGTTGTTGTTTTTGTTGTTTTTGTTTATGTTTAAGCGATTTAAGCGCGCTTCATTTTTACTGACGCTGGCTGTCCTTAAAGCTGCCACTGGCCGCGGTGGCAAGCATTTAAAATGCCGTTTGTTGCGCCATTCGGGGTAGCAATTTTCAGCATTTTTTTATTTATATGTTTTTTTTTTTAACTTCTTCAGCTTCAACTTCATCTCTAGCTTCATCCAACTCAACTTGCGTCAACAGACGAAAAACTTATTTCTTCAAAAGGCAGCTAGCTTGGCAGTAAGCGCGTTGCCAGATTTTGTTATTAATTTTGCTTTCTTTGGCTGGCATTTGGCGTGTATGTATGTGTCTGTTCTATGCAAGAACAAGAAAAAGAACATGAACAACAAGTAAATAACTAAAATTTTTTTAAACAAAGCCCAAACCAACAAACGAAATGTTAGCGTTGCCACTTGGTGTAAATTTTGCCTCAGGGCGCCACTTTGCTGGTCGCTGCTGCGGCTGAAATCAAAGTCTTGCGTTTGTTCCATGTTGTTTTATGGCGCCTTTGGTGCCTTTGTCAGTTTGCTGTTGTTGTTGTTTTTGTTGTTGTAGTTGTTGCAACAAAGTGTGGCAAGCCAACACCAAACAACAACAACAACAACAGTGTTTGCACTGGCTGTCACAGCAAATTTTCAGCTGTCAACTCATGCTGTCTCTCTCTCTGTCTCTGTTTCACTACTGTTGCTGACTGACTCGTACTTTGTTGCTGTTGCTGCTTTTGTTTCGGTTTCAGCTATAATTCTGAACTGCCTCAAATGTTATACTTTTAAGCAACTTTTTCACTCTTTCTTGTATTGTTTTCAAAATTCTTTTTTTTAATTGTTGCCACCGCGTGTCATTCTCTAGCTGCTGCTGCTGCAAATGTCCTTTTTGCGCTTCTTTGCCATTGTTTCGTTTTGAAATTATTTTTTTTTTTTCATTTTTGTTTTGTCTTTATTCCATTCACTCTGTTATAATTACATATTTAATGAGTTCAACTTAACCATTGTAATCGTTGGCCCAAAGTCTCACGCAGCCACCTTGCACTGTGTATTGCCAGCCGCCAAGTGGCTGCCACCAAATGTGTGCCCTTGCGCCTGTGTGTGTGTGTGTGTGTGTGTGCCACAATTACCATCAACAATGGACTTGCAGCAACCCGTATTCGTTGTTGCTGCTTTGTTGTTGTTGGCCATTTTGGCCATTTTGAATACACTTCAATTTGGCAAAGTGCACAACGACGCATGTATCTGAAGTGGCTTCACTTGCTTCACCGGCCACTCATTTGCATGCGACATAACCATTGTTGTTGAACATCATTAAATATGCAACAAAATGTTTAAATAAAAGTTAACAGCAATTTTCGAGGGCAAAGTAAAACGCAAACTTGCTAAATTAATGATCATTGTTATGCGCATAACCTTGACTAAGGTTCTGTCAAAAGCTGTTTAATGTTGATTGATTTATGGTGATTTTGGCATTTAAGCAACTGTAAATTACAAAGTTGAGCTCAGAGGGCAGAAACATTTAAAATTTATAGTATTTTTTATTAAATTTAAAGCAGATAAATGTCTCTCACATGTGCATAATAAAAATGCAAGAGGCACTTTAAAACAGTTTGAGCAGAACTGTACAACAGTTTCAAAAGCGGATAAGCAAATTTCGGCAATAGACATTTGACATGACGGTACAAAGATTTATAAAAACTAGTATCGCCTGGGGTCGAAATTCGACCAATTTATTGATTATCTCCCTATAATTATATGCGAGATGATTAAAATAATTTCGAGGCTCTTAATTAATTGGAGATATAAAGCTTTTTTCTTCAGAAAAATTATTTTTTTTATTTTATTATTTTTTCAAAAACAGAAAAACAACATTTTAAAAAATTTAATTTTCTCAAAGAAATCATAGAGGGTAGCCTTGATTTTTTGATGGCACGGACAGTTTATTAATTTAGTGTCAAGACAAAATAAGTTTACCTAAAATCCAATAAAGCCTTGAAAGAAAATAAAAAATGCAATTTTAAGTTTTTGTTTTTTTACAACAAAAACATTGTTAACCCATATTTTAAGATTAAATCAAATTTGATGGTATTTTTTTAAAAGGCATAATTTAAATATAAACAAACAAAAAATGGTATCATTTTCAAAAGTTGTTTTAAGTTAACTGATAAGACTTAAATAGAAAAAAGAAATAAATAAAATCTATTCACAGATGGCGGAGATATTGGCTTCCCAATTTAAAACATTAAATTTGAGACAGGTTTTTTCTCTCTCTTGGCATTTGGTTGAAACACACGCTAAATAACTAACGATAATATTTAGAAAATTCATTAGTAATACTTTTGGTTAGAACTTTGCTGTTGTTTTTATCACATTTGAAAGAAAATTTAACAAACTTTTAGAAAAAATTAGAAAAATTGAAAAACCGTTAAAATCCGACCAAGATATTCACATGGAAAGTCAAATTTGTGAATTCAAAACACATTTTTGTACAAATTTTTCAATTGACGAATGGATAAAACTAAATTTTTTTTAGAAATTGTTACTTTTAAAAAAAATTCAAGTTCGATCAACTCATAAACTCTCCCCCAACCAAATTTTGTATTAATCAAAGAGCGGGTTTTTTTTTCAAAAATTTAATTTTTCTCTTAGAAGGTTAGGAACTACCTCCATCAGATATATCATTTATATATACATTCTGCACATTTGGGCAACATTGGAGATAGTTGACTAATTATTGGAGATAACTGACCATTTTCGACTTTTTTTATATCTATCAAGTGCTATATTTAGTTTTTTGAAATACTACTCCTGGCATGCACAATAATGCTTGACCTTGATCTATCACTGACCTTTTAATGGGATAAACTGACCTTTTTTGACCTTTTTCATAGCTTTCAGATGGCATCATTACTTTATTTAAATTCCACCATTGAGGTGACAGCATTCCGTAGCTGACCTTTAACTTTTCTTTAAGATTTTTTGGTAGATTGCCTTAGAAAATATGCTAATATAGAAAATAAAACAAAGTTTTTCAAAATCGGCCCAGCCATTTCGGATATAAACTGTTCGCCAGTTAAAAAAATTTTGTTTCGAGAAAAACGCGTTTAAAGTTTAAAACTCATTGAAACTGACCCAAGACGCACTCACGCTTTTCATCGTTTTATAGTATAATAGTTTTGCTTGGATACTGAAGCTTTGATCGTTCTGTACGTGAGATGAATACATATTTTCATGCACTTATACAATCACAAGTGTGCAAACCTGCCCGTCAATGTATAAAATAAAATAAAATTTATTCTATTGTTCTTGCTATTCTTTGTAAACTATTTTAAGAGGTGACTCGTTTTTGCTTAAATCGGAATTGATAAACTCGGAAATGAATGGTTTTGTCTATTCCGATTGATTTTAGCGCCTTGCGAACATAAAAAAACGATTGTCGACTCAGTTGTTTAAAATTAACAAAAGTTCTGAAAACAATTTTTACGTCACATTTTTATAAATAAAAAAAAAAAACGATTAAAAAGTTGTTCATAAAAAAAAGCTCTGCCATTTTGGCTTTTTTAATTGCTGCAAGAAGAACTCCGTGTAGGAGTGAAACGCCGAATTCAAAATTATCCCAGCAATATCTTAGAGCTACTGCATGCTTCATATACAGCACATATACAGGAACATTTGTATAGCTTCTGAAAATAAATTTTGCAATATTAATAAAAATAATAAAAAAATTTAGCTTACATTTTTGACAAAAAAAAAAAAAATCACAAACGAAACAAAAACTTTCCGATCCGATTTAAATCCGATTCGAACATACAACTGATAAGATGGGATTGTACGACACCAAAGTGAAATTTCAGTGGGTTTTAAATCTTATTCCGACAAAAATCGGATGCCACGACATGCCTGATAATAAGTTGAAAACAAGTAAAGAAAGTCTAAAGTCGGTATAGCCCGACTTTGAAATGCACTAAACATGTTTTTTTCATAATACAATAATAGTATTGAAAATGGGCGTATCCGTGGGCGAATGAAGCCCATATTTTATATGCATTTCAATTTTGATGAAAAATTTACACATACCAAGTTTTATTACTGTTGCTCACATATTTGTATGGAAGGTGGGCGTGTTTGTATGCGGGTAACGTCCATTTTTCTACACAACATATTTGTTTTGTTATAAACTACTTACCTACTAAATTGTATCTCTGTAAGACAAACATAAGCTTACTTATGTATTTCTTAATTTTCGTGTAGTATGGGAGGTAGGCATGTCCTTTGGCGGATGACGTCCATTTTTCAAAAACATCTTTGATTTGTTATAAAAAACATATTTACTAAACTTTATTTCTGCAGGTTGAGCATAAGCTTATTTATTGAGATTTCAATATTTGGGTTGTATGGGAAGTTTATGTGTCCGTGGAGGATGACATTAATTTTTCGAAGACATTTTTGTTTTGGTATAAACTACATATATACGAACCAAATTTTATTGTTGTAGGTTAACTATGAGCTTGTTTATGCTATTTTCAAATTTTGCGTTATATGGGAGGTAGGCATGCCCGTGGATTCCAAAAATATTCAATAGTGTAGATCCTTGGATCAATGTGACCATGTGTACTGAGTTTCAACCAATTATCTTAATTCCTTCTTCTTATACTGAGCTTACGGACAGCATACAGATGAACACACGGACAGACAGACGGACGGACATGGATAACTCGACTCACGAAGTGATGCTGATCAAGAATATATATACTTTTCTATACCGGACTCGCTTTTTTCTATGCGTTACAAACGTTTGCTCCAAGTTACTATACCCTGACCTCTCAGGTTTAGGTTATTAAAAACAAAACCCTATCATGAATGATCTTAAGGAAAAACTACTTAAAACTTGTTTTGATTAAAATTTTATAATTTTATGTAAAATTTGTCGAATTGAAGTACGTTACATTGAATCCATTATCTTGCATTTCTTAACCATTTGAGACCGAGGGGTACTATATGACCCCAACGGATTTTTACTTATTGTCGCTTTAATTATAATAAGTCCGGTAATTTATCCCTTGAATCTTGTTTTAAAAACTTCATAGAGTCTGGCAAAATCGGCAACCTGACAGCTAATTAGATGGATTTTTTATTTTTTGCGCGCAAACTGTGCTATTTATGCTGCTCCAGTATTTTGCTAATAAATCTTATAAAGTGGCGAAAATCGTTTCAAACGTAAATGTAAGTTGTGAATTTTGAAATATTTTATTAGAAAAATATTGATCTCACTAAATATGTCTAGTAGTCCTTACAAAATTCAGAAAATTAAATGGGGTCGCACATGACCCCATCGGTTTCAACTAAAACTTTTTGTGATATTATTTCAAAACACCGAAAATGTGTGCCTTCTTTCCCTCTCTTGTGTTTTCTACAGTTTTGATATCATAAAATGCCTGAAAAAAAGATTAAATTTTCGTAAAGAAGGATATGATGGAAATATGCAAATTTTAGAAGCTGGCGGTAGTGAAGAAGAAGTAAATCATTGAACGCAAAAGTTATTGATACTGGCGCAGAAGTTGTGATTGTGGAATGCACGTTAACTGATTTTGATCAATCATCTACATCCTCCGCGGCATTAAACATTGCACCACTGACTGCCGTTGAAAATGAACTCGACGATTTTGTTCCTTTCAGATGGCGTTGGCATTCATTTACGCCAAAAATATTCGATCATACTCTAGAATTACCGTATTCAAAAGTTCTGCTCTCTGATGAAAATTGCGACGGCACACCAATATCTCTTTTCAAAAATGTGACTCAGCTCGAAACGCTCTTACTTCTAATAAAGAAGCAAAGTGAACTTTTTTTTGTTTCGCAAAAAGGAATGGTTTTTTCTATAGCAGTTGTGAGCTAAAAGCATTCCTCAGAATAGCTTACGTAGTGAGTTATCATGTACTGCCTTCTATCAGATATTATTGGTCTAGCGATCCTGATTTGTGTGTACTTTTTATAGCAAATACTATGACTCATTATCGATATCTTACTATCCGATCAAATTAACTTTTCGCAGACAATGCTATACAACCTCCGAGAAATGATATCAGACACAATAGAGCATTTAAGGTGAGGCCATTGTTCGACCACTTCAATAAGGCTTACCAAGCTGCATTTTTACCATCAGAACAGCAATCCATTGACGAAAATTATATATAGCAATACGTCAAAAGAAAGCCAATACAGTGGGGTTTCAAATGTTAGTGCCGGTGTGATGACTGAATATATTTATCAAATTGATATGTATCTTGGCAAAAAAGCAACGCACACTGAATCAGGTACTTTGGGTGAATCAGTGATATTTTCACTAAGGGCAGGCTTCGAAAAAACTGGTTGCGAATTTTATTTAGATAATTTTTTCAACCCTCTATTCTACAATATAAAATGTCTCAAAAGGAAATTCTGGCCTGTGGAACTGTTCGCATTAATCGGAAAAGGAACCAAAAATCGTGTCTGTTTCACCCTATATCACAAAAAAAATTGGCGTTGCTGATAAAAAAAATTAATATTTAAATTTTGCTCTGTAAAGCGTGATACTAATTTCTTAAATTTGAAATTAAATTGAATTGAAAACATAATTTGCTTGTTATTTCTTATTAAAAAATATTTCAAACCAATTATAGATCATACTAAGCCAAATTCGTAAAAAGCTTTACTTGAAACCGATGGGGACGTATATGACCTCACTAAAAAGGGGTAAAAGGGGGTTTTCCAAATTTTCCAGACCTAATTTATTTTCTTAATTTAACCATGCGAAAACCAAATCCGAAGTAATTTTTAAGATATCTTTAACGGTCTAGGCTTTTGTCTCAAGGGGTTAAATCTGAGTGTAGTTTCGTTAGCTGTGACGAATAAAATTGCTTAAAAGGCAAAGAGTTTATTTATAGTTGGCCAAATACTTCCGCCATGAGATAGTTTAAAACAAAATTGTTACAATATATCTTCAAAACATTAGATAAATTGCCTTCATTAACTTAATTAACTTAACTATCATGAAACTCAAATTTAATTCTACCATTTTCATGCTATTTTTAATGGTTAAAATAATATTTTATCATGAATAACCGTTATTATACTGTAAAAATTTAACAAAAATTAAATACTAAGAATTTTCTTGTGACATAAAAATAATAATTTCTTTATAAAAAACACTTATTTTCCAATTTTATTATCAATAAATGTAACATGTATCAAAATTGGTCTAAAATTTGGTGATAAAAAATCAGGTTTCACCTTAGTTGCATATAAAAAACTTTTTAACAAAAAAAAAAACCTACTTCAAAATCACTAGAAAGTAAAAAATAATTTTAAATTACTTTTACTATTTATTTCTTGGTCAAATTTGTATTTTTATAATAAATATATTTATTTTTTTATGATAATAAAAGCTTCAAGTCAGCGCTAATCATTGACGTAAAATCATGATTTTTTCGCCATCCCTACTCTATTTAAGACTTTTTTATTTGTAAATATCCTGCTTGGTGACGCTGTATTAATTTGTAATCTTAATTTTTCTTAAATCTTAATTAAAATGCTATATGTGTGTTGCAGCTGCACAAAAAATGTGATTATATTAGCGCCGACTTCGAAGCTCTTATTATCATAAAAAAATAAATATATTTATTATAAAAATACAAATTTGACCAAGAAATAAATAGTAAAAGTAATTTAAAATTATTTTTTACTTTCTAGTGATTTTGAAGTAGGTTTTTTTTTTTGTTAAAAAGTTTTTATTTCTTTCTTTTTAGAGAAAATGATATATATTAAAAAAGTGTATAAATTAATTAAACACCAATTATTTATGCTCATAATATGGAAAAATGCTTTTCTGTCGTTTCTTATTCTGGTCTTTGTCAGTGTGTTTATCAGTACCTACTCTTGTATTTTTATCACTACCCCATTGTCAATATTGACTGAAATATAGTGTGTTTATAATATTGACACGCCTCTTTGTCGAGAATATCACACTCTTTGTCATAGTGTTTTCAATAGTTCTACCCATTCTAACAATGAATTTTACCACCCTTAAGTCAATATGATACAGTTTTTTACACACTGCCACACCCCTTAGTCGAATAACGCCCAATTCTTCGGTAGTAATTTGTAATAATTGTGCCTGCGTCTGTACTTTTTCAGTTAGTAGTGTCAGTATTCGATTTAGTGTTTTCTAATATTGCCACACCCCTTTGTCGAATGACGCCCACTTTATTCACAAAAACTTGTTATAAGTGTGCCTACCTCTATACTAAATATCAGTACTCTAGTGTCAATATTATTCGCGATACAGTGTATTTTATATATTGCCACACCCCTTTATCAAACAAGGTCCACTGTATTGAAATTAATTGTTTTATAACTGTGCCTACCCCAGTAGTTAACTTTAGTACTCTAGTGTCAATATTATTCGAGATACAGAGTTTTTCTAATATTGCCACACCTCTTTGTCGACTAACGCCCACTTCATTGACTGTTATTTTTTACCTACCCTTGCAGTTTTTCTGTGAATTTTATTAACTCTAGTACTCTAGTGTCAATATTTACTGAAATACAGTGTTTTTCTTACAGTGACACGCCCCTTTATCGAATACCGCCCACATTACTGACAGTTATTTGTTATATTTGTACCTACCTTTGTACTTAATTTTAGTATCGTAGTGTCAATAATAATCGAGATACAGTGTTTTTTTTAATATTGCCACTCCCCTTCTCGATTAACGCCCATTTTTTTTTTTACAAAAATTTGTAGTGATTTTTCCTACCTTTGTAATAAATTTCTGTACCCTAGTATCAATATTATTCGAGACACAGTAATTCTCTTATATTGCCACACCCCTTTGTCGAATTACGCCCACTTTTGTTATAATAATTTCCAATAATTGTACCTACCTCTGTACTTAATTTCAGTACTCTAGTGTCAATTTTCGTCGAGATACAGAGTTTTTACAATATTGCCACACCCTTTTTTAGAATTACGCCCACTTAAGTGATCGTCATTTTTAATACTTGTGCTTGCCCTTGTAATTTTATCGTGAATTTTATTACCGTAGTGTCAATATTTACTGAGATACAGTGTTTTTCTTATACAGACACGCCCCTTTTCCGAATACCGCCCCCTTTCATAAACGGGCACCTCCGCGTTGATAATCTCTATATGTTGACAAAAAATTACGGCAATCGAGCAAGTACTTTAGGAGTAATCGATGTACATACAGCTATGGACACATAAATGGCACAAAATTAGATTTTTAATACATGTTAATATTTTTAAATTAAAAGTTTTCCAAAATGTGAAGTTTTGTCATTGAGCTTATTGCTTCAATAGCTAAATGCAACTCCGTCGCTCAAATAACTGGTTTTGCTGTGGTTATTTTTTACCGCTATAATTTTTTCATAAACTGCGCTGGTTTTGAGTGGACACATAAATGGCACAAATTATTTAAAGCATTCAGTATTCGCGTTGCTTCCTATAGAACCACGTGATATTTTGTGTAGTTGAAGAATAATTAATTAAAAGTTTTGCACGGCGAAAAATTATTAAAAATGGGGTCAGGAAAACATACCACGATTGAGGAGAGACGGATGATATGGAAAATGTACAAAGATGGAAAAAAAGTTGCAGAAATTGCCAGTTTGATGGATAGTTCTCGAAAAAAAGTTTACAATTCAATTCACTCATGTGTAGAAAATCGCAATGTGTTAGTATCAGGCAAAATCCGGAAGTCAAGGCCTCGAAAAACAAATGCGCGAACTGATGCAGCCATAGTGAGAAAGTCCAAAAATGACCCATTCAAGTCATCGCGCCAGATAGCATCTGAAATTAATGAGTCTTTGGACTTGGAAATATCCAGCAGGCTTGTCAGAAGGCGATTGAACGAGGTAAATTTGTTTGGGCGCATTTCCAGAAAAAAACCACTGTTGTCAAAAAAAAACATCTTAAAACGATTAACTTTTGCCAAAACCCATCGAGAAAAAAGCGTAAATTTCTGGAAAAACGTGTTGTGGAGTGACGAAACAAAAATAAGTAGAATGGGACCAGATGGTAGAATCTTTGTTCATCGTCCTAAATGTCAAGAGTACAATCCTAAGTTCACCCAGAAGACCGTTAAACACGGGGGTGGTAATATTATGATTTGGGGTGCATTTTCATGGCATGGCGTAGGTCCCCTTGTAAAAATCACTGGCAAAATGGACAAGTTTCAGTACTTGGACATTTTGAAAAACCATATGGAACCATATGCCTTCGATTTTATGCCAGTTAAGTGGATATTTATGCAGAACAATGATCCTAAACACTCGTCCAAACTAGTCAAAAATTGGTTTTGTGCGGAAAAGATCGACGTTTTGGATTGGCCAGCCCAAAGCCCTGACTTAAATCCTATTGAAAATCTGTGGAATGAAGTCAAGGTTGAAATCGCAAAGCAAAATTACAGAAATATGGATGAACTTTGGTCTGCCGCACAGAAAGCTTGGTATGCCATACCCAAATCGAAATGCCAAAAACTTGTAGAGAGTATGGGCCGCAGGTGTGAAGCTGTTATAAAAAACACAGGCTTCAGTACAAAATATTAATGATTTTAAGGTTTGTACAACACAAAAAAATAATTAACGCAATTTGAACACGATATTTTCTCTTTTTTCCAGAATGTGCCATTTATGTGTCCAGGACATTTCACTTGTGTTTTTTTCATTTTGATAATTTCTGCTTTTTATTAATGAATAATAAATTAAGTTTGAATTGTTATTAAATGTAAGAAATAAACCTTTGGAAAAAGCCAAGCATTTGTTTGTTATTAAGAACATTTACAAAAATGCAGCATAAAAAAGAACATACACTAAAATGTGCCATTTATGTGTCCATAGCTGTACATTCACAAAAAAAAAAAAAAAAAAAAAAAAAAAAAAAAAAACAGAGAAACCAACCAACTTGAGAACCTCCTCCTTTTTGAAGTCGGTTAAAAAAAGGTGCATACATACAAAATATTTTATTGAAAATTTTGGTGCCAAGAATGTTCAGGCTTTATCTTTAACTTTATGGGTTGTAATTCATGTCTGGTTGGCCCTTTCGGCAAGATTTCTTTAGAAAAGTTGTTCAGAATGTTTTAGAGTTTATCTTTTGTAAACATAGTAAACACCAAAAAATAGATCTCTGTCACCCTAAGGTCAAAATTGCAAAATATTTTATCTTTTCTCTAATTTTTTTACAGTTCTTAGACTACAGGCAGCCAAAACTTGCCAAAAACTGTACACAAATATTAAAATAAATAGGCAAAATCTTGTGTTTGACCTCATTAGATGGAAATAACAAAGAAATTTCACTTTTTAGAGTTTATTCACAGTCTTTTCACCACTATTACATTACTATACAATGTATAACTTTTACAAATAATATTGCTTTCGTTGTTCTAAGCTAGTTTTGTGAAAATACCGGACAATATAAACTATGTATTCGGTTCTTCAGTACCAAAATATAGCAAAATTTAATTTTTTCGCATTTTAACATAGTTTTTTTAATCGTAATTTATTAGAACTTGCGATACTATGTTATTCTCGAACAAAATATTTCATAGGTATTTCCGTTACTCCTCGATAATTTCAATACTTAAATTTCAACACAAATCAGCGAGCAATGCATAATGTTATTATGTTAAAAATTTTCGATTTTTAAAAATAAATAATATTCCACAAGAACTCTTCCGAAATGTTTGAGTATCTTTTCACAGAGCTTTGCAAGACTTTCTTTACCTTCAGTTCGGCTTGCATGTCTTTATCAAGTGTTTCAAGTACTTTGTGCAATATTATATATTCAAAATCATAAAGTTTAGCATTTTTCCAAAACTACACCACAACAAGAATAACTCAAATAATGCACTTTCCGTTTTGACTGTAACTCTTATATCCTTGAAACAAAAGTTGTACATAAACTTGTATACCGCTTTTTGACCCCTAAAAATAAGTCGGAAATATTGGATAGCCACATTGTTGACACCACCACCACCACCCTGAGAAATTCTTTTCGTTGTACAGTATAACTCTCATACTTTACCGAACAAAACTCTAAGCTCAGGTATAGCAAACAATAAAACAGGCATAAACTTCAGTTTTAAACTTTTGTGTAACTGATACTTCACAGACAACAAGTTTAAAAAAAAAAAAAAAAAAACAAAAATGAAAAAATATTCAGAGTAAAAAGTTTGAAGTTTACTTGCCCACAAAAAAAGGTGGGCATGAAAGGTGCATGCAGTAAAGATACTGCAAAAGAGAGCTGGCAAGGCAGTGTGTGTGTGCAAGGTTCAAAAGTATGCAATTTAGCTCCTTAAAAAATTAGAAAACACCATACAACGACACAAAAAACTTTTTACAGACACGGTAAACGAGCTGCTGCTGCCAATGCAATCTTGTGTTAGGCAAGACATACAAACCGTTTCACTGAAGACCCTCTACCACATATTGACTGTCAGGGTTCAACAATAACGAAGCGTTAAGTTAAGCTATGCAGCCAGCTAGTAAAGGGCGCTGTTTTTGTTGTAGTATTCAACGCAAGCGTTCTTTCACCGGATGTGGATGCGGTGTGCAGACATCTTCAAACGTTTTTGTTACGTGTTGCCGAAGTTAGAAGGAAAAGTTTTACAAAAAAGTAACAAAAAAAAAAAGAAAAAATTGCAAATGCAATAATGTTGCGGTTGTGTTGGCAACCCTTTCAAATAGCTGACTGCTAGTGTCAGTCGCTAGCAAGCTGACTTTCAGTCACTCTGCTGCTTGATTTTTAGCCATTTGCTATCGTCACTTTCGGCCGCACTGTCGACAGCTGGGTGGCTTGATTTTTTTCTTTTTTTTTGGAGCTCAGGGTGTGGGTTGCAGTGCTGTTGTGCAACGACAACAACGACAACAACAACAACAATGATGCAGCTTTTGAAAGCTCGCTGGCGAAAAAGCGCACTTCACTTACTGACGACTAATTAAAACTGAATGAATGAGCGAAAAATGAAGTGAAGAGGTTGAAGTTAAATATGCGTTACTTACACTCAAATGCGGCAACGTGGCAACGCTTCAGTGCTGCTGTCGCTAGAGAAATGGCAATTGGCTACAGTGGCGTCGTGTGCCAAGGGGCACATTTTTACCTTGACTAACTGGCAAATGCGTCTCAAATAGAGAAACGTGCAACTTTTGCTAATATGTGGTGAAAATAGCATTAAGTAGATTCGTAAAAGATGGTTTGTTCAAAGCGGGCCGGAACAGTGGTGAGTGAAAGTGGTAGACCATTTTCTTTGAACTTGTTACTTGCTGCGTATATCTTAATATTTTTTCTTCCTCATTTCCATTTTTTTCTGTTTCTAAAGTGGTACTTAAAACGTTTCCTCATGCCTGTCTTTAATAATATGTGAGAACACATGTCTTTGGGTTTATGTGTAAAATCACTGCTATTATAGTTAACTGTAAATTACTGTTTAAATTGTTGTTGATGTCGTTGCTGTTTTATTTTTGTGCCTTTTATTTTATTTTGTTATAGTGAAAAATATTTAACGTTGCCTTTGGTTAAAAGCTTCACAACTATTTTTAGTTTAGAAGTATGTTTGTGTCATGTTTGTTACTCAAGCAGCTCAACATGTTATGCGAAGAGCTTGGCAAGAAAGCACTTTAAAACATATACTTTTTGACTGGATAGATTTTTGCGGTTCAAAACTTTTCTGCTTTGGTTGTCATGCTTCCAATTGAATATCAATTTTAAATTGTAATTGAAGTTGCTTCGATTAAAAAATTAAAATAGAAACATATATACAGATAGATATGGTACATAAGATATGATACTAATCACTTAAGATTAGTTTTTTTAATAGTTTACAAGACATATTTTTAAGTTCGTAAAGTAAATTATGAATTTCGATTTCTTAGGGTAAAATTTTTGGTAACATAAGTTAAGAACAGATTTTTCAGATTATTCATTTGGTGCTACCAAAATATACTACCAAAGTAGTATATTTTTAGTTTGGTGCAACAGCGCAATTACCGGGGCATTGGGCTAATTGTTTTATATTTTTAATTGAAGTAAAATTTCAGTTTTATATTCGCAACTGGGTAGCTTCGCGTGAATTGAGTGAAAATAGTGTTCTCTCATGAATAAAAAATGAATAATGAATGAATAATGAATAAAAAATGAATAATGAATAAAAAATGAATAATGAATAAAAAATGAATAATGATTAAAAAATGAATAATGAATAAAAAATGAATAATGAATAAAAAATGAATAATAAATAAAAAATGAATGCATGAATGCAAATTCACAACGATTCTTTGTGAATTGCATTCTTTATGAATAGCATTCATTTGAATAAAAAAATGAATGCATTATTCTGAATAATGAAAAATGAATACTAAATCAATTTTCTGAAATTGAATGTGAATTGAAAATTTTATTCATGGATCAATTTTGTTTTCATTGAAAAGCATTCTTTTGTCCTTATTCACTTGTACTTAGAATTCTAAATATGAATTCAAATTTTACAGCTCTGGTTGTGGTTTAGACGTTATTTATTTATATATTTACAAGTAGTGATTTTAATACAGATGACAAAGAGTACGGAGGACGGCCAGAAAAGTTTGAGGATGCCGAATTGGAGGCTCATTGGATGAAGACACGTGTGAAACGCAAGAAGAACTCTTAAAAGCATCGGAAGTGCCCAACGAGCCATATCAGTTCGCTTAAAAGCCATGGCATTGATTTAAACGACAAGATATTGGCTGGTTGCTGTATGAATTGAAGCCGAGAGACGTCAAATGTCGATTTTCACTTGAACAGCTACTGCAAAGGCAAAAAAGAATGGGTATTTTGCATCGGTTTGTGACTGGTTATGAGAAATGTGTTCATTGCGATAAACCCAGGCGCAAAAAATCACACGTGGTGCGCTAAAGGCCCAATATTCACAGTGACAAGGCCAAGCTCTGCATTTGGTGGGACCGTGGTATACTATGATCTGCTACAACCTGGTAAAACTATCGCAGGGCAACTCTACCAAACTCAATTGATACGTTTGAGCTAAGCATTAAAGCAAACACGAAGAGAATACGAGCAAAAACACGATAATGTAATTTTTCAACATGACAACGCTCGGCCACATGTTACGCAGCCGATCAAAACATACACGCAAAGAAATTTTTCGTTTGCCGCAACTGAAAATTTCACTAACAATACTTCACTGTATTTTCCGCAAACGAATATTCAGTTGTCATCAACTTCAAAATATTCTTGCTTGAAACGAAAAAACATCGAAGTTAATGAATTTTTATCATTGTTTTTTTAGGTTCAAGTATAGCCGAGTGTGCTGGCGTTCGAGTCTAGGAACTTGATTGACCTGGGTTCAATCCCCAACAAGAACTTCAAATGTTTTTTTTTAATAAATGTTTTTAAGTAAAACTTATTTTCACGGTTATATTTGACAAAGTAGTTAATGAAACAGAATTAGAATTTCAATAATTAAATTAAAATTTTTGATGATAAAAGTCAAAAGTAACGTTTATTTTTCCCCAAAAAAATCCAAGGCAAAACATAACAGTTAACTTTAAACTTTTAAACATCAGTCGAAAATTTAATAGACACTTAATATTCGTGATGCTGTATATTCGGATATTTGTAACAAATTGGTATATTTGAAAAAGTTCTTCGACAATTTTGTCATTATGTCTGTTTCATTTGAAAATTGTAAGATAACAGTTATTTTTGAGCCCTGTTAACATCGCGTTCAGTTGATAATTTAGTTGCTTTTGAATGCTTTCTCAACTTTGTCACTTTTTGAATGCTAGATTGCATTTGCATAGTACTCGTATTGTAGTGTTTTGCATGTTTTCAATCATCTGCAAGGTTTTTGATCTACCAAGATGTTTGTCTCTTTAACTTCTTAAACATAAAATGAAGTATTGGTTTAATACTTTCAAATTATTCTAAATGAAAAATACGCAAAAGTGACTTTCATGAATATATTTTGGTTTTCCGAAATGACATCTTTATTTCGGTATAAATTGCTCTAGCGTTATGAACATTTTTCTGTTTAGTTCTATATAGATCTATGAAAACTTCTTTCATGCTTTCAAACTATTTTTTGATTAAAAGCTTTACTTAGCTTTAGTTCGGTAAAACTCTTTCAAACAACTTTTGAGAAAAAAAATCTAATCAGAAAGCAATTCGTTTATGTTGCGTGTCAGTAGTAAACATAATGGCGTAATTTTTCTTTCATTATGACAAGAAACGTGTTAGTGAATAGCTTGTTATGGTTTTGTAAAGTAGTGAAATCATCAAAAATGGCATTTTTAATTTGCGCTTAAATAAGGAATCTACGTAGAGGGAAAGGATGAGGCGGTTGAATTGTTGGTCAAAGCCAATTTAATTTTTGCGGCATTGAAGAAAGAAAATAATTAATAATAGATTGTATTTCGCATTGTAAGCTACGCAGAACTTCAATAGCATTCACATCATGTGGTAATTGCTTTGTGGCAGTGCAATATAGAGCTTTGCACAAGCTCATTCATTCAATCATTCTTTATTTCATTCAATCATTCAGCACGTCAGTCATTCGGCCATTCATTAAAAGTTTGTGAAAAGTTCACTTGTGTCGAATGCGGACAGGTAAAATTACAAGAACCGATTCATTGTTCTTAGCGGCGGGCGGTGCAAAACAGCATAGTTCTGTTCAGTCCAGTTCAGTACAGTTCAGTTGAGTCCAGTTGAGACTAGGTTAGAAAAGTGAAAGCGATAAATAATGTTGGTTGGCTTACGTATCTGCAGTCAATCCCTAACTGCGCCGTGGATTGGGTTACATAACGAAAGGGTTAGCTACAACATTTTGCCAATTGCGTATTGATGATGATGATGCAGGAAGTGAACACGGGCAGCTCAAAACTGCTGACCCGAACGACGAGTAGTCACATTGATGGATGACTCCACCAACAACGCGCCAGTGCACTTTGTTTCGTAGCGAAATTCCAGCTCTAATGAAAAAACATCCTTTACACCAAGTAACAAAATAAAAACGAAATCTACAGCAAAAAAACAGAGACAAGCTTCAACTGCACAGTGCAGAGTACACAAGTTGAAGACCTACGCACGCTCTTGTTTGCAGCTACTTTTCCGCTAAAGGCAAATAACAACAAACAACAATAATAAAAACAAAAAAAAAAAAAATACAAAACCAGAAGCAGGCAACAAAAAAAAATGACAGCTACATTGATTACACTTACATTCATTTCCTGGCATCGTGTGTCCCGGCAAACCCGTCATACCAACTACAGTACCACCTACCACTCCGCTGCCCGGATGATAGCTGTAGCCATTTTGCGTCGCATAGAGAGCGCTCTTCTGCTCCTCCAGACTGAGTGCTAGATCCATTGAATGCTCAAGTGCTTTATTATCGAGTCCACTTGCTGGATAGTAGGGCGGTGGTGCTTGATTTTGTTGGGCGGCTGCAACAATTGATGGACGCACCGAGTCCATTTCATAGTCCTTGGCGGCGGCGCTCTTTTTCGATTGATTGCGCTTGCAACGGCAGAACATCAACAACAAACCGACAAATAATGCAAACACAATGCAAGAGACGATTATGGCGATCAGTGTGGGTGTGGCCAAGGCGGATGCTTCGGCAATGAAGGCGCGTCCAACTGGCATTTGGGGGAGAAAAGAAAAGAAAGAAATGTATATAAAATAAGTAAAAATGTAGAGCAAAAGTTAAATAAATTGAAGTGCCATTAAAAAGAATCGCTTTTGGCTGGATGGAAGCGCATGTTGTGCAATTTATTTTTCATGTTCCTTTAGTTTTTGTTTTTTCGGTAGAAGGGTGTCAGGAATGCATGTAGCACGTGAATTTATCAAGTGTCGACAACAATTAGCATAGCAGAAGAGCTTTCAGCTAATGAGTAGAAAGGCAAAAAGTGACAATTTTTGTTAATAAATACGCGTACCACAAGATTTACTTAAATTTTGTGAAAAACTGTTATGAAATTTTTTGAAATAAGTGGTTACACATATGTATTTGCTATCAAAACAAATACCACCATTGAACGAACACGTATGTTTTTGTCCTTAATTTTTATGCTTTATGCACTTTAGAATAATATAGAAAACCGTTATGTATGGATTACATTCTGACAAAGTGCAATCAGTACACTGAAAAGAATTAAGGTACTTTTGATTTCTTTAATTTTTGTGTCACAAAATGAATCAGTCAAAAAATATTAACCCATTTTCGCGGATGTTGCGAAAAAGCATCGTTTAACCATTTGACAACTGAAGCATTCCTGATGAAAACATTTAAATTGCTAAGCATTGATTATCAAAGCTTATGAAAGTTTCTAATCAACTTTTTTTTTATTGTGCCCAAAAAAAGTGTTTTGATGGTTTTTATGAGCCTTGAAAACCCCAATCAAAAATCTCATAATAATAAATTTAAAAATTATAGTTTTTACAAAATTATTTTTTCTTCCAATCAGAAAAAGTTATACATTTGATATAAAAGAAGCATTTTATGCCATTTGCGCATTTAATTGCACGACAACAGCCGTATTTATGCCCATTTTGGCGAACGGTGCAAAAATGCAACGTCAATTTTCCGGAAAATAAGAAGCTTTTCCGAATATATTCTTTTGAATTTCTTCTAATTAGCCCACAAACAAATGAAATCTGAAATTTTAAATTTCTAGCTCAACTGGAACTGGAAGCCGCCTCTCTAATTTCTAATTTGTTTACGTGTTTTCAATTTCGACATGAAACTTCATGTATTTTTTGAAAAAAAAACCAATTTTTGATGTTAGAAAATAAACTGAAAATGAGAAAATTGGCTATAATTTGCTTGTAACCGTTTCATGCTTAAGCCATAAATGTCAAACCATTCAAAAAGTACAGCCAATGATTGAGAATTTTTTTTTAAAATACTTTATTCAGTTTTATTGTTTTTTTCTAAAAATCCTTTATTTTATAATTCCTATTTCTAATCTCTAAGGCCGCATTCATAGTAAACGTCGTTTCAGACAGGCACGCAGACAGCCAGGCTAAAATCTATGTGAACAAGCGAGATAGATAGCTATTTGTATCTCTTTTGTTTGCATTGTTTACCTGCCTGCTCGTATGCCGATAAATCTTGCACTAGCAAAAAAAATTTCCAGTTTTCATTTCTAATTTGCATATTCAGGCACCGTAACCGCCCAGTAGTCGATTTATACACCACATCACCTGTACAAAACCGAGTTAGAAAAAATCTTAAATTCCTTGTCCCGTTGAGGAAACCTATTTGTAGTCACTGGTAGAAGTTTTTCGATTTTGCTTGGTAGTTTTGGTTCAGGCAGAAACATCAGCACGTCTATGTCAGTATCATGCAGGATATGATGTTGCTGCATAATGGTGATGAAATGCCGATTATTTTGACCTTGAAACAAGGCAAAGACTACCAAAAAAGCCAAAAAATGGTTTTGAGACAATCACGTCAATGTGATGGAATGAGCCCAGCACTCACACATAAGTCAGCCGCAAAAAATTGTCACCGCTCAAACACAGGTTTGGAAGTAACATGCCTTCGATGCTGAAGTGTTCCGGCTTTAAAGGGACGAAGGAGAAATAGTGGACGTCAGAGCTTTAATCATGGCGGCAAATATCAGACAGCAACTGCGGAATGCATGAGATGAGCACCATCCAGGAAGCCAGTTTACTGCTGAAACTATGAAATTTCCGAGTGTAAAAGACGCCGCGTTGAGGCCTGCAGAAGAGCTAGGCGTGCGTGAAACCATTCGACATGCCAATTGCTGCACGTTGACATGAAAGCGTGTCGTCTTTAGCTAAAGACAACTTTCTGAGGCAGCCAGAAGTCTTGCCTCAGAAAACAGCGTGACATCACAAACATCAACTTCTGAAGCAAGGAGCACAAGGCAGTTATGAGCAGATTGCGAGAACCTACAGAACCACAGCCTTGAGATCCTGATTTTTTGTTTAACATGGTGTCTACACTGATATTCCAAGTGATATAGGTAACATCGCCTCAGAAACGGCCGATGAAGTAAAGACTCGTGACGTCGATTCGCATTCGAGGGTTAAGCAACCAGCCATCGCGCCTACAGTAAGGTGGTAAGGGATGTAACGACTGAAATCGTTACAAATAAATATTAAAATAAAAATAATAATTTTAAAAGCCGACGGAAACATTTAATTTAAATTAAAAAAAAATAAATACTAATGAATAAATAAAAAAGAAAAAGAAAAAGAAGAATTAATAAATGAAGTAGAGTAGAATATAAAAAAAAAAAAAAAAAAAAAATAATAATGCGGATGGAGGATCCAATGTGGTGAACTAATTTTAGGTATTCACTAAGTTTGAAATACATATTTTATATAAAAAAAATTAGTTAAATAAAATAAAAAAAAGAACACAATAGATTATTAATCGTGCTGAGCTAAAACCTTTGAGGTTTAGTGATTGTGTTGACCTTAACGTCATCCGAGACTAATTCTGCTTATTAATTTATCTATTTAATTTCTGATAAAGAAAAATTTACTTTTGCCCAAGGGTTGCGAGATCCCTTGGACGGACCCTGGAGCGGCTGAGCATACCTCAGACTTCGAAACAAAAACACTCGTTACAGGGGCTACCTGCAAGTTCTACTAGTCGATGCAAACTCCAGCAGTCACAAGCGAATCTCAGAAGAGTGGGAAAATATCGAGGCCAAATTGTCGGAGTTGGTTATTGAGCACCTTCTGAACAACAAGGGAGGTTTCCTTCCTTCTTTTGAGTTCACAGCACCTTTTGCAGCACTCGAAGTGTGCTACGAACAATCTGGCTATTCTAATGGGGAGGATGGCATCGACATATACATCATCCAGGAACCATGGGTTAGGGATTCGACAATTAGGAGATTCCGTAGCTACTGTTTTAACATTTTCTACAAAAGAAATGCAGGTAAACCCTGAACTTGCATTGTAGCAGAAAAGCACATTAAATTATTTCTAATTTCTAATCTTAGCTCTACCGACCTTACAACTGTCAGGTTGGATGGGGCCAGCTCCGACCTCTTTGTGTGCCTAGGTGCATATGGCACATGATAATAACGCTCTGCTTGAGGAAATCAAATCTCTAGTTGACCAGGTAAAAACATCAAACAACATATTTCTGCTGGGCTGTTACGCCAATACAAAACACTATTCGGAGTAGCTCTTGAAGCTCCTGGAGTAAAACAACAATAGAGGTAAATCTTTATTTGGTCTTTTTAACTCTCATCTCAATAAATGCCGTATGGGAAATGCACCGACAATTACCTTTTCATTGGAAAGGTAATATTAGTGGTTGGAAGGAGGTGTTAGATATAACACTTCTCTTCGACAACGAATCCTTAATAGGTTAATTGTAGAGTATCCAGTAAATGTTTCTTTTCGGAACACCGCTTGATCCTCTTCAATCTTAACTTGCAGATAGAGGCTCCACAACCATTTCATAATCCAAAGCCTAGGATTACGGATAGATTTACTAGCATTGATAGCCTAGAAATTTAGAAAAGCCCACACACATTGCACGGCGCTGGAGTAAGCCATGCAGGTCATCTTTAAGGTTGCTCGTCCATTTAATAGGGGCAGAAAACTACCCTCACTACCCTATAACTAAGAAAAAATGTCAGATGAAATTTCAATAGATGCAACATACTAAATAATTTTGCACCTTACAAGGAGAACCTTAACACCTACAAAATATTCGTGACTCGAAAAAGCAATCTTGGGAAGAATATACCCATTCCCTTGATAACCTGAAAGAATCGACTAAAATTAGTAAAATCCTGTTCAAAGAACCCTCCAGCCCTTCTCTTATAAAGAAGGCGGAATAGTATGTGAACAGAATCTTCTAAGGAGTCGTTGAAAACATTTTTTGACACACATATTTCCGGCTGTAAAGATAGATGTGATGAACCCTCACGAAGAGACATTGGTAAGTGTCCCTCTGAGCTTCATAAGCCCCATTATCACAAAGAAAATAAATTTTTTGGACTTTAAATACCTTTTCGCTTTATAAAATACCAGGCCCGAATATTACCAGTAATGTTTAAAAAAATTAAAGAAGTGAAATCAGCCTTACTTCTGAAAATATACACAAACTGTAAATGCCTTAATTACATTTTAAGAAGTTGGAGAAGAGACAAGGTTATCATTATTCCGAAAGTTGCCAGACGAGGTCATGAATTGGCTAAGGACTTTAGATCCATTAGTCTATTGTCATTCGTACTAAAAATACTGCAGAGAATTCTAGACATTCACATCAGAAACATTATCGATAAAATATCAATATCCAAAGCCCAACATGTCTACCTCAAAGGGAGATCAATTGAGACTAGACTACTATCTAGCTGCTTTTCTTGATATTGAAGGAGCTATCAACAACATCCACACAGGTGCCATCCGTAACTCACTTACCAAGTTGGACGTGGAACCAAACACCTGAGAAGAACTGGATGGTCGCAATGCTCAGTACAAGAGTTATCGAGGAGGATCTTGGTAACAGCCAACCTATTAGATTCGTAAATAGAAGAACACCTCAAGCAGGGGTATTTCTCCATTTCTTTGGCTTATATCTATGAACGGGTTGCTGAATCTACTTAACAATAGTGGTATATGCTGATGACGTCATCTTTATGGTATCAGGACAGTTTCCTTTCATACTTAGCGAGATAATGTAGTGGAGGCTTTGTATAAACTCAACCATTGGGCTGCCGGGTGCGGTCTAGTAGTGAATCCTAGCAAGATAGAACTGATATTTTTCATCACAAAAATCAAAGTGCAGCACTTCAATTTGAAACATTGAACCGATCAAACACTTTCTTTATCCATTTGTGCTCTATATCTAAGTCACACTAGATTCAAAACTCAGCTGGAAATTAAACATTAAACAAAGGTTCAAATAGACCTATATAGCTACGGTGACCAGAATTCCAGGAAAAAAATAAGGAATCTTTTGATGGAACCTCGGTAGTCGAGTGGTTGGCGTGCTTGACTTCCAACCCAGAGGTTCCGGGTTCGAATCTCGGTCTAGCCATGGTCCTACGCTTTAACCTTTTTTTTAATTCTTTCCTCATTTCTAATCAACTGAAATTAAAAATTCATCAACATATACGACTTTGGAAGTTGAAGTTGGTGGTAGAGATGTTTGTGGAATGAGATTGCTAAATAACTTGAAATGACTGAGGTAAAGGCAGATTCAGATTCATATGTTGATATAGCACTCCGCCACACACACAACAATCTACATTTGTTTCTTTTGATTGCACTTTCTCTCCTACTTATCTATATTCCCATATTCGAACCAAGGCAGACTTGACTGAATAGGTTTGATACATGAAATCCTTGGTTCAAATCTAAAATAACCCTATAGCGCGTACCGAGGAGAATATTGATGCCACATCGGCCACTGTCAGTGAAGAACGCGATGTCAATTCGTTGCCATTCTCAACAATTGGGCTGTGTTATTCGACTACTTGGAACATTCTAAGTAAGGAACTCGGTATGAAACCATACTAAATACAGCTGGTGCAAGAACTGAAGCCGGGTGGCTTACCATAAGGTCGTTTGCTTGGTTAATGGACCCAGCTCATTTTTGGCTCAATGGGTACGTCAGCAAACACAATTGTCGAATTTGGTCTTAGACCAGCAAGAGGTAGTTCAATATTTGCCAATGCACATTGAAAAATGCACTGTTTGGTGTGATTTGTGGGCCGGGGGCATCATTGGACCATTCTTTTTCAAAAATAATGAAAACTGTAATGTGAGTGGTGACCGGTCACCATTTCAGTCCTTGAAAGGACCTTGGCCGAGCTTCTTATGATCAATTGTGTTGTGTGTGTTATTAAATGTTTTCCCACAATTGACCGAGAACTGGACCTACATGTTTTATGCCGACTCCGAACGGCTAAAGTTCATGTTCTCAAGAAGATTCACATGGCATTATTTACTCTCTGAGGTTTACCATTGTCTGCAGAGAGGTGGTGACCGATCAGAAAATTGTTTTATTGAAAACAAGTAAAGAAAGTCTAAAGTCGGTCTAGGCCGACTATGAAATACCCTAAACCCACTTTTCAAAAACAAAAATTTTTTATTGTAAATGGGCGTCTCCAAGGGCGGATGAAGCCTATATTTTATATGCATTTAAATGTTGATGAAAATTTCACACATACCATTTTTTATTCCTGTAGCTCACAGTTAATGCCTTTATTGTGCTTTCCCTATTGGAGGTGGGCGTGTTCATGGACGGATTAATTCCAATTTTTGAACCCACCTTAGTTTTGGTATAAAATACATGCATACCAAATTTAATTTCTATATGACAAACATAACCTTATTTATTGAGTTTAAAAATTTTTGGGCTGTATGGGAAATAGGCGTGTCCGTAGGCGGATGACGTCCATTTTTCAATATTATCTTTGTCTTGTCATAAAAAACATACGTTCCAAATTTTAGCTTTGTAGGTTAAACAGAGGCTTATTTATTGCGTTTTCAATGTTCACGTTGTATGGGAGGTAGGCGTGTCCGTGGGCGGATGATGTCCACTTTTCAAAACCATTTTTTTTTTGTTACAAAAAACATATGTGCCAAATTTTAGCTCTGTAGGTTAAACAGAGGCTTATTTATTGCGTTTTCAATTTTTGGGTTGTATGGGAGGTAGGCGTGTCTGTAAGCGGATGACGTCCATTTTTCAAAGACATCTTTGTGTTGATATAAAACACATACATACCAAGTTTTATTGTTGTAGGCTTTTTTGAGCTGAGTTATGCAGTTTGACATTTTTGCGTTGTATGGGAGGTAGACGTGTCCGTCGGCGGATTCCAAAAATATTCAATAGTGCAGATCCTTGGGTGCATGTGACCATGTGTACCAAGTTTCATCCAATTATCTCAACTCCTTCTTCTTATCCTGTGTACGGACAACACACAGACGGAAGGACGGACGGACGGACGGACATGGATAGCTCGACTCACGTGGTGACGCTGATCAAGAATATATATACTTTTCTATACCGGACTCACTTCGTTCTGTGCGTTACAAACGTTTGCACAAAGTTAATATACCCTGACCTTTCAGGTTTAGGGTATAAAAAACTTTTCGCCGCGGCTGGGGATCGAACCCGGGCTCCGAGCATGCTAAGCCACACACTTAACTTGCATGCCACGGTCACCATTAACCGGGACACTTTGGCTAAAAAATGAGACTGTCCCGGGAAATACGAACGGTTGGCCACCGTGTATGTATAGCCTTCAACGCCTGAAAAAAAAACATTCGGCAAGATGGGGTCTTCAGCCGAAATTCCTCTTATGGCTTTACACTGCGATAGTGTGCCCGATCATGTCATAATGTTCACTTGTGCGATGGCCTGGACTAAGCAAAGCATACAAACAATATTAGGAAATATTCCAGTGTTCAGAGCTCTGAATGGGTAGGTATAACGGGTGCAAGTCGTTCATGCACTGAACGTTCTGATTCACTTGCTGCCTATTGACCTACATATTAAACTCACTGCATCGCACAGTGCGATCAGACCAAAGGATTCTGGCAACTGGATGGAAATACCATACGGAAATGGAAAATCCTAAGTTTACTGCCACCGGAACTGGTGATAACTAGCACAGACTACGACATTTCCTATTTCGACTTTGCAAAAACATTCACTAGCAAGTTTCCAACCAGAGTGGAATAGCGCAATGGGGGCCCAGCTGCTGTCTTTAACCTTCTATACAAAGTGCAACTTATGGAAAAGTTAAAGAAGCTAAATTTAACGTTACTTAAATACCATCGTAATAAAATTATTAAAAAAAAATAAATTTTCGAAGCTTTTATGTTTCGAAACAAGTTTTTTTGCCGAAAAATGAGAATTTACGGGACTAAAATAAAGCTCCACCTACACTAAAGTTCCTAAGGCAGAGTGAACGCTACAAGCGATACGATGCTATAAAGTTATTCGAAGCTACAAACCTTTACCTGCGTTTTTCTGTAAAAAGATTCAAAACGTGTCAGAGTAAAAGCGATGCTATAAGCTTTATGAAGCTACTTTGAAAGCTTCAAGCGTTCAATAGATGTTTGAAATGATTTGTATGAAAGTTGAAACATAAAAATGAATGATTCAGCAATTTTAGTAAAAAAAAAACGCTTTCACTCTGACATGAAATAGCATTGCTTATAGCATCGAATAGCAAAGCTTCAAGTATCGCTTCGCTAGTAGCGCTCACTCTGACACCAGCCTAAGACAAAACAAAAAGACTGAAGTTTAATTTTCTATTGTACTTGAAAAAAATTCATTTGAAAAATTTTTATTTTCGAAGCGATTAAAAAAATTCCTTAATTGGAAAATGTGAATTTTATTTGGTAACATATTTTGAGAACTGTTAGATAAGTTTTACTTTTTAGCTTAATTCTAACTTTAGAAAAGAAATGAATTCAAAAATTTCAGATTTTCAAGTTTGTGCTTTGTTCTAAGCTGTAACTATTATTTGTAATTTTTTGAAATTTATTTGAAAGTAACAAATATCGTTTAAAGAAAATATATATTTAATGAAATATTTAATAACTTTCGATTCATTTTTTTTTCATTTGTATGTTCGGAAAACTCATCTTCAAGCTCAAAATTAGTCTCAGTTTCAATTCTCACATGCGATTGTGAAATTAACATGGTAGTTTTTAAACCTCCTAATAAAAATTTCAAACATTTATATTCAAAAATAGCTATCTATTGAAATAGAAATAACTTGCAATTTATTTTGAAACTTATTTACTTGAATGTCTGACAAATTTAAATTAGTGAAAGCTGAATCGTATTATTAAATATTTTAATATTCCGCAAAGCGTTACAAAGTCTTTTTTTAAAAATAAATTTTATAAAGCTTTTTCTAAAAGCGTCTTTTAGAAGCTTTTAAAAAAATTTAAATTTTGAAAGACTTGAAAATCTTTTTCTGAGAACTAACTAACATTCTGTGAGAAATACATAATAATAAATATTATAAGGTCTATTTCAAAAGTTTTTTTTTTAAATTAAACCATTGATATTCTGTCAGTTGATTTCAAAGTACGTAGAACAGCTAAAGGCTTTTTCAGCTTTTGTACAAGTCAGTTAAAACCTAGTAAGTCTTTGTATAATTTCTTTAATATTTTTGTATATCAAGCTGCTAAACAGCTTAATTTTCTGCAAGCTACGTATTTGATGTGTATCAAAAAGCTTTTTTATCTTAATTTTTCCTACCCTCTTAAAAACTTGCTAACAATTTTCTCTAGCTAAAACATTTAATGCACAAAATCTACACTTGAACTTTTGAAAAATTACATCAATTTTTGTAAAAACTTTAAACTAATTATAGCAAAATCAGTTTAAGTGCCACAATTACGTTGCCAAATTAGTAACCAATATTGCTCTTTACGTTGCCATCAATGGAGCTAGTAATTAAATGAAATTGTGTTAATATATTACAACATAAAAGTGGGTGGCAACTAGCTAACATTACCACCCAGTAGCAACGCTGAGGCATCATCATCATCATCATCATCATCATCGTTGCTAGGCAAAAGTCTTCTCAAGCGGAAAATAAATTGATTGACAATCTTTCAGCGCTTTAGACATTTGATGCTGACGCACGCAAATTACAGCAGACCACAAAAGCTTTCTTCCTCCCATCCAATGCCCACCCTCTATCTCAACCATTCATCAGTTGTTGTATACTCACTTTCCGCATCTGTGTAGTCACCGCAATGTTCATGATTCGAACGTAGACACAGTTTCACACGCACTGTCGGACCACCTCCAATACCGCTGATGCCACCGTTGTCGTCATCCTCCAATGCCAACGTATTCATATCATCCTCATCGTCCAAATTCATTGATGCCATTGCCGAATGACCCAGCGAACGACCGCCAGCAATGCGACGCGGCGCAATGAGTCGATCAATCACGGTTTCCTTAAATGTCGGTCCATTCCCGGATAATTGCAAATTCACAGTATCGACTATTTCCCAAGCGGCCATTGGGGTCTCGCTCTTGACCATCGACTCCACGACGGCAATCAATGAGAGGCAAGTGGCGCCCACATTAATGCCCAGTGTGCGTGAGTTCGGTTCGTAGGTGACATGTAGAGGTGGTGGAATTTTGCTTACTTTAGTGGTTGTCATTATTTCGTTCGAATAGGGCGAATTGCCCTTCGTATTCAATGCATTCACCTTGAATGCGTAGCTTTGATGTTGGTCGAGTGGCGTTACTCTACAGGGATTGTCGCGATGGCAATCGAACTCCATCCATTCGGTGTTGGCGGTGGCAAGTGTGGCACAATCGGGTATCATTTGTTCTTCGCGTGGCATAGGCACGCGACGATAGCTGACAAAGAACTTTGTATTGCTGAGGCCACCATCGAAACCGGGATCCCAGGAGAGTTGCACATAGTTGGGTCCGACATCTACAGCGCGCGTATTGGTAGGTTTTTCAGGTTCGCCTTTCTGCTGTAGACGTATGGGTGCGCGAATGGTATTCAGCGAGTTGATGACACGACAGGTGTACTCGCCATAGTCGGCGTGAGTCAATGAGTTGATGCGTAGAACAGAGGTATAGATGTCGTTGTTGTCGGTGGTAGTGCTGATTTCGTAGTGTCCATCAGAGGACATGGTCAAAGGTGAAGGATTGTTGCCAAATTGCCATTGGAACTCGGGTTTCGGATAGGCTTGCACTCGGCATACCACTTCGGCTGTTTCGCGTATGTCATAGGCCACTTTGTTGTACTGGTGCAGCACAATTGGCTCATGTTCAATGCGCAGCTGCATGCTGGAGTTGGCGGAGTTGACCTCGTTTTCATAGAGACACGTGTAGAGTCCCCGATCGCCGGGCACCAGCTGATTACTGTTGGGACGTGCCTTGCCGCGGAACTTAAGCATGCTTTGGACGGTGACCATGCCATTGGGGCCCTGATCTGGATTTGTTTTGACCTCATAGAGGTTCAGTTCGGGCAGTATTTCCACGCCATCCTTAAGCCAGCGTATTGTGGGTGCTGGCTTACCCTTGGCGCTACAGGTGACAGCATAGTCAGCATCAGCTACGCGGCGCGTGATATGTTGCTGCAATTTGGCCAGGAACTGGGGTGGTTGATGTATCTCTAGAACTATGGTGGCCATTTTACCAATGCCCAACTCGTTGACGGCATGGCAGTGATATTTGCCTTCGTTGCCCAAATGCGCTTTGGGTATAGAATACTGGGGACCCTGAGCGAGTATCTGTTGAGTGCTTGAAAACTCTCCATCCATGTCGCGGAACCAGCGATATTGTGGCACCGGCCAGCCAGGTGGATTTGCAGAGCAGCTGAGAGTCACACCATTACCAACATGAACAATCGGTTTGTTGGGCGTTATGTAAGCCTGACCCGGTCTATGACGCACTAGCAGCGCCACCGTGGAATTACCTATACGTTCGCTACGTTCTTGACCATGTGATTGCATGATATTAACGGCACGACATATATAATTGCCAGCATGTTCGGCACGTACAGATGACAAGGTAAGTACTTCACCGGAATAGCGAAATTCGGGGGCACCTTCCTTTAGCCATTCGATGGTGATGGGTGAAGGATTTGATGTGACATTGCAGCGAATATTAATGGTTTCGCCTTCTTCGGCTTCGCGTGTCTTTGACTCAATCACCACCGTCGGGGGATAGAGTATATCGAGTATGAGCTCCTGTTCACCAGTCTTGCCAAGGCCATTATCTGCTGAGCAAGTATATTTGCCAGCATCTTGTATGCTGACACGGTGTATGGTGTGCACTAGCGAGGAGCTAATGAAGCGGCCATTGCGTGTCCAACGCACATTTGGTACCTTTGGTTTGGCATCAACGTTACACTCTAATTTGGCAGTTCGATCACGTTCGACACGCAGTGGATTCGCGGGACCAACTTCAACGCGTGGATAATCTAGAAAGAAAGAAAAGAGAAAATAAGAAAAGAAAATTAGTTACACGCTACTTAAGTGAGTGAGTGAGTGAGTGAGAGAGTGAGTGAGTAGGTGAGTTTGTGAGTTGTTGTGGATGTCAATTAAAGTTTGACGAGTGGCCTAAGCAGTGACCAAACAAACAAACAAAAAAAACCAATCGGAATACATAACAACAACAGTAATACTAATAATAATTATAATAATAATAATAATAATACCAATAATAATAATAATTATGATGAGTATAATATTAATGATGTTGATAAAAATAAACAAAAACATGAATATTTGCTGTAATCAAAAAGTTGTAATTGAATTTGTGGCTTGGTTGGGAATTGCCTGGCAATGGTTTTGGGAATAGATAAAAATCAATGTGCGAATTTTGTTGGTCTTTGGAATGAGTGCCAATTATTGATGATTAAGGCACAAAATTATGAAAGACACGAACTGGCAAAGTTTTTGCCAATAAACAGTGATTGGCAGTGGCTATGGCAAAAATATAAACAAATAAAATTCAATTAAGTGCCTTAAGTTGAAAATAGTTGAGAAATAAAAATAAATATTTTAGAAATAATTAAATTATAAACATGAACATAATCAATGGATTAGTTAGATTTGTTAGAATAAAAAAAATACGAAATTAGAAGTAAGTATTTGCTTATGAATGTCAGTTACAAAAATAACTAACTTGATATTAAGTAAGGTAGAAAAACACGAATATTAGAACTAGAATTGAAATTTGTTAAAATTTAATTATTTAACAATGAAAAACGTATTGAAAAATTTTAATCTTCTTTTTTTCAATATTTTTTTCCAACATTTTATTTAATCATTTTAGGTGGAAAAATATTGACTGTTTTTGATTTTCTAAATTATCATAACTGACCTATGCTGATATGTATCAGAAAAATTCAAACATTTTTATAGAACACTATATTGAAAAACTGTTTTTATATGTCGGGATTGTTGAAAGCCGAAACTTTATATGGTATGGTGGGGTCTCTTGAAATAAAAAAAATCTTGAAAAATTATCATATCATGTGTTTCTTTATAAATATTAAAAAATAACATTTAAAAGAAATGTGACTACTTGTATGTTCAGCACCATGTTCAATATTCAAAACTGATTGTAATGAAAAGAGTGAAGAGCAAGACTGTTTATGAAAAAAATTCAAGGTATTTTATGAAATAGTAACAAAAAATGAAGGCTTCAATCATAGTACACATTTTTCTTTATCAGTTTTTAATAAAATACCTTAAAGTTTTTTAAGAGAAATTAAGATGAATTCAAAAATATCCCTTGCAAGAATATTGCTGAAAATAGAATATTGAATCCTCTTATCAAACATGCAGGTGTCAAAATTATGCCTTTTGAGCAAAACTTTTTAGTGTTCTCCAGATTTTCATTTTCTTTACTAACCAACTGGAAGTTTTTTTCTTTCTCAATTTATTAATTATTTCATCATTTTTTAAGTGTCTTATTACGAATCTGGAAAACTCCAATATGGCAAACAAATTTTTAAATTGAACGATTTGGGACTAAAATCAATAAACACATGTAGCTCATTTGCTGGAAAGAGAACACAAAAAGAGCGAGTTTTAAGTTAATGATGAAAAATTATTTATAATATCTTGATTCAAATTGTGCAAAAATTTCAAATTATTATCTTGAATACGCTCAGTGTGAGAAGAGATTATTTTCTCTCTTTTATATGCAAGGTGTGGCTCGCTGCGTAAAACGTGTAATCAAACAAGTACACAATAATTATAACTTGTTACATAATCTCCATGAACCGCTCATGAATCATGAATTTTATTCCATTAATCAATAACACATGTCACATGCGTGTGAACGAATGAAAAATATAGTAAATGTCAAAAAAAAAATACGAGGGAACATGAATCATACATAATTTAAGTGAACAACATTCATAAAATGCATGTACAAATACGAAAGAGAACAAGAACAGTTCATGAGATAAGTGACAAAAATCCATTAAACTCATGTTTATAAAGGGTGATTAAATTTTAATAGCCGCATGCATTTCATTCCACATTTCTAAATTTCAGACTAACTCAATTCGAACCATGGAAAGATACACAATCAAGCAACGTGTTAAAGTTATTCAGGCTTGTTATGAAAATGGGCGTTCAAATCAGAATGCATATCGTGCACTTCGTGATTTTTTCGGTCAATTTAATCGTCCAAATGTGCGTACAATCGGAAAAATCGTGCAAACATTTGAGCAAACCGGGTCTGTAGGTGATGTGAAAACACCAGTGCATGCTCGTACAGCTCGTACTGCGGAAGATACTGCTGCTGTTTGCGATAGTGTGGCTGAAGAGCCGTTCACCTCAACTCGTCGTCGTGCCCAACAATTGCAACTCTCACGCTAGTCGTTAATGAACATTATGCATAAAAACGTGAATTTACAGGCTAACAAGATGTAATAGACTCAAGAACTAAAGCCTTTGACCATTTCAAGCGTCGTCAGTGGTCAAAATGGTGGCAAGAAATGGCAACAGTGGATGATCAATTTTCGAAGAAAATCATCTTCAGTGATGAGGCACATTTTCACCTCAGTGGATTCGTCAATAAGCAGAATTAACGCATTTGGGCGAATGATAATCCAAGAGTGATTGTCGAAAAACCAATGCACCCACAAAGCGTGACTTTTTGGTGTGGTTTATGGGCTGGCGGCATCATCGGGCCGTAGTTTTTCCAAAATAAGGCCGGTCAGACAGTTACTGTGAGTGGTGTTATCGCTATCGTGAGATGATTACGAACTTTTTATGGCCAGAATTCGTAGATATGGATGTGGACAATATGTGGTTTCAAAAGGATGGTGCCACTTGCCACACAACTAACGAAACAATGGCTCTTTTTCACGATAAATTCAATGGCCGTGTTATCTCACGTGGTGGAGATGTCAATTGGCCGCCAAGATCATGTGATTTTACACTGTTGGACATCTTTCTTGGGGGTTATTTGAAAGAAAATGTGTACGTCGATAATTCAGCAACAATTCAAGAGCTAAAGGATGAGATACTTCGGCACACTAACGGCATAGAACCTCAATTTTGCCTCAGTGTCATCGAAAATTTGAACCATCGGATGGAGGTGTGCCGCCGAGATCGTGGCGACTATTTGGACGATATTATGTTCCGGGGCCTCGGTAGTAGAGTAGTAAGCGTACTTAACTGCCAACTCAGAGGTTCCGGGTTCGAATCCCGGTCTTGCCATGGTCCTATGCTTTTACCTTTTTCTAAATCTTTCCTCATTTCTAATTAACTGAAGTGAAAAGTTCATCAATAAATAGAACTTTGGAAGTTGTAGTTGGTGGTAGAGATGTTTGTGAAATGAGATTGCTTAATAACTCGAACTGACTGAGGTAAAGCCATAACACTTGTCTTAGATTCATATTCGCATGTTGATATAGCACTCCGCCACGCATAGAACATTCTATACTTGTTTCTCTTGATTCCACTTTCTCTCCTACTTATCTATCTTCCTATTTCCAAACCAAGGCAGACTTAACACTGAATAGGTTTGACACCTGAAGTACTTGGTTCACAGCTAAACAAAAAAATAAGCAAAACGTGAACGTTTTTATGACTTAAGGTACCGAAATTCATAAAATCCATGTAAAAATTCAAGGGCAGCAGGAATAGTTCATAAGATAAAAATTAAAAATGCTTGAAACTCATGTATTTATACAGGAAACGTGAACTATTTTATACATTTAGTGACCCAAATAAAAACTGATAAACAGGGTTAATCTTATTCTTTGCCTCATTTTTATAACGTTCCCCGAACAATTTCGGTATACATTGTATCTTCAATATCTATGTATTTCAATATAAATGCTCTGCCGGAGTCAGCGCGAAAACAAACTGATTTTAAATGGCTGTCGCTAGCAACGAGATGCTTAAAAAATTAGATTATATACAGACTAATATTAGACTCAAACATACATGAGTACACTCAGCTCAACACAAAACCAATTTTAGACCCTGTTAACAACGCTGTTAACAATTATATTTGGCGCTGCCGGTATTTGTGTTGTTGTTTTTGTTCTTTCCATTGGCATTCAACAGACATGATATGCAATTCTTCGCTGCCACTATCACAAGTAATAAACCCATACATAAATTCTCGAAGGCAGTTTTTTGCGTTGAGGAATTTTGTGAACGACAGGTTTGTGAACGTTTTTATACGTTTACATAATTTATTCTTGTATTTGACATGGGCTTGTGTATGAATACACTCAAGCCATGTATAAATACTTGGAGCTTATGTACAAGTACACATAATCAGTGAACGCAAAATCCATCCCAATAAACATTTTTAAGAGCGCTCATATTTATGACTCTTAAAAGAGGGTATTTTCTGAAGATATTATGAGCGCTCATAATAATGAGTCTGAAAAGACTCTTATTTATGAACGTTTTATGAGCGCACATAATTATGACTCCGAAAAGACTCTTATTTATGAACGTTTTATGAGCGCACATTATTATGACTCCGAAAAGACTCTTATTTATGAACGTTTTATGAGCGCACATTATTATGACTCCGAAAAGACTCTTATTTATGAAGGTTTTATGAGCGCACATAATTATGACTCCGAAAAGACTCTTATTTATGAACGTTTTATGAGCGCACATTATTATGACTCCGAAAAGACTCTTATTTATGAACGTTTTATGAGCGCACATTATTATGACTCCGAAAAGACTCTTATTTATGAATCTTTTATGAGCACACATTATTATGATTCCGAAAAGACTCTTATTTATGAACGTTTTATGAGCGCACATTATTATGACTCAGAAAAAGCTCATATTTATGACGGTTTTCTGAGCGCTCATATTATCACTAAGCCACCCATATATAATTCAGAGCAACTTTTTCGATAAACAGCTTTGTTAAATACAATTTTCCAGAAGCATTTGTTATTTCAATACACAGCGTAAAGTCAACACTTTGGACATTCTTCAAAATTATGCAAGAGATCGAAACTTCCGATGAAAGAAAATTTATATCTTATGGTTTAAGAATTTTAAATAAACACTAATAACTATAAAACGAAAATGGGTCTATTCCTTTTGTTTTTTAAGAGTCATAAAAGACTCTTAAATATGACTCTTATAAGACTCCGAAAACATTCATAATTCTGACTCTTAAAACACACTTATTTCGGACTCTTATAAGAGTCATATTTCGGACTCAGATCTGTGTGCCCTTCTAGGAAGGGAAACACACTCTTATCGGAGTCTTTTATGAGCTCATTATGAGCGCTCAGACCAGGCGCGGATACAAGGGGGGGGTAAAGGGGGTAATTACCCCCCCCAAGAACTCTCAAATACTTTTTTTTTAATACATTTTTTGGAAAAAATAGTTATGCCCACAGCTTAAGGGTACTTTTATGTATACATCAGCGATTCTGAAGGCGTGTTTTGAAAGAATACTAAAAAAAATGGTCAGAGACATTGTTAAACTCTAGTTTTTTTTATTGATTTCAACAATTATTAAAGTATATAAAAAAAAATGTTGTTTATTTTTGTTTCGTGAGGTCATTTGCGTGTAGATGACGTTTTTATGAAGCGATGCGAGAAGAGTATGACCATTTTGCTTGTAGAATCACATGATCTGTAGTCATCTGCAAAAACCAAAATATAATTATATGTAAAGCAAACACTTACGTAAAGGTAGTAAATTCGATTTTTTTAAAAAATGAGATTGAAAATAAAGTAACAGATCGTTATGTTCTCAAATTAACAGCCATTTTTTAAACAATCAACTTTAAAGACGCTTTATTTTCTTACAAATAAAAAACTTGAAGTCACTACCTTAGCGTAAGTGTTTGCTTTATAATAATTATATTTTTGCAAGACATTTACGATTAGTTTAAAAATGCCATTTATATGAAATCATTGAGCAAGCAACATTGATTTTGATTTGTTATGAGCGCAATTAAGATTTTGGCTATGCAAACCAAAGTTGCCACTTAAAATATTTTATTCTTCTAAATTTTAACTGAAAACCTGCCAAATTTTTTGCAACCTATGTGCTAACAAGTTTTACTATAAAAAACAATACGAGCATTGTTACTTTCAGTTTTCACTTTATAAATTTTCAAAAAAGAAATTCAAACAATGTAAAATCCAATAGTTTTTTTACTTCAATTATTTCATCATCATTTAAATTATTTCTTAGAAATATTTCAGCTATATTCAGTCCTTATGAAAATATTATATACATCTGTAATACTTTTTGTCATATATGATATAAAGGGTGTTTTTTTCTGAGGTTTTTTTTTCAATATGGATTACTCTATTGTCTGACAGTTGTTTTGACAGTTGAAAGTGACGTCTCTAGTCAGTATTATTTGGCAAATCATCATGAATAGGTTAACTCCAGAACAACGCTTCCAAATCCTGAAAATTTATTTTCAAAAACAGTGTTCAATTAAAAATGTTTATGGAGCACTTCGCGAATTTTATGGTGCACATAATCGTCCGTCTGAGACCACCATAAAGAACGTAATTACCAAATTTCGGTCTATATTCACTCTTTTGGATTCCAAGCCACCGAGAAGAATGAGAAGAGTGCGTACAGAAGAAAATATTGTTGTCGTTGAGGCCAGTGTCGAAGAAAACGTTAATTTATCGATTTGTCTCTGAAAATGAGGAAGGACGACGCATTACCGTGAATAGAAATCGATACAGAACCATGATCAATGAATTTTTGTTGCCAAATCTTCAAGATATGGATGTTGAAATACGCCCTCAAAAGACTTTTGGGTCGAAAAGTGGACCTCCAGAATGCCCTTTGTGCAAAAAAGCCGTGGTGGTCATATGCCCAAAATTATATTTAAATGTTAAATGCCAAGAAATTATCTACCAAATAAAAATTTTTTTGGCTATTTCACAATTTGGCATGCGTTTTATTTAAATTTCAAATCAGCAAGCTTTTAAAAAAACACCCTTTATAACAGGGTTGTTTTGAAGTGAATTAATGTTAGGTTAAAGTTGCTAAAATTGTATCAACTGCGCAAATAATTTGTTGCATACAATTATTTTTGTTTGAGTAAATTCTAAATTGTTTGGAATTCTGAAATTTTTCAAGCCTACCTTAACTTACTTTTTATATAAATAGGCGCAGGGAAAACAGTTAAGGAGCATTTTCTCCCGTGTTTTTCAACCGATTTTGATAATTCTGTTTTTAAATGAATTAGAGTGCGGAGAAGAAGTGCACCAACTATTTTATACAACTATAAATAAACAAACAAAAATTGGGCGATTTGCGACCCCAGCGCGGTACTAGTAATTTTATTTGCAACAAACCAACCAAATTACCACAACCGAATTTCATGAAATAAAACTGCCACTTTTAGTCCACTTTTAGTATGGAACTAATTCAAATTCAATTATTTCATGAACTTAAAATTTGGCAGTGTAAATAGGAGAGCGACACTAATGTGACACTAATGACATTTTTCCACTAATTTCTATAACGTTTGCTATCTTTGCCACGCTTCCTATCAGTGTTGAAACAGCTGAGCGAAGTTTTTCTATACTGCGACGATTAAAAATATGGTTCCGTTCGAATTGAGAACGATTGAATGGATTCGCATTATTGCATATACGTAGAGACATTTAAATAAATATTAACGAAGTTATTGATAATTTTGCGATGATTTTGTCATATGATTTTGTCAGTTACAAAATTAAGCTTTATGAAAGGTGCAGAGATCTCGATAAACAATACCGAATGAATTTTGGCTGCTGATTTCAAATATAGACTCCATTTTTCTCCATCAGCTCGAGTTTTTGAGTTTTAGGCAAAAACATGATAATCAGTGTTTTTTCTGATAATATTGCTATATCTATTATATTGATCTACCGATTTAGATAGACCTTTCAATTTTTGCACATTCAATAACAATATATTCGACAGTTTCGAAGATATCGACGTTCAAAGACGAAAAAATTTCACAATTTTACGTGGGCTGCTCTTGTTAGATTTAGAGTTTTTATTTACTTTTCTCTGAGATATTATTCCAGAAAAAGGGAGAAATAAATAAATACAGAAATGTGCGTGTATGTGTCTGGAAAAAATGCTTCTTAAACAATTCAATAATTTCAATTCAAAAAAGAACAATTTATCTATTTGTACTCTCAGGGAAAAAATGCTGTTTTATCAAGCAAGTCATGGGTTGAAATAACAGATTTTACTGTTAAATACCATCCAACAAATGAGACTTTCAAATCAACAGTCGGTTGACTGTTGGTCTATAGAACACGAAATCCGTATAAAAACTTATTTATTGAAATTTTATCACTAGATTGAAAGTTCATGTATGGCCGAGTGTGATAACGTGTACGTCTAGTACTCGAGTGTTCAAATCCGGCAGGACCAATAAAAATTATTTTTTATTCAAAATATTTGTTTTAAATAAAAAATGAAATTTGCAATTTTTTTTTTTTTCAAGATTGTAAGCATTTTATTTTGAAGGTTATTTTTGACCAAACAATTAATGGAACAGAATTATTATTATTTCAATTATTAAATTACAATTTTTGATACTTACACAGCTAGGGTTCGAACCCACGTCTCCCGCATGACAGTCTACTGCACATCCACTGAGCTACTGGCAACGATAATATAAATATAGCAAAACACATATAAAAACTATTGCTTAGAAAAAATTGACAATTCAATTTAAGCCCAAATATATTTCAACAGATGATTTTAACAGCACAAAAATACTTGGAAATGTTCATTCAACAAAGAAAATTGTTTACTTAAACGCAAATCATTCAATCGAACAGTGTTTTGAAATAACAGCGGCCGACTGTTAATATTACAGTTGATATTTTTCTGAGTGTAAAAAGGCAAAATTTTCTCAAATCGAAAATGTGTCTTTGATAATTTACCCCCCCCAAGATTTTTTCCAGATCCGCCCCTGGCTCAGACTCATAAATATGAGTCTTAAAAGAGTCATTAAAGGCTCATAATGTTTGCTGGGATGTAGGTGTTTTATGAACGGATACATCTAAATATATAAAAATGAATGTATGTATGCTACATATAAATTCCGATGTTACATATCGTCATGTTTATATAAAAAAAACGTTACACATAATTTTTCGAAATCGTGTTTTTTTTTTGCATTTTATGTTAGAATATCCAAAAAACTTATATATGGTTTTAAATCAGGGACCGAAAATAACTGTTATTTATAAATTTTCGAATGAAAAAGACACAATAAAAAAATTGTCGAAGGACATTTTCAAATATACCATTATGATACAAATGGCCTCAGCTTCACGAATAGTTAGAGCCTTTTAAATTTTCGACTGATTCTATAAAAGTTAAAAATTAACTGTTATTTTTTGCCTTTTATTTTTTCAGACAAAAATAACGGTTATCTTTGACTTTTATTTTATCTGTCAAAAATAACAGTTATTTTGTGACTTTTATTTTTTCAGTCAAAACGATAAAGGCTATTGGTACCGATAGAACATGAGGCGTGCCACCTCTCATATAACCCTAATTGTTGAAGTTTATATAAAAAGTCGGTATTCGAGCTCTAGTTACACGTGCTTTTTCACTGGTAAAATTTTATAAGTGTTAGAACAGGGGCGTGGCACTTTTAAAGCATTCAAACTTTTCGGTATACCTTTCGAAATAAGAGTCACACATTTATGAAACTCGGAACGAATATAATATTTAGTCGTGTCCTGCGACTCGAAAAATTGAGTGAGCATTAAAGAAGAAGGCGTGGCACCAGACATACTATTTAAATTCTTAATATCGAAAAGCTTAGGTACAAAATGTAGCATAACATTGAAGCTCAGTATAAAGTTACTTAGTGGCCATGTCTTTCTACCTAATCTACACTGAGAAAAAAACACATACCTTGCTCCGGTAAAAAATTTCTCTATTTTCGATATAGAAATTTTCTCTTTTTCAAATAAAATTTTCTTAAATTAGAATAAATTTTCACATTTTCGAAGAAATATTTCTTTATTTCTAGGAAATGGAAATATTTCAATGTCTCTAATAATGATAAGTATTTTTCTCGCACAAAAATTTCTCATTTATAGAGAAAAATTTATTGAAAATGAAAAACTTTTCTTATATTTTGATAAAAAATTCACTAAGAGAAATATTTTCTTCAATAAAAACAAATCTTTTCTCAAAAATAAAAAGTTTTTTTCTCAAAAAACGATATATTTTTCTTTTTCATGAAAGCTTTTTACCATTTTTAGAGAATTTTTAGTATCGAAATTAGAGAATAGCATTCTCTGGAGCAAAGTCTAAACCATTTTTCTCTAAATATGATGCCTTTTTTATCACATTCCGATAAGCTTTTTTCTGAGTGTACCAAAAAGTTTGGCGTGGGTATTGGAAAACGGAGTGTATAGGAATAAAAACGCGTGACCGGTACCGCTAGTAATTTATATTTTCAGTGAAGGTGATATACATTAAGATGAACTTGAAATTTTTAGCATATATTCAGTGAACCATTTAATTATAACCAGGTTTCCTCATATCCGTTGGCTCACCCAGTAAAACAAGAAGTTTCAATTAAATAAAGCAATAATTTTTAACCGAGCGCCTGGTACCAGTGCAAACCATGATGAGCTAGTATTTCTCTTGAACATTAAAGGTGCTCTAGTTTTAAGGCTGCGGCTATGATGAGGTGCTCCTGGGTAATTTAAAGAGAACTTTGCATATAATATCTGTTAATAATAAGGAGATGAGTGCAAATTTGGAGTACTTAAGCAACCATTTATTTATTGCATAGTTTTTTAGCTCAAGGCAATTCTATATCGTTACCAACGTTCAGCATAATTCAGCGTTTAGAGAATGAATACTTTTGTTCGTATTTTTAACATTTCTGAGAGCAGCATGTTCTGATTTTATTAAAATTATGGATGAAAAAGGGGGCGTGACAAAATTTATGCAGCCTATGCTTAGCGCAGTAATTTATGGAATCGTTCGATATAGGCCGTTCCGTATATATCTAAATACGGAAGATATAGGTTTTTTATGTTATAGTTATAGGTTTTATAATATCATTTTCTTGTTTTGAAAATCACAATAAAAAGGATTTGTAAACTCAAACATAAAAAATGTTGATATTTTAATAAAAAGCCATAACGACAGACAGTTTAAATATGTCGAGATTGCAGATTACAGAAAATTTGTTTGGTACATTAGGATTGTGATGCTATGAAAACTGTGATTTTAAGATAAGGAAACGATTGTTTTATATCGAAATTAATGCAAATTCAGCTAATTAAAGCATTGTAATATCAATATTCTTGTCTTTGGCAATTTTTGCTTGATATCTACATAACAAAACCAACAATATAACAAACGTTCTATGAGAAGTACATAAATAAACTTCTGTTTTATTACCAACTGCTCTAATATGCATACATTTTTGATTAAAAAAAATATACTTTTACGACTGTACTATGCTAATATGCATCAACAGCCAAGATAACGACGATTCCTTTCAGAAATGCGAATAAAAACCACACGCTATAAATTAAACAACTTGTCACAGCTCCAACCCAGAGTGAAAATAAAAATAAAGCAAAATTGTTACAAAATAAGATGAAATGAGACAAATATAATATTTTGTATTTTCACAGCGTCAGCATTAACAGCTGTTGTCTTTATTTCCATTATTAAGAAAAATCAAGAAGAAACAAAAAAAAAAAAACCTCATCCAAGCTCACCTTCAAGCTGAAGACAGGCAGGCAACTACTTCCAGTAAAGAAACAGCAGTTTTTTTTTCAGCAAATTTTTCATAGATAGTTGCCGAAGCATGCTGAACACAATAAGTTATGAGAAGAGAATCGCGCATAAAAATACAAATTGCGCCTGGCCCCGCCATAATTATTAAAGTTTTACACTCTATACCGCTGCGCCGGCTGTACAAAGCTATTCAAAACTTTCAGTGCCATGGAACTGAATTGTGTTGCTGTCTGTCTGTTGCCTACTTGCTGCTGACATTGCTGCGATTTTCTTTTGTATTTTTTTTTTTTTTTTTTTATCTTTTTGTCTTATTAATCTTTGTTCATTCCTTCATTTTCACGTAAGAAATTGCAAAAAAATATTTACTACTTTTGAGTGTGCCCAGGTGCACCACTTGAGCAAGAAAAGATAAAAAAAAAATAAATGAGCAAAATATAGACAGAAGTAGCGCACTTCTTAATGACACTAATAAAGTCTCAAGTGGTTTGGTATAAAATATGAGAACGACCATCAATTCCTGGCAAATATAAAAAGCAATATAAAAATTTTGTGACATTACAGTCTGTCAGTCCACTGCAGACATGCTTCAGCCAGATGAGCTCTAAGTAGTGAAGTTTTTTTGCTGAAGTACTTGAAATATGTGAGTGATGGTATGGAATAGATTCAACAATTAATATTTATTTATGTGAAATGCAATAAATAAGCTTTTTTGGGTAAGATACTATGACAAATGCTTTTATGAAGAACCATAAAAATATATGTACTTTAAATTCATTAGAAAATTATTCGTTTGAGTTATTTTCGTAGAAAGATAATGAATTTGAGTGTTCAAAAATCGAATTAAAATTAAAGACACACGTTTTTTGTTAATCAACTGTTTTTCAATATTTTCATCTTTAGTCATAAAAGTTTGCTTTAACGATTTAAAAAAAAATTTTGTTGCAAGGCATAGACATCTTTTTAGACCAAGAGATAGTCGCTACAGCTCTGAAAATTTCTAGAAAATATCTAGTTATATATAGCATTCAAATGACAGAAAAAACTTTCATGTTGTTAAAAGCAAAGTCATGATATAAATAAAGCAAATTTCGAAAAACCATGATGTAGAAAGAAATATATATATATTTAACATTTAAATAATGTTCGTTTGACTACTTTATATAAATTGGCAATATAACAGAGTTCTAAGAAAACAAACAGTAATATTGCCTATTGTAGATTCTAAAATAAAAACCCAGATGAGCATCTCTACTAACATGCTATATCAAGAAAAACTTAATGACAGACAAAAAAAAAAGAAAAAAATCTTGAAACAAGAAAAACTTGTATAAAAACCAGCTATTAGTCTTAAAAACAAAAAAGATAGTACAAGAAAGTCTAAGAAAAACTGGCAACGTCGTAGAAACTGAAGACATGTTAAGCTGCTGCTGCTGCTGCTGCTTTTGCTGGTGTTCTTGCAGCAGGGGCAACACTACTACTTGAAGTTGTAGAAAACACATGATGCTGCAACATGCTACAACAGCAGAACAAATACGAAGAAATAGCAAGAAAATTAAACACGATTTACTATGGCAACAACAACTATGGATAGACTCACATAACATGACATGTTGTAAAGTAGCAAGTAGCAACACCAACAGCCTTTCAACGACAACAGATAGCTAGATATTCGTAACGTTGTTGCCACAAAGTTCAATAACTTTGAGCAACAAACAAAGCTTAAATGTTAAGAAAGCAGCAAGTCATTGCAAAAAGGAAAAAACGCAAGAAAACTAGATTAAAACTAACAGTAACAATATTGTTACAACTGCGACGCCATCAACAACAACAACTTGCGGTAACATGATTTTCTTAGTTTTCAACACAAAATCAAATCAAAGACAGTGTTAATAAAATAAGACCACGTCATTAATTAAAAAATAAAAAAATAAAATAATATAAGAAAAACACAACTTTGACAACCGCGTAAAGCAACACAAGACAGACAATAAAAGACAATGCTTGAATGTCATGAAACCACAGCATTAGCTGCTGTGCTTAAGAGAATTTAAAACAACGCCCTAGTTTTAGCCGCAAGACCAGCAAATTAAGTTGGTTATTTTTGTTTTTTTTTTTATTTTCACACACAACCGCATTAATTTGTTGTTTCTAATTTACTTATATTATGATACCGTAAAGCTATGCTTCGCCATATTTTCACTGCGTTTTTTTTTTCAAGCCGAAAACCAACCAACTTTAATCTTAGTTCTAGGCAATCATTAGTTTCTCAACAACCAACTCGTTCGTCTTCATTCATCAACACGCCGCAAAAGTTCTTGTTTTAATTGGGTTTCAGACAAATGTTATTTTGGCTGCAGACCACATGTTGACCAGAAAATCATTTATCTTGCTACAAATTAGTTTATTTGGCCAGCCTGTTGTTCGGCCTGGCAGTATACCGCCACCACCTACGGTTTGCTGCTCATAAAAATTTGTTTGTTTTTTTTTTTTTAAATTCCAAGTCCTCGCGCTTCCTTGATCATTAACTACTTAAATGTACCTTAACCATAGTTAGTACTTTTGCAATTTTTGCTCTTTATTAATTGATTCCATTTAATATGTCACTCGGTGTAGGTGACTGTTTTGACGTTTTTACCGATTGTATAAATTACTCAAAGTTGTTTGAAGGACATTCTGAGATGAAATTGTGATTTGGTGTAATACAATGCTAAAAAAAAAATACTCGAGATATTGTTTTCATATTCAATTAAAGAAAGCTTAAAATTAGTCAGGCAGGTACACTAAGGAAACCGGGCAAAATATTGGATTTATAAAAAAACTTATTTAATTTATTTATAAACGTCGTTGTTTTTGTATTAAAAACAAATTGGTATAAAAATATAAACGTTAATATTAAAAAATAATATTAAAGAAATAAATAACTTGTTGCTATTTCCATAAATAAATAAATTTATATAGCTTTAAGTATTATATGTTGTACTGTATGTAAAAGAACATGGTTCTTACTTGTACTAATGTTAAATCAAATAAATCAAATCATATCAAATCATATCAAATCATATCAAATCAAATCAAATAAAAAATTACTAGTCCATTTCAAGAATCGAACCGGACTTCTGTAGCTATCGCACGAGAGTCCATCGCCTTGCCAACAAGCCATGCTGTTTGAACGTGAGTGAAATGTAGATCAAATACAAAATACTGGCGCAATTTTTAACTTAAATTTGAAAACGCAAAAACAATAGGTTATTCTCTGTTTTTAGTATAGGACGTTGCATGGCGCAAGAATACGATATGTATGTTCTGGTTTTGAACAATTTATTTAATATTTAACGAGTTCTAAATTTCCTATTCCTGATCCAAGTTACGGCATTTACTAGACATAGAGAATACCCGTTATGTATTTTATGGTTAACGGATTGGACATTTCCTATGTTTGCCCCATGCAACGGCCTATACTAGACATAGTAGTTGTTGACGGGAAAATATTTTATGCATGCAAGTGATAATTTAAACATAGTTTATGCACGGGCGTGGATAATTTTACTATAGAGCAGTTCACGATCTTATTTGCACCTGATTGCAAAATAATGCATTCCAAACATTTGAAATCAAATGTGAACATCTTTTTTTTTTGATAACTCTGCAACACTTGTTGCAAAACTAAACTTAGCTGATTTGCAAAAAAAATAAAAACAAAAAAATCTGATATATAAATTTTTTCATTATAATCCATTGCAATATAACAAAATTTTTTTTTTATTTAGAATTCTTATACATTTTTCATACTTGAGCTTGCTTGGTTGCATGTGTGTAGCATTTATATCCTACATGTTTTAGGTGTTGCATATTTGCAACAACGTAGCAAGTACAAACGTGTGTATTTTGTTAGTGTAGTGCAAGAATATGTAATAAACTTTTGCAAATGCACTCATGCAAGACTCTTTGCACCAGATCGTGAACTCCGCTTATATTTACTTCAGTGTAAATACAATTTCGATTAGAAATTCTTCACGGAGCACTGGAAATAGCTTTGATTGCTCGATAAGAGTTGCACTTGCGGTAATCGAGTGATAGCTTGCTTGACTGACAAGTCAGAGCTCTCGGTTTGAAATCCCGAGGATCCCTGAAATTTCTGGATCCCTGTCGCACCTTCTAACTCTCAAATAATCCTTGAGTTGATTCGGTTGAGAAACCAAGATGGTAACACCAGATGGCAGGTGGAAAGGGTTGAAGAGTCATATGGGGATTTTAGATCGGCAAATTTTGTTATCAATCAAGATTTTCTGGCTATCTCGTCATTCAAAGGTTATGTAGTAGATTATGGTTTCACCTCCATCGAGATGAGGGTCTTCAAAAAAAATGAGGCGTTATTGGAGGCAGAGCAGGCTTGCGAACCACTTAACGATGCCATCCCCGCAATTCTGCTCGTCTGCCCTAAAAACTCTAACTACGATACGGAACTGGCGCAGTCCCTTCGGTTGTCATCCTTGGAGGATAACCTTCTCAAAACGGACGATAAATCTGACTCACTGTTGTGGAGGTCAGCCTGTCTACTACCAGGCTGTGTCCGCTCATTTTGCACTTCAGCAAAGATGGAGAAGATATTGTCTTGATCCAGGAGCCGTGGGTAGTCTGCGGTCTGGTATGCGGACTCAAGACTACAACATATACGCTTGTAAATATACGAGATCACAAGATAAACCAATGCCGTGCATACTCATAAAAAATAGTTTGAGTGCTTGAACTCTCTCGAACTTCAGCAACAAGGACATTGTGGAGTTGAGATGGGCCAAAGCAATCTGTGGGTCACATCGGCGTTCCTGCTTCACGAGCACGAAGTCCTTCCTGAACCCAGCTTTATAGACCTGGTCTCCATAGTGGCAGCACAAGTCAAAGTCCTGATGATCGATCGCGATTCTAACGCTCATCATGCGATCTGGCGAAGCTCAGACAGCAACAAACGGGGTGAGTCTCTTTTCGATTACATCCTTACTACTAACCTTATTATATGTAATGTTGGTAATGGACCTACATTTATTATTAGTAACAGGCAGGAACTCTTAGATCTAACTCTTGTCTAGGACCATATATCAAATAGCATCAGGAACTGGAGAGCCTTCAAAAAAACACTCATTTTCAGATGATCTCAAATCAGTCAACTGGGGTCTCTACTTGGAAACATCAAAAACAGATCTCAGTATTGAACCACCATGACCTCATACCTGCAAAAAATCATTACATAATCAATTAGTCAAGTGTCCACTGAAAACACCAAAAGGAAAGAAAAGGACACCTTGATGGAACACTAAGCTAGAAGAGCTCCGTAACAAGAGCCGAAAGCTTTTCAAGAAAGCAAAAGCCACTAGATCCACCGATGCGCGGCTAACCTATCAAATGGCTCTAAAAGAATACAAAAAAGAATTCCGAAAAACACATTGACAATCTTTGAGAACCTTCTGTGAAGAAATATAACAAACCTCTGAGGCGTCGAGATTTAAGAAAATTCTCACAATTAGCCCTCCTAAGCTGAGGTTCATGAAACAAGAAGGAAGAACATGGGCTACAAATATATCCGAAGCTGTTCAAAGCTAGAGAATGTTCCCACACAAGAAGAGCATCTTCCCACTGTTGACAACTCCTTAGAATTTATTACAAAATCTAAGCTAGAACAAGTCAAGAAAGTCTAAAGTCGGTCTAACCCTATAATAAGTCGGTCTAATAGAATAAAAGTATTGAAAATGGGCGTATCCGTGAGTGAAAGAAGACCATATATTAAATGTATTTCAATTCTGATGAACAATTTACAAACACTTATAAAACTTTCAAGTTTTATTCCTGTAGCTCACTTGTTAATGCATTTATAGAATTTTGGCTATAGTGCGTTTTTTGGAAGGATTACGCTCAATTTTTAAATGCATCTTAGTTTTGGTTTAAAATACATACATACCAAAGTTTATCTCTGTAGGTTAAACATAAGCCTATTTATTGAGTTTTCAATTTTTTGGGATGTATGGGAGGTGGGCGTGTCCGTGAGCAGATGACACCCATATTTCGAAGATATCTTTGTGTTGACATAAAACTCATACACACCAAATTTTATTGGTGTAGATTAGTTATGAGCTTATTTATCCAGTTTTAAATTTTTGCGTTGTATGGGAGGTAGGCGTGTCCGTGAGTGGATGATGTCCATTTTTCAAAATCATCTTTTTTTGTCATAAAATACATACGTGCCAAATTTTATCTCTGTAAGTTGAACAGAGGTTTATTTATTGTGTTTTCAATATTTGGGTTGTATTGGAGGTGGGCGTGTCCGTGAGCGGATGATACCCGTTTTTCAAAAACGTCTTTGTGTTGATACAAAACACATCCGTACCAAATTGTATTGTTGTAGGCTAATTATGAGCTGAGTTATGCAGTTTTCAATTTTTGCCTTGTATGGGAGGTAGGCGTGTTCGTGTGCGGATTCCAAAAATATTCAATAGTGCAGATGCTTGGGTCCATGTGAGCATGTGTACAGAGTTTCATTCAATTATCTCAACTTCTTCTTCTTATGCTGTGCATACGGGCAACACACAGATGGACAGACGGACGGACGGACGGACGGACGGACGGACATGGATAGCTTGACTCACGAGGTGATTCTGATCAACAATATAAATACTTTTCTTTACCGGACTTGCTTTGTTCTATACGTTACAAACGTTTGCACAAAGTTAATATACCCTGACCTTTCAGGTTAAGGGTATAAAAATGGGCAATATAAAGCTTCAAACCGTTCAAATCCCCAAGACCAGACGGCATAGCCCGTCTATAGACTACTTAGCTTTATTAATAGCTCTTGGTAGAGTAGGTAAATAAGTAATCCCCTGGTATCACAACGTGTCTAATTAGCCTATGTGTGTCTCATAAGAGACAGCCGCAACAACCTAACCTAACCAAACCTTAACATACTCAACGGTTTTTGAAAGGGTAAAAGTTTGCATTTTAATAAGTCATACCTTTTTGTTACTACATAAATTTGCGGTGCTGTATAACCTCAAATATAGAAAAAATATTTTTGTTTTTTTGCACTCTTTAGTAAGAATATCTCATAAACCTGGCATGAATCAATTCTGAAGCCAGATTTGCCGGACTTGTAAACCTTTACAAAAGTATGGTTTGGTTTGTGTTTACAAATTTTGTCGGCCTGTGTAATTAATTTAAAAAGAAGGCAAAAACTTTCGTTAACAGCTAATAAGAAAAAAGCCGATGACAAGCAATCGAAATGAAAACAGCCATTGAATAATGTTATCATTGTTCGAGCAACATGCGGCGAATATTAAATTACAAAAACAATCAATTGTAAAATGTTGTGGTGGAAGCAACGTGCGTAGGAATCTTTAAATTAAGAGTAAACCTTCTTTATGTAACGGATGTTGTTTCAGTACTGCTTGTGACTTAATGCCAAACAAGTTTGCTTTTAAACAGACAAAGTTAAAAATTTTAAAATAATTTAAGAGCATAAAAAATTCGTTCTACACAAGCATCACAAAAATAAAGAAAAGGCAAAATAAACAGCCAAAGAGACTGACAAAGAAAAAACAGCGAAATAAAGTTACAAACAAAAAAAAAAAAATGGCGGCTGCTGATTGAATTAATTTCATTAGAACAGCACAATATTGACCAAGTTCATACAGAGCTGGTTCATCAAACCAGCAGCAACAGCAAAGGCAACAACAACATTATTAGCAACGAACGTGGCTTTAATATTTTGTACACTTCAAATCGACGCTATAGCCATTTCATTGAGCCTTGAACGGCTTAGGGCTTAGCTTAAATTTTGTTTAAAAAAATGTAGCTTTTCTTTATGGAGCACAACACAATGCCACGTTTTTATGCCAAACCCCATCTACCATTGAAACTCTACACAACTGCTGCCAGACAGCCGCCTGCGCTTTGCTAAAACGTATCTTAAACATTTTAGCACGTTTTGTTTTACTATAGCCTATAATTGATTTTTTGCTACTTCCGGTTCAACCATTTCTTTGCTTTTTTCCTTCTTACTCATACTTTTACTCATATTTGATATATTGGTCAGTCAGTCGGAGCCGGTTCGTCAGACTTTTAAAGAGCAACAATTTTTTAAAGATTTTTTTGCGTTTGGCCACTCTTTCAACGCATTTTCTTTCAATTTTATCTACTTTGCTACTATTTTTGACTTTCGTTTTTTTTTGCTTTTTATATGCTTGTCTATAAGTCTTTACTCTATGTGCCTGTGTGTGTGTGTGTGTGTGTGTGTGCTATGTGGATGCTGTTGTTAATAATAAAAAGCTTTATTTGTTTGCAGCAAGTGAAAAAAGCTTGGGGAAAAAATAAGCTTCAATTATAAGGTTTATTTGTTGGCTTAAATTATGGGTCCGTGTTCAAGAGGATTATCTCTACAATAGCAGCAACAACTACAGTGTTGTTGAAAGTAGCGTAAATTGAAAATTTAATTTAATTTTTTTTTTTTTCTCAACTTTCCACAACTACAACACAAATAAACCTTAACGCCACTTAAATAGCTGTTCACTAGAGGTCGCTTTAGAGCAAAAGAAATGACCCTCTACATAAGGCGGGTGCCTTAAATGGGTTGAAGCTAGAATTTAGTTAACCAAAGTGCGAATAGAATTTGAAAAATACGTTCATGGTTTTTTAATGGTTTTTAAATCTGATGCTGCTACCAGCTTAAATATAAATTGGATAAAGTTTGGTATATTTATTTCACTTCTAGTCAGATAATCCGACTTTATTTTTCAGACTTTATTGTGTGGAAATAATATTACCTACCAGCAACGAGCTATCAAGCTATTGTTTGCGCTGAGTTTTATAAAAATATTTATTGAAAATAAAATTACACAGCTAAACCTGCTACGCTTGGACAACTACAGGTAGACTTTTTTTCTTGGATTTTTTTTTTTCTTGCTATGCTATCAATGAATTGTATGCAAAACACGCATAAAATGTAAATAATTGCTTTAGAAAATAATGAAAAAATGAAAAAAAACAAAATGTAGTTTGTGGTAACAACAAAAATGTGTTGTTTGTAGCTATGTTGTAGCCAGCTATTAGACGCAATTGAAAAAATAAATGCTGCCTAAATTGCAGCCATTTTAAAATAACGACTTTTGTTGCATGAGTATCGAAAGGGATAAAAAGTAAAACGCTGCAATTTCGACCAAGTCAGCAAAAATCGCTCCAATCATTCTCGTTATGTCTGCATATCATGCACAGCTACAGCTAGCCTAGCTATTGTTGGTAAATCAAAATCATTTATTTTTTTTTCTTTTTTTCATTTTAATTTTATGACCTGCACTCGGAACTAATGTAAATTGTGAAAAAAAGAGTGGAAGTTCTCATAAAAAAACTCCGCACTTAAATCGACAATTTAACGATCAATTTTATGCGAAATACGAACATGTAATAATTAGGATTTTAGAGCACGCTCATACTGACATTAAGTGTGTGTGTGTGTGAGTGAGAGGGTAGGAAAAATTTGTAGCAAAATATTTTTTAGGAGTTGAAGAGAAAGTTTAGAGTAAGAGTAAGAGTTAGAGTTAGAGTTAGAGTTAGAGTTAGAGTTAGAGTTAGAGTTAGAGTTAGAGTTAGAGTTAGAGTTAGAGTTAGAGTTAGAGTTAGAGTTAGAGTTAGAGTTAGAGTTAGAGTTAGAGTTAGAGTTAGAGTTAGAGTTAGAGTTAGAGTTAGAGTTAGAGTTAGAGTTAGAGTTAGAGTTAGAGTTAGAGTTAGAGTTAGAGTTAGAGTTAGAGTTAGAGTTAGAGTTAGAGTTAGAGTTAGAGTTAGAGTTAGAGTTAGAGTTAGAGTTAGAGTTAGAGTTAGAGTTAGAGTTAGAGTTAGAGTTAGAGTTAGAGTTAGAGTTAGAGTTAGAGTTAGAGTTAGAGTTAGAGTTAGAGTTAGAGTTAGAGTTAGAGTTAGAGTTAGAGTTAGAGTTAGAGTTAGAGTTAGAGTTAGAGTTAGAGTTAGAGTTAGAGTTAGAGTTAGAGTTAGAGTTAGAGTTAGAGTTAGAGTTAGAGTTAGAGTTAGAGTTAGAGTTAAAGTTAGAGTTAGAGTTAGAGTTAGAGTTAGAGTTAGAGTTAGAGTTAGAGTTAGAGTTAGAGTTAGAGTTAGAGTTAGAGTTAGAGTTAGAGTTAGAGTTAGAGTTAGAGTTAGAGTTAGAGTTAGAGTTAGAGTTAGAGTTAGAGTTAGAGTTAGAGTTAGAGTAAGAGTTAGAGTTAGAGTTAGAGTTAGAGTTAGAGTTAGAGTTAGAGTTAGAGTTAGAGTTAGAGTTAGAGATTGATAAGAGCGAGTTAAATATTTCAGGGTAAACATTTTTAAAAAACAAAAGCTTGATAGCCACACAAAACGTCTTTGTTTATTGCAACTTGTTCATTGATGAATTTAAATCGATTTTCAGGAGAATTTTTTCTGAAATATTTACGAGCAAATTTACAGACAAGTTTTATAAAAAATTAAATGAATATTTCTTTTTTCAGAAAAAAAGTTACACAATAAAGAAAACGGAAAAAGAAAAGAAATGGAAAAAGAAATCTGTAAAAATAAATATTTTTCTGGTTAAGATATGGTGTCTTTTGATAAAAAAATATTTCTCTTTTTCATGAAAGCTTTTAACCATTCTTAGAGAATTTTTGGAGTCACATTTAGAGAAAAGCATTCTCTGGAGCAAAATCTGTACCTTGTTGGCTTTGTCGGCAAGATTTCTTTGGAGAAGCTTTTCAGAACTTTTCAAGCTTTATCTTTTATCAACATGGTAAACACCAAAAAATAGATCTAGGGCACCTTTATGCTAAAATTCCAAAATATTGTATCTTTTCTCTGACTTGTATACAGTTTTAATACTACAAGCCGCAAAATCTTACCAAATCTGCACAAAAATATCAAAATTAATGCGCCAAAAAACACATTTAGTCACGTTTATTTCTACACAGAGAAAAATGTATTCATTCATATATCAAATAATGACTTGTTCGAATCTTTTTTTTTATGCTTTTATATTGAAATAGAAACAAAGAAATTCATTGCCTTGTGTGTTGAGAGTTATGAGCTTTTAAAATATTTTACGGGGGTTTGAGCCCGGATAAAACCAACATTTTTTTTTCAGCAAATATTAATGTCAATGTTAAAAGTAATAAGAAAACAATTTCGTGGTTTATAGCTGGGTTAAAATAAATATGAAACAACTTTTCCAAACCCTATAATTTTTGTTCAAATTATCTGACAGTTTTTGAGATAAACAGTACTTAAATATGTTTTGCTACGGTTAAATTATCATTACAAACATCTCAGTGCAAGTGTGAATGACTGGAATGCGAGGGACGTAGGTTCGTATCCCGACAACTGAAACAACCTCCGAAATAAGTTTCTATCAATTTAGTATGAATCCCTGTTTAATCCCAAAAAATCCCTGTTTACTTTTTCTTATGATTACACTACTTGTATTTGACACATAATGCCTCCGTCTTAGTCGTTTTTTATAATACCTGCAGTCTGTAACTTGTTCTCAACTTCGGATCGGAATCGCAATTTGCGACTATTCTCGGTTGTCACACCGAAAACGGTATTCACTAACTTTTACTTTGCGACGAAATTCGGTTGCCCACAAATTTGTTCCGTTCACGTATCGTCAACAAAATATTTGTCGCAAGTTTCCGACAAACTTTTCGATACTTTCACCGACAAAATCGGAAAAGGTGTTTAAATTGTCTAAATGTATTGAAAATTTTGCAGAAAATCTATGGGTAGTAGTTTCTATCACGGAAGTAGACATTTGAGTGGTAAAAATTGTTTACAAAGAGTCGTACATCAGTTGCTTGCAACTTGCTTCACCCTTCATTAATTATGTTGTATGGTTTCTTTGATTCTTAAGATGTCGTGAACTCGGAATTCTTTCCGCAAGGTCAATCGGTCAACGGTAAATATTATTTGAGTGTTTTAAGCGTTAAAGCGATAATATTCAAAGAAGAAGGCCAGAACTATGGAAGGACAATTCATGGATCTAGCGCCACGACAATGCACCAGTTCACACACCAGAATTGATCGCTATTATTTGACCAAAAGCAATGTCAATATCGTGTTAAAAGCATCATATTTGACAGATATGACTCTGTGGGATTTTTTTCTATCTTCCGAACACAAATTGTCACTTGATGGAAGAAATTTTGGGACAATTGAAGATATCAAAGGGAATTTGCTAAGGAAGCTAAAGGTCATTTTGAAGTTGGCCTAGCAAAAATTAGTTCATTTGTGATTATTTTGAGGAATTTATTTTGAATCAGTGATTATTTTGAAAGAACTGAAATATATTTTGAAGAATAATTATCCATTGTTGTTTTATTTGCATAGTCCGGTTCAATTTTGAACAGAAAGTATGTGAAGGTATATATACTATATGAAGGAACATAAAACCACTGATTTTGATTGAATATAATTCGATAATAAATAAGGATTTGGATATTGATTTGAATACGAATTCGTTCAAAATTCGTCTTAAACACACTAATGGTGTTTTCGTTTTTCCCAAAAAATCTGCCCGCAACTCTGTAAAAGTGCATGTTTTTGCCTACTTAGAAAATGTCAACACATAATAAACGAATGTAACCATCCTTGTCTAACGCAGGCATTTCATAATATTGACGTTTTAAGAACAGCTGATATGCAGGGCAACATTCTTCCCTGAGAAAGCTTTGCAGGGCAGAAAATGCGCCTTTTTTGTCCAGTGTGCATGAAAAAAGGCCAGGGCAGTGAAAAAGCAACATTTTTTGGTAGAAACGAAAACGCCATAAATCAAGGCAAAAGACAACTTTTGAAAAGGAACGACTGATATGATTAAAGGATGGAAAAGGATATGGATTAGTTACAGGTATGGGAAGGAATATGAATATATCTAAAAGCCATTAAAAAGTCTGTGTTTTGAAGTAAATAATTGGGTGTGTCTATGGTAGGAAGATTCTACGAGACCTTTGATAGAGTCTATCATCCTTGATACAACATATCATTTTTAAAATTTATGTATTTTTTTATAATTCATATACTACATATTACCAAAAAATTAATAAATATGTTTGTTTGTTGTGGCATAAAAACCAAATGTTCTGTAATTTTTCTCTTAAAACTTCACTTAAACAAAAAAAACAAAAAAAACTAAAAATGAAGCATTCTAAAAACTATGCATCGCTGATAGAACCGCTTTAATATCACACCTGCTCCACCCATTCAGCCAATTCATCTTCCACCATTGCCAGCTTTATAGCTTAACTCGCTGCCTTTTTGCGCCTACCTCTTAGCAATAAATTGTTCCATCTTTCCACACGTGTTTCGCCTTTTTTTATTAGCTCTTTTATAAACATTAGCATGAAATTGCTGTTCAGTTCATACAACAAGCAGTTTCTTTTCCGTCATTTTCCAACCAACCTAGCTATCAGCGGTACCGCTGCCGCTCATAAAAACTTTCAATAATTCTTCGAAAATTTTTTGATTGTTTTAACAAAATTTGCTATTTAAAGAAACTTTAATGCACACAACTGCGGCGGAAAATGCATTTTGATTTTTCCAACGTATCATAAATAAGCTATTTTTCACTCAATGTTAAGTTGTTTTTTTTTTTTTTTTTTGAGTTCTCTGAACCTAATTAGCCTCAAAGGCACGCTCTTTAACATGCTCAGAAAAACAAATCCGAAAATATGCCCTACTTTTGCACTTAAATGTTGCCTTTGTTGTTCTTTGCTTATATGTCGATTTTGTTTTTCTTGTTTATTATATGTTGTTTGTGCTGTTCACGTTGATTTATCAACTTGCAGCAGTGAAAAAAAAAAAATTAAGTTTTCTACAAATTTTGTTGCCACGTAAAATTTGTAGCTTAAAATTTTATGTTGCTGTTAAATTTTTATTTTCACTCGAAAATTAATCCATAAATCATGTTGCTAGGTTTTGGTAAATAATTTATTTTGTTTTCATTAAAATTTCAATAATTAGCGCCAGTTGAAGTGGGTTACAAAAAAAAAAAAAAAAAAACACAAACAAATGTTATTGTTATTTTTGTGATGAAGTAAAGATTTATATTGATTGTTTTTAGTGGAAAAATTTTAATTACTATGTTGTTTTTATAACGGTATTTGGTATATATGTACATCATATGATTTAAATTAAAAAATGCCTCTAAGCATTAAAGCAACATATTTTTGAAAAATTTTCAATGCTTGTGTTTCATTTTTGGTAATAAAATATAATTGCAAATATCTTCTTTAGAGCTAACTGCTTCCGGAAGCAAAATTCTAAATTATTTTATGCATTTTAAAATTTTAAAAATAATTTATATTCACGTCATAATGAGAATAAAGAGTAATAAGAATTAAACTTTTAGCTGATTATGAATTAAAAGTATATTTATTTTAATCTCAACTAGTGCTCCCACAATCAGGCCTCCAAGGAGTAGTTGAAGCCATTGAAAATTATTAGTTTTACAAAAAATATTTTAAAATAAAGGGTGATTTTTTAAGAGCTTGATAACTTTTTTTTTAAAAAAAACGCATAAAATTTGCAAAATCTCATCGGTTCTTTATTTAAAACGTTAGATTGGTTCATGACATTTACTTTTTGAAGATAATTTCATTTAAATGTTGACCGCGGCTGCGTCTTAGGTGGTCCATTCGGAAAGTCCAATTTTGGGCAACTTTTTCGAGCATTTCGGCCGGAATAGCCCGAATTTCTTCGGAAATGTTGTCTTCCAAAGCTGGAATAGTTGCTGGCTTATTTCTGTAGACTTTAGACTTGACGTAGCCCCACAAAAAATAGTCTAAAGGCGTCAAATCGCATGATCTTGGTGGCCAACTTACCGGTCCATTTCTTGAGATTAATTGTTCTCTGAAGTTTTCCCTCAAAATGGCCATAGAATCGCGAGCTGTGTGGCATGTAGCGCCATCTTGTTGAAACCACATGTCAACCAAGTTCAGTTCTTCCATTTTTGGCAACAAAAAGTTTGTTAGCATCGAACGATAGCGATCGCCATTCACCGTAACGTTGCGTCCAACAGCATCTTTGAAAAAATACGGTCCAATGATTCCACCAGCGTACAAACCACACCAAACAGTGCATTTTTCGGGATGCATGGCCAGTTCTTGAACGGCTTCTGGTTGCTCTTCACTCCAAATGCTGCAATTTTGCTTATTTACGTAGCCATTCAACCAGAAATGAGCCTCATCCGGCCGAAATGCTCGAAAAAGTTGCCCAAAATTGGACTTTCCGAATGGACCACCTAAGACGCAGCCGCGGTCAACATTTAAATGAAATTATCTTCAAAAAGTAAATGTCATGGACCAATCTAACGTTTCAAATAAAGAACCGATGAGATTTTGCAAATTTTATGCGTTTTTTTTAAAAAAAAAGTTATCAAGCTTTTAAAAAATCACCCTTTATAATACAAGTTACTTGTGTGAATCGTAGTGACCGTGGCATGCAGGTTAAGTGATGTGGCTTAGCATGCTTAGAGCCCGGGTTCGATCCCCAGCCGAGGCGAAAAGTTTTTTTCAATAAAAAAATTTTTCTGATCGGTCACCACCTCTCTGCAGACAATGGCAAACCTCAGAGAGTAAATAATGCCATGTAAAGCTTCTTGAGAAAATGAACTTTAGCCGTTCGGAGTCGGCATAAAACATGTAGGTCCAGTTCTCGGTCAATTGTGTGCAAACATTTAATAACACACACAACACAATTGATCATAAGAAGCTCGGTCAAAGTCCTTTGAAGGGCTGAAATGGCCAATTTGTTTTTTTTGTTTACTTGTGTGAATCTTCTAACAAATCCATAATTTATCACTTAAAGACTGTCTCAGAAATAACTATCCTTTTGTTGTTTTTTTTATTGTAAAATAACCAATGATGTTTTTAAAAATTTCTTTCAGTTTATTATTAAGTGAACATTACAAAATAAATGAAAATTTTATTTACACTGAAAATAATACACTTAAAAAAATTATGCACTTTTTGATTAAGGATCCTCCGTTAGGTTGTTTACCGACCTTTCGTTGACCTTAGTGTATGCCCAACGCCATTACCTTCGGAATATTTCGATGTTTTTCGTAGTTTGTTTTATTCTTCTTAAGATTTCTTTGCCTTTAAGCCCAATTTCTTTCGATTGGACGAAGTTCGAGGTAATTCGGAGGATTGGCTTCTCTTGGTACCACACTGACATTATTGACTTGGTACCAATCCATCGTTCTCTGGGAGTAGGTAGTGACATGTTGCTAGGTCAGTCCAAAATAGTACTGAACCTTGGTGCTGACGTATAAAAGGCAGCAAACGCCGCTCCAGACACTCTCCGATGTAAATTTCGGTGTTGATTGTGCGATCTATCACAAATTCCTTACGTCGAAGGCCACATTTGCAAATGGCCTGCCCCATCAACTTTTTTTTATACCATAAACCTGAAAGGTCAGGGTATATTAACTTTGTGCAAACGTTTGTAACGCATAGAACGAAGCGAGTGCGGTATAGAAAAGTATATATATTCTTGATCAGCGTCACCACGTGAGTCGAGCTATCCATGTCCGTCCGTCCGTCCGTCTGTGTGTTGACCGTATACACAGGATAAGAAGAAAGAGTTGAGATAATTGGATGAAACTTGGTACACATGGTCACATGGACCCAAGGATCTGCACTATTGAATATTTTTGGAATCCGCCCACGGACACGCCTACCTCCCATACAACGCAAAAATGTAAAACTGCATAACTCAGCTCATAATAAGTCTACAACAATAAAATTTGGTATGTATGTGTTTTGTATCAACACAAAGATGTCTTTGAAAAATAGACGTCATCCGCTTACAGACACGCCCACCTCCCATACAACCCAAAAATTGAAAACGCAATAAATAAGCTTGTGTTTAACCTAAAGAGCAAAAATTTGGCACATATGTTTTTTGTAACAAAACAAAGATGGTTTTGAAAAGTGGACATCATCCGCCCACGGACACGCCTACCTCCCATACAACGCGAAAATTGAAAACTGCATAATTCAGCTCATAATTAGCCTACCACAATAAAATTTTATATGTATGTGTTTTATACCTACACAAAGATGTCTTCGAAAAATAGATGTCATCCGCTCACGGACACGCCCACCTCCCATACATCCCAAACATTGAAAACACAATAAATAAGCCTCAGTTTAACCTACAGAGCTAAAATTTGGCACGTATGTTTTTTATGACTAGACAAAGATGGTTTTGAAAAATGGACGTCATCCGCCTACGGACACGCCTATTTCCCATACAGCCCAAAAAGTTTTAAACTCAATAAATAAGGTTATGTTTGCCATAGAGAAATTAAATTTGGTATGCATGTATTTTATACCAAAACTAAGATGTGTTCAAAAATTGGAAGTAATCCGTCCATGAACACGCCCACCTCGAATAGGGAAAGCACAATAAAGGCATTAACTGTGAGCTACAGGAATAAAACATGGTATGTGTAAAATTTTCATCAACATTTAAATGCATATAAAATTCATCCGCCCTCGGACACGCCCATTTACAATAAAAATTTTTTTTTGAAAAGTGGGTTTAGGGTATTTCATAGTCGGCCTAGACCGACTTTAGACTTTCTTTACTTGTTTTTATTGGAAATTTGGTATGTTTTTCGGTGGTAAATTTAGAAGACGCTCCACCCCTTCTAACCGCAGTATAATATCCGTATACAGGTAACTGCTTGAAATCCGCTTTGCAGTACGTTTCATCGTCCATGATCACGCAATCAAATTTGGGCAGGTAATCGCGATACAGTTTTCGAGTCCTCCTCTTGACTTCGGCGTCCTTTTCTTCTGACCTTTCAAGTACTTTTTGTACTTAATAGCTCCTTAGGTAGTAAAATTTTTAAATCCGTTGAACACTTGACTTCGATGTTTCCGGCTTTTGCTGCCATATCACGAACCGAAGTGCCTGAATTCTGAGTAAACAGCCGTTTAACGTTCCAGGCCACCGCTTGGTTCGCTGGACCGATCTTTTTGTACGTGGTGTTTGGATTGCTTTCCGCTTTTCTTCTTTAGTAGCTCTTTTATTTTACTAATGTGTATTTTTTTTTAAATCTGCAATATTTATACTTTTTTTAGATACCAAATATGTTGCTATAGAGGTAACACTTTTTATAAATATCCTTAAAACAATAGTATAGTTACTTCTGGGACAGCCTTTAAATAACATACTTCAGATTAGCTTAGATAGAAAGTTTTGTTTGATTACGCAAAAACTTGGTAGACTCAAAACTGCCAAAGCTCTTACATTTGTAGCTCAACTTACATTTGTATTTTGTTGGCTTAACCTTAGTATTTTTCGGTTTATTTATATAATCAGCTCTATTCACCTATATTATATATTTAACAAAGCCTTACTTTTAATTTAAAACTCTTCTAAAACCTTTTAAAACTCTTTTATTACTGAAAGCTTACGTTGTTCTATTTGCACCCAAGTGCGCACTCAGGGTTAAAAGTTTAGCCATGACTTGCTATTGAAGTCGACGATGGCACTTCATGTGTAAATCTAGAATCTGACAGTTGCATCGGCATAACTACGCACGCATGCATGCATAGAGCTTCGCGACTCAACTCAAACCCAAACACACGCACATCGTGATGTCTTTCAAAGAAATTTCAACGCACAACAAACGAGTTCTTTTACTTCCTAGTTCTGGCTTTTCTGGAGTTGGAGTGAAGTTGTTCCTACAACAATTCTTTGTTTGTTAAAAAGAACTTTGATAGCAGCAGGCAGCATCAAGTTGCTTCTAACAAGGCTGCATGCATGGCGTGTGCCGCCATGTGTTGTTAGAGTTGCCAGGTTGCTGCATGCATGTATTTCCGCGGAACATCATGCAATAAAAGTCACATGTGTTCATTTTATTTATGCTACATTTTTACATAAAAACAACACAAAAAAAAACAATTCACATGTTCAAGAAATAAAAAAAAAATATATACAAACTTTCCAGCAAGTTTTTGATGTAACACGCATGCTTTAGGTTTTTTTTTTGCTTTATTTATTCCCACAGATACTTTGAGTGCCGTTTATCATTTTAAATAAACTTATCAATTAAATGAAATTTAAATTTTTTTTGTTTTTTTTATTTTTGCTAGAGTTTGTTTGTGCTAAGTATTCTTTGTGCTGTCGCTTATGTTTATATCGACTATTGAATTGAATTGAAAACTGTTTTTGCAAGATATTTTTATATGGCTGTTTTCATTTTTAAATGCTTCAATTTACGCTTTGATGAAGGGAATTATTTATTTTTTTTTAGCAAAAAATGCTGCGATAATTGTGTGAATGCGTATTGAGTGCATTCGAGATGCTACCGATGCAAAAAAGTTTCAAAGCGTTATTTTTTTTTTTAAATAAAATTCCTTAAAGAGCGTTGTGGAAGCTGAAACTATGTATTCATAAATGTTTAAAAGGAAATGAATTTATAGATCTAAAGGTGTTATTATTGCTCCACTTGCTGGTAACTGTAAGCTTGCACTTGTTACTAAACGTTTGAGATTCCCGCCAAGGCCATCACATGGTCCCTTTCCGTGGGACGTTGCCTGGTCTTTATTCCAATGAAATGCTTGAGCAGCATCTTGGACAACAAAACTATAGTTTTCTACATTGAACGATTATTTCACCTTCTTGGATAGTGTCCTTGAGAGTTTTAAAATAAGTCGCCTGTTCCTCTGCAATGAAAGCATGGGGTTTTAAAGTATTCAAAGCATTACACAAGCTATCTACAAAGTCATCAGAAGACATCACTTGAGTAGATAAGGTGAAGTGGTTTGTGCCAACCCATTTCTCAAACTGTACGTCTATCGATAACAATCAAGGTTTTCGAAAATGATTTTTAAATGATCACGAATCGCACTTAAGCCAGTACAAGATTTGCAACATTCATATGGAAATGACTTTGCAGTCATTAAATGACAAGTCGGTGTTGGATTGGGACACATGATCTGCCGTAGGGACTCGTTGAAAGATGCATTGAAGTTCCAGCTGTGAGATCAGCTTTACATTTTGATGGTAAGTACACACACACACACCATATGAGTTCCAGACTCGCCAGCGAGGATACATTGCTTGGGTCTTAAGGTAAAAAACTTTGTTAAGCCTATCACGATGCTTGAATATTCACTTTTGAACTTCTGATAAAGTTCAGTAATATTGCTTATGAGAAGTTGTTTTTGCATGTGAGTTTTTTTCCCGTCATCTAATTTAACTGATATGGAATCTTTTTTACCTGGCATTATGCGACTACTGTCTGCCCTGAGATAAAAACTTTTCACTAAGTTTTCTGTTTCGACTGGTAATTTACGTCCAGCACGAGGATTAGGAGATGTTAGGATACCAAATTCATGAACAAGTTGCTTTGCCTTTTTGGCTTGTCGTCTGGATGTTTCAAATTTCTTCTGCAAGTTTATTTTCACTCCATGATTTAGGTGCAATCGTTAGAATCATAGTTTTCCTAGAAGTAGAAGGATCAGAAGGTAGACGGATCATTGAATTTTTACTTTAAGCTGCATCAAAATTTCTTGATTTTCTGTAATTTTGTTAGGATCTATCAATTGCTGTTTATCTTCGGGTATGAAGAGTTCTTGTTGAGCGTTTTCCGAATATAAATTGGTTGGACTGCACGTTACCTGCACTAGATCTTTATTACGCACTGAAGGTATTTCACTTAAAAGTAGTTTTCTACAGGATGCACACACGTATACACTTGACGGACACCTCCACTTTTCAGCTAAAGTATTAAAACAGCGATCACCGTATGTAGCCATAATGCCTGGCAGGTTCGCCAATTTGGTTACCTCTATTATATTTACGCAATATATTTTTTTTTTTAATTTTTTAAAAATTTTTTTTGTAATGATTTTTAAGTTTTGAGATTTGATTTTATATTGAAAATTTTTGAAAGAAATGTGTTTTTTGATTGACCTTTTTAAATAAAAATTTTTAAAAACATTTCAAGAATACAAAGTAAAATATAATCAAAGTTAAAAAAAATGAATACACTACATCATTTATACACTCAGAAAAATATCAACTGCAATATTAACAGTCGGCCACTGTTATTTCAAAACACTGTTCGATTGAATGATTTACGTTTAAGTAAACAATTTTCTTTGTTGAATGAACGTTTCAAAGTATTTTTGTGCTGTTAAAATCATCTGTTGAAATATTTTTGTGCTTATATTGAATTGTCAATTTTTACTATTTTAAGCAATAGTTTTTATATGTGTTTTGCTATATTTATATTAGTTGCCAGCAGCTCAGTGGATGTGCACTAGACTATCATGCGGGAGACGTGGATTCGAACCCTAGCTGTGTAAGCATCAAAAATTGTAATTTAATAACTGAAATAATAATAATTCTGTTTCATTAATTGAAAGTTTAAAAATACTTTCATACAATATATAAAACATATCAAATATTAAATAACAAGTAGATTCACGTTGAAAAAATCTGTTTTAGCTCGTCAGAGCATTTGTCAACAGGGATGAAAATTTGCGATTCTGTGTTTTTATATGAAATGAACTGATTGATAAGCTTGATTTTCTTTTTAAATCAACCATTAATGGGTCTCCAGTACAAAAGTTGATAAAAAATGCACAAAAATGCATTTCCGGGGACGCCAAAATTGGTTCAAATAAAAAAAAAGTACACCAATCGAAAGGATTTTTCATGTACTATTTAATTTTGGTACCGGAATTGGGGGTCAGATTTTCTATACACTCTAGTGTATATACCGAAGCGTTTTAAAGTTGTATTTTGCAAACCATCCGATCTAAACAAGCGTCTGGTACCACTATCAGTGTGACAAGTTTATACATAAATTTATCTATCTCTTAAACTAAAGAAGATTCCACTCTAAAATTTTGTGTGTATTATCTTGAAACCTTTATATATATTTTAAAATTAAAATAAGAAAAAACAAAACCGTCGAAGTAAAAAAATTTCAATTTCAAGTTTTTACTTCCGGTCTGCTAGAAGAAAAAAAACAAAACAAATTTCAAATCTAATTCCAAAATAAGGAAGAACAACCAAATTTCTATATAAATCATTATTTTTATTAATTTTTTTTTAACTCTTTTTTTTTTTTGAAAAATTTCTTTGAAAAAATCATTTTTCATGTTCTTCAATTCTATTAAAGCCCATAACTTGACAAATAAGCCTCATAGGAGCAAACATTTTTGTGATAACATTCACACCTTCCAGAAGCACAATTGGGCCAAATATGAACGAATGTCAGAATATACAATTTTTTTTCGTTGTCCGCTTCACATGAAATGCCCTAATTATTAATGATAAACAAGTAAAGAAAGTCTAAAGTCGGTCTAGGCCGACTATGAAATACTCTAAACCCACTTTTCAAAAATAAAAAATTTTTTATTGTAAATGGGCGTCTCCGTGGGCGGATGTAACCTATATTTTAATTGCATTTAAATGGTGATGAACAATTTACACATACCAAGTTTTATTCCTGTAGCTCACAGTTAATTGTGTTTTCGCTATGGGAAGTGGGCGTGTTCGTGGACGGATTACTTCCAATTTCCGAACACACCTTAGTTTTGGTAAGAAATACATACATACCAAATTTAATTTCTCTATGAAAAACATAACCTTATTTATTGAGTTTAAAACTTTTTGGGTTGTATGGGAAAAAAGCGTGTCCGTAGGCGGATGACGTCCATTTTTCAAAACCATCTTTGTCTTGTCATAAAAAACATTCGTGCAAAATATTAGCTCTGTTGGTTAAACAGAGGCTTATTTATTGCGTTTTCAATTTTTGGGTTGTTTGGGAGGTGGGCGTGTCCGTGAACGGATAACGTCCATTTTTCGAAAACATCTTTGTGTTGATATAAAACACATACATATCAAATTTTATTGTTGTAGGCTAATTATGAGCTGAGTTATGCAGTTTTCAATTTTCGCGTTGTATGGGAGGTAGGCGTGTCCGTGGACGGATTCCAAAAATATTCAATAGTGCAGATCCTTGGGTCCATGTGACCATGTGTACCAAGTTTCATCCAATTATCTCAACTCCTTCTTCTTATCCTGTGTATACGGACAACACACAGACGGACAGACGGACGGACGGACGGACGGACGGACATGGATAGCTCGACTCACGTGGTGACGCTGATCAAGAATATATATACTTTTCTATACCGGACTCGCTTCGTTCTATGCGTTACAAACGTTTGCACAAAGTTAATATACCCTGACCTTTCAGGTTTAGGGTATAAAAATGCTAAAATTTTGAGAGCGTTTCTTGTGTAATCACATTTGATGAAAAAATTACGATGTTTTCTAATTAATTCAAATTTTTTCATAACATATCGATGAACTCAACATAACAGTTTATTTTATTTTTTAGGGTATCCCAAAAATTTTTAACTATTTTTAACTATGAAGAAGCGTTTTTGTTATATAAAAAAAGTTTTTTTGTCACCACTTTTCAAATATCTTTGACTTTCTATGTATCTGCAGAGTTTTTTAAAACCCATTTCCAAAAGTAATGTTCCAATAAACAAAGATTTATTCTTCTTAGAAAAATAGCAACATTTTTATAACGATAGTTAAAATTTAAAACGATGGCAACACTCTGCTCTATTTTTTCAAGATATGGAACTTACAAAAGTTGAAGGTGAGCTGCTAACTCGTTTTAGAAAAATTTTAAACGCTTTATATTCTTGACATTTAATCGATGGTAAACATTTGGGAAACATCTATTCGATACCCTTTATATATGTTTACATGAGGAATGGAGGTATTTTTATTCAACCATGCATAAACTTTTATGTCATGGAGATAGCTATCACTTTTTCGCTATTAGAAAGTTATCTCAAAAGGCACAGAAGGCAAAAAATAAAAAACATACAAATTTAAGAATATTCTTTACAAGACAAAATAAAAGAGAAAAACATAACATGGAAACACGGAACCGTTAACAATTTTCCGTAACATATTTTTTCTGTTTTCGAACGTGTATTAATTTTCAACATAAAAAATAAATGAAATATTCCAATACGTAAAAAAGTTAAACACACTTTTAACGCGATCCGTTTTTTTGTGAGTAACCCAAAAAAAGTTCCTCTTTAGGACTTTTCTTGAAAATTTTTTGGATAAACACGTCAATAAAAAAGTGTAATCTTGGGCTTATTTGTAAAAAATTTAATTTTGTTGTTGTTATTTTTGCACATCAAAAAATGAGCAACGGAACGATATAATTCTCAGTTGGTTTTTGTTCCTGTTAGTATAAAAGTGTAGAAAATAAATGAAAAAATTATACTTTTCTTTCCAAATATATCTAATTTGGACAAAGAAAATAAAATTTTTAATTTGCTTGTCATCGTTTTTTTCTTTTTTTTTTTTTTGTTCATTTCTTTTGAATCTCCCAACCAATCCCAAAATTTATTAGATAAGGCATATGTGAGCATATTAATTAACAATTTATAAATGAAAAGGATTGGATACAAATAAGTATGTTGCACGATAAATGATCCAAAAACCACATACATTATGTACAAATGGGCGTGTTAATTTTTTTGATAAACAATTACATTAGAGCTTGATATCAAGAATATTATGACTCACTGGCAGAATCACTGGCAAAATTAATTGGTTTGAGGTTGTTTATAGCTCAAATCTCTCTTCGTGCAGGAAGCTAAAATTCATTTTTCGTTGAGGGGCAGGTAACCCTACTAAGGGCCCCTCAGCTTCTTGAGCTGCTTTTTTATATTTCTGTAGCCTACCAGTTCAAAAAGTTTATTATTTTGCAAACACACTGACAGAACTAGGAAAGTTCGTTTTAACTTGTTTTTGAGAAATTGAGAGTTTGAGAAACAAACTTTCACTTTTTAAATTTTTTTTTAAGGGGGACATTGGCCGTTTTTTAAATTTAATCTTTTTTATAATTTTGTATTTTATTAAAGATTCTTAAGATTAATAGAAAAAGATTTCATAGAAAAATTACCGCCTTTTTTTCTTTGTTCACAAACTTTGAACGCGTTTATCTCGAAACCATGTTTTTCGTACACTGAGAAAAAAAACATACTTTAAAATTAAACAAAAAATTTTAAAATAGAAATTTAACGCCTTTGCGTTTCTACAAAACAAAATTTAAAACAAGTGTGTTTAATTTTGAACAGCTTATAAACTTCTTTCTTTTTTTTAATTTTCTTTCATTATTCTTTGAAAAAATAAACAAAAATTTGAACACAATGAAAATTTTTGAATTTTTTGAATTGGTTTGACAAATGTCGAACATATAATAAAATAAAAACTAATTAATTATTTATTAAATTATTTCAATGAAAACTTCATCGAATGGAGCTAACAGTTGGCATTCGGAGCGTCCCGGAAGTAGCTGGTTGTGATTCTGATGCTAAGAATTCAGAAAAGCTAAAAGAATGCCACCGAAAAAATATGCGTTGAAATCTTTGTTTTGAATTTTAAAATTTTTGTATCATATTTGTTTTTCATAACAAAAACATTGTTTTAAAAACAAAAACTTTTGTTTTGAATATAACTTAAAAAACAGTTGTGTTTAATTTTAATGAATTTGTTTCAAGCTCTATTTCAAAAACAAATTCGTTAGATATGAACACAATTTCATTTAATTTTAACACATTTTTCCCTCAGTGTACTAGCACTAGCGGGTTAATTTCTTGACGAATTTTTTTTTTTGTAATTTTTTAAACTTGATTCGCTATCGTATGAAACGAGCTTTTTGTTTTAATTTTTTTTTTCGATTTTTTATGAATTTTTAAAGTCAATATTTTTTCGAAAAAACACACTTTCAAATTTGGAACATCACCAAAAATTGAAAAAAAAATTTTTAAAAAAGCTCCTGTCATTCGATAACCAAGTTTGTTGATATGTAAAAAAGTAATTTTTTTCCAGATCGGTCAATTTTTGCCCCGTTTGAAAATATGTTTTTTTTTAAGTTTTTTCTTTTCTCTATTTTCTATCTAATTTGTTCAATTCTCTACAATAATAAAAAGATTTTTGGAAAAATGTTTGTTTTTGACTGAGTTATAAATTTTTAAAAAAAGGTTAATACTCTGCCGCGAATGTAATGTCCCTCCTAAATAATCGAAATTTTTCAAATTGGGATCTTCCTCAGTTCCTCAGAGAATAACAGTTAGGTATAACAACAACTGAGGAATTGAGGAAGATCCAAATTTGAAATATTTCGATTATTAAAAAAAATTATTAAAAATATCATACATTTTAGAACAATGCATATTGAAAGTACTTCTAAAAAAAATGCAAAATTTATTTAAGAAATTTAGATATATATAACTTTGTTCAAAACTGAAACGGACTGGTGTGACTGCAACAACAACAGTTCTCATAAAGCTAGTGATTTTTTTGAAGGCTTAAACGATGAAAATGTCAAAAAAGTAAAAGAAATTATACATGAAAATCGTCGTGTGATCTTGAGAGCATAGCTTAATATATCGACTGGATCGGCACACGTTTTATAATATTTAAAGATATCAAGTTTTAGACATGCGACCCGTCTCGACGCCTGAATTTGCGAAAAAGAATATTCGGCGAAAGAGACTAGAATTATAGAAGGACAATTCATGGTTTTTGCATTTTGAAAAACCGGCTATTTGATCAAAAACTATTTCTCAAACTCAAGTGGTCGCTTTGTGGAAAAAATTTTAAGACGATTGAAGTCACCAAATATAATGCGCCGAAGGAGCTAAAACCATTGGACTATCTTAACTACATTGGTATTCAAAATCAATTTCAAGAATGGAAAAAGTTTTTCAAAATATATTATATATGGTCTAATGAAACTTATTTCAGTTCATTTCATTTATCCAAATAAAACAAAATGTTATTCCGAGCAAAGAGACCTTTTTTCAGAGTTCACTTTTATATTTTAAAAAATGCAACCTGAACTGAGCACAAAAAGTATGGCACATAAGGACGAAAAATCCCAGCAGTCCCTTGCCTAAGGAATGGGAGAGAGTTTACAAAATTCCCAGTATCAAAATTCAACATTTTAGAATTACCTTTTCAAAATATGAACACTATTTTCAAAATTAATTTTTTTTTTTTTAATTTGCCTCTGCAAAACTTTCCCTTAACGAAATTCTCTACAAAATTTGACATTACAAAATTCTCTTTACCAATAACTCCCTTTTAATACCCTAAACCAGAAAGGTCAGGGTATATTAACTTTGTGCAAACGTTTGTAACGCATACACTCAGGGAAAAAATGCTGTTTTATCAAACAAATCATGGGTTGAAATAACAGATTTCACTGTTAAATACCATCCAACAAATGAAACTTTCAAATCAACTGTCGGTTGACTGTTGGTCTATGGAACACGAAACCCGTATAAAAACTTATTTATTGAAATTTGATCACTGGTTTGAAAGTTCACGTATGGCCGAGTGTGCTAACGTGTGCGTCTAGTACTCGAGTGTCCAAGGTTCAAATCCGGCAAGGACAACAAAATTTTTTTTTTTTATTTAAAATAATTTTTTTTAAATAAAAAATGAAATTTGCAATTTTATTTTTTTGATTGTAAGCATTTTATTTTGAAGGTTATTTTTGACCAAACTATTAAATGAATCAGAATTATTATTATTACAATCATTAAATTATAGTTTTTGATACTTACACAGCTAGGGTTCGAACCCACGTCCCCCCGCATGACAGTCTAGTGCACTTCCACTGAGCTATAGGCAACGATAATAAGAATATAGCAAAACACATCTAAAAAGTGTTGCTTAGGAAAAAAAGACAATTCAACAAAAACACAAAAATATTTCAACAGATGAATTTAACAGCACAAAAATACTTTGAAACGTTCATTCAATAAAGAAAATAGTTTACTTAAACGCAAATCATTTAATCGAACAGTGTTTTGAAATAACAGTGGCCGACTGTTAATATTACAGTTGATATTTTTCTGAGTGTAGAACGAAGCGAGTCCGGTATAGAAAAGTATATTCCGGTAAAGATATATATATTCTTGATCGAATTCACCTCGTGAGTCGAGCTATCCATGTCCGTCCGTCCGTCCGTCAGTCCGTCCGTCAGTCCGTCTGTGTGTTGTCCGTAAACACAGGATAAGAATGAGAAGTTGAGATAATTAGATGAAACTTGGTACACATGGTCACATTGACCCAAGGATTTGCACTATTGTCAACACAAAGATGTTTTCAAAAAATGGGTATCATCCGCTCAAGGACACGCCCACCTGCCATACAACGCAAAACTTGAAAATACAATATATAAGCCACTGTTTAACTTACAGAGATAAAATTTGGCACATATGTTTTTATGACAAACCAAGGATTGTTTTGAAAAATGGACATCATCCACCCAACACGCCTATCTCCCATACAACGCAAAAATTTAAAACTGGATAAAAAAGCTCATAACTAACCTACAATAATAAAATTTAGTGTGTATGTGTTTTATATCAACACAGAGATGTCTTCGAAAAATGGGTGTCATCCGCTCACGGACACGCCCACCTCCCTTACAACCCGAAAATTGAAAACGCAATAAATAAGCCTCTGTTTAACCTACAAAGATAAAATTTGGCACATAAGTTTTTTATGATAAAATAATAATGGTTTTGAAAAATGGACGTCATACGCACACGGGCACGCCTACCTCCCATACAACCCAAAAAGTTTAAAACTCAATAAATAAGGTTATGTTTGTCATAGAGAAAGTTCCCACCTCCTCGTCACATGTCTCTGAATTTGTTTCAAATAATAATAATAGTAATAATATAAATAATATTCATTACAAAAATGATAATAATAATAATATTAATAACATTAATAATGATAGCAAAAATAATAATAATAATAGTAACAATAATAATAATAATAATAATAATAATAATAATAATAATAATAACAATAATAATAATAATGATAATAATAATAATAATAATAATAATAATAATAATAATAATAATAATAATAATAATAATAATAATAATAATAATAATAATAATAATAATAATAATAATAAAAATAATAATAATAATAAAAATAATAATAATAATAATGATAATAATAATAATAATAATAATAATAATAATAATAATAATAATAATAATAATAATAATAATAAAAATAACAATAATAATAATGATAATAAAAATAACAATGGTAATAATAATACTAATGAAAATAATAAAAATAATAATAATAATCGTAACGAAAAAAACATTAATAATAATGTTAGTAATAATAATATTACTGTAGGACCTCAGTTGATTGCCCCTTTATCTGAAGTGCCAGTTATTTCTGTAACTAATGATAATGCTGTATCTGAAATTTCAGATATTCCTATCATAAATTTGGTTACTGCGCCATCCATTGCACTTCAACCTTCAACTGAGCCAACTACTCTAAGAGCAGTTTCGAGGACTAAGAACATTTTCATTTCGAGATTACAACCCGACACATCAACTTATGATATTCTGACGTTTGTCGAACAATGTAACTTAATACCTCAAAATGCTTTCCGTTCATGTAAGAAAATTGGCAATAAGCCCACCCACGCCTCATTTATTCTCACAGTTGCAGCCGAAGTTTTTACAGCTGTTCTCAATTCGAATATGTGGGCCGATAATATTCTCGTTTCAGAATTTAAACCTAAAAACAAGGCTAGGCGCTCAAATAATATAGCCCGTAGGAACCAAAAAAACTAAATAGGCTGTCCCTTTACTATCAAAATGTAAGGGGATTGCGCTCCAAAACGCGAGACTTATTTCTTTCTACTCAGAATTGTTCTGAGGACATTATCGCGTTTACTGAAACGTGGTTGAATGAAAGCATTACTGACTTGGAATTGTTTGACAATAGTTTCCAAGTATTTAGAAAGGACAGATACGCCAGCAATATTTCTTCTGTTGGTGGTGGTGTTCTTATAGCTGTAAGGAACTGCTTTGTTAGTTCCTTTGTTGATATACCCTGCGCTTCTAATATTGAACTAATATGCGTTAAGGTTATACATTGTAGCTTAAATGTATACATAATTAATGCATATGTTCCTCCAAACAGTAGTGTAGAGGTTTATACAAGTCTGGCTGATTGTCTAGACTATATTCTTAATATTCTTGATGTTAATGACGACATTTTATTGTTGGGCGATTTTAATCTGCCCGACTTAAAATGGCATTCTTCTGACGATGATACATTTTTTTGTGCATCTAATGCGAAGACTCTTGGGGAGCATATATTTGTTGACAGTATATGTTCTGACTTACAACAAGTGAGTTGTATTTATAATAGTCTGGAAAGACTTCTTGACCTGGTCTTAACTACGGACAGTAACAATGTCATTGTTAAGAGGGCCTTCCATGCTCTTACTACTATTGATGCATATCATCCACCTTTGAGTATTTGGTATAAATCGGATAGGGAGAATATAGTTAATTCGAGTTCAATGGACAAGGTTTATGAATTCAATTTTAAAAAAGCTGACTTTTTGAAGTTGAATCATTTACTTCACAGTAAACTTAACGTTATTTTAGAATATATAAATGAACATAATCTGGATGAATCCATTAATTTTTTTTATTTGGAACTCTTTGCTGTAATTTCTCAGTCTGTACCATATAGCCTCAAATTTGCAAAGAACTCGGCGTACCCTTGGTACACAAAAGAGTTGAAAACACTTCGCAATAACAGGAATAGGGCATGGAAGAGATATGTCTGTAGTTTGGACTCAAATGACCTAGAAATCTACAAACGTTTGTTTCTGGAATTTCAAAATCTTTCAGCTGTTTTATATAATGAATATTTAGACAATATTAAGCTGAGAATATTGTCTGATCCAAAGAGATTTTGGGGGTTCATAAATACTAAGAAAAAATCTGATGGATTTCCTTCATCCTTCAAAACTCTTGATGGATTTACGGACGATCCTTCTATAATTTGTGGCCTTTTTGCCAATCTCTTCAAGGAATCTTTTTGTTCAGATTCATTTAACCCTGATGAAGATTACTTTGACTACATGAACTCTTCACCCAGGGTCTCTTTGGAATCTATATCCTTTACCTCTGAGGATATTTTAAAGTATATTGGGACAATCGATGAGGATTTTGGCGCTGGACCTGATGGAATTCCTGCCGCAGTGTTAACTCAATGCGGATCCGTTTTGTGTCAACCACTTTCTTTATTATTTAATAAATCAATTACAGAATGTTATTTTCCAGTTTTTTGGAAAAAATCATTTATAAGTCCTATATATAAAAAAGGTTGCAGAAATGATGTTAATAATTATAGGCCCATCGCTAAGCTTTCGTCTATTCCCAAACTTTTTGAGCGAATTGTGTACGATCGTGTTAAAATTCATTGTGGAGAAGTCATAACAACTCGTCAGCATGGTTTTGTTAATGGGAGATCCACTGTGTCTAATCTTCTCGATTTTACAACATTCTGCTTAAATTCAATGGAATCTAGTAACCAAGTCGACTGTATTTACACTGACTTTAGTAAAGCATTTGATAAATTACCTCATGATACCTCATGATGCTGGATAAAATCGTATTTGACTGAGCGATCTTATCAAATACGATTCCGAGGGGTGTTGTCTTCAGAATTTATTGCTGAATCAGGTGTTCCTCAAGGTAGCCACCTTGGTCCACTTCTGTTTATTTTAGCAATTAATGACGTCACACACGTCATTGAACACTCTCGTCTGCTGATTTATGCAGACGATATGAAAATATACAGAAAAATAAATACTGAAAATGATTCTAACCTACTCCAGGCTGATCTGAAATCCTTTGAAGTTTGGTGTTCTAAAAATAATATGTTTCTCAATCCTAGTAAATGCCAAACTATGACCTTTTCGCGAAAAAGGAATAATTTATTATTTGATTACAATATAAAAGATACTGCTTTAAGTCGTGTAGATGTGGTCAAAGACCTTGGTGTATGCATGGATCCTAAGTTATCGTTCAATATTCATATTGATAATATATGTAAAAAAGCGTCTTCAATGCTTGGATTTATAAAACGCTGGGCCAAAGAATTCAATAGCACGATTACAACTACAACGTTATATTATGCAATTGTGCGTCCTCACTTGGAGTACGCAAGTCAAGTCTGGTCCCCAAGTTATAATGTGCATGTTGAACGAATAGAGAGGATCCAAAAACGTTTTGTTCGGTTTGCTCTAAGGGGCTTAAGTGGAACTGATATCTTAAACCTTCCTCCTTATGAGGATCGTTTGAAACTATTAAGAATGCAGTCACTAAGTGAGCGAAGGAGGTCCGCAGATATCGTGTATTTACACCAACTCATGACCGGTGTTTTCGATTCTCCGGAAATTCTTTCTCTCATTAATTTTAACTCTAACCGTAGAAGCAGTAGAAACGCTAACACTTTAATTTATTTACCTTTTAGTAGAACGAACTATATGTCAACTGCTCCTTTAAACCGCATGAGTACCTTTGTTAACAACTGTAGCGTTTTTGATGTTAACTTGTCAAAAGGTCAACTCAAAAGTAGATTAAAAGCTATTCTGTAATTAGATCTATGTGTGCATGGTTAGTAGTTACGTCTTGTGTTGTCCCTGAGCCCAACCCAAACTTTGGTGGGTAAATTTTTTCCACATTAACTTTGTTTTTAGCCACTGGAATCTTTATCATTAAAACTTTTTGATGCTTTGGACTGTGGCTTCAAATGAGTTAATGCTGAGAAAGTGCGAAAAAGCTGTAGTAGCTAAACTCTTTTGTTATTGCATGAGAAATTAAATTTGGTATGTATGTATTTTATACCAAAACTAAGGTGTGTTAAAAAATTGGGAGTAATCCGTCATGCCCACCTCCCAGAGCAAAAGCACAATAAAATCATTAACTGTTAGCTACACAAATAAAACTTGGTATGTGTAAATTTTTCATCAACATTTAAATGCATATAAAATATGGTCTTCATCCGCCCACACACTTGCCCATTTTTAATACTTATATTGTATTTTGGAGAAGTAGCCCTAGGGTATTTCATAGTCGGCCTAGACCGACTTTAGACTTTCTTAACATGTTTGAAATTGTCTTTTATAAACCTATAAAATCCTTTAAAAAAGACAATTTTTATTCAGCCAAACAAACAAAAATTTTTCTAATGACCGGATTAGACCGGTGTTGCTATATGTTTTTTGGGTCGCTGAATTCGAATCCCAGGTCATTGAATAATTACAAATAGAAGGTGACACTACCGACGATGAAGCGACATTAGAGCTATGTGGCAGATATTTGCACTCCACATAATTATCCAGTTCTATAACCCAAATTAATTGTCTTCGCTTATGTGTGAAAAATTTCCCTTGGTTTTTTTCTCACTTGTTTTGTTATTGTTATAGTCCTTTTCTGATTACCAGTTACTTTCTGCGATATTGTTTTGTGTCTTTTGTCAATTGCTAGCTTTTTGACCACTTTGTTTACTTTTTTCTATGCATTGGTTGCGCGTAAGAGTTTTATTTATTTAAATATTTTGAAAGATCTTTTAGTGTGATGAAGTTTTATGATTGCGTCGGGTGTGAAATAAAAAAAAAATGGATTTCTAGATTTCTTATGCCAAAAGAAAGCTTTTCTTCCAAGTTGATAGAAGATGAAAAATTGTATATATGCTCTGAACACTTTGAAAAGAAGTTCGTAAATATTAGTGGCTTTAAGGAGGACATAACATTCGCTGCAGAGAAAACAGACCTTTTTTTAAAAAATTCATAACTCAGTCAAAAACAAACATTTTGCCAAAATTTTTGTTATTATTGTAGAAAATTACAAGAATTACAAGAAAAAAATTCAAAAAAATATATTTTTCACTTCAACATGGTTTTAAAGAGCTCCAAACTGGCGACAAAGATAAAAAAACCGGGCCTCTTGGTTGAAGCGCTGGGAGTCGCAAAAATTGAACGATCTGTAAAAAAATTACATTTTTAAATCTTAACAAAATTGGTTATGGTATGAAAGGAGCTTTTTTAAATTTTAAAAAATTTTATAGAATATATTTATTCTATCGATAGTGAATCAAGTTTAAAAATATACAAAAAAAAATTTTGTCAAAAGATTAACACGCTAGTGCCACAACCAGTACGAGAAACATGGTTTCGAAATAAACGCGTTCAAAGTTTGCCTCCTTAAATCAAGACTTATATAGTGATATAGGGACAAAAACAAAAGAAAATAAGTAATGAAACAAATATAGAAAAAAGACCAGTTAGCAAAAATAAATTTAGAACTAAATAATATAGAAATTGAAATGAATGTTCACTTCACAGGGGCGAACGCAGGGGGTTTTGGGGGTTAAGCCCCCCAAATGAATGAAAATAAAATGTATAAGGCACAACTATTAAAAATTTAAAGATTTGAGTAAAAATACTTATAGTTAAAGCTCTTCTTATGAAAACTATTAATAAAAATAAAGGGATCTTAAAACACAGGATTCAATACTTGGAGTATTTTACTCTTCAGAAAGAATTCCAGTCTAAAATCAAATGAAAGACAAAAAAAATTTGTAAAGCAAAACGATTCAAATTATGAAGTATTTTATATTAGTTCTATTATTTTAAGCTATTTTTTGTTGTGTTGTTTTGGTAATTAGCTATCGCAAAATATTTGTAGAAAGCACTACTTTAAAAAGTATTGCCACAAATTGTAGTGATATAATAAGTTTATATATAATAATAATAATATAGTATAATAGTAATATAGTTTTTATATAATAAGTAGTTAACTGATTTCGATTGATTTGCGACTGGGGATCGAACTCGGGCTCCGAGCATTCTAAGCCAAACACTTAACCTGCATGCCATGGTCACCAAAAATAATTGATAATGGGTTTAAAAATACCCAATGAATATCTCAACAACGCATTAAGGTATGGAGCTGAATGTGTGAATATATATTTTAAAGTTGAAATTGAAACACGTTTGCCTTAAAATTTTGTTTGTAAAGAAGCAAATGCGTTAAATTAGCATGCTCGGAGCCTGGGTTCGATCCCCAGCCGCAGCGAAAAAGTTTTTTCAATAAAAAATTTTTCTGATCGGTCACCACCTCTCTGCAGAAAATGGCAAACCTCAGAGAGTAAATAATGCCATGTAAAGCTTCTTGAGAACATGAACTTTAGCCGTTCGGAGTCGGCATAAAACATTTAGGTCCTGTTCTCGGTCAATTGTGTGCAAACATTTAATAACACACACAAAACAATTGATCATAAGAAGCTCGGCCACAATCCTTTCAAGGGCTGAAATGGCCAATTTGTTTTTTTTTTTTTTTTTTTTGACCCTGAATAACTATTAATATAAATATTTTTTCGAAATCAACCCCCATTTTCTACAAAAAATTTAAATGAAAAGTTAAAATAAAATACTAAAATTTATTTATAAACATTTGTTATAATTTTTATTAATTTCTTTATAGTATTTATTAATCTCTACTTGGACTTTTATAGACAAGATTGAGGTCTGTAACATTTTACTGCTTTATAAATATCTCAGTATCACAATATGACAGTGATACCAAATTGATATCAAAAATTTGTTTCCTTCTCATTATCTACATAATTACCAAAGCACACTTCCCCAGGTTGGACAAGGTCAAGAGTCATGAATGGCTCAAAAAGAGCTGGCAATTCCAAGAAATCTGTTGATTCGATGATTATAATTTTAACAATTTAATTTTAATAGTTAGAACAACTTTTAAGGAACTGTGCATCTTATCTTCTCTTAAAAACTGTATTTTTGATAGTTTTTGTTGTTTGATTTGAACATAATAATAATTATTTTAGTAAAGTACAGGAGTCAGAAAACCATCTAAGAGTTTTTAATAGACATCTTCAAAATAAATTAAAAAAAGTCAGAACGCCATAAATTGTCATAAAACGCCATTTATTTACTTTAAAAAAAAAATGTAATGAATTAAAATCAATTTAATTTTTATAAATTTTTTAAGCAAGTAGAAAGTTTATTAATGATTTTTAAACTAGTAGTTTTATGTAACAGTATACCCAAAATATACTACTATTCAAAATTATTTTCTAGCGGGTTGACAGCTGTAAATGAGGTTTGTTTCATGATATACATATAGTCTCAGAACTTAGTAATCACAAAATCATAAAGTATATGTTTATATTTGACACTTATGACATGAACATGTTTTTCTGCAGAAAAGTTCTGCAGAAATGTACTGCTTACAATTGACGCCTAAATTCATCATACTCTGAAAATCATGCAGGTTTTCAGAACTTAATGGTTTTAGAAATGTCTATGGTAGCAAGTTTGAACAAGTGCTTTTTTTATAAAACTTGATGGAATATAAAAAAATGTTGTTACATTTTTCCTTTTGTACTCCATCTTATTATCACGAAAATTTCAATATAATTTGTTTGGGAATTGTACCCCTAACCACCGGTTTCCATTGTGAGCGTTAATATTGAACAAAATTAAATATAGTCCTGGTGATGGTAAAAAATATTTTCATTCGCATTCGCACCCTCTTGATATTCAAATATAAAACCGAAGTCATTGAGGTGTGTTCTTTTTATTAAAAAAATCAAAAATTATGTGGTAAAAAGTTCTTTTGCCAAATTTTGCACCTCATTTTGACGTGCATCCGGGGCGCACCGCCCCACCCCGCCCCCCTTGCTACGCTACTGCATGAAAACATTCATTTTGAATATGATATTTGTAAATCGACATTATTTTGCTTAATTAAAGAGGTTATTTTACTGAAGAATTATTTTAAGCCTCAAAATTCGTTCTATTAAATTTTCATTTTACACAATTTGCTTAAAAACCAAATAACACAAATAAAACGAAAACACTTGTCAGCAGAGCAGCAGCTACTGACCTTGAACAAGGAGGGAAATTATTTATCTCTATTTTGGGATCAATTTAGGATTTTATTAGCTTGTGCACAAAGTAGGTGAAAATCTTTGGTGATATGAAAAACGATACTAGAGACATGTGAACGGCGTAGCGGCGAATGTTGGCGGTGTCCATTCTATATTATAATTATTCAATGCCCAGGTGTAACACCGTCACGTCAGGAAGAACAATCTTTAAGCGTTTTGTATGCATTTTTTGTGCGACTATTTTAGATATTTTTAAAGCACTTTTTCTTAGTTTGACCTTCAAATGATCTTAGCACTGAAGTGAGGGAGTTTTACCTTGGAGCATAACCTTGGCATCAAAATCAACGACACCGACGACTCTTGGGTACTTATATAAGTAGAGCCATATGTTCATACAATCGTCAAACTAGTATCACGTATGTATCACATATGCATTTTACCCGTGTGATCAAAAATAATCAATGAATCACATGTGACTTAAAGACAGTGAAAGTGTTAAACGAGTAATGATAGCTCTGAAGTCGAACTTGATACAAAATTTAATAGAAAGTCATAAAATTAAATATTATCAAAACTTTTTTTTACATAACTTCATCATATAGATTGCCAGAATACTGCCAGAATATGAAAAGATTTCAAAGCTTTTTCAAAACTAAATGCTTGATAAGTTAAGAATTTGTCCCTCAATTAAAGCCCATTATTTACAAAACTTGCTAGGTTTGTACAACTGCTAGTTACAGATATTGTTGAAATATTTGTACTCTATGAAATAAAATAGAGAAAAAGTAAAACTATTTTGCCTAAAGAAAATATTAAAGTATATAACATAAACAAGCTTAAACTATGGAGTAAATTTTTTTCCCCATTCCATTTGTTTTGACTAGTTTTGCTTCAATATTTTATTGAGTTAGCCACATTTGTATACAAAAATTTATTGCGTTTATTGTAGTGTGTATATCTTGTGCTTATTGTTGTTTATTATTTGGTTGTTGTTGTTGTTGGTTGTTGTGGTTGCTGTTGTTACTTCTTATATAAACACAGAAGCTTGTGGCATGAAAGAGAATAAACAAGAATTTCGAAAAAATAGAGCCAACCAACTATTACAGGCAACAATGTGTGAGGGAGTGCTGGAGGGGCTGGTGTTCGTAGAAAAAACTAGCTAGTCAGTTATGAAAAAAAAAAAGTTAAGCAAAGCTAAAGTTTACAAGAATAAAACTGAAGCTGAACAGTACTAAGTGTAAGTTTACATGTAATATTTCTATTTTTTTTTTCTATTTTTAGTTTTGTTAATTCTCCATATTTGTGTTTTTTTGTTATATTCCTACTCCCACTGACTTTCATATTTATTCTACGTTTCTTTATGAGTTTATAAAAATTCTTTCAAGCTGCAATATTTTTATAACAGATGCTGCTGCTGCTGCTGTTGTTGCATAGTTTTTATTTGCATAGAGCTCGAGGGAGCATTAGCCGCGGGATGTTGAAGTGGTTGGGTGGAGTATGGGTGAGGGGTATATGGAGCTGTACGGCATAGGGTTGCGTTGAAAAATTGTTGTTGTTAAGTTGAGGAAGTGCGTTGCCGCTTAGTTTTCCAGGTTGTTGATCAGCTTGAATATGGCAGAGATGAGAAGTGATGAGATGAGAAGAGAGGAGAGCAGAAAAAAAAACAAAGGGAACAAGTAAACATATGCAGCATATTGTATGGTATGCTGCCGGAACGCATAACTGGTAGCTGCTATGCGTAGGGCAAATATTTGTTAACAATATTTGTTGTTGTTGTTGTTTTTGTTGTTTTAGCTAAGCAAAAACTTCGGGGACGCTACCGCCTACCTTATATTGTGGTTTTTCAATGTAGCAAAATGGTTTTGAAATGAATTTTCATTTCCATATTTATCTTACATATGAAGGGAGTGGCTGCTTGGTGGTTAGAGGATTTATGGGCTGTGTGTTGGAAGACTAACTGGGAATAGAAAAATGTTGATGAGAGTAAGATGATGTTTTTTGGAATGAGTTTTAAAAGTAAGCTTAGGTTCAATGTTTTATCTTTTATTTTTTTTTCTTCAAGTAAACAGTTCTTGATGCTCCACCACACAGCTTAAGAAAACTTTATATTTAACGCTTAGGCTTGCCGTAAGAACCATTTTAATGGCTTCATAAAACATATCGTTGCTGTGCCTAAAAAAATCAGGCATGTGATTTTTTATAATTTTTTTTTATTGAATAAATGAGTAGCCCTACCCGATGTCCATCTACACGTTCAACGGTTTTCTTTTGGTCTAAATATTGGAGTCATTTTTTTATTAATTTTGCCATAAATTCCTAGTAAAATTTTTAAAAATTTCACAATTAAAAATTTGAAAAATCAGGTATGTGCTCGAAAAATTTGCAAATAGTAGAAACAAAATGCCCATAAAAAAATTCAGTTATGTGCCTTAAAACAAAAGAATTCATCCACGCTTCGAGCTGGCGTAAGAAGTTGGATTGTTTTTTTAAATATATATCTTTAGTATTTTATAGCAAAAAATACAAAATTATGACATTGCAATAAAGTTGCAAGCGCAGAAGACAAATCAGTTTTTTTGCTCACCTGAAAAGTTGTCAAAAAGCACGGCGATATAAATTTCATAAAAATTTATTATTTTATAGAACAAAATTAAAATATTGTTTTGAAAGAAAATCTGGTTGAAAAAAAATTATATGTTTTAGGAATATTATAGATAACGTGTAATGATTATGGTATGATGCTGTGTTATGATAAGATAAGTATGATAGATTAGATATGATGAGTATAGTATGAAGGATGATCAGATATGATAGATCAGATATGATGGGAAAGTAGTTGGCTGTACTGAGAACGGAGGATAAACTTCAATCTTCACGTTGTACTTTCTGGAAACTATCTAACTAGCATCCAAGAGTAACTGTGCTATATTCTAGCTAATTCCCACTCTGACCTGGCCGACTCAGAGAGAAACACTGTCCTTACACTGGTATTAGAGCACTTCATGGCAGACCTTAAATTTCCCCTTTTATCTCATAGCTTCTTGAACTGCGTCGGTGGCAAAGGGGACGAAATAACCAGATGATCACAAAATATAACACAGAAGTGAGTAAACCTGTAGATCTTAGTGAAAATGGCTCTCATAATTAAAAACTATTAAGAAAAACTTCGCGTCTAGCAACGAACACGTGGCAGAAGTGAAACTTCTTAAGCGCTAAGAATTAAGAGAGATTATAGTGTGATATAGAGAGAGAAAGTATCTGAAAAGAAATTCAATCAATACGAAATGAAATAATAATCTGTTGATTCAATATTTGCATCCAGGGACCATACCGGCTATGATTTTTATCGAAAGTGTCACATATTAACTGTTATCTTTTGAGTTTTATTTTTTTCGACAAAAATAAAAGTTATTTTGTGCCTTATAGTTTTTTGGGCAAAAATAACAGTTACTTTTGACTTTTATTTTATCGGTCAAAAATAACAGTTATTTTCTAACGTTTATTTTTTCCGTCAAAAATATCAGGTAATTTATATTTTTCAAGCTATTTTACAGACTAAAAAAATTTTGATACCATTATTTTCATCTCATTGGACAAGCGTGCTTGATAAAAGCAATTCAGTTGCGCAGTTCTGGTGAATTTTCAAAGAACCAATCCCCAGAAAAACACACTGATGCTTTGTAAAAATATATTTTGGAACTCAGACATCATCTCCACAAAATTTTATAGCGAACCAAGTTGATACACTCAACAATCGAAGATCGCTGCTTTACGAGGCCGTCACTCAACATATCAATTATTATGATGAGGAAGCAAAACACAATAATCAACAAGATTTGCCTTTGCTTTTGGAGACTGCGTCAACGAGTACTATGCAAATGCAATCTAACATTCAAAAAGTGACAATGTTGAGAAGACATTCGAAAGCAACTAAAACACCAGTTTATTCAAGACTTATTCAAATAAACCATTATGTTACAAATGTCTTCAGCCTCACGCATATTAAGTGCCTTTTAAATTTCAGACTGATTCTTTAAAAGTTAAAATTTAACTGTTATTTTTATACCCTAAACCTGAAAGGTGAGATTATATTAACTTTGTGCAAACGTTTGTAACGCATAGAACGAAGCGAGTCCGGTATAGAAAAGAATATATATTCTGGATCAGGGTCACCTAGAGAGTCGATCTATCCATGTCCGTCCGTCCGTCCGTCCGTCCGTCCGTCCGTCCGTCTGTCCGTCTGTGTGTTGTCCGTATACACAGGATAAGAAGAAGGAGTTGAGATACTTAAATGAAACTCGGTACACATGGTCGTATGGGCCCAAGGATCTGCACTACTGAATATTTTTGGAATCCGCCCTCGGACACGCATACTTCTCATACAACGCGAAAATTGAAATCTACATAAATGAGCTCATAATAAGCTTACAACAATAAAATTAGGTATGTATGTATTTAACATCAAAACAAAAGTGTCTTCGAGAAATGGGTGTCATCCGCCCATAGACACGCCCACATCCCATACAATCAAAAATTAAAAACTCAATAAATACGCTCATGTTTAATTTACAGAGATAAAATTTGGTACGTATGTATTTTATATCAAAAGAAAGATGCTTTCGAAAAATGGTTGTCATCCGCCCACGGACACGCCTACCTCTCATACAAACCGAAAATTTAAATCTTCATAAATTAGCTCATGTTTATCTTACAGAGATAAAATTTGGAACGCATGTATTTTATATCAAAACAAAGATGTTTTCGAAAAATGGGTGTCATCCGCACACAGACACACCCACCTACCATACAACCCAAAAATTGAAAATTCAATAAATAAGCTTATAATTACACGGTTAAAAATGTTGGACTAGTTTTTAATCCAAACTGTGGTTTAAAGGAATTTTTAATCCTAAAAGTACTATTTTTTATTACATATTTTAGTTTAATTTTATTTTAATCCGAAGAAGTTTAAGTTTAAGACAATTTTTGGACTACAAATTTACATTAAGGTAGTATTTTCAGGAAAAAGTATTTTTGCTACCTAAGATTAAAAACTACTACTACTACGAAATTTACTCTAAATATAATTGTTAATGTTGTTAAAGCATCCGAAGTTTATTTTTAATTAAATGAAACAAATTGTTTATTAAAATCTGAACCCAAATATTTTTATATTCATATGTAATAATGAAAGCAGTGTTTTATAAAACATTATAAGGGTATTCATGCAAAGCGGCAAGCTTGTATTTTGGGCAATTAGTTTTTTTTATCAGGCAGATTGTGTGAACGTCCCCATAACAGCTGATTGCTGGTTTGTGATATATCTGATTTGTGCAAACGGTTCTCCATACATTTCATTTATAAGGCTGGTAAACTTATACGGTTTATATCATTTATGAGGGCATTGCCCATTTGCATGAACACCCTTAATGTTTATATAATGAAGTTCATGGCAATATATTTAATTTTTCAGTTTGCAAACTTCTAAACTATTTGAAGATTTACTTTTGTCTTTTCGGTTTAGACAATGTTAAACTTTGTGGATTTAAAAGTAATCCTTTTCGGATTACAATATTTTAAACTTTTTTTGGTTTAAAATCTAATTCTTTTTGGATTATAATATTTTGTACTTTCTGTGGATTAAAAATTATTCCTTTTTGGGTTAAAAAATTTTACACTTTTTGCGGATTAAAAATAAATCCTTTTTGGATTGGAAAATTTAAAACTTTTCATTGGATTAAAAAGTAATCTTTTTTTGGTCGTGTCCTATATGTAATCCACAAAATATTAAAATTTAGCCCAAGATTTTTAACCGTGTAACCTACGGAGATAAAATTTGGTATGTATGTATTTTTTACCAAAAGATGCATTCCAAAATTAGCCGTAATTCGTCCACGAACACGCCTACCTCCCATACAACCCACAATAGCGAAAATACTACATAAGCATTAACATGTGAGCTACAAGAATAGAACTTAAAATTTTCTTTATTTGATTATTTCAGGGGCGAGACACTCAAGCAATTTTCCTCAACTTCAGGCTTTTTTATTTTGCCTTACTTTTGAATTAATTTTTTTCCAAATATTTCAAGGCGTTTTAGTGGGTTCCATGCTAGAAAACTCAAATCGAAGTTTTGTAAACAACAACGAGAAATTCTGCATCATCCAGAATCGATTTGAGATTTACGTTTGGGGTTTTCGCTCATTTGATAAGAATTGTAATAAATTTTCATGTAGCTCATTTAGATTGAATCCTATTTATTTTGGTACTATAATAATTTTTGGGGGGTTTAAACCCCGAAACCCCCCTTTGTTTGCGCTAATGGCAACATAAAGTGTTTTTAGTGATGATTAACCGCCATTGCCATAGCAATGTAATAGAAGTCGTCACAACCCTGCAAACATTTGGAAGATGATTGTAAGATTAGATCATTTGGCGACGCGCTAGCGATTTGCCAAAGGGTTCTTTGGAAGATTGATCGCTTTTCGATAGCCGAAGCGATGAATGCGCGATTCTCAAAAAATGTAAAAATCTTCTTTCGCTCATTCCGGCGATCGTTGGAAAATGTATCGCTTTTTTATCGCAAAAGGGATGAATGCGCGATTCCAAAAAATTTCAAAATCTTTCTTCGCTCATTCCGGCGACCGTTGGAACATGGATCGCTTTTTGATCGCCCAAGGGATGAATGCGCGATTCCAAAATCTTCTTTCGCTCATTCCGGCTATCGTTGGAAAAGTGCTTTTTAAAAAGCTTTCAAAATCTATCATTGTAATATGAAGCAGACTCTGAAAAATCGTTTAAATTAATCAAAAAATTTAAATTTTAAAAAACTTCATGAAACTGGGATAAAACAACGTCTGAAGAGCCCGCTAGTTCAAACTTGCAACAACCTGTAGCATTTAACAATGATGCTCTGCAACAAACAAAAACTCCTTCTGCCGATTCGATGGCGAATCTTCCCGGCGAATCGCTTAAGACTCCTCTCGACGAATCGTTCGCAAATCTTCCAGGCGAATCGCTTAAGGCTCCTCTTGGCGATTCACCGACGAATCTTCCCGGTGAATCGCTTTTATGGCCTCAGCTGCTTACATTCGGCGATTCCCGGAAGACTCTCAATAGAGCTCGCTGGCGATCGTTTCATCTTCCAAGCGATTCGCTGGAGATTCTCAGGCGATTACAAATGTTTGCAGGAAAATGATCAAATTTAATCGTGAAATAATGGGATGCGTTGATCTGGCAGTGGACTCTACGAATACAATCGCAGGTTGGACAAATGGCGGAAAAAGATATTCTATAGATTGATAGTGATGGCAGTAGTCAAGGCATGGGTTATTCACTATGAAATAAAGCGGAAATAAATGCTATTCAAAACATTTTTGAGAGAGCTTAATTACTGAAGGATAAGAAAAATTTGCTGTTAGGAGATCAAACCATCGATGTTGTAAGTCAGGGCACTTCCAAATCTTCCAGGCGAATCGCTTAAGGCTCCTCTTGGCGATTCACCGACGAATCTTCCCGGTGAATCGCTTTTATGGCCTCAGCTGCTTACATTCGGCGATTCCCGGAAGACTCTCAATAGAGCTCGCTGGCGATCGTTTCATCTTCCAAGCGATTCGCTGGAGATTCTCAGGCGATTACAAATGTTTGCAGGAAAATGATCAAATTTAATCGTGAAATAATGGGATGCGTTGATCTGGCAGTGGACTCTACGAATACAATCGCAGGTTGGACAAATGGTGGAAAAAGATATTCTATAGATTGATAGTGATGGCAGTAGTCAAGGCATGGGTTATTCACTATGAAATAAAGCGGAAATAAATGCTATTCAAAACATTTTTGAGAGAGCTTAATTACTGAAGGATTAGAAAAATTTGCTGTTAGGAGATCAAACCATCGATGTTGTAAGTCAGGGCACTTCCCGACGCCAATGTGCCTTTAATTTTTCCCACTGTACCACACTTGATATATTTCTTTATTTAAACCATAACCTATATAATATTATCCTGAATATATATGTTTTCGTTACCTTTTTTACACCTACGTAATAAAGCTTATGTTTTCGTTTTCAAAACTAAAGCTGCGTTATATTTTGTGTTAACCAGGACGAATGGTAGGCAAATCTACCACGGAACAACCCGAATGGTAGGTATATATATGTACTTATGCCACCGGCCATGCCTATCAAATATGTCTTCTTTTTTTATGAATTATACTAGTAAAAGGCTATTAAACTAATTCCACAAGTAAAATTTCTTTTACTTTATTACATGAATAGCATTCCGAAAGGGTTAAAAAATAATAATAGTTAAGGTTAAAGAAAAAGCAAAAGCAACCAAGCAAAGCCGCATTTTTCACAAAAAAAATGAGCGAGGTTTTTTTAGTTTTGTATAAATCATGCAAGGTACTTTAATGAAAAACCAATTCCTTTGCTATATATTTTCAATACACTAATTAGTTATATTCATGCAATAATTTTCATATATTTTAAAAGCAAATGCCAATGTCCATTATACAAAAAATCACAGTTATATCAGAATCAATTTGTTAATTTAATATTTGTTGAAATCAATGCAATTGTGAAATCGGATGGTTTTTATTGGTTAAACAAACATGCGGCATTAAAATAAATATAAAAATTATAGCCCATAATAATAATAATAAAAGTGATAAAAGCAATCATAATGTTGTTATTGTAAAGCATAATGTTAAATGTGGGTGGACAGAGCTGAAGACCAACAATTTGTTGGCTTAAAATTATCAAGTTTCTCCCAAATGCCAAAACGTCGAATTGCTAGAAAATATTTATAAACATTTGTGGTGATAGCGCTGTTGTTGGTGCAACACATTGTGTTGTTTTTATTGTTGTATGCACAGCGCAATTTTAATGTAAATAAACGTCAAATTAAATTTCGGTAAAGCAACAACAACAACAACAACAACAGCAGCAACATTAGTGACAGCATCAGCAACAAAACTCCATCCACACACCGCATGGCAATCAAATCAGCAACAGCAGCCAGTTTCAAAACCATTGATTCACTCACTCAGTCGGTCATTCATTCTCTCAATCACACATTTACTCATTCAATCAATCAATCAGTCAATAAAACAATCAGACTTTATTGTACACTCAAAATCAAATACAAATAAATGTATAGAGAAAACAAAAATTTTTGCTGATTTTCGCATATTTATACACAGCCGGAAACCACATGCATACAAATACATACAAATATACCCAGCTAGCATTTGGAAGACTGTTTTGCTGACAATCGCCTAAACGAGTCTTTTTCGAGTCCACTTGACGATCAACAAAAACAAAATACATGTCCTGTGCGGAAGCATATTTTACTCCGCTCAACGATCAAAAACTGACTTATTGGATATTGAACAAAGCGTGTGCAGAAGCATATTTTGATCGGCAAGGCGATACACTCAGGGAAAAAATGCTGTTTTGTCAACCAAATCATGGGTTGAAATAACAGATTTCACTGTTAAATACCATCCAACAAATGAAACTTTCAAATCAACAGTCGGTTGACTGTTGGTCTATGGAGCACGAAACCCGTATAAAAACTTATTTATTGAAATTTGATCACTGTTTTGAAAGTTCATGTATGGCCGAGTGTGCTAACGTGTGCGCCTAGTACTCGATAGTCCACGGTTCAAATCCGGCAAGGCCAATAAAAATTTTTTTTTATTTAAAATATTTTTTAAATAAAAAATCAAATTTGGAATTTTTTTTTTTTTTTGCAAGATTGTAAGCATTTTATTTTGAAGGTTATTTTTGACCAAACAATTAATGAAACAGAATTATTATTATTTCAATTATTAAATTACTATTTTTGATACTTACACAGCCAGGGTTCGAACCCACGTCTCCCGCATGACAGTCTAGTGCACATCCACTGAGCTACTGGCAACGATAATATAAATATAGCAATACACATATAAAAACTATTGCTTAGACAAAATTGACAATTCAATATAAGCACAAAAATATTTCAACAGATGATTTTAACAGCACAAAAATATTTTGAAACGTTCATTCAGCAAAGAAAATTGTTCACTTATACGCAAATCATTCAATCGAACAGTGTTTTGAAATAACAGCGGCCGACTGTTAATATTACAGTTGATATTTTTCTGAGTGTAGAAAAGTAACTATTTGTTTTGTGAAACTAACGGGAAATTCGACAAATTCAAACCATCATATTTTTCACGCCATGTAGCTCAGTCAACCTTGCTGTTTGTGAAATTGTTAAACAAATTCAAGTAGTTTTCGGTTCTTTTAACTTTAAAATACACACAAGATCTCACAATATTAAACATCACTCGTTCCAGCCAGCATTTTATGAAATTTTTGAACATAAAAGAGTCGTTTTCGATTTGCCTCCATTTTGCGATCATTTTCTGATCAAAAAAGACTCTTTGTTCGGGAGAAATTGGTACACTACAAGCGACTCTTCTTGAAGAGTAATTTTCGAGTTGTTTTTGTACTTTCATGATCGTCGTGTTTTAATCATTTTTGAAGTGAAACTTCTTTAGCCACGTATAGAACATACGACAAACGAAACTGGTAGTAAAACCGATGAAACGAATGAAACTGCGGCGAATTGAGGTGAATTTAGGCCAATTAGGTGAATTAGGTGAATTTAGTTGAAACTAGGTGTTTGCAAAACCTTATAAATTAGAATTTATAAGGTGTTCGGAAGGAAAAAAATTATAAATTAATGGTTTGAGTCCGAACTAACAGATGAATGAATCAACAAAGTTTAAGACCGTACTTTATGAAGGTGGAATTTTTCCATTCCAACCATGAGACGTTACGCTGGAATTTTCAACCTGTATGATTCAATGGCCATTTGGATGCAATAAGATTATCTGAGGTCACAAGAGGGTAATTTGCACTTTTATGGATTCCATGGAGCAGTTGGAAATATGTATATGGATGATTCTATGGGATTATCTGAGGACAAACTTTTATGGATTCCATGGATGATTTTTACCAAAATGGATGATTCTATGACCAATCGGATGCAATGGGATTTTCTGAGGTCATTCGCAGGTGGTCATTGAAACTTTAATGGATTCCATTTTTAAGTACATTTTTTTACAAGACGAACTCAATTTATAATGATGATGATGAGAAATGGGTTCATACGGGTTGGGCTGTCCGGCCATACACAAAAATCGACGCCAAAGTCCAATATTCACAGTGACAAGGTCCTTCTCTGTGTTTGGTCTCTGTATTTGGTGGGGCCGTGATGTACTATACGCTACTAAAACTAGGTGAAACTATCAAAGAGCAACTCTACCGAACTCAATTGAAGCAAAAACGTCTAGAGTGCGATCAAAGGCACAACAAGGTAATTTGGCAACATGACAACGCTGAGCCACATGTTACGCAGCCGGTCGAAACATTCCTTGGAACGTTGAAATGGGAAGTCTTACACTACTATTTGCTTTCGTTGATGACGCCTGACCTTGATGATCAGCACTTTCAATTTAATCTACTCATGGCTTTATATGAAATGAGACTTTTATTAGTAAGACTAAATTTAAAACTTTCTACATTTTTGTGTTAAAGTTTCACTTATACCGCGCGTTGCGGCTACACACATATTTTTTTGGTATTTTCAAGATCAAAAAAAGACTCGAAAATGACTCGAAAATGAGTCGTGTTTTAATCATATTTTGGTATTTTTAGATCGAAAAATTAGTCGAAAAAATTTTAATCATTTTTTGATCATATTCAAGATTAAAAATCGACTCGAAGAAGACTCTGCAAGAAGAGTCGCGTGTAGGGTACCATTTTCTCCCGAAAAAATAGTCTTTTTTGATCAGAAAATGAGCGCACATGCGACTGTCACCATCGCGAAGGAGAGTCGAAAATGACTCTTATATGTTAAAAAATTCGATAAAATGCTAGCTGGGTATACAACTGCTCTACCACACCAACATGCAAAATATGCAATTGTGCCACAAATTCTGCTGACTGCCTAAAATTGCACACATACATAGACAGACTGAGCGACAAACAGACAGTCAGTCAGCATTTCATTACATTTTAACTAACATCCGTTTCAATTCTATGCATTTTGTTTGTCCGCAAATAAAACTAAAATAATGAAAACTTGCTTAAATTGATCTATTTTGACTGCTAACGACGCTGATGACGATGACGATGACGATGACGACGATGACTAGCAGCAGCAGCAGTTGATGGCTGCGTTTAACATGTTGTGGTAGTAAAAGAGATAGCAATTATTTTGAAAATTTTGTTAAAAGCGCGCCCGGATTTGTTTAGCTTTCAGCTGTTAGTTGTTGGTTGTGTTTAATTCTGCCTTGTGGCTCATTATTTTTAGTGGTGTTGAATGTGTTGCATATGTGTTGAAATTTAAGCATAGCATAGAAATTGTAGAGGACATTATTTGGGTGGCTATTTTTGTAGGCAGTTACAATATACAAACATACCTGTTTATAAGCCGTTTTGATATTGTTATTTTTGGAGAATATAAACTATTGCATTGTAAACTTTTTGTTAACTTTTAGAGCTTTAATTAAGTGAAGCATGATTGATAAAAAGATAAAAACTTTTATGGGTTTAAGTGAACTTTTATTCACTTAAATATATACACTTTAAGGGAGCTAATGATACAATTGCAACTACGATGATGTCAAAGACATTTCTGTGTCGACAAGGAATAACCGCTAACGTCGAGTTAGGACAAAGTGAGGTTATTTTTATACCCTAAACCTGAAAGGTCAGGTATATTAACTTGGTGCAAACGTTTGTAACGCATAGAACGAAGCGAGTCCGGTATAGAAAAGTATATATATTCTAGATCAGCGTCACCACGTGAGTCGAGCTATCCATGTCCGTCCGTCCGTCCGTCCGTCCGTCTGTCCGTCTGTGTGTTGTCGGTATACACAGGATAAGAAGAAGGAGTTGAGATAATTTAATGAAACTTGGTACACATCATTACATAGACCCAAGGATCTGCACTATTGAATATTTTTGGAATCCGCCTACGGACACGCCTACCTTCCATACAACCCAAAAAGTTTAAAACTCAATAAATAAGGTTATGTTTGTCATAGAGAAATTAAATTTGGTATGTATGTATTTTATACCAAAATTAAGGTGTGTTCAAAAATTGGAAGTAGTCCGTCCATGAACACGCCCACCTCCCATAGCGAAAGCACAATAAAGGCATTAACTGTGAGCTACAGAAATAAAACTTAGTATGAGTAAATTTTTCATCAACATTTAAATGCATATAAAATATAGGCTTCATCCGCCTACGGACACCCCCATTTACAATTAAATTTTTTTTTTTATTTTTGAAAGTGGGTTTAGGGTATTTCATAGTCGGCCTAGACCGACTTTAGACTTTCTTTACTTGTTTTCATTGCTTTTTTTCGCAAGGAAAAACACTAGCACGCAAATTTTTATGATTGTTCCTTCAAAATTGAATGTTAAAGGCCATCAAATCACAGCAAAAGTCAGGGTACCCTGATATAAGGTAGCAATTTTAATCTAAAAAATGCTCTTCTGAAATTTTGAAAATGAGTTTAGCTGTTATTCCTTGTCGACACAGATTTAAGTTGAGATTTTCTTAATCCTTATTTAAGAAGTTAATTGCTTGATGAATTATTTACCGGTAACCGTTATTAAATATTATCTTCTATTACATGCTCTTTAGAAGCCGATATATGTTCATAGAGTGTCTCTTAAATTTTTTAATTTTAGTGAATGAAGTCCAAATTTACGCATACCCTCTTAAAACATTTGTCATAACGCAACATTGTCAAGAAAAAATTTTAAGCTCGATTTATAAGCGATAACCCGGCTTGAGGTTTACTCTTGTTCATACAAGTTGCGCGGGTTAAGAGTTGTAACCTATTGGTGACAGTTCAATAATCTCTGTTTACGTTCCTTTTAACGCTCTTTTTTTCGTTTGTTGAGCTCTGTGACAAAAGTATATTATGTTGACGATCATTTGATTCCTGTACACTGGCATTCTTTTTGCTACTTTTAGTACGTTTTTCAACAAAGTATCAAATAAATGGTGCAAAATTACCATATAATCGAAAAGTTCTCCCTGTTTAATTTTATAATATTCGCGAAGTAAATCTGGCTGTCAGTGAAAGTGCAAATCTTGTGCTGAAAGAGCGCATTATATTTTGGGAAAATACTAGATTTCCTAGAAATTCATTTCCAAACTGCTTCAATAAACTTATTTAAATACAGTATGTTTGGAGAGAGCTGCAAAATAATTGTTCAAAAAACTTTACTAGCTAATTGTTAAGCTAAGCGAAAATAATTTTAAAATTAATCAAGATATCTTATTTGATATCATCACATGCTGATGCTTAGAGAGAATGAAAATAGAGGAAGACAAAGTATTTTTAAAGAAACAGAGAAAGAGAGCTAGATAGACCGGGATGCATAGGTGGTGATGTAGAAAAAAAATTGGCGGAGAAAGGCACTTTTCTAGGCAAAGACAGTTGGAAGAATAGAAAAGGAATATTAGCTGTTGCATCTTCTTCTACTAATAATGACTTAGAATGTCCAGAAGATTCGTACGAAGAACTGATTTTGATTTCTGAACTCAGCCAGACGTTCCCTGCTATGAAAAAAGTTCAAACAGAGCTACAAAGAATCTCTACCACCTTAACTTGTAGGAGCTTAAGATCGATGCGAGGTAAGCATGAGACTCCATTTACATTCTTCCAGCGATCGTTAAAGCTTTTGGCTTGAGCAGAGATGATTTTCCCATTAACAAATCTTCGATTAAGCGCATTCATACTCAGTCGAAAAAATCCAGAGCAGAAGCAATGAAAACTGACTTTTAGAACAATGTACATGACGAAACCACAGTCCATTGGGATGGAAAAATATTGCCCGAATTGGATGTACGAAGTTCAAAAGAAGAATGTTGCCAATATTTGTAACATTTGACGATAGAGAACAGCTTCTTGTAGTGCCAAAACTACAGAATTCTTCTGCATCTAAGGCCATCTCAATTGCTATTTTTGACTAAAGCATTTATAATGCAGTACAAATTATGTGCTGCGATACAACAGCTTCGAATACTGGTCGTTGTAATGGAGCTTGTGCTGTTTTAGAGCATACTTTACACAGAGAATTGTTGCTTCTCCCATGTGGTCATCATGTTTATGAATTGATTCTTAAAACTTTTTTCGAAACCAGGCCAGATATTCCTATTTTTAAAAAGTTCAGAGACAATTGGGAAAACACCAAGTCCAGTGACATTGAACTCTTGATTTCGTAAAAGAACATGTTGCAGAGGTAAACATTACATTTTTGTTAGTGTTTTAAAAGATAGAACTGGACAAACGTTTTATAAGAGACGATTGCCACGAATTTGTTTTACTATGCGTAGTGTTTTTGGTAGGAGATACAGAGAAAAAATTAAAGCTCGGACCCCCCGGATCTATTCTTTAAAAATATATTTCCTTCAGTCACAATTCAGACTGATTCCGAAGGAAAAAATGCCCCACAAGATGTTTGCTTACTTAGCGTCATTTTGTACGAAAAATCTTGGCTCGAATGTACAGTATTGACCAAAGCACCTAACCAAGATTTGTGCTTTTTGAAGGCGTATCGGAAAAGTGCAACCAATTTCTATCTCCACTGCGGTTTGACGGCAGTTTTTTTGAGGAAGATAACTCTCTTTGGACTGATTATGCTGTTTTTCTAGAAACTAAAAGAAGAATAAGTTGTTTGAAGGTTGTAGATGTAAAATTAATTGAAAATTTCAACGGTTTTATCACGGTTGAAGAAGAGCAGAAACAATTCTTGTTGCACTGTGTTCAGGAGCATTGAAATCTGTATCCAGACTGTAAAAACACCACTTTAAAGAGTAGCTACTCTGCCTAATTGTGTTTCTAAATAAACATAAATATTAATCTTATTTTATTTTCATAACTCTTATTCACTGAATTTGTTTCATTTATATAAGTTATAATATCGAAATATCAGGAGGAAACACAATTTTTAATGAACTATATTGCTTAGTCGGCACTGGTTGCGATCCTGCTAGAAAGATCAAATTTCATATTTGCGTATGTTTTAGCATTTATAAAAAATGTAGAGGGTATGCATTTCGAATTTACAAAAAACAAAAAAAAAAAAAAAAATTGGTCATATAAGGGACACCCCAATGTACAATTTTGTTTTCTTCTTTAAGCATAAGTTGATGAAAGTCTGAAATTATTTTGAGTTTTTCACTGTGTACAATTAGTATAATATTCAAATGCCCAAATATTCACGACTAGTTTCTGTTCTGTTGTTTTTATTAGCATTGAGTATTTGAAATCACTGTTCTTGAATAACTTAATGTCGAACTACTTAGCATGCCATCATCTTATTAAAATCGCCCTTAAACATCAACGTCTCATTCTTCAACCAAACACCCTGCAACGGAAATGTCGATTTCACGTCCGCTTAAATCCCGATTCGCACAGCTAGTAGCGCACACTTCGATCAGCCGCGTACCGTGGGGGGGGCGGGGGGGGCGGTCCGCCCCGGGCGGCACTAGTTTAGGGGCGGCACTGAAGCTAAATAAAGCCTTTTACAAAATAAATATGTGTACATTATCATTTTAAGGTGTACAAACAAAAGAAAGAACTAAACTTAATGAATAAATTTGGCCACCACAGTAAATGTAACTATATTTATGAGCTTCGTATTGAGCACAACCAAAATGTAAAATCGTTTTTCGAGTCTCAAAATTAGTTGCCAAAGAAATAAAAAAAGACATAATATTTAGGCATGTGCGAGTAGTTGAATTTTCGAATAACTCGGCTGCGACTTGAAACAAGCATTGAATAACTGGTGTTTTCGAGTAACTCAAAGTTTTTTGAGTTTTTAAGTGCTTTAACTTGTCAGTGGAAATGCCCAGTAGAAAAGTGGTTTAACAGAATAACGTTTTTCAACTTAGGTATATTTGGTAAAAATAGCTGTTTTGTGCTTTGATGTGTTGAGTGTGGGAGAAAGGCGGAATTTTCGTTTGATTATGGCGAATTGTAAGTTCAGAGTGCATATTAAGAAATAAGACTTATGCGTATAATTTTAAGTCGTATCTTTTATAATGTTTTTTGATTTTTTAAGGGATTTCACTGTTTTAATAAAATCACTTTGGAGAGGAGTTAGGCGTGGTCTTAACTGATTTAGGTCATTTTCTAATTTAATAATTTAATTATTAATTTTCAAGAACTGATTTTGAGAAATGACCACAAGGTTTCAGCAGCTTCATGCTCTTGCTGAAAAATTCGCAATTCTTACTCCTTTGATTCTCCTGAATGATAAGTTGGAATGTAAACTGAATGAATTCTGTCACGAAGAAATTGACAATGAAGAGTTTCTCGTTGAGAGAAAAATACTTCAGCATATTGTTTCTATAGCTCACAAAGAAACTGATTCTTGTATGAAAGGTCCACTTGAACTTTTAAAATTTATTTTTAAATTAAGTCTAGAAAACGCAGTTCCAAACATTGTTATACTTTTAAGCTTTATTCTAAGCTTTTATTCATAAAAACCTACATTAGAACTACAATGAGTACTTCTCGCCTACAAAATCTTGCCATATTATCTATAGAATACAAGTAAAGTAATGAAATAGACTTTGACAATTAGGGAATTCACAGTTTGCTTCTAAAGTTAACACCTGACAACTTTAGAATGATATTTAGATCGAACTGTGAGCACCTTTTTTTGTGTTTTGGAGCTAAATTGCAAAAATAGTTTTCAAAAATTTGAAATTTGTTCATAAACATGCCTCGAATGAACGGAAAGGAAGAATTATGAGATAACTTTAGCAACAACTGGGATCTCAAGTTTGTACTTAAAACAAAAACAATCAAAGTTAACACGTGCTAAAATGTTCTAAAGTTAATAAACGGCAAAGTAAACAGAGCAGATAATACAGAACTGTGAGCACCCTAAATGTAATTACCGATTTTGCTAATAAAAAAACAAGAAAAATAATAATTTAATAAAATATTATAAAAAAAAATTGTATTTGTATAAATTTCCTTTTCGGTGTCATTAAGGAATAAACTTTTTTATCGTTGGCCTAATTCTAATATGGCGTAAGTCAACATTTGGAATAATAGCGATTATTAACGTTTAAGGGGACCTGACGCCTTCAAAATTTTGTTTATTTTAATGTTTAAAAATGTGTATAAGTTCAATAAAAATAGATATAATTTTGAAAAATTACAAATATATTTTTCGGAAAAATATTACGCAAAAAAATTTTTTATTGTTTTTATCACATATACTGCTGATGGAATTTTTTTAAAAAATTCATGGCGCTTTTAATTTCATATGTTTTGTTCACCACTTTATATATCATAAATAAATTTTATTTTCAACTGTAGGGTATAAGTATAGTGTGTATGCAATGACAAAATTTTATTATGCCAGGTTACTCCTTAAAAAATACTTGTTCAGGTGTCAATATATCATATTTATATTTTAGTAAATATAGAATTCTCCCGTGATATAACAAAACCAAGTAACTTGTTTTTTGAAAATTGTGAGAAATTGAGGTATTGTGTTATAGGATATAATCTTTCCGTATATAAGATTTTTAAGTTTTTTCAAATTATTGAAGAGTTAAATTATTGAAGAGTTAAGAGTTAAGTTTCGAAATTTTTGAAACTTGTGCTAGCCAAGTTATTTTGCGTTGCAGTTTTTTAACAATTCAGTCGAACTTAAGATACTGAGAAAATTTTTGTCATATATTTTTTCATTTCATATAAACAAGATTTTTGTTTTTTCACAAAACCAGGCAACTATGAAGTTACTTAAAAGCAAATAAAACATTTATATGTTTCTTAGAACACTTTATTCGTTGCTGTTTTTTCAAAATCAAGTAACTTTAAAGTTGCTTGGTTTTGTTGTATAATATCAATTAAAACACAATTGTTTAGAAAATAAGTTGAACATTTGTTACAATTTTAATTAAGTATCTTATTATTATTGGTTGGTGACCGTGGCATGCAGGTTAAGTGTGTGGCTTAGCATGCTCGGAGCCCGAGTTCGATCCCCAGCCGTGGCGAAAAGTTTTTCAATAAAAAATTTTTCTGATCGGTCACCACCTCTCTGCAGAGAATGGCAAACCTCAGAGAGTAAATAATGCCATGTAAAGCTTCTTGAGAACATGAGCCGTTCGGAGTCGGCATAAAACCATGTAGGTCCAGTTCTCGGTCAATTGTGTGCATAAATTTAATAACACACACAACACAATCGATCCTAAGAAGCTCGGTCAAAGTCCTTTCAAGGGCTGAAATGGCCAATTTGTTTTTTTTTTTTTTTTTTTTTTCTTATTATTATAATTAAGTATCTACACAAGTATCTTATTAAGTAAATTATATATAAATCTATTCATTAAACTCAATAAAAAATCTTTTGATACTATTTTTAACAAAATTAATGGAACATATAAATAAATTCATGAATGTTGGTATTTACTCATGGCTTGTAAAACCAATAGAAAGATCCTTAGAATCTGCACATTCCTTAAAATCTTCCCAAAAATTAATTTTTGTGTTATCATGTATTAAAGGAATTAATTTATCTATAATATCCTTCTTTTTAGATGGGTTTTTCACGATTTCCTTTAATTGTACATATTTGAAAATTTCAGAAGATCTTTTTGATGAACTAATGTGCATTCAAAAAAATTTTGCATCGGTTTCGATGGAAGTTTTATAAAAAATTACAATAATCCTTTTCGAAAATTTTGCATTTCATTTTTTTCGGCAATTGCTGTATGCTGGATGCAATAATCTTTTCTTTGTAGCACTATTGAAAACGAATGTTTGAGAATCCTTTGTAGTACGATTGGAAAAGATTGTTTGAGAATCTTCAGATCGAGTATCCATGAAATGATTGTCCATGAGCTCTTCTTCGTCACCTTTTTTCATTTGTGGATCAAAATCAGGATCATAGTACGACGATGCAGGACTAAAATCAATTTTACTTTCTCCGTTATTAACGCAAAAATCACTGGAGAGTATACTTATATTTTTGTAATAATTTCCAAAAAAAAATTCAAGGAACTTATCATATAATTTTTGATAGATTATGACTTTCAAATTTTCAATTAAATCGAAATTTTTTTCAAGTGACGACATTGTACGCTGTTTTTGATTATATTCGATACGTTTGAAGAAGAAGATGTGACTAAGAAAAAATGTTCAATAAATTTTTGAAATAATTTTTCGATTGCGGTATTTTGAAGTGAATTTTTTCGCATAAAATTTAACTTCGTTTAAGTAATGTGCTGAAAAGTACTGAAGTAACTTGGTTTTGTTGTAACCCATTTTAATCTAATCAAGGCATTTCAAGTTACTTGTTGTATTTTTTTTTTTAATATTAGTGTTTAGAAATGAGATAGGCAAAAATGGATTGAAGTTTCTCGTAGACTTTTTGCTCTAGATTTTTAAACATAGATAGAACAACAAAACCACGGAAGAAATGAGAGCAAAAATAGACTCATGCGCGCGTTTTGCTCCATTTTTTCCAAACTTGCGTCGTATTAGAAATAGGTTGATGATATGTATATTAGAATTATTTTTATATAATTGAGAACAATGAAAGACCAAATTCTAAAGTGAAAACTATGCATACAAAACCCTATATAAATATCAAAGATTTTTTTTTTTATTGCATATGAGAGGGGCGGCAAATTTGGAATCCGCACCGGGCGGCTTAGCCTCTCGGTACGCCACTGACTTCGATGCTTTTCGATTTGAAGCTGACAGCCTGTTTTCGGTTATATTAAAGCTAAGCAGAAGATAAAAGCGTTGGATTAAATATGCCAGCAATTTAGAGGTTTAACTAGGCAGCACTTTCTTTATGGGTTAGTGTGTAAATAAAGGAGTCGATCTCAGCTTCGACATCCTTGTCGTTTTAGCTGTCTCAAAAGAAGTGGTGTGAGAGACTGAGGAGCGTGGAATGGGGGTGTTGTTAGCAACAATATGTTGTGTAACATTTCGCAGGTCGGTCGACACTAATAAGATGCCCGGCAAGCCTACGGCGCCAGCTGTTGCGCCACACTTTTGCCGCACCATGATACGATTAACCTCATTATCGTTGTTATCATTATCGTGTCGCTATCGTTGTAGTTGCTATTGTTGTTGTTTTTGTTATCATTTACTTCAGCTTCATACTCATACTTAAGCTACCTTCACACTCTTCCTGCACACTTGCCAGGTTAGTGATGTGGCCCAAACGGGTCTCGAAACAATAAATTCGACTCAGGATAATAAACACAGGAATTTCTGCCCTAACCCAACCACCCTCCAACTTGCTCCTTTTTGGCTGGTCTGTTGGCATTTTTGTCTAGCTTAAGGCTCTGCCTGTTGGCTGGTGGGTGTGTTTATTATAAAAATTTTGTTGTCTTTTCTTGCCACTCTCATTCGTTAGGTTGAGCATCGCTTATTTGTGGCTCGCTTATTTTGTGGTTTATTAGTGTGAACAATTTTCTGTGACTTTTGGTTTTACTTAGTTTTCTTTGTAGTGTTGTTGTTATTTTGTTTTTTTTTTTTTTTTTGTGTTGTGTGTTGGTGGTTTATTTATTTATTTAGTTATGTATTTAGCACTGTGAGTTGTCAACTCTTTAACTTGTTAATTTGTTGTTTTATTGCTTACTTATTTGCCGTCAATAACAAGCTTTGTTTTAATAACTTTTTGTTATTGTTTCTTCTTTTATTTGTTTTTGTTTCTGTTTTTCTTTGACAGATGCAAAGCTCTAATATTGTAATTTATTGGCCCCAAAAAGTTCTTTGTTTACAAGACTTTCGTTTATTTGTTCTTGTGTTCGTTTATTCGTTTGTTTGTTTGCTTTGCAATTACTTTGGAAACTTTTCGAAACTCCACAATTATTTATGAGGATTTATGGTAAATCCACCCCAAAAAGCTTTTAATTATCTCTACAGCTCTGCAGTTATATATGCGGCGGATTTTAACATGATTTCTCCCTTCAAAATCACTCAATTTACGTTTTAGATATTATTCAGGATATTTTATTTCACGTTATGATAGCAACGTCATATTGATTGAAAGCTATAACTTTTTTTTATTGTATTCTATTGCATTATTAATTAGGTGTAGATAAAGTTTCACGTATCCGGTTAATGTAATTGTTTCCACGACGTATATAATATAAATCACTGAATTTTTGTAATAAAACGAAAATTGCGTTTTATTATATTTCATACTTTGCAATGTTATATATTGTTTATTTTAACATGAATTTTGATTAATTTAGAAAACTTAAGCACTATAAAAGTTGGAAAATTCAAAACTTTTTATTATATTTTAATTCAAATAGTTTTGAAAATATGTGTAGAAATATAAAGTTTTATAACTTAAAGCAAAGTTACTCTTTGTGAGCCGGTAATGGTTTCGGAAGCACTGTGGAAGCAGTTAAGAAGCATTTGAGGAGCACTTTGTAGCATTTTAGAAAAATTTGTGTTTAATTGGAACAAAAAAGCAAAGAAAAAACAATATCCAGGATCTTTTTAAGCTGGAATATGTTAAAACTTTAAAAAAAGCTTTTAAAGAGCATGTTCAAAAGCAAAAGCCAAAGAAAACTAAACATATTTTATTTTGTTTTAATCGAAATAAGTATTGAAAATATAAGTTAAACTATAAAGTTTTATTACTTTAAGCATAAAACTAACTTTGCAAGCCTGTTAAGGTTTCGGAAGCACTTTGGAAGCTCTTTAGAAGCAATTAAGGAGCACTTCATAGATTTTAGATTATTTTTTGTAATTATTTGAGCAAATAAGCAATGGAAAAAGGGATATTCAAGAAATATGTGAATGAAAATAGATTCAAGACTTGCAAAATCTTTGAAAAAGCATATTCAAAAGCTTAAGCTGTATAAATATCTGCATCAACAGCTCTTATTTGAACAATCAAGTTGGCATATATAATTATTTTAAGCATCAGGACTCTTTAACTGGCTTAATAAAAAATTTCGAAAATGCTTTTGATATGCTTTGGTAGCACTTTAGAAGCACTTTCAACAAATCAAAGAAGCAACAAAATTTATATGCCAACAACAAAGTATAAGATATATGAACTGCAAACACTGGTAATTTCATAAATAAACAGCGAAAAAGGTCAATAATAGCCTTATAAGAGCAGTTAGAAACTAAGTCATAAACAAAGTAAATTTTTAACAATGGTTTCGTGCAATTTAAGTGATAAAAATCAAAATTTTATGAATTAAAAGAGTGTAGAAAAGTATAACGTTCTATAATAACTTTAAAAGAGCATGTTCAAAGCTGTATTGAACATAAAGGTTTACAGAAAAATTCTCTTTAAAATTATAAAATGATTTAATAGCACTGAATTGTTTATTCAGTGCTTCTAGAACGCTTTTGCACTTTGGAAGCACTTAAAGAGCACTTTGGAACCACTAAAGTAGCACTTTAAAAATCAGTTAAGCACACAATTTTGCATTTTAAACTCTACATATTTTCCAAATTGTACATTTATGCAGAACTCTAAAGCTCCATAGAAGCTTCTTAAGAATATTAATCAACAAAATCATTGACGAAATTAATTCTCTACAAAAGTGTTGATTTAAAAGAAATTTACTGACTGAGTTATTCAAATAAATGACAATTAGAGAACAAGTTTAACTTTTCAGCAGCACTTTTGAGCAATTTCAATACGAAATGTGATTAATATCTACTGATGCAGACCAGAAATGGTCATTCTTTAAATTCAGTTTTTTAAAAGTGCCTAAAAATGCACTATAATTTGTGAAAGGGATCAATTAAAGCTTGGTTAATGTCAATTTTTAACAAAACAAAGCTGATAAAATCCACACAGTGGTTTACAGGATATATTGAATGCCTAGTCAAATGCCTTAAGAACTGAAAATTGCTTCAAAAACACAATTGGAGCACTTTGGAGCACTTAAGAAGCACATTAAAAAAAAAATTAAGGAACAAAAAATAAGATGACAGCACTTAAGGAGCACATTAGACATAAAGGAATACATCATATGCATTTTCAATAAATGTACGCAAAGTAGATATGATATTGATGGATTGAAAAATGCAGTAAATCTATTTTCGTCAAAAGGTCACTTATCACTTTAGTGCGTTTAACCATCGATATTTATATATATCGATATTTATTTATATAAGACAATATATCGATGGTTAAGCGCACTAAAGTGATAAGTGACCTTTTGACGAAAATAGATTTACTGCATTTTTCAATCCATCAATATAATATCTACCTTGTGTAAATTTATAGAAAATGCATAGCCAGTGAATACGTGTCAGTATACAGTTAAAGTTAGTGTTTTGTACTGAGATGTATTGAAATTTAAAAACAAAATCAACGTTTCTGAACATTTGAAATTTGTCACTTATTACTTTTGTGAACTTAACCATCGATATATAAAAATGTTACTTAAAATCATAACTCAACAGCTTCTTAGCAGCTTCTGAAGAGTCAATATTTTTCAACTAAAGATAAAACAAAATTAGTTTTGTACAAAAATGTTGATTTGTCAGAAATTTATTACTTCAAAACCCCGTTTAAATGACAATCAGAGAACAGTTTGAACGCAATTTAATGCGAGATATTCACTAAGAAATATTGTTACTTTCTTTTCAAAAGTTTTTCCAAAGGTGACAAAATATTCACAATTAATTGTTAAGTGGTGTAACTTAATTTTGGTTTATGATAAAGAAAGGCTTTTTGTAATCTATAAAGTGGAATAAAATATAAATTTTATACCTAATAAGTGCTTTTCAGATTGTATATGACATCAAAAACATAATTGGAGCACTTTGGAAGCTATATTAAAAATAGTTTTAGAACAGTTCATTTGTACATATTCTTTGGAAGCACTTTGGAAGCACTATGAAAAATAATTTTTAAAAAGTATTTTAATAATCAACATAAGAAGTATCCAGGCCACTTTACAAACGTTTAATGATATATTTATAACAACATTTTTAGTGAATATATGATAAACGTACCATGATTTTAGAAATGACAACAGTTGCCTTAAAGTTTTTACAAAATTTTTAAAATTTGTTTAGACGTTTTCCAGAGGGAAATATTAGCTCAAGAATGGCAGAAGCTGCGGAGGCACTTTGGGCTTTATTCTAGTTAATTTAAATTACAAAGCAATTTGGAAGCAGTGAAGAAGCACTTTGGAAGCACTATTGGTCAAAGTTTTTATTTCAGTGTTTGTTGCAAAATTATCAAGCAGACTAACTGTTTTCTGAAAGTGCTTCCAAAGTGCTTCCGAAGTATTTAGAAAGTAAAATAAACCTGATCTCATATGAAACTAGCTAGATTCAATCAGGAAATTGTTTTAAATAGTGTTTTCAAAAAGTTTTACAATATTGAATAACGTCATTTGTAATGAAATCATAAAATATGAACAAAAAAATTGTTTTAAAAGTATTTTCTTACTGTGAATTATCATTTTACTTAAACATCTATTAATGTTTTCAATAAGTTATAAGAAATTCTCATAACATGCTGTGAGGATAAAGCTTATCAAATAAGGAATTCTGAGAAATTGAATTCGGAATGAAAGTTCCTAAAAAATTTTCATATAGCGCAAATGTATATAGAGCTTATAAAGAAGCAGAAACTATGAAAACTGTTCTGGACATATGATAATTTGCTTAAAATATAATGGTTATTTCAGCTTAAAACACTTTTTAAACATGCTTAGCGCCTTGGAAGCACTATGGAAGCACTTGAAAATATTTTTATAAAAAATGTTTTAATATTGTTGATAAAAAATTTACTTGAAAATGCATAACGTGTATATTTTAACATATATATAGAGCTGATCTTAAGGCTAGATATGAGAAAAGTTATGCTTGAAAGCTTCTGTTATAAACTATTCAGTGCAGTACTATAATTAACGGTCAATTACAATTTTGTTTACTAATTTCTTGTATCGAAAGTAATCTTCAAATACTATCGAAGCATATTGATAGAACTTTTGTTATGAAATCGCATAGAGAAAAGTGAAAAAAGAACTTAAGCACGATAAATCATTGAAGACATAAGTGGATGAAGGTGATAATTCGCAAAAATGTAGTTTCGAGAAAATTGACTTCAAAGTTTCATTTTTATACTGAAATCTATATTGAATCATACTTTATCTACTTTTTTTTAACTACTTGTTTTTAAGTAGTTAGTTTCTTAAACTGCAGCAAACATGGTTGTTTTGAGTTTAAAAATTGTTTGTATGATTCTTAAACTATGCATAGAATACCGAAAATCCAAAAATTCGACATATCACGGTCAACCATTCATGTCTTCATTTGTTTATTTTTATAAAAGTTTGAAAAACTCACCATGAAATATTTTTAAGGTTAAAATGTATACAGTTATAAAAAAACTTAATACTTTCAACAAATTTTGTAGCAAAGAATGACTTTCGAAGCACTTTGAAAAAAACTTATTCAATTAAAAGTGAACAAAAATTAATATTTAAGACATTCTTCTGGTTGGGTAATAAAAACCAATACAAACCTCAGCAGAACATATACTAAAGCTTGTTCTTTGTCGACTGTCAAAATGAATCCGTGCTTAATCTTATTTATCAAAAGGTCAGATACAACAGCTTGAGCAATTTAATTATGCTCCAGTCGAGTAGAGAACTTTTCAATGAAGTTCATCAATTAAGCTACTGCAACATTTCTATTGAATAGAATTAATTGAACAGATTGATTGAATATGAAAAGCAACCAAATAAGAAGAAGAAGCTGAAATAATAATTAAATTGCAAACATAAGTGAAGCTTTTCAAAGCAATATTAATCATTCCAACGTCACTTATAAACAAGAAGAAATCCAGAAATTGTGGCAATCATTAGTTACAATTATTTGCAACGAATCATTAAAACGAGTAAAGAGAGAGAGAGAGAGAGAGAGAGAGAGCGCAAAGCGAATAAATTAAATATTTCTTTGTGCATTTAACACGTGCCAACCAACAAACCAACCAACCAACCAACTAACCAGACAACAATTCAACCAACAGCTATAACGTGACGCACAATGAAAGCACTAAAAAGAAGCTACCAAATAATAACAACAAGAAAAAACGAGCATCTTCATCAGGCCGGCAGTCATCAATATTAACAACAACAAAAACAAAAAAAAAAAATACAAAAACAAAAATAATATTTGGTGGTATATAATAATAAATAATAATAATAATAATAATAAAAATAATAATAATAATTGCTGAGAGCACGCAACACTGTTTTTATGACTGGCTACACAATCATACACACAATAAATATTTAGGCACATAAACACAGTAGCAGCAAAACAACAACATACCAAAAAAAAAAAAAAAAACAAAAATATTCATAAAACTAACGCATGCCATAAAAAGGATATTTCTAGCACATGAAAACGTAATGAAGAAAAATTTAATATACATTTTGCTAAATAGCTAAATAATAGAAACAAAAAATACCGTTAAGCATTAATGAATAAAACAAAAACTTTACGCAATGTAGCTGTTTATGTGTGTTTTTTTGTTTGTTTGTTTGTTTGTTTGTATGCCAGTTAGTCTGACATATGGGTTCACATATTGCATAATCAAGCGGCATAAAATCAGAAGTTTAAGCAAGATATGGGTTAATATAAGCAAAATTAACCAATATTAAAACAAAAGCAACAAGATTTGTATAAATAAGAATTAAAGAACGTAAATGAATTGTTAGCGTTATGATAAGTTTTCATTAAAGCAGTGATTGGTAGAATTTCTAGTGCTTTCAATAGAAAATAAATTGATAAATAAGATTGAGAACGGAAACATTTTGAGACAGTTCTTTAGAAAATGTTGTGCTGAGCTTTTGTTGCCCAGTCAGAAGAATGTCTTAAATATTAACTTGCATCAGTTTAAATTTATAGACAGTTTTTAAAAGTGCTTCGAAAGTCCTTCCTTGGTGCAAAATCTGTTACAAGTATTAATTTTTTTTTTATTACTGTACATATATTAACCTTAAAAACATTTCATGGTGAACTGTAATAAGAATAAACGAATGAAGACATGAATGGATGAAGGTGGATGTCGCATTTATGGATTTTCGGTTTTCTATACATGGACCTCGGTAGGCGGTAGTTTACTCTAGTCTTAGGATCAACTCTATTTATGTAAAAATAAAGCGTTTTGAATTTTCAAGGTAATTTTTAACTAACCATAAATAAAAATTTTTTTAAAAAATATTTTCAAGTGCTTCCATAGTGCTTCCATAGTGCTTTCAAGGCGCTTAGCACGCTCAAAACTGATTAAGGCTTAAATAAACGTTACATTTTTATAAGATTAACAGCTTTTCTGATAAATATGGGCAAACTTTAAGTTTCTTTAAAAGCATTTTCATATAAATTTGCACTATTTGAAGTGTCCATTTTTTAAAATTTAATTTCGATTTAAATTTGTATGAAATCTTTTTTTTTTTGATAAGCTCATATTTACAGGATGTAAGAAAAATTCGTGAAAACATTAATAGATGTTTAAGTAAAGTGAAAATTCACAGTAACAACATAATACCAAAACAATTTTTTTTTTGTGCGAATTTTATGATTCCAAACAAATCAGGTCCTTTAATAGTGCAAAACTTTTCGAAATCATTATTTAAAACAATCGTTTAAACTCCATACAAGATCAGATTTATTTTACTATTAAGTGCTTTGGAAGCACTTCGGAAGCACTCTATTTCAGCATTTTCAGAAAAAAGTTTGTCTGCTTAATCTTTAAGCAATAAACACTGACATAAAGATTTTAAAATATAGTGCTTCCAAAGTGCTTCTTCAGTGCTTCCAGAGTGCTTTTTGAGTCAAATTAACTAAAATTAAGCCCATAAATCCAAAGCAATTAAAAAACCTATTCAAAGCACTTTCAGAACATATTTTATAGGCTTATTATTTTTTTAGTCAGCTTTAAAATAAGAACAGTGTGCCAAAATTTGCACCAAAGTGGTGGTTAAGTACACATAGTGCTTCAAAAGTGCTTCTTCAGTGCTTCCAAAGTGTTTTGCGAGTCAAATGTACTAGAAAAAAGCCCATAAGTCCAAAGCAATTAAAAAACCTTTAAAATAAGATTGGATAGTACACATTGAAAGCACTATGTGTTAAAGTCTTTATGTCAGTGTTTGTTGCTTAAAGATTAAGGAGACAAACTTTTTTCTGAAAATGCTGAAATAAAGTGCTTCCGAAGTGCTTCCAAAGCACTTAAAAATAAAATAAACCTGATCTTGTATGGAGTTAAAACGATTCAATCATTAAATTGTTATTAAATTAAGTAAGCTTTAAAATAAGAACGGTTTGCCAAAAACTGTGCCAAAGTGCTTCTTTAGTATTTGCAAAGTGCTTCGATAGTTAAATAAACCTGATTTAAAATAGAATCGAAAGATTGAATCATTTTATTGGTTTTAATTCTTCTTTATTTTTTTTTTTTGTTTTTAGCCTTTGATACTCTACGCAAAATATGTTCAATTTTGCATTTTTCTAAGCATATCTGTTGAAATTCTAAAATGAAAAAGACTAGATAATAAGTAAACTGATGCACCATTTAACTTAAAAAAGATGTTATTCGATTAACCATTCGTTTAACAAAATCTTGTAGTAAGTGCTTTCAGAGTGCTTCTTTAGTGGTTTCATAACATGAAGATGTTTAAAAAGTACTGATTTGAAGAAAAGGTGCCACAAAGCATTTCTGAAGCACTTTGGAAGCACTTTCGCAAAATTTTTTTTAAAGATATTAAATTAAATAACAAAATTTTGTACAAAGTGCTTCCAAATAGCTTCTCAAGTGGTTTTATAACTTTTAGATAGTTTAAGTATTTGAAAAAATGTTTTCATTTTATCATTTAGAACTGGTGACAGAAGCACTTTCGGAAAATATTTTTTAAATATATTGAATGAAATAACAAAATTTTGTGCAAAGTGCAAACAAAGAAATTCTTAAATGGTTTCATAAAATTTAGATGGTTTAAAAGGTCCATATTTGAAAAAGTCGTTTTCGGAAAAAATTTTTTAAATAGTCAATGAAATAAAAAAATGTTACACACACTGCTTTCAAAGTGCTTCTTAAGTGCTTTTAAAGCATTAAGATAGTTACAAATTCCTGATTTGACATGTAATTGTAACATTTTACTTTTAAGTTGTTTGCAAAATAAATATATTTTTAAACTTTGTTACAATAAATGTCTTAAATCACATAATTTTAAGTGTTTACATGTAAATAATAAATATCTAAATGGTTGTAAAAATTAAAAAAAAAATATTTTTACTCAAGCTTTTATGGTGCTCTTTGAAAGCACTTCAGAAAAACATTTTTTAAAGATATTCAATGCAACAAAAAAATTAAAGCACAAAGTGCTTTCAAAGTGCTTCTTGTGTGGTTTGTTAACATTTCAATAGTTAAACAGTGCTGATTTAAAAAAAAAATAATGCCAGATAGTATTAATCAAGCGCTTTTGAAGCACTTCGCAGAACATTTTTTTAAAATATTCAAGAAAATAAAATAAATTTAGTGCAAAGTGCTGCAAAGTGCTTCTTCAGTGCTTACAAAGCATTTATGAAGTGCTTTCAAAGCATGTTACGTTTATTTGTAACATTTTACTTTTAAATTGTTTCAAAATTAATATATTATTGAACTTATTATTATAAATGTACTTTATCACATCATTTCAAATGTAAATTTTTAAAACTATAAATAAATACTTTCTGAATATTTTAATGGTTTCAAAGATCCAAAAAAAATATATTATTATTATTAAAGCTTTTATGTAGCAACTTGAAAGCACTTTTGGAAAACATTATTTAAAGATATTCAATTAATAGAAAAAATTGCACAAAGTGCTTTCAAAGTGCTTCGTTTGTGGTTTATTAGCTTTTTAATGGTTAAAAATAGTAAAAGAAAGAAAAACCAAGCATTTTACAAAGTGCTTTCGAAGAGCTTCTGAAGTGCTTTTAAACCATTAAGATAGTTAAAAAGTCCTGATGTAGCATGTTATTGTAATATTTTACTTTTAAATGGATATATAAATTTTTGAACTTTTAATTAAAAATGTCTTTAATCGCATCACTTTAAATGCTCAAATGTTAATCTTTAAAAAAATAAATATCGTTTAATATCTTAATAGTTTTAAATATTCAAAAAATTATTGTTATTATTGTATTTCTGAAGCACTTTCAAAGCACTATCGGAAAAAATTTTTTAAAATATTCAATGAAACAAAAACAGAGTTTCACAAAGTGCTTCTTTAGTGGTTTATTAGCTTTTCAATGGTTAAAAAGTCCTGATTTAAAAACAATAATGTTAAATATTCAAGCACTTTGGAAGCACTTCGCAAAAAATTTTGTAAACATATTCAAGAAAATTAATTTCAAGAAAGTGATACAAAGTACAATCTGCTCCAAAGTGCTTCCCCAGTGCTTTCAAAGCATTAAAATAGTCAAAAAGCCCTGATTTGAAATGCAATCCAAATGCATGTGAACGCAATAGTTATATCAAAAGCATTTAGCAGATAGTTTCATCTTATTTTAGTTAATTATACAATTTGGTGATATTTTGCAACTTTTGATAGTAAACTTTTACGATTTAAACGCAAATCAAGTCTTTTGAACTAGGTTAACTCTAGGAAAGCATTTAAGAAATAATGATTTCAATAGATTTCTTTCTTATTTCGCAACATTTTTTTGAAAGTGCTTCAAAAGTGCTTCCATAGTGCTCCCATAGTGCTTCGAAAGGTTTAAGTAGTCATAAAGAACCAAATTTGCCATGGTACAAAAAGTAAATTACTAACTACTGCTCATATGTTGCAAAATTTGTACTTAATTTCTTGGCCAAAAAGAAAAAAATATGCAAATTTTTTTATTTTAATTAGAATTTTTTAATATGTCAATGCCATACTATAGCACAACTAGAGCACATAACAGCACAATATGAAAATTTAAAAAAAATTAATGACATACTTAAATTTCTTTTCGCATGAGGCACATTATAGCACATATAGGACACATTAAAGCACATATTTTTTGTAATAAAAACTAATTCAAAGTATTGATGCTAGCTTTATTTCGACATATTTTCAAAGCAACTGAGCTAACATTTAAAATTTTATTATCTACTATTTATCTACGTAAAAAGTACGTGTTACCTGTTGTGCTAAAAGCATGTTTTTATTAAAAATCTTTTTTTTTAAATAAAAATTATTAATATAAATATATGATCATAAAATTTCGGCACAACAAATCCCAGTGGCTGCATTTTTGCTAAGAGCTTTTGTTATTTTTTTTTTTTTTGCTTATTTGTTTATTAATTTTTGCCTCTTATGAGTTTTCAAGGAAATTTTAATTTTGCTCAGATCATTTTTTAAAAGAAAAAAATAACCTTTGAGTTGAAATCAAAATTTGTGCTACCCTCAAGCACAAAGTTAAATAAAAGTTTAGCTAGACTTTAAGCCATATGTAGCTCCCCTAACGACAGCTTATCGCTTAAATATTGAGTTTAGATCAAGTTTAGAGTAAAGCATCGAGCATACACTAGAGATTGCAATGCGACAGTTTTATAACAAAACACTTTATGCGCTTAATGAAATTTTACATACAAGACTGCTGTTAAGTATAGAAACAGAAACCTAAAGAGAAATTGTTGTAGTGTTATTGTTTTTTATCTCATTGCATTTTGCTGGAATCTAATAAGGTGTTGTTTTGTTTTGTTTTCTTTTAGAAAATATCCCACAAGCTCCCGAGAGACACACACACACACTCACACAACTTAAAGCCGACCTTTGTTTTACCTTTGTTGCTACTCTATGCCTCTTAAATACACCATAAAAATAAATATCCTTCCTTTATATGCGCTTTTGTCGTTTTCATATCTTGTCGCAAGCTTTTTCTGTTTTTTTTTTTTTGTTTTGTCTTGCTTTTCATTAATAATCAAACAATTCCTTGTTATGCTGTCGTATTTCTTTTGTTTTTTTGTAGCGTTCGGTGTTGTCTTTTGTTGAGCTTTCTTTCAAGCTATACGGTTTATGCTGTTTGTGTGTGTGTGTGTATTTTCGTCAAATAAATAGCACTCTGCTTATGTTAGCGGTTTTGTTGCTAATTTTGCGTGTATTTGTTGTGGCTGTTTTTGTTGTTGCTTTTGGTACTCATGATTGTGATGATTATCCTTTTTTTTTTTTGCTATTTTTGCCTTCAATTTCGGCATAAAGCCGTTCATATAAACATGACAATACATGAATGAAAAAAAACACACACACACACACACATAGCCACATTTACTTTTATGTTATGTCTATTTGTTGAAGTGTGCGTGCGTCTGTACTTGTTTTTTGTCTTATCTTGCAAATTATCAACCACATCATCGCAAGCAAGCCAAAATCCTGCCATAAGCTGGCAAAAGATTCTTTTCGACTTCTTTAATTTTGAGATTCATTCATACAAGTTTTTTTTTGTTTTTTTTTTTAATATATTTTGTTGTCTTTTTTTTTTGTTGTTGTTGTTGTTGTTGGCTTGTTTTTGGGTTATCAGATAATTATGTAGCGTAACGTAATTGTACTTTATATGCCGCCTTCTTAAGTTGATCCTTTCATGCTTTTATTCTCGACATATGCTAGTTTAGCCGACTTAAAATACTTGAATATGTGCCTCTATTTTTGTTTTTTGTTTTCTCTCCAGCTTTCGTTTTTTCTGTCGGCTATATATTTGTAGTGAATGAGTGTGTAATCCTTGAACCATTCGTTTGCTTATTTCATACACACTAATACAACTAATACTCTATGCTAGACAATTTCTCGTGGCATGTTTGTTGGTGTGTGCGTGTGGCATGTTGCTGGTTGTTATTGTTGTTGTTGTTGTTGTTGCTTTTAAATTTGAATTTGAATTTGTGCTGCCAGTTAGAAAAGCACACACTATGCAACATTTACGCTAACTGCAGGGCATGTGTGCCAGTTTGTTTACCTCTCACAACACACACGCACACACAGGCATGTGACATACATGCAAATACAAGTGTATGTATATTTGTATTTGTATTTTTGGGTTCAAATGAGAGCAAGGTTGTTGCGTATTTTGTGTTTTTTTTGTTATTTTATATTGCTAAATTTTAACATTTTATACGGTCTCGTGCGTTTCGGCATAACACGTTGTTTTGGTCTGTTGTTCTTGGTATTCGAATTGTTCTAGAGCGGATGTAACACGATTTGGTATAAAAAGAAAACATTTTCAATAGTCACGCAATTAGCTTAGCTTTCTAAGAGAACGGGCAGGTTTAAAGAGCTTTTGTAGAAGAAGAGAAGCAGAATAAATTCGTTTGACATGCTGGGCGTATGAGTAACATTAATTAATTTGATTTAATGGAAAAATTAGTTAAATGTTAGTATTTTCTGTAAATAAGTCTTGAATACTTAAATAGTTAAGAATTAACTGAACAGTTGAAAAAAAAAATATGGAAAATTGATACGAGTATTAAGAGCAGTTTTCGAGGAGATGAGCTAGTATTTAAATGATATTTTATTTCAGCAAAATATTCGTTGCCAAAATAAAACAATCCAATGAAATAGTCAGTTGGCCATATGTTGAATTTTGAGAGAAACTTCTCAAGCATTGCAAATGTACTTATTGCTAACAGAAGTGTCTCTTTGTGGTATTTGTTTTGCAAACATATGGAAGAAAATATTTTATTAATACTGACAAGTACCACTTAAGTTTTGACGAATTGGTATTTATTTAAAATATGTCTTGTAAGTAGAAATATTTTTGCCGTATTTTGCAAGAATTGAGAATATTTTTGTTTTAAATATTAAAATTTTTCAATTATTTTTTCGGCACATTGTAGCAAAACTCGAGCACATTTCAGCACAATATAAAATTTTCAAAATTAAATAAATGGCTGAGCTAACTTCACATCAACAAAAAATCTTCGTGTTGAAATTAAAAACATTACAATAATGTAAGAATAAAAAATAAATTTCAACTTTTCACAGTAGTCTTACGTACATTGCTTATGTAAGTTTAAAAATTAAGGGAAACTTGTAACTAAAGAATTTTGAGCCGAACACAGTATTGTGAATTGACAATTCACAAAAAAAAAAACAAAACAAAAAAAAAAGTTAGAACAAAAGCTTGTTTACATAAAATGCAAGTCTTGATGCTTTCTTTTATGTACACAAATAACATTTGTGTATTTCATGGAATAAAAAAAAAAAAAAAAACAAATTGGCCATTTCAGCCCTTGAAAGGACTTTGACCGAGCTTCTTATGATCAAATTGTGTTGTATGTGTTATTAAATGTTTGCACACAATTGACCGAGAACTGGACCTACAAGTTTTATGCCGACTCCGAACGGCTAATGTTCTCAAGAAGCTTTACATGGCATTGTTTACTCTCTGAGATTTGCCATTGTCTGCAGAGAGGTGGTGACCGATCAGAAAAATTTTTATTGAAAAAAACTTTTCGCTGCGGCTGGGGATCGAACCCGGGCTCCGAGCATGCTAAGCCACACATTTAACCTGCATGCCACGGTCACCACTTGGAATTTCATGGAATAGTTTCGATATAATTGCAGAAATATGCGTTTGAGTGTAACGTTAAAGACTAAAATTAATCATGTGTGTATTTCAACAAGTAGTTAAAAAGTAAAAAATATTTTGGACGTCCGTATCATATTGTGTTGCTTGCTTTAAAATACATATAAGTGTCTTTAATGCCACGTTGAATAAGATTAATTAAAGCCATTAGTTTCCTTAACAATTAATATTGACGTGAAAATTTTTAAAATTGTATCATACACAAAAATATTAAAATTTTTTAAAAATTGTGTTACACTCAGTGTTACAATAATTGGCAAGAAAATCACTCATCAGCTGAAAACATGTGATTTAATCAACATACAAAGGACTAGGAAGGCTACAGTTTATATCTGCAATTTTGGCTAGACTTTTTGGAAGTTAGCATTAAATTGTCAAAATCGTTACAATGTAGACGTAAATATTTCATATATTTTTTATAAACTACACTTATTCTCCTCAAAATAGCATATTTAACGTTACTAATATAGTTATCTTTTAGGTGGCTGGAGCAGTGAACCAATGAACTAAAAGCTGTTCACGCCTAACCCAGAATGTCTTAACCGTGCCTATTGGGTGGTTTGCAGCCAGGGGTTATATTGACTGTATTGAAAGGCTGAGCATAGGAGGCGATACGAAGTAATTTTTTGTTTCTCAAGACCATCCTTATGCTCCCGGCCAGGAAACTCAAAACGAGCTACTCAACTCGGACTCTGACATGACGGTCGTTAAGACTGATGGTTTGGTAATAACAGTAGAAATGCTTGTTCGAGAGAATCAAAGAAATGTAGATTCTATAGGACAACTTGTTAAAAATGGAAAAAAACCGACTAAACAACTTTGGTTCCAGGGACAAGGTTTTTATCAGGAAGCATGCGAAGCCAATGGAAAACTTCGATCGCCGTTATGTTTCCAAGGCATCGACGTTTGGAGGTGCCTCTGCTCTCCTTAAGGGTTCTTCACACTCCAATGTCGCCAAAAGTGACAAAAGGGAGCCTGAAGAAGCGAAAAATAACAAAGGTAGAAAGTTCCAGGCACGTAGGGCTGGACCATCCCTATCAAATATTGCCAAAAGCAACAAACAGGAGTGTGGAGCAGAAACTAGCAAAATTGAGATGGAGTTTTTTTTACTTCAATGTCGTCAAAGGCGGCAAATAGAAGTGTGAAAAAGTGGGAGGTAGCAAGGAGGGCAAGGCTAGGTCAACCCAAAATTGCCTTAGACAGGGACTAACCGAGGGACGACTATAGTCTCGCGTGTAGATCCATGCACCGCTGGATCTACAGCTAAGCGTCAGAGATCGTTGGAAGAGGTTGTCACGAGTTGCTTGAAACGCAGCAAAGCTGAGGGAAGCTTCGAGAGCTCATCAGAAGAGCTGTAAGTGGCCGATTTTGACAAGACAGACATGGGCGGCTCAGTGACAAAGGAGAATGGTAACTTACAGAGAACGAGGACTCCAAGTTTGACGGTGCCGACTGACAATAGGGTATCAAAGTCATTGCATAAGATACAAGGAAGTGACTGTAGTTTCTGACCAAAATCATAGCCAGTCTTGGTGAAATTCGAAACGAAGCTTCATTTAAAGTGATCGCTTAGTCTGGGCTTCCTCTTCTCCACAAGGTATCAGTATGGATACCGCCTACAGCTCTGCTGGAAGGAAACATTCAGAATGCATTCAGAAACTTTTGGAGGTCCAGAATAAAGACGCGATAGATCAGAAATGGAAGATGGTAAGGTCCCAGAAAAGTCACTGCAGTGAGGGGAATATGCTGCTCTTCTCTGTGGACGTTGCGACCACAGACTGGCTTAAGGAAAACCTATTTAGTCAAGTCTCTGCCTTGGTTCGGAAAATGGTAAGATTGATAAGTAGGAAAGAAAGGAAAATCAAGTGATACAAGTGTAGAATGCTCTATGTGTGGCGAAGTGCTATATTAACTTGGAAGATTGAGTGTGAGGCAAGTGTTATGTCTTTATTTCAGTCAATTTGAATAACTAAGCAATATCACTTCATAAACATTTCTACTTTATTACAACTACAACTCTAAAGCCGTAAACTTGATAAACGACTTATTGCTGTGCATGTCAGAGAGTAACGTAGATGTGGCTTTAATTGTCAACAATCAGATCCAAGGCTTTGGATCGAAAAACTTCAACCTATGTCACTCTCAAAAGTAAAGGTTAAATAAGCTGAAAAACAAAAATCTATTAAAATATGTTTTCTTCCTAGATACAACAATGGCGATACAGTAATGGCAACATAGCAACCAGCGTGGAGACAGGGAAGACACGTTCCCATCTTTTGCTTCAAGTATGAAGAAGCCTTATGAAGAGGCGAACCTACCGACGAAAACAGTCCGCGAGTTGAAAAACCAGGCTGATATCAGCAAGACATTCGTGGTCATCGGTTGTGACGCTAACGCTTATCACTCACTAGTGAGTCCATTTTCGAACTCGTCCAATTCACAGATCTTGTACTATGTTATGGGGGCAATAGATCAACTTTTTATGGTAGCATCAGGTACGAGATAGTTCTCCTAACTTAAGTGAGCTAAAGGATAGAATCCAGCCAAAAAACGCTATGGCTACCCATATAAACTTATTCTCCGGGTTGTTAAGATCTGAATCAATACAACGCTATTAAAAATCTAGAAATAATGTAGTTCTTTTACAGGAACTCCCCAGCATTATCACAAGGTCAGATGTTGAATGGTAGATACGCTCTTTCAAACCCGACCATGATGCAACGTATTCTTCTCAGTATCATGACCTGGCTTAAGGCAATCTTCATCGATTGCCTATGATGCTATATGTCTTTCCCAAAGAAGAGTTCCTTAACACCATATCCATTTCTAGCAGACAAGTATGGGAAAATACGACCATAGAACCAGTGGCTGCGCTGGACCACATGTGGACGTCGGCGACAGAGGCCTCCTTTACTTCTCAGTCAACCGTTAAATTATGTGAGCCAAATTATAAAATAATGTATGAGTAAACTAGTTAATTAAAATAAAAGAACTTTTCGGCTTCTACTGAATTTTGCGGGATTTCGTAGCTAAGACTAGCCATCATCAGTTTGTTTGTTTGTTTTGGTCATCACTTTTGAAACGACGGGACGAAGCATAGATATTTGGACATAAGCTCAGTGAAATTTTTTTTTTAAAGTAATATATTTTTTTTATTTCTAAGGAAACAAAATTTTATATTTACAAGAATAGATGTATTTTTAAGAAACAACATTTATTTTTTAAGTACGTTTTTATTTTTCGCCGATGCAACCCTGGTGTCATGCGCGAAATTGAGCGGTTTCACACCACCCAACACGATTTCGGTATCGGACGATCATAATGAAGAGCACACACACATTATGTTTGTATGTGTGCTATACGTGTAAACGCACATATAATTTAAGATCTGTGTAATGTTTACACCATTTTTGTCCGACACTGGTGTGAACCCATGAATTTAATAAGTAAAAACATGATAAATGACAATAGAAACGATTTCACCCAGTACAGATATTGTGTCGGGCAGTGTGTGAAAACGCTCGTTCGGGCGAAACTTTTAATTCATAGTGTTGCTAGACTAACGATTCTGAATACCCTTAAACAACTTCTCACTTCCATCACGCACGTGTTCGAAAATAATAAAAGTCATTTTCATCCGTTTAGTTTTTTTCCGGAATTGTTTGGGGTCGGGTAACTAAGCCAGGATGATTGGCAAAACAATTTTGCGAGGCCTCCTCAGGCGCGAGACCGACGTCGCCTACGCCTAGCGCCGCCATTGCAAAGAACCCTACGTTAATCTTCAATTCTACACTGACGGCTTCCAAATGAAGAACGGAACAGGTACAGGTGTGTACTGCAAAACGATACAAATCAAGGAATCTTACAAACTCACTGATCACTGCAGTATTTTCTAGGCAGGGATTAATGCGATTGAAAAAGCTCGCCTTCACAAGAATGGTAATTTTTGCTGATAGCCAACCGGCCATTAAAAGCACTAGATAGAAAAACCACAACAGCCCAAACAACAGTCTCTGCTCGGTACTCGGACACAGCAATGTAGAAGGGAATGACAAAGCAGATGAGCTGACAAAAAGTGAAATAATGAGACAAAAACAGAACCCTCACAGACGTATACATACCAATAGAAGCCGTGGTCAATAGAAACATTGAACTCAAAGCCAGCGATAATGCCAACACAAACTAGGCTTCCAGTAGTGACTGCATTATATCTAGAAGGCTCTGGCCGGAACAAAAGGAAAACAGAACTAGGAGTTTGCTGCTCTTGGAAAAACGGGAAATTCAAATGTCCGACCATCGGTATGATGGCCATCAGGATTGACAATATAGCACCAGTCAATGTTGAAATAATCTGGAAAAAACGGAAACAATCCCTCAACTACTGTGTGAATGTCCAAGTCTACAGAATCGTTAAACTCTGATATACTCAATTTTATACCTTTCCGATGTCAGAAAAAGGATTTTTCAAAGATTTGGAGGTCTGAGTCACCATGGCTGGATATATGGAACTTTCACTAAGAGAAAAGAATGGTTTGGTGAACGAGAAAAAATATAAGAGAATCCGATTTATTGGGTACCACAACGAAATTCGGGATTCAAAATGAAACAAAGAGACCGACTCAAGCACCTCAATGTTGCACTACTATGCCTTTATTACAACAGACTCAAAACTCAGGGTTAAACATCCAACAACAACATGTCCATCCTAGGGTTAAACATGCAATAGCGTGGCTTGTTGGTTAGGCGATGGATTCCCATAGCTACGGAAGTCCAGGTTCGTTTCTTGTATTGAACGGTTTTAAAGAGTAATAATTTTACCCTAAACCTGAAAGGTCAGGGTATATTAACTTTGTGCAAACTTTTGTAACGCATAGAACGAAGCGAGTCCGGTATAGAAAAGTATATATATTCTTGATCAGAGTCACCTCGTGAGTCGGGCTATCCATGTCCGTCCGTCCGTCCGTCCGTCTGTCCGTCTGTCCGTCTATGTGTTGTCCGTATACACAGGATAAAAACAAGGAGTTGAGATAATTGAATGAAACTCGGTCATACGCCCACCTCCCATACAACCAAAAAATCAAAAACTCAATAAATAAGCTCATGTTTAACGTACAGAAGTAAAATTTGAAAAGTATGTTTTTTATATTAAAAATAAGATGCCTAAAAAAATAGGCGTCATCCGTCAACGGACATGCCCACTTTCCATACAACCATTAATGAAAAGCTCAATAAATAAGCTCTGGTTTAAAGTACAGAGATAAAATTTGGTAGGAATGTATTTTATATCAAAACAAAGATGTCATCGAAAAATTGACGCCATCCACATACAGCCACGCCCACCTCACATACAAACCAAAAATTTAAAACTCAATCAATAACCTCATGATTAACCTGCAAAGATAAAATTTGATACGTATGCATTTTGTATCAAAACAAAGATGTCATCGAAAAATGGGCGTCATCCGCCCATGGACACGCCCACCTCCCATACAACCAAAAATTTAAAACTAAATAAATAAGCTCATGTTTAACGTACATAGATGAAATTTGGTACGTATGTATTTTATATCAAAATAAAAACGTCTTCGAAAAATGGATGTCATCCACCCACGGCCATGTCCCCACCCACCATCCATACAACCCAAAACTTGAAAACTCAATAAATAAGCTAATGTTTAACCTACAGGGATAAAATTTGGTACGTTTGTATTTTACAACAAAACGAAGATGGTTTTGAAAAATGTTTGTCAGCTAACCACTGACACGCCCACCTACCATACAACCAAAAATTAAAAACTCAATAAATAAGTTTATGTTTAACCTACAAAAATAAAATATGATATGTATGTTTTTCATACCAAAACTAAGACGCATTCAGAAATTGGCCGTAATCCGTCTACGAACACGCCCACCTCCCATGCAACCCATTTACATGTGAACTACAGGAATAAAACTTGAAATTTTTATAAATTTACAATTTTCATCAAAATTGAAAAACATAAAAAATATGGGCTTCATCCGCTCACACACACGCCCATTTTCAATACTTTTATTTTATTTTGAAAAAGTAGGTTTAGGGCATTTCATAGTCGGGCTAGACCGACTTTAGACTTTCTTTACTTGTTTTTTATTAGTAGTTTATTTAACAAAAAAATAGATAAAAACTTGGTTATATAATCTCATAACTCAGTTCAATTAAGCCACAAAAATAGGTTAAATGGACATGAAAATGCCACCTGACAATTCATGTTGACAAATTATTAGTTATGATTTGATTAAAATTTGCTTAAATTAATGTATTTTTTTTCTGGGTGAACTTTACGCATATATTTTTTTAAGGACTTCTGTTTTGTGACATCAATTAATTTGAAAAATTTAATTATTGTGGCTAAGTCGATTGTGTATTAAATTAAATTCAATCTTTTTTGAGTTCCTCGAGCATTTTTCTCTTAAGTATGAGCTTAAAGTGTATCTCTGCTGGCCTTTAGCAGCAAATATCATGTTAAATTTTATTTTTTGCTAACGAAAAAGTGATTTAAAAAAAATTAAATCTGAAAATCAACATAGGTTCGAGCAACTTAATTAAGAGCATTTTGAAATTTTTAATTAAATTTATATCAAAAACATTTTAAACGTGTGTCAACTCTCAAGCAGACACCGTAAAGCATACGAACTGGTGTCCCACAGAAATAAATGTAGCAAACTTTAAAAAGTAAAAAGTATAAAAAAAACAACACATGCTGTGTTCACAAATGCGTGGCAAATTGTTTTTGCTTTTTGTGTTTTTTTTAAAACTTTGTAATTTTTTAGCTTAACAGGAAATGAAATAACAAATACATGAGTGTGTTATTGGAGCAGCGTAAATGCGTGTTTGTGTGTGTTTTTTTTATTGTATTAAAATAAAACTGTTAAATTTTGTAATTTAAATAACAAAAGTATGGCAATCATGTTTTTTATTAGCAGAAAAACCAATTATAAAGCTGCCAAAAAAATTAAAAACAAAATAAACACATGCATATATATAACTTGTTGTTTTATATATGCATGCATAAATTAACCGAAATTGATACTGATACATATCAAAATGACGGGTTTCAATTACAAGTTTCAACAATAAATACTTGTCAACTGTCATGTTAACAGCTGCGTACACACACGCGTGCACACAAACAAAAACACACACACATCCAAAAACAACAAGCAATATAAACACACACCCATATCTGCCCATCACACGCACGTCTGGCTATATCTGGCAACCCTCGTTAGCCATCAATTAAATTGCTTTATTTATACATATAATCTTTCATATCTGTATAAAAGTGTGTGTGTGTGTGTGTGAGTGTTATTGTGTTTGTTTATTTGTTTTTGCAATTGTATCTGTGTGTGTGTGTGGGTTTTTTGTTATTTGGTCCCTTTTTATGGCCAATCGAGATTTACACAGAAATATCTGCTTAAATCGTGTCCAGTTTGTGTACTTTTGCCAGCAATCCTTTCACAGCCACATGTTATAGTCTTTAAGAGCAACCAAAAACGGAGGGGAAACCAAAAACAAGCTTTGATAAGAAAATCCTTAAAAAACGATTAGGATTGTACAAATATGTAGCACCCACACATATGCACACACCGAGACCTACTCACATAAGCCCACAGACAAAATTGTGCCCACACAAAAAGCTGGTTCTTAACATATTTTGGCCAACACCTGAATGACCAGTTAAGCAGTCAGCATTTGTTTGCATTAAAACCGCAACACTTTGAAGCACTTTAAATAATTGTGTTGCAAGAGTTTTGTACACTAACACACATTCATACCTAGTCTATGCACTCATATATATACATACATATGTATATGAACGCTTCCACAGTCAGCTATTATTTACTTTTATACTTTTTCTATGCTTTGTTTAATTTAGCGGTTTTTGTTTTCTGCTTCAAAGCCCTCATATTTGCACCTTATTTTCAATTACTTTTTGCAGGACCTTAAAAAAAATCGTTTAATTTTTTGGATTTTTCTTTTATTTTCTTACAGCTCTAACCGCTTTTTGTTGGTCTGCATAAAGTAGATTTTCTCTGTTGGGGATGAGAATAATTATTTTTTTTTTTTTTAAGTATAGCATATTTTGAGGGCAAATTTCTTAGAAATACATAAATGCTGGTTTTAATTTTTTTCTTAAAACTTTTTTTGCTCTTTAACTCTCTAACCTACAAGGCTGCCCTGAGACAGCCATAGTTGTAATCTTTTTATTTAAAACGTTCTTATTTTCACAGTATTAAAATAATTCGACAGCTCAACAGCAATAACAAGCCTACCAAAAAAAAATATTAATTACTGCGTTCAAGCTCATTAGTTTATTTTAAATAGCCTTCAAAGATGGATCTTTAATGTATTTTAGTTGGTAAAAAAAATGAATGCCTTCATAGTTAATAACTCGAAAAAAATATGAATTGACTAAAAATAATTGCTTTGAAAAATAAACTATATTAGTAGATAAGCGTAGTTCAATAACTTTTAACAAATATTATTGCAATACTCTAATATTGATTTAAGACCTATGTTACACTGTTTTTGGAGTCGTATGAAAATATAAATATTAGAATTTGGATACCTTGCCAGGTACAATTTTGTTAGGTTACGCAAAAAAAATAATTAAGTCATAGTTATGTTCCGATTTGAGGGGGGAAACCCTTGTCGCCATCATCCCAACATATCAAGCTTCGGTTAGTTTTCCTTCTGAGTGTACTTTCTATCAAAATCCAGATTTTTTGAAAAATAGTTGAAACTGCTTTGGAGGGGACCACAATATAGGTAGAATATAGCACCAACTTCTTTTGATTTTTATTCCCAAACTCATCAACCCTGAACTCATCAACCCTGAACTCATCAACACTGAACTCCTCAACCCCCTTACCGAAACTCTTCTGGAGATCACACTACAAAATATACGAAAACTTAAGAAAAATTTTGAAAAATAGCTCATAGGTCTTCCGGGATGACTGATTGAGAGTTCAAATGTATGATCATCTCCTTTTATTTGTTCCCCTTAACATTTCTTCTAAACATACCCAACCCCTATTTGCCATATTTGTGCCTTTTTTGTGCTACTATGTCAGAATGACCACAAAATGGATCGAATATAACACCAGGTTATATTGATTTATGTTTCCCAACTTTTTGCTATACCCAACCATCCCCTATCTAGTACCCTTCTCGAGGTCACCCTATAAAATATACAAAAACTCAAGAAAAATGTAAAAAATAGCTCGTAGGTTTTCCGGGATGACTTTTGGAGTGGTCAAATGTATAACAAAATCTTATTAGTTGCATACTTCTAACTTTTCTTTTGATTAGGCTAGATATGTTTCGTGGATTCTATAAGAATTTTGGGGGGGGGGGGGGTCTGACCTACAAGCCACCGGACGGATTTCAGGTTGCGGATAGTAAACGGCCTATAGATATAGAGGTTAGCGACGTCTTAGCAATTCCAGACAAGTAGTGGGTGTTCAGTTCCACATTCTAGATGTGATGGGCAGACCTGTGTTGAACAGGCGCTGTGTTTTGAACAAAAAATCTACATAGCTCACAACTGGCACTGCCAAAGCGAGTCGGAGCCGACCTTAAAGCTCCACGTCCAAAACTCTCTGTCTCCACTGGACTCTAAACTTCTCCAAGACCTTAAAATGGCAATGTGCGTAGAGTTTGGGTGAACCATCACATTACAACCGCCCAATGGAATCCAAACCATCCTCGAATATGAACCTCGCTGCATTGACGACCACCGCAAACGAATAACCGACATTGATTTACGAATATGTGCCTGGAATGACCGGATCTTTTATAGGGAATCTGACACTATGCAATTGATGGAAGCACTCGTAAAAATTAAGGCTGACATCGCATATCCAGGAGATGCGATGAAAAGGATAAGTCTTCTAAGAGAGTAGACTGCGATATCTACTATAGCTGCCACGCAGAGAAGTGCAAATTTGGATGTGAATTTATCGTAAGCCAGAAAGAACGCCACCTTATTTCCCGGTTCACATCTGTGAACGAAAAGTTGACCACAATCTACATAAAGGCGAACTTCTTCGGCATAAGCCTAATATGTGAGCAAGCCTTGACGAAGGAAGATAATTATGCGGTAAAATAGGAATTCTACACGAGGCTAGAGGAGAAGTCTATTATCACTGCTCAGCCCATGACGTGAAAATAGTCCTCAGCTATTTCAACGCGAAGGTCGGAAAAGACGTAATTTTTCGATCTACTGTCGGTCAGTTCAGTCTCCACGAGACCAATTCGAACAATGGTCTAAGACTGCTCGACTAAGACTTCGCTGCGGCACAAAATATGGTAGTAGTACCAGATTCAAACACCTCGATATTCAAAAGCCCACCTAGCTGTCCCCAAATTAAAACAAAAACCGAAATCGAATTGATCGACGGGCGGCACGTTTCAAGCGTACCTTCTGGATGTCATATCACCGACCACTTTCCAAGATATTGCTAAGTTACAATTACATCGGACCGCCGAGGCCTTCTCCGCTTTAAGCTCTGTTAAGCTAAGCTCGGTTAAGCCATGCGTACTACTGCTGAGGAAGTTTTTGGTTTCTGGCGCCCGCAACATGGGAAACAGTGGTTCGACTATGAGTAAAAGTATGACGTTTCCATGGTACTGAGTCCTGAGAACCCGTTTGCTGGGAGCTATTTCCAAAACATCGTGACTCTGCGTTATAGAGCAAGTAGAATTAAGCCGTATGGTAAGTTTGTACTCTAAACATATCCAGGTTAGTTCTACCAGAAGTGTCACAACGCGACGAGGATGCTGCAGTCAGCTGCAATGGCAGCCATTCGCGAAATCTGCCACGACAAGTGGAAGGAAGAGAAACGCCTTTTCAGATGCAAAAAAAAGAAGCATGAAAAGTGTGAGCGCGTCTAGCCCGAGGTTTAAAGCCCGAAACATCAATCACTTGTAAAAATAAAAATGGTGATATGGTTACAGGTACGCAGTGCACACTGATATAATCGAGACAGCATTTTTCCAGCATGCATCAACTCATTGGCAAAATATGGCTACCGAAACGCATGCCCGACGATGAGAATCTCACTGTGACCTTTCTTTTAATAAAGAAATACGCTCTTTCGAGCGTATTAGTGAAAGATTGAAGCTGCACAGCAAAACACTGCTTGGACCTTATCAGAGTGGCAAATCCTGGAAAAGCCCTCGAATATCAAATTGACAACCCTCATATCTTTGTTGATTTTAAAGCTGCATTGGATAACAAGATTTGGGATTTCCTGCACGCAACAGTGTCTGAGTTAGATATGCCTGCTAAGTTGATATGACTCTGCAAGATGACGTTGAGCAACACATGTAGTCCCGTCAAGGCAGAAAATTACTTCTCCAAAACCTTCAATACTTAACTGAAATACAGACAACGCGACCTGCTATCATGCAATCGCTTCAATTTCATCAAGGAAGGGATTTTACGAAAGGTCTTCTCTCTGACGCTAAGGCAGGGGTGAAATCGATAAAAACGCTTTGAGAGGATCTTAAATGCTGTTCGAGTTGGCGACGACTTTCGCATTCGAAAGCACCACAAGCTGTGTAAGCTCTTTGACGACATTAATTTAGTTCAACGTATAAAAATTCAGTGATTTATCTGGCTGTCATATTTTTCATTTGGATGAAGAAGCTAGAAGTTTGAGTCGAAAACCGAGAGTGAACGATAAAGATGAAGCTTTCGAACACCTCCGTGGAACTATGAACTATGTTTTGACATTTTTCCTCACTTTAGTGTTTTTTGTAGAGAGACCTCTAGATGGGAACTAAAAGTTAATAAGAGCTGGTCATGCATTTGACCCAAATAATGGAAAGACTGACACAGCTATGGCGATTTTCAAAGTCCAAGTATTTTGACGGGGAGGGACTCAGAAGGATCACAGATAGGGTTTGATAGTTTTGAAGATATGTTAAGGGTAAAAAATAACTCTTTTAGCAGTCACCACGGGTGGAGTTATGAACCAGTTTTTATCAATTTTTTTTAAATTTGCGTTTTTTTATATTGGGACCTTCAGAAGGATGGCTATTATATTAGGTAAAAAAATGTGAGGGAATTGAAATTTATATATCTATAACATCAAAAATAGGATTCAAAAAAATTTTAGTACAATTTAACAGCTTTATTCTGGTGATTGACAATTTGAACTAATTACTAATTTATTAATGTCCATACACAAAAACCTATGTATCTTGTTTCTTAAAAACTCTCATTTATAAAATTTAAAATAAATTTGACAATCTCTGCCTGCTCATAGTCAGCTAATTATTACAAATATCAACTAATTTGTTGTAAATAAAGCCATTTCATGAAGCCTTAATTTCTTTAAACCCAGCTAATTATTCTTCACTATGTTACAGATTTAATGTTCACATTCAACCCACGGCATTATAGCAGGCTCAACAACCTGCACGCGACCTGCACAGTGGGCAGCGTTTAGCTTAGCTTAAATGTTGTTCGAGCCGAAAAACAAAAGCTTATCAAAGGTCAGAGTAAGAGGGGGACACACACACGCATAACAAGGACGCGCATGACACGTTGTCAAAAAGTGTCACCCCTGACGTGCCTTTTGTTGCTGCTGCTGTCGCCGTTATGCACGCTTCATCGTCACGCCACATAGTTTGGCACATTGTGGTCAACTTTGTTGAATGCTTGCCTCATTTTTATGGATCATTGAGCACTATGGGAAAAAAGCCACACAATCACAACAAATAAATACACAAGTTAAAAAAAATTGAGATTTAAAAATAAGTTAATTAAAGGTAGCGCGGTGTGATGGTCAGGCTGTTAGCGTGTGGGTCTGTCGGTTCGGTGGTTGAGGACACCTTGCCAAAGTAGCTTAATTTTTGACGTTTGCGTGCGCGCGTGTATGTGTTTGTGTATGTGTGGCTTGCACACATGCCACATATGACTCTTGATTTGTTTACCACGACGTATATCGCTCTGCTGCTTGAATGGAACGAATAACCGGTAACCGCTGTGTTGCGTAGGTCAGTCACGATGCAGTGCGTTACATGGGCGTTTGTGTGTGTTTTTTTTCTGTTGCATGCACGAATGATAATTTTGCTCAATTGCAGCCATATAAGTGTGCGTGCGTGGGTGCAATCGTGCGTGTTTTTGCTAAATATGTAGCTTTGTACATAGGGGGCTGATTGCATTTTATTGGTACTCATTAACGTGCAATCACTGTACATTAAAAATATTATCATACCCTACATATAAAGATATTTATAAATGTATAGGTGTGTGTGTGTGTGTTACTTTATGACTTTGATTACTTGTTGCACTGGTATTTATTAAAACGCTAATTTGTATGGCTTGCTTGGAGCGCTTTAATTTAATGTGCTTCCTATACTTAATGGTTTGCATTGAATGCTACAGGATATCGTGTTGAAGTTTTGAAGGATAACAATGAGCTGGACTTTGATCAGTGAAATCATTAAAGTTTTAAAAGGTTACTTAAATTTTAGAAATTATTTCATAAAAAAAAAATATTAATTATAATTTAAACTATATTATGTATAATAAAAACATAAAATCTTAAATCTACATTTACTTCATTAAAAATTAAAATTTTAAATTTTAAATTAAGAAGTACATAATTAATTAAAAAAGTAAAAATTTAAAATTTTTTAATTTTTAATTTTTAATTTTTAATTTTTAATTTTTAATTTTTAATTTTTAATTTTTAATTTTTAATTTTTAATTTTTAATTTTTAATTTTTAATTTTTAATTTTTAATTTTTAATTTTTAATTTTTAATTTTTAATTTTTAATTTTTAATTTTTAATTTTTAATTTTTAATTTTTAATTTTTAATTTTTAATTTTTAATTTTTAATTTTTAATTTTTAATTTTTAATTTTTAATTTTTAATTTTTAATTTTTAATTTTTAATTTTTAATTTTTAATTTTTAATTTTTAATTTTTAATTTTTAATTTTTAATTTTTAATTTTTAATTTTTAATTTTTAATTTTTAATTTTTAATTTTTAATTTTCAATTTTTAATTTTTAATTTTTAATTTTTAATTTTTAATTTTTAATTTTTAATTTTTAATTTTTAATTTTTAATTTTTAATTTTTAATTTTTAATTTTTAATTTTTAATTTTTAATTTTTAATTTTTAATTTTTAATTTTTAATTTTTAATTTTTAATTTTTAATTTTTAATTTTTAATTTTTAATTTTTAATTTTTAATTTTTAATTTTTAATTTTTAATTTTTAATTTTTAATTTTTAATTTTTAATTTTTAATTTTTAATTTTTAATTTTTAATTTTTAATTTTTAGTTTTTAATTTTTAATTTTTAATTTTTAATTTTTAATTTTTAATTTTTAATTTTTAATTTTTAATTTTTAATTTTTAATTTTTAATTTTTAATTTTTAATTTTTAATTTTTAATTTTTAATTTTTAATTTTTAATTTTTAATTTTTAATTTTTAATTTTTAATTTTTAATTTTTAATTTTTAATTTTTAATTTTTAATTTTTAATTTTTAATTTTTAATTTTTAATTTTTAATTTTTAATTTTTAATTTTTAATTTTTAATTTTTAATTTTTAATTTTTAATTTTTAATTTTTAATTTTTAATTTTTAATTTTTAATTTTTAATTTTTAATTTTTAATTTTTAATTTTTAATTTTTAATTTTTAATTTTTAATTTTTAATTTTTAATTTTTAATTTTTAATTTTTAATTTTTAATTTTTAATTTTTAATTTTTAATTTTTAATTTTTAATTTTTAATTTTTAATTTTTAATTTTTAATTTATAATTTTTAATTTTTAATTTTTAATTTTTAATTTTTAATTTTTAATTTTTAATTTTTAATATTTAATTTTTAATTTTTAATTTTTAATTTTTAATTTTTAATTTTTAATTTTTAATTTTTAATTTTTAATTTTTAATTTTGAATTCTTAATTTTTAATTTTTAATTTTTAATTTTTAATTTTTAATTTTTAATTTTTAATTTTTAATTTTTAATTTTTAATTTTTAATTTTTAATTTTTAATTTTTAATTTTTAATTTTTAGTTTTTAATTTTTAATTTTTAATTTTTAATTTTTAATTTTTAATTTTTAATTTTTAATTTTTAATTTTTAATTTTTAATTTTTAATTTTTAATTTTTAATTTTTAATTTTTAATTTTTAATTTTTAATTTTTAATTTTTAATTTTTAATTTTTAATTTTTAATTTTTAATTTTTAATTTTTAATTTTTAATTTTTAATTTTTAATTTTTAATTTTTAATTTTTAATTTTTAATTTTTAATTTTTAATTTTTAATTTTTAATTTTTAATTTTTAATTTTTAATTTTTAATTTTTAATTTTTAATTTTTAATTTTTAATTTTTAATTTTTAATTTTTAATTTTTAATTTTTAATTTTTAATTTTTAATTTTTAATTTTTAATTTTTAATTTTTAATTTTTAATTTTTAATTTTTAATTTTTAATTTTTAATTTAAAAAAAAAATTTTCATTTCTCAACTTCAATTTTAAAATGAAAAAATGCAGTAAAGAGGAATTGATTTTTAATTTTAAAAATAATATTTGAATATATAAACATAATATATATAAAAAAATATTAATTTTAAATAATATATTTTAAATTTTATGTCAAATGTTTGTTGTAAATTTGTTTTTGTGTGTCATAAAATATTTTTATAATAGGTATATTTATATAAAAAAATTGGGAAAAACTTACAGTTCACGTTTAGTGTCACGGTGGTCTCCATGCGTTGGCCTTCATTCATGGCTCTATTTCGTACAACGCATTTATATTTGGCACCATCATCTTCGCGACGTGGCAGCAAGGATAACGTTGCATTTGTTGGCTGATCCTTGGAGCCACCATTAAGAACAGTGGCTTGTAGTGTGGCGTTGGTGCTTTCACGATACCAACTGTGGTTCATAAAGAGGGTAGAAGAGAAGAGCAAAAAGAAAGGTTTGTATTAAATTATTTTTGTGTAAGAGTTTTCATATTTTATTGCATAGTTTTAGGTTTTTGTTTCTTGTTATGCAAAAAAAAAAAATGAATGAATGAAAATTGTAGACAATTTTTTAATTATTTTTATATTTTTATGTTTAAATTTGTTTTTACAATTTTAATTTATATAAATAAATTTTTTTTATAAATAAATTAAATTTTTTATTATTATAATATTATATTATTTATTTATATTATTATAATTTTATTATAATATATTATATATTATAAATTAAAATATAAAGGCATTTTTAATATATAAAATTTTTGAAATTTAAATCAAATAGAAAAAAAAATTTTAAATGCAATTTATAATTTTAGTTACAAAAATTTATCAACTAATATTATTAATTTTATAAAAATAAATTTTAAATATTTAAAGATTTCTTTTTGCAATTTTAAAATAAAATTATTTTTTTAAAATTAAAATTGTAATGTTTAATTTTTACTTTTTTTATGTTTAAAATGTCAAAAAAATACTTCACTCATATTTAAATAAATAAATATTCTGCTTTTAAGTAAAAAAAAATAAATACCAAAAAACAGTGAGCCGTAATGATTACAATATATATATATTCAGAATAATTAAATTCGACTGTTTGCAAATTCCTTTTACGAAATATTTAAATAAATATTTTATTGCAAGCTACAAACTGTCACCCTGTCAACGTGTTACTTACGTTATCGTTGGATCTGGTGAGCCACCAATACTGCTGCAGGTCAATTCCATGGGTTTGTCCTCGGTGGCAATGGCCATATTACCCGGCGATATAACAGGCGGATGCGGCGGCGTCAGCACAGTCAAATTGTAGAATTCCTGATGCACATCGGCGCCGGTTCCTTTGGCCTTAACGCGACACTCGAAGCGCCCGTTGTCACGATTGTAGGAGGCATTTTTAATTTGCAAATCGTAAATGCCGCGTTCGGGACGAAAATCGAGTCTGCAATAAAGAGAAGAAAAAACAAAGAACAAAACAATGAGTTGAATGAAGTGTGAATACAAAAAAAAAAAATAAAATTCAACATCAACGAAAAGAGGGTCGCTCATAAAAAAATACGCAAAAAAATACGTTTATATATTAAAAGATATAAAGAAGAGTGCAGAATTTTATGTAGAAACTTTAAGGATCTCATAAAAAACAAAAAACAAAAAACAAAAAAAACATTGCTTAACTGTAAGCACTCAAAAAAAGTTGAGGTGTTTCAATTAAGCTGAGAAGGCAAAAAAAAAATTGCACTAAAAACAGGAGAATGTTGCTAATTGAATTAAATTTACTTAATAGCAGAATCTTTGCTTCGCTTGTTGTTCGGTTGTAAATTTGATGACAGCAGATAGCTGCAAAAGTAATTTAAAGATGGCAGATAGACAAAACTTTGAAGATTCCAAGCGTTAATTCGAGTTTAAACTATTTTATGGGTTGACTTTTTAGCAAAAGATCTCTACGGATCTGATGAATACTTAAAGTTTCTACTTTTAATTCTTAACATAAGAAAAAAAATTATGAACATTTTTTTCCAAATTTTTGACATGGCTGGCTGAAGGACACTTTTTTCATAGTGTTGGGAAACAACAGTTGAGGGTGCAGAAAAAGCAACAACTTTTTTTTATTTTTTATGCTTGAATGCATCACTGCCTTCTCCAACAATCATACCGCCATTAATGACAACGAACACAAGTTGCCACTTAGCAAAAACTTAGCAGCGTTGCCATATTTTGCAACAATAATAAACTTTTAAATTCATCAATAAAACCAATTAAATTATATAAAATAGAAGAATAGAGTACAGGCCAGAATAAAACAACAGTTTGTGCGCATAGCAACAGACATAAAATATGCTGCAGACATAAAATATGCTACAGACATAAAATAATCAAAATGGAATAATAAAAATTCCGTCATCAACTACTCAAACATATACTTTACCATAGGCCCACCCACTCAAAAGAGGCTGGCACTGAAGGTAAATCTTCGTGTTGTGTCCTTTGGCATTCGATAACAAAATAATTTCATGAGTTGCCTTAGAATTTCGATGTTTTTTTTTTTCTTCTAGGTACTTTTTTGCTATAAATATTTTTATACAATCATATTTCATGGTGAAAAATCAAGTCGTCTGAATAAAGTGGGCCTAAGTAAGAAGAGGTTTAAGGTTACAACGTACGTTCAACCGAATTCAATGACGCCGCATTGGCCAGCCAACAAAAGCGCAAACTACAAGCCCAATAACAACAACATCAGCACAAAATCAAACTAAGAAAAATACAAGCAAATAAAGTTATAATTTAAAACTTTACCGTAGGAAAACGAATGGAATAAATGAACAACTTTTGATAAATTGCAGAAAAACAAAAGATGAAAAAAACACAAATAAAGAGAAACTTAAGAGCGAAAGTCAATTTTTGATTCAATGTCATTGCAAACTAATTGAGATGGCAATATTTGATCGCAGGATACATAAGAATGTATATGTGCTACAGAGATGAACAGCAATCGATATTAAGTTCTGACTGAACTATATAAGTGCAAGTAGCAGTTGTAAAACCTTATTATTAAAGCTGAATATTTTTTTGCAAAACTCATTTTTAGGGAGGTTAGGGAGTCTTTTATAAGTTTGCTGCAGGTGTGTGATCTGTGTCTGTATATATGAATTATCTTTCCACTTTGTTGTTAAATGATGCATGATGCATCGTGATAAGCGTCTCAAAAGTATGCTTAAAGTGTGAGAAATTTCAAATACAACATCGACAAAAATATTTACAAAAACCTGACAAAAAACTTATATTAGTTTACACAAGGACTTCAATCTTTAATTGAAGGGTGCTTACCACTGTAAGCATTCTTGCAATATGAAAAATACAATCGAAATTCATCGAATTCATTGCTTGATGAACTCTCTGGCTCATCGTTGAATAAACAACAAATTTATTTTCAGTGATCTAGCCAAATCATTAGAACACTGAAAAGCTTTTTCAAAATCTTACCTTATTTGAGCTTAGCACTATTAACATAAATCCTATTCTAGGAAACAAGTCATATTGATTGTTATCCTATTATGTTTGTTGTAAAAAAGTATACTTAAAAAGAGTTAAAATTTTAATTTTAAATCAAAAATAACACAGTGTAAATTAAGCACTACACTCAGAAAAAAGTGTCTCGGAATATGATAAAAAAGGCATCATATTTAGAGAAAAATGGTACAGACTTTGCTCCAGAGAATGCTATTCTCTAATTGCGATACTAAAAATTCTCTAAAAATGATAAAAAGCTACCATGAAATAGAAAAATATATCATTTTTAGAGAAAAATACTTGCTTTTTGAGAAAATATTTGTTTTTATTGAAGAAAATACTTCTCATAGGGAATTTTTTATTAAAATATAAGAAAAGTTTTTCATTTTCAATAAAATTTCTCTATAAATGAGAAATTTTTTGTGCGAGAAAAATACTTATCATTATTAGAGACATTGAAATTTTTCCATTTCCTAGAAGTAAAGATATTTCTACGAAAATGTGAAAATTTATTCTAATTGAAGAAAATTTTATTTGAAAAAGAGAAAATTGCTATTATCAAAAATAGAGAAATTTTTTACCGGAGCAAGGTATGTGTTTTTTTCTCAGTGTAGCAACATATATTTTGTTCTTGAAGTAATTATAAATACTACAATCAGAAAAAAGTGTCTCGGAATATGATAAAAAAGGCATCATATGTAGAGAAAAATGGTGTAGACTTTGCTCCAGAGAATGCTATTCTCTAATTGCGATACTAAAAATTCTCTAAAAATGATAAAAAGCTACCATGAAATAGAAAAATATATCATTCTTAGAGAAAAATACTTTTTTTTTTTTGAGAAAATATATGTTTTTATTGAAGAAAATACTTCTCATAGTGAATTTTTTATCAAAGTATAAGAAAAGTTTTTCATTTTCAATAAAATTTCTCTATAAATGAGAAATTTTTTGTGCGAGAAAAATACTTATCATTATTAGAGACATTGAAATGTTTCCATTTCCTAGAAGTAAAGATATTTCTACGAAAATGTGAAAATTTATTCTAATTAAAGAAAATTTTATTTGAAAAAGAGAAAATTGCTATTATCAAAAATAGAGAAATTTTTTACCGGAGCAAGGTATGTGTTTTTTTCTCAGTGTAGTATCGCCTGGGGTCGAAATTCGACCAATTTATTGATTGCCTATTTATAATTATATGCGAGATGGTTCAAATAAGTTCGAGGCTATAACTCTTAATTGATTGGAGATATAAAGCTATTTTCTTCAAAAAAATTATTTTTTTATATAATTATTTTGTTCACAAACAGAATAACAACATTTTAAAAAATTTAATTTTGTCAAAGAAATCATAGGAGGTAGCCTTGATTTTTTGATGACACGGACAGTTTATTAATTTAGTGTCAAGACAAAATAAATTCACCTTAAATCCAATAAAGATTTTGAAAGAAAATCAAAAATGCAATTTTGAGTTTTTGTTTTTTTACAACAAAAAACATTTTTAACTCATATTTTAAGATTAAATCAAATTTAATGGTCTTTTTTTAAAAGGCATAATTTAAATATAAAGAAAAAAAAAAGGTATTATTTTTAAAAGTTTTTTTAAATTAACTGATAAGACTTAAATACAAAAAAGAAATAAATAAAATTTATTCACAGATGGCGAAGTTATTGGGTTCAGAAATTAGAACATTCAATTTGAGACAGTTTTTTTTCTCTCTCTTGGCATTTGGTTGAAACACACGCTAAATAACTAACGACAATATTAAGAAAGTTCATTAAAAATACTTTTGGTTAGAACTTTGCTGCTATTTTTTTATCACATTTGAAAGAAAATTCAACAAACTTTTAGAAAAAATTAGAAAAATTGAAAAACCATTAAAATCCAACCAAGATATTTACAAGGAAAGTCAAATTTTTTAATTCAAAACACATTTTTGTACAAATTTTACAATTGACGAATGGATAAAACTACATTTTTTTAAGAAATTGTTACTTTTAAAAAAAATTCAAATTCGACCAACTCAAAAACTCTTCCCCAACCAAATTTCATATTAATCAAATAGCGGGTTTTTTCTCAATAATTTAATTTCTCTCTTAGCAGGTTGGGAACCCCCTCTATCAGATATATCATTTATATATACATTCTGCACATCTGGGCAACATAGCCTTTCGAATGATATAAGTTTCATTTATTTTGAGTTTTAATTAATACCAAAAAAGCGTACGACAAACTTTAATGTTCACGTATTAATATATAAGATTTTTATTCAAATTCTATGCAAGTGAAAAGATCTTTTCAACAAGAATAGAAGCGTAAAGCAATTAGTTGCAAGTACCAAGAAATTTGAACACCACGTTCAAAAAGATCGTTTTGGAAAATGGCGTGTGCGTTGAAACTGTTGAAAGGACCGGACCATAAAATTAATAACGGAAGCTGCCCCTATATCAAAGAAATCAGGGTCTGGTTGAAAAAACGATCGACATCATCCACATCAGTGATGGCTTACAAAGCTTACAGTTCAGGCTCTACAAAACCTGAGGCAGTGGCAAAAGCGAAACATTGAAATCAACCGTACAACGCATTACAAAATTTTACAACCAAGAGCAGTTATAAAATTTAAAAAGTACTAGTTAGGTCAGAAAAAAAACGATTAAAGTTAAAAAGAGGGCTCGATAACTGTATGGCGAGTACCTGTCCAAATTTGAGTGCGTGATTATGTATGATGAAAGGTACTGCAAAGTAGTTTGCAATCAGTTACCTGGACAATGAATATTATACTGAAGTTAAAAAAGCTGTAGTATTCTAAAAACTAACAATACCAAATGTCCATAGGAACACATGGACTGGCAGGATATTTCCAAAAGTGGCTTTCGAAGAAGAGCTTTGAGAGAAATGCATAATCAACATCGAAATTTACCTCAGAGAATGTCTGGAGTGGCGATTGTTGAATTTGATACGTCAGCAACAAGATTCAGTACTATTTTCGTCAGATCTAGCAATACTCAACAAGGCACCGTCATTCCAAGTCCTACAAATTGCCCCAAACTTCGGCCAATCGAAAAAAATAGTGGGCATTAATGAAAATAAGTCTTGAGAAGACCCAAAAAAACTGTGAAACACATGGAAATATTTCGACAAAAATGACATCGGCCACACACTACCATCAACGAAAACAGGTGACTCTAATTAAAAAGTTTTTAAACTCGTAGTTTGTAATTTGATGTATTTTTTGGAGTGGATAAAATTAATGTAGATTAATTTTATAATGATCGCTTAATGACAAACAGAAATAATTTTTCAGCAAAAAATCATTGGTATATTTATTATGAGAAAAAACAGGAGGACTTTCTTCTGGGACAGACCTTATTATAGACGGAGTCCATTCTACACTGCAAACTACTGCTTGGTTATAATATTGCCAGTATTGTCGCAATACTTTCAGTAATCTTGTGTTGGAAGATCGTTAGTGAGCGATTTCTATTCACTAGCAAAAGTAATTTTAAATTATATCGCGCACTAAATAAAAAACAGTGACAACTCAAATTTTTTGATAACGACTTTTTGTAATAAATCAATTCACAAAATATAAACTTTGGTCTATTCTAAGACGAATGCACAACATTTTTTGGCTGTAACGTCAGGCGGCAAAGATTTGAATTGTTTTTGATTGCATTGGAAGATATTCTTTAGCACTACTTTTTTCGACCATTTGTTTACTTGTAACTAATACGAAATATTTTTTTCTAATATTTTTACGAAAAACCTGGTTTTTAATTTTTTACGAAAAACTGGCGGCTATCGTTACAGCCAAACAATGTTGTGCATTCGTCTTAGAAAAGACCAAAGCTTATATGGCAATGACAACTGTTTTTTTCTTCCATAGAGGTCGAGGCACCCTAATATACGTGCGTTATTCAAAGACCACATACTTGCAGTCAGCGAATATGCATCGAGAGTTAACGATGAACTATAGCACGTCAAAGCGAACATAGGTGAAACGAGGTCAAGTAGACTCTTGGGAAAAGGTAAAAGCTTCATCATATTCTACGCAGCACCAGTGTGAGGTGATGCCACACAGAATTCTTCGCGAACAATGGATATTCAGTGTAGTGTGTTTTTCACGGTATCAGATAAGGCAGTTAGAGTGAGATCGGCAATGCCACCGATTGGCCTACGGAATTCTGACGTGAAACATCGCAGCATCGAGTCCTGGAAGCGTCTTGAGGAGCAATCCCAAAAGGTGAGGTGAACATTTGAACAGTTCTTTTGTGAACATGGATTTTTTAAGCAGTATCTTCACCGCTGAAAATAATAAGGGCATTCACAAGGTGTGCTATCACATCGTATTGTCGTATTGTCCCAAGATTTTACAATGGAATAAAATTGCTAACGTTTCCTTACATACAAAAACGTGCTGAAACCTATGTTTATTGTGGTGTCGTATTTTTTATTTACTTGAGTCAGCCATTATAACGTCGAATAACATCAAACATATTTTTTTCATGTTGACAATTTAAGACGTATGACTTTAAGAGACCTTGTGAATATCCTAACTGTGAATCACATGTGCGACTCACTTCAGAAATGGAAAGTGTTCCAGGCAGCAGCTGTTTAAATCATGAATGAGCTACGCCGCATTGAACGGGTATGATAAATTGAGCGTATGATTTTATGCAACACAGGTGCCATAAACAGCAGTTCTTCTTTACGTATGATGGACAACCGAAATGATGATCTGATGATTTTAACCGACAATGTAGGATCTAGCCGTGCAACTGAGGAGATATTTAGTATATTTAAGTATCGCACTGAATAAGGCTTTCAGTACTTTTACTCAGCGGTTAAAAAAAAAACAACCTTCGAACAAATCGACATGCACTATTTTTTTTGTCGATAATAAAGCCACCTTCGACAGTCCTATAAAGAATAACTTTATTTCATCTTTATTTAGATTTATTTTTATACCCTAAACCTGAAAGGTCAGGGTATATTAACTTTGTGCAAACGTTTGTAACGCATAGAACGAAGCGAGTCCGGTATAGAAAAGTATATATATTCTTGATCAGCGTCACCACGTGAGTCGAGCTATCCATGTCCGTCCGTCCGTCCGTCCGTCCGTCCGTCTGTCCGTCTGTGTGTTGTCCGTATACACAGGATAAGAAGAAGGAGTCGAGATAATTGGATGAAACTTGGTACACATGGTCGCAAGCACCCAAGGATCTGCACTATTGAATATTTTTGGAATCCGCCCACGGGCACGCCTACCTCCCATACAACGCGAAAATTGAAAACTGCATAATTCAGCTCATAATTAGCCTACCACAATAAAATTTTATATGTATGTGTTTTATACCTACACAAAGATGTCTTCGAAAAATGGGTGTCGTTCGCTCACGGACACGCCCACCTCCCATACAATCCAAAAATTGAAAATGCAATAAATAAGCCTGTGTTTAACCTTAACAGCTAAAATTTGGCACATATGTTTTTTCTGACAAGACAAAGATGGTTTTGAAAAACGGACGTCATCCGCCCACGGACACGCCTACCTCCCATACAACGCGATAATTGAAAACTGCATAACCCAGCTCATAGTTAACCTACAACAATAAAATTTGATATGTATGTGTTTTATACCAACACAAAGATATCTTCGAAAAATGAGCGTCATCTGCTCACGGACACGCCCACCTCCCATACAACCCAAAAATTGAAAATGCAATAAATAAGCCTGTGTTTAACCTTAACAGCTAAAATTTGGCACATATGTTTTTTATGACAAGACAAAGATGGTTTTGAAAAACGGACGTCATCCGCATATGGACACGCCTACCTCCCATACAACCCAAAAATTGAAAACGCAATAACTAAGGTTTTGTTTGTCATAGAGAAATTAAATTTGGTATGTATGTATTTTATACCAAAACTAAGGTGTGTTCAAAAATTGGGAGTAATCCATCCATGAACACGCCCACCTCCCATAGCGAAAGCATAATAAAGGCATTAACTGTGAGCTACAGGAATAAAACTTGGTATGTGTACATTTTTCTTCAACATTTAAATGCATATAAAATATAGGCTTCATGCGCCCACGGACACGCCCATTTACAATAAAAATTTTTTTGTTTTTGAAAAGTGGGTTTAGGGTATTTCATAGTCGGCCTAGACCGACTTTAGACTTTCTTTACTTGTTTTTATCTGAATTTGGTATTTCTGCAAAGCAAGTAAATCTCTCCAGGATGGTAATGCGCAAAACTAGCAGCTCAGCTCAAATCAGGAAAGACCTCTCCTTCCTCGTTTGAAACCAAAAGATGTATCAGGTAAGGTAAGTCTTTATATTGTGACTTTTTCAATTTAATCATGAAGAAGATCACCTGAACAGCGGTGGCAAAATATTCTATGCAAGTGTGATGATGATGATATTGACACCATTCATTGATATTGACATTTGTGACATTATTGCAAAGTCAGTGCAGCATTGTCCAGGTTAGAAAAATAGTCGAGTCAAGTGGGTCCTGCAGTGAACGCAGAAAACAGGAAATACCCTGTGTCAACAAAAAAACGGCTACAGCGTTTTAAAAACCGCGTCACTGTTGACTACTACTTTTTCGAGGTTGTTAAGGATTTCGTTAACCGAGGAACTATAACAGCATTGATATTAGAGGAAGCATAACTCTTGCCAATAGGTGTTTTTTGGGCTCAGCTGGCAATTAAGAAGCAAAGTCAGCTCTCCACGAACAAAACTCACGCTCTACCAGTCAATAATCATGTCCGTCCTACTATACGCACACAAACTCGGACGTTGAGTAGCACTGATGAAGGAACTTTGGAGAGTTCAATAGAAATGGCAACAACCACAACATGCACCAGCAGAGAGCAAGATTTTTCTTTGGCATTAACTGTACTGTTATAATTCACAACATGTTTAAAGTGATAATGCTTGATATGCTTTGGTTAGCTGCCAGAGCGCCATATTATTGGCGTATTCATCTCTTTGATGGGGAGCAAGTATAGATTTTGGAAATGCAACATATAAAACAATTGCTGTGTACTTGATTCAAAGCAATGATTCTTCAAAGTCACTTTCAAGTTAAGACAATCCTGTTTATTTTTATTTTAGCTGTATTTTTTAAAGCACTCATTCTCGCTTTAAATCATTGACGGGCAGCTTTGCACACTTGTGATTGTATAAGTGCATGAAAATATGTATTCATCTCACGTACAGAACGATCAAAGCTTCAGTATCCAAGCAAACGTCAAGCAGACAAGACCTGCGCTTGAGTGTTCCTTGAATGCATGAAAAAAAAATTGCGAGATATTACACTGAATAAATTTTATGTTTACAAGTATGTATGAGCAAAATTTTTTATTTTTAGAAAATATCGGAATGGCGCTTTGTATGGTGTGTTTGACAATTTGACAACAATTTTGATTAGCAAAAAGCTGTTTTAATTTTATTTAATATTAATGTTACTAAATGTTAACATATTAGTAGAAATGCCAATTTTAGTTTCAGATTAAAATATATTGGTACTTTCGTTTGGTAAAAAGAAATAATTAAGAGTTGTAAAAATTCTACGAATTAAAAATAAAAATATTATATTTATATAAATATTATATTATAAAAATAAATAAAATTAAAAATATTTGTAAAACTTCACTTTCTGTGTTTAATAATACATATTATCCATCCATCGGTCTGTTTGCATTTCATAGTGCGTCCATTACAAGTTCATTTAAATTCGTTATATAAATCGAAGCACAAAAAAAAAGTCACCCAATGATACTACAAAAAGAGCTTTAGCACTGCATTGTTTTCAGTGTAAGCTTTAAAGCGCTCCTTAATACATACTCAAGATAAGAAAGTATAGGTGTGCAAAGTTGCCCGTCAATGCTTTAAATCATCATGTTGAGCTACCCGGTTACTTAAGAAAACTTTTTCTCAATATTATTAATAGTCAACAAAATCTCTCGCTTGACAGCCAAGCAACAAAAGTTCGCTGCTGTGCTGTTGTAGTAGAACTTTTCTTAATGTTTTTTTTTATTGTGTTGCTTGTTCGATTGTTGTTGTTATTGTTGATTTGTTTTTTTTTTTTTTTTTTCATGGCAAGCGCTTATTTCCTAGCAGCTGAGGATGATGCCAACTTTTCCGAGGATTTTCTATTTGCTTCAATTCATTTCCTTTTATGCCACAACATTAAATTTTCTTGCTTACTTGCTTGCTTACTTGCCTGGCTGTCTGTCTGTCTGTCGGTCTGTCTGTCTGTCGGCATTGGCGTTGATTTTCTTCTCTTATTATTTTTGTTGCTGCTATCGTTGTTGTTGTTGTTGTTGTTATTGTTGCTGTTGTTGTTTTCTTCTTAACTCGCAAAATAAATGAAATGAATTGAATGGGTGAAATTTTCTATGCATGCCTGCCTAGATACCACCGATTTGGGGGATTCGGGGGTTAAAGTGTGAGCAATCCACGAGCACATTTTCCACTTACGCTCAATTCTTTGCGGGCCTTTTGTTGGAGTAAATTGCACAACAACAACAGAAACAACAACGAACATAGAAGCAAAAAACACCACCTAAGGAGTGACTAGAAGGAAAAAAGGACAAAACAACAGCAACAACAAAAACACAATACAATGACAACTAGTAAAACTGCATGCTGTGCGGCATGTATAGCAGTTTTTTTCGTCCTGTCATGTTGTTTAAAATATCCTTTTATATGATGTTGGAGAAAAATAATACTATGAAAAAAAAATCTCAGAACCAACAAATGGCTAGAATTAGAACATAAACAGACATGTGCAGCAAAACACAAACTCACTCACACACACAATGCCATGCATGGCACTGCATATACATACGTACGTAGCACAACTGCTGCATTGCTTCGATGTTCTTGTTCGCTATACTTGTTCTCGACATACGGCTTTAGCAGAAAATCTGCACTTGAATTTAATTTATGAGTTTTAAACTGGTACAAATACCAAGTACTCGTTTTAATAAATTTATATGAAGACTGGGAGAAAATCTTGTTCGTACGAAGCCCCTCAAAAGTGCACACATTTGTCTAAGCATCTATGAATGAATGTGTGTGTGTGTGTGTGTGTGTGTGTTTAGTTCTATGTCCTTGTTTATTTCAAAGAAACTTATAAGCTTTTAGTTCATATATGATTTTCTTTCTCTTCGAAATTCTACGAGTAGCATGTTAAGATTCTTCTCCAAACGTAGGCGTTCGTTCATTTGCCTTTCAAACATTCTTCATATTTACTATGCTAGCAAAATAAATAAATTTGTTTTAAATAACTTGATGCTATCATATTAGAAACGATTTATGTTTTATAAATGGACCGACCCAGAGCCAAGTTGTGTTGCAACAACAGCCAAGTTAAGTTGAGCTGTTGGCATGATTTATCAAACAACCCTCGTTTAATGCTCAAACAAAGTGTAGATTTTATAATGATTGTAGTAGAGAATTCCTCTGCAGCTCGATTTGTTTGAATTTATGTCTGCATTAATTTAAAATAATTTAATTTTGAGTTTGTCAACTAAATTTTACTCAGATTCTCAATTAATTGTTCATTTATCAGTACTTGTCAATATTTGACAGTCAACATAAACGAGCAACTTAATGCATATTTAAACGAAAATATGTTTATTTAATTGACATTGGGAATGTTTGTGTGTGTGTGTGTGTGCGTGCGTCTATGGGTGATGAACTGCAAGTGAATTGAAACCGGATAGCAACTTTAAACAAAACACAGATTTCATGTTTGTAAAATTGTTGAAATTAGTCTATATTTAGTATCCTTAAGTCACCCAGTCGGCAATAGCAGGGGCTCGAAGCGCTACAAGCAGGCCTTCATATAGTTTTCGAAGCCCTTCTATACTTGTAAACAATCTTACTTTCTTTCTTATGCACTCAGAAAAAAGTTTTTCAGAATATGATAAACAAGACATAATATTCAAAAATGGTATAAATTTTGCTCCAGAGAATGCTTTCCTAAAAATTCCTTAAAAATTATTTTAAGATTGCATTAAATAGAAAAATATCTATTAATATGTCGTTTTAACAGAAGAAGACTTATTTATTTTTGAGAAAAAATTTTTTTTTTTTTTAAGAAAAACTTCACACTTTTTTTATCAAAATATACGAACAAATTTTCATTTTCAATAAATTTTTCTCTAAAAATGAGCATTTTTTTTATGCGAGAAATTTTTCCACATTAAATAACAATATCTTTGGCAGTTTCGAAGATATCAACGTTCAAAGTCGAACAAATTTCACAATTTTACATAGACTACACTTTTGAAACATTTTCTCTTGCTTTGATATTTTCAACGAAGTTACAAAAACATTTTCAATTGATAGAAAATCTCTGGAAATTTAATAATCATTTTAGTATTTTTTTTATTATCTTGCATATTTTCAAAGAAAATTTGAAAAAACGAAAATTTTTACATTAAATTTTATAAAAATTCACTTCAAAAAGATCGAAAGTAGAAAAGAGTTTTAAATAAAAGTAGTGAATTTTAATAAAATTGCATATAAAAAAATGTTTGTTTTTTTCAATTTCTTTGAAAATATGCAAGATAAGAAAAAAAATTCTAAAATTTTTATTTAAATTCCAGAGATTTTTTAACGAGTAAAAAAAAGTTTTTGAAATTCGTTGAAAATATCAGAGATACAGGGTTTGATAAGAGCAGCCTACGTAAAATTGTGAAATTTTTCGACTTTGAGCATCGATATCTTTGAAACTGCCAAGGATATTTTTATTGATTGTACAAAAATTTAAAGGTCTAGTATTTCTTCATTGAAATCAGTCATAGTTATACAAATCGGTAGATAAATATAATAGATAGCTATAGCAAAATTATCAGAAGAATAACTAATTTTCATGTTTTTGCCTATAAGTCAAACATTCGAGCTAATGGAGAAAAACGTAGGGAGTTCTTCGAAAAATTCTATTGCAGTTGGCGAAGATTATCACATTCCAATTAACTATGAACTGTACAAGTTCCAAGACGACATTGACTTAGTCCAGCGTATAACAATTAAGCGACTACGTGGTCTGGGTCAGTCTTTAGTATGTATGAAGAAGCTCCAGCGAAAAAGGAGTTTGAGGAGAAATCCTAGGGACGATGGCGAAGAGGAAGACCATGCCTCCAATGGATTGACCAGGCCGAGGAAGCCCTAACCGCGCTTGCTGAAAGAGATTGAAGACGGCGCGCGCGAAGCAGAGACGGCTTGCGAGAGCTGATGAAGTCGGCCGTAACCCGACAACGGGTTGTCATGGCACCTAAGTAAGTATGTAAGTATAATTGAACAATGTAAACATTATATTGTTGTATATTTATAGTTCATAATGCTCCCTGTTGGCTTTTGCTTCGAAGTTTCAGTCAATTTCTTATGAAATAAATGATATTGAAGTGTTCTTTGAAGAATAATATCGTCTTTATAATCACTTTCCTTGGGCCCCAGCAATTATTGTGTGTTCTAAAGTAGGTTGTCAGAATTTTGGTATTCTATCAGAATTATATTGATTTCAGTACTATTTAGAGTTAAAGCCTTTAAGAAGCTTGTAATATCTCCTCTATCAACCGCTTTGCTAAGAAGATTCGTTCTGTAATTTATCTGTTAAGGCGAATGACATTTTGGTCCATTGTTTGGATATCGGCGTTAAGCTGGATGATATATATACGATGAATATGGACCATCTGTTGTCAACCATCTGTTGTCAGAAAATTCTATGGTGGACGGCAAGGATCTGGCAAAATTCTTGAAGAAAAAACTTTTATTACTTGCAAATTGATTCTTGAAAACTTTTGACACTCCATAAAGTAGCTTTATGTGCAGTATCTGCACTGTCCCTTAACATTTTTTAAACTTTTATAATCTAGCAGACTAACGAAGGCTTTGAAAGATTTTACTTTATGATGTCCATTTGCTTTTGTGCATGCTAAAAACGTAATTTCAGGTTCATCTACGTTATTAATCTTAAGATCATTGGTTGTGTTGTTGAGACGTTGTTAAATGGTTCATCTATTTGTTCAGGTGCAAGTTTTTCTTCGCATATTTTTAAGAGTTGAATACCAAACCTCAATTTAAAGCTATTCAGTCACATATCACTGGCAATTTAGCGTTATTTTGGTATTGTTTTGCCAGAAATGAGAACCTCAATCTATAGTTTTTTCAACTATAGCTCACTTTTTTTAAAAGATGCAAAAAATTACAAGGAACATATTACATACTTTACAGTTTTTTTCTCTTTTTCCCACTTTTTATCCTTATCCTTAAACAAACGGGAAGTTCGAGTTCCTTAGGTTTTGCACAATATCATATATCGTTTTGTTTGGTACGAACGATATAAAATGAATAAAACACGTTTTAAAAACATTATTTTTTAATACTAGTGGAAATATTTTGGTAGCTTTGGGTAACTTCTTTGAAATTTTTTGGGTTTTTTTGGTAGAAAAAATTGTTCAATCGTGGCAACCCTGGTAGCGGGCAAGGAAACAGCTGTTTTGGGAATACTTCTTAAAAATTGAATATTTTTTCCGAAGTCGTTGGGTCAAAATTCCCAAAATACAAAATTTATTTTAACAAAAATATTTTGATACTGATTAAAAGCGTCTAATCGTACTACTTACATTGAACTTTTGGAAAAACCTTTATGTAAAAATGATTGTTGGGCATAAATAATATATCTTCAAAGTTTTTCAGGATCAATGTTTTCCTAGTTCTTGCCTTAAAAGTGTAGAATTCTTAAAAGAAATTTTTGAGAAGTAGAATTTTATAAAAGAAGAACTCTGTAATGTGAATTCTTGTGAAGCGCAATTTGTAAAAGGATATTTTAATAAGCTGAATTTTGGAGGTTGAATATTGCAAAGAGGAATTTTTTAAAGTGAATTTCAATGCGGAGAGTTTTGGACAAGAGGCTTTTTAAAGAATTTTAATACGTAGATTGCTCATATTATTAACAAAAAATAAGCCACTCTTGTCAGTCAATTGCAAGCATCAATGTTAGACTGTATAGATTTTGTCAAATCTTCAACATGTAGAAATAAAATTTTCCAGTTCGTTTCACCTCCTTAAAAACCCGTATAAAAACAAATCAAAGTTTTGCAATTTAACTCAAATGCGGTGAAAAATGCGTTTAACTCAAATCAGAAACTCTAACTAAAACTTCTTAACAAGCACTTGTGGAAGAACAACCAAGAAGCATGTAATCGCCTTTTCACTGTTCCATCTTATCAAGTGTGGAAACTGAAAACAGAACATGTGACTTTAAAGTAATGCTAAAGCAGCAACAACTAACAACACATGATAACAAGTAACAACAAAGAGCAGACACGTGACCGCAAAATGTACAAGTATGTTTCATAAATGGCAGCATTTAAGTTCCATATCACGATAGTTCAGACAAACTGCAGGGTCTCAAGAAAATCCTACACGCAGGACATATTGTAGTGGAAAAACAAGACGAAAGCATGTTGCTTATGAGTACTTTTATTAAATGCGCCAAAGAGGGGGCAAAAATAAAAATAGCAACACTGGCAGGCAAGACGAAAACGAATTTTAAACGAATACAGCCGGAAGCATGAATGCAGTGAAATAGCTAGAGTCCACTTTGGAGAAGGCGTGTTGACAAAAGTTAAAAAAAAACAAAAAAAAATACAAAAAAAAAACGAAAAAAAAAACTAAATAAAAGAAATAAACAATACAAAACATTTGCAGACAAATACAAGAACTTGCCTTGGCAAAAAGCTTAAAAGTCCCAAAGGATGCATAGTTTTTCGCTGCACTAGCAACAGCAGCGACAACAGCCACTACGTTGTTGGAGTAGCTATTTTGAGAAACGAACCTAAATGAATAGTTTTGTTGTTTACAGAGTTGCATGGGTTTGTTTTTCTGCTTAAGCAGCATAACGGGAGGGGGTTTTCTTTCGAGAACTGCATTTTGTAGACAAGTAGTAGTTTTGTTCTTTTTATTGCTTCAAGTTTGCTAACTTGATAGCTGCCCAGTGGAAGCAAACGAGACCGTTTGCTGGAGTGCTAAGCTTTTGTATTTGCAACTTGTATTATTGACTTTGTTGTCAAACAAACAAATGGTTACCAAAATTGGCTGTTTTCAAAAAAAATAAATGCAGGACTTTTTGAATTTTTTTTATATATATAAGTTTTATATAAGTTTTATATAAGTTTTAGTACTTATTCTTTAGATTGTATTGAATTTTTTGAAATTAAAAGTCTTAAATTTTTTTTAAAAAAACATAAGAATTTATTTATTTACTTTAGGCTCGATGTCTGTTTATTTTCAAACAAAAAAAAAAAAAAAAAAAAAAAAAAAACAAATTGGCCATTTCAGCCCTTGAAAGGACTTTGACCGAGCTTCTTATGAACAATTGTGTTGTGTGTGTTATTAAATGTTTGCACACAATTGACAGAGAACTGGACCTACATGTTTTATGCCGACTCCGAACGGCTCATGTTCTCAAGAAGCTTTACATGGCATTATTTACTCTCTGAGGTTTGCCATTGTCTGCAGAGAGGTGGTGACCGATCAGAAAAATTTTTATTGAAAAAACTTTTCGCCGCGGCTGGGGATCGAACCCGGGCTCCGAGCATGCTAAGCCACACACTTAACCTGCATGCCACGGTCACCACTTTCAAACAGCATTTTCAAACAGCAAAATCAAATAAAAAAAATCAAAAAACTTCATTTTTTTTAAAACGAATATAAACAGCCCACTATTTGGCTGGCATCTACACTAACTCGTCAGCAGCCTTTTGTGATTCTTACACTATCTTAAAAAACTACTTTAGGCAACATTTGTCTAAACCAATACGAAGTTCTTCGATTAACTCGAAGTTTGTCATGTTTTTGAGTGCTTTCACTTATCAGTAGAAATACCCAGTAGACAATTGGTCTTAATGTTTATGATAGGACATAGCTTTTTACCGCAGGTATATCTGGTAGAGGAAAAATCTAGTGCTTTGATGTTTATTATATCGAGGTAACCAGATTTTTGATATTTTTCGAATTTTTTAGGGTTATATTTTGTTAAAAAGTAACTTTTCTATCTAGAGTCCCAATTTTCGCCCATTTTGAATCTTTGAATTTAGTAATCATTTTTTCAGCGTATTATTATAAGAAATCTTTTTTAATACATTGAAAGAAGCATTGCTTTACGTTAGTAAAATGTTTAAAAAAGAGAAATTTTGACAAAATTACTAAACAAGTAGCAAGTGAAAAAGTAAGAAATTAAAAACTTCATGAAAATACTTATAATATAAAAATAATAATAAATATTGTTATGAACTACCTTGAGAAATTTAATCTACATAAAAAAAAAAATAACATAAGAGAGAAGATTCAAGATTTCGTAACATTGAAAATGTAGAAAAAAAAAATGATTAGATATAGATTAAATGATTTATAAAGTTTAAGTATGAAAATATAGCATATTTATAGCTAGCTCGTGAGGTAATTTGTTTTAAGAAACTAGGCAATGAATTCCACATTCTAATGCTACTGATGAAAAACAACCTCCTACTGTTAAAAAATGTAATCCTGGGAACAAAAAAGTTAGTTCAGCACTGGTACTGAAAATACTGTAATTTTATATTGCGATAATCAGAGATTTGGGTGTAACATAAAAGGGATAATGGTATTTGGGATGCTCAATTGTTTAACGAGGTCAAATCAAAGTTCAGTCTATAGGTTAAGTTTTCTAGGAGTTTTCAGCGTACGCATAAACATTTGCGTATTTACTTACTGAAAACCTAAATCTTTGAGATCTTTGAGGAACTCCAGTTACAACTGGTCTAAGGGGCGAGTAAACATTTCCAGCTTTAACCTGTTGGATTCTCTTTACCAGGTAATCAGTTACCGAGCCAACAGCACTAGGACTACACGATGAAGTAGTTTCTTAGCTTAAGACAAAGAAGAGCATGATGAACTGAATCAAATGCTTTAGAAAAGTTAACCATCCGCAGTCTTCGTTGGTCGATATCGCCCACAGTGACATTTGAGAAACGCTGTATCTCGGAAAGGGGAGGGTGAAGTGAATGGGTACCCTTCCTAAAGAAAACTTTTTCATGTATAAAGAAGTTCCCACAAAGGCCGTTAGTAGACGTTGCGTTGTCTGTCAGTAACGTGCAGTCAAAGTTGGCCCGTGAACGAAATCCTTAACGACGACGCACGTTGGGAAAAAAATCAGGCAAAACTCGCGCATAGCGATGACATATCAACTTTTATTTATTAGTTTTTTGGAATGATTTTATGATTTGGGATATATTAAATGATAGAAATCCATTTTTTTAAAGTTCATATGCCTTACCACTTTTTTTTAATGGACCTCCAAAGTCATGCCTAACTTCAAAAATATGTAATCAAAAATTTCACTAAACGTATCACTTTACTAAAATTCTCATAAAAACTTCAAACTAAAGTGAAAATAAATAAAATTTTCAACAATGAATCACAAAAAAATACACTTTAAATTTGTAAACCTTAAAGTTTGGTCCTGTGACAAAATAAGGAGCTATACTTCCTTGAAATACCATAAATTTTAAGAAAATATAAAAAAATAATCAATTTTCTTTCATATGCAACTTCCACAGGTAATCGCGGGTAATGATCAAAACAATGGACATGAAAATATAAAGCTTTATAAACAAATGGTACAAAATCTGTTTGCTACTTGTTGCAACCTTTTTTGTTATTCTGTATATAATGAAAGCCTTAAAATGCTTTTTTATTTTTATACCCCCACTCGTACTGCGTAATTTTCAAGCTATCTTAATGAAATTCGATATTTGAGCTTCTTTTATAAAAACAAAGTTCAAGTTTGAGAATGGGCTGAATCGGATGAAAACCAAGCCTACCTCCCATACAATCACAATAATGAAAACTCTATAAAGAGGATAATATTTAAGCTACAAAAATTAAATTCGGTATATAAGTATTCTATGTCAAAATAAAGATGCTTCAGAACGTCATCCACCCACTAACGCGTCCACTCCCCTACAACCCCAAAATTGAAAACTTTATAAAAAGTCTTATAATTAAGCTGCAGGAAAACAATCTGATATGTATGTATTTTTGATGTCACAAAAATATGAAAATCTTTTTAAATCTAAATAATTATCAAAGCCACGCCCAGTCTTCCAATGTTCGTACCAGTTTTCTAGTAGAAAAACCTGATCAATAAGTTACTCCATACTGGGTTTTAATATTATCCGACATTTTGTTCCAATGATCTTTATATGAATATTGTGTATTGTATGGACGGTGCCATGCCCTTTTGACCACTGCTTGCTTACTTTTGCCAGTCAAAGTGTTTTCATACTTATAGATCTAAATTTATACCTAAATTTGAGTTGATCAAAAAGTGACACGCCCCTTGTATAAAACCCATAAAATGTTACCAATGGGCGGTACCATTGAATAATTACAAATAGAAGGTGACACCGCCGACGGCGAAGCGACATAACAGCGACGTGGCAGAAATGTGTACTGCATATTTGTATTCAATGCAAGAACCAAAACTTAATAATTATATATTATAATTATTCAATGGCGGTACTTATAAATTGAGATTTTATTCCTAATTCTGAGATTGTTGGACCTGTAATTTCAAAGTTAACCGATATTGCAAACTTGATTTACATCGGAGGTGCCACGCCTCTTTTATCGATCGGTACCAAACTTCACAGGGACACTTTCGAGACCTTGTGACAGGCACCCTGAAAACATCAATTGGTTCAGCGGTTTGGGAGTCTATAACTAATATACAAACATACGTACGTTGATTTTTATATAATGTAGATTACTATATTTTTAAGTGTAAAAGGACACTTAAAATTCTGAAAATCGTTAAGTGTAACGATATCTTTCTAGTTTTAAGTTTTTTTGGATTGTACTGTATTTTATATTATATGTTCACCATTTTATCTATCAAAAACAAATTTTATTTTCAACTGTAGGGTATAAGTGTAGGGTATATGCAATTAAAAAATTTAATTATGCCAGGTTATTCCTTAAATAATTCTTTTCAAGGTGTCAATATTTCAGCTTTATAATTTAGTTAATATAGAAATTAGAGCAAGAACAGACTCATGCGCGCGTTTTACCCCATTTCTTCCCAACGTGCGACGTCGGAGTAATTTTTTTTTAAATAAGTTAAAGCATTTTTTTATGAAAAATTCGATTTGATTGATGCATCTATAATTTTTTTGTCGACATATTAAGTTTTACCGTAAAAAAATTAGTTTTTTTTAAGTAAAACTAAGTCATTTATTAGCTCTTTTGTTTCTTGTTGCTTGCAATTTTACCAAATTTTCAGTTTGCAAAATAATTATGTTTTTTTAACCGCAGCCAAATCTGGCTAAGTTTTTTCGAAAGTCATGTAAATGAAGAGAAAATTCCTAAAATATTTTTTTCTCAATATCTATTTGGTCCCGAGTTATGAATTTTTGAAGTTTTAGACCCAAAATGCTCGTTTTTCGTTGTTCTTATATTGCAAGCGAGTCGCTGTTTAAATATTTTTGAACAAAACTTTCAGAATATTTTGTTGAAAAGTTGCACTTAATCTCCAAACAAAATTTTAGAGCGGTCGGATACTTTTAAAGGACTAAAAAATAACCAAAGACAATTGTGTCCAATGAAGATGGCCGAGTAGTGTAAAAAAGTCGAAAACGGCTCAGGGTTAACAAGGCAGAGTAGGGTCAGTAAGTTTAAGTCGTCAGAAATATAAATATCATCCAAGATTTAATTTCAGCTGTAGAGCAGTTGTGGCCAGTCCTGTAATCATACATTTGGTTGGCCATAATACGTTTGTATCTAATATTATAAGGTTATATATTCATATAATGTGACCTCTCTATCTGTGCGTTCCGAAAAAACCATTTTCTCTTTGAATCCCTTTGAAAAACAAATGTATTAGAAGCTTATCTTCGTTTTCGAGATTTCACAATTTTCAAATTTTTTTTTAATTTCTTAAGGTTAATATTTTTTTTAAAGTTTCAGCCCTGGATCTTTGCGTGTGTTTATAACATTCCCCATTGAAGCTCGTAAAAAATGTTTGCACTATTTTTAACAGTTTTCGAGATATTCATATTATCTTGTCTTAAAAAAGTCTTCTTATTGCCTTTCATATTGCATTTTTAATTTTTTTTTTATTTTCAATATGCCTTGGTTTCTACTGGGTATGTATTATTGAGAGAGTTAAGAGAGCTGAGAGAGAAGTTGCGCACATGTAAGAAAAAAACTTGAGTTACTCGATAATTCTTCGAGTTTCTCGTAATTTCGAGTTATTTGCAAAAACCAAATTACTCGAAGAGAAAATCGAGTCAAGTTGCTCCACTCGAATCACACTCGAAACAGCTCTCACAGGCGTTGTAAATGTATAAGTTAATAGAAGAATATAAAGATACAGATGATGTTTTGAAGAAGAATGTTTTAAATGTTGAAAGAATTGGCGATTTTTAGACTTATTAATAAAAAAAACTAATGAAATTTTAACAATTTTTTCAGCAATATTTAAATTAACTTTCATACGTTTTAAGTTAAGGTAAAAAAAAGGGCTGAAATGGCCAATATTTTTTGTTTTATTTATTTTTTTTTTTTTTTTTTGTTTTGTTTACTTAAGAATAAAGCAGGCATGCACGTTAAAGTTACTTTTAACGTTAACCGAAATATTTTTTTTGTTTCGTTGAAACGAAATAAGAAAATAACGTTATTTCAAAAAACGAAAAATATTTATTTCGTTTCGGAGAAAACGATATAAAATTTGTTCGTTTTTTTCCAAATCAACCGTTGAAAATAACGTTAATTTCAACAAAAAAATTTCGTTTTTTTTGTATCAGAAGAAATTTTTTTTAGCATAGGAGAAAATTATAGAAAATTTTTTGTTTTTCAACGAAACGAAATTTGATTTGATAAATTTTTAACGGTATTTAAAAAACGAAATAATTTTGATAATTTATTTTTCGGCCTCAACGAAACGAAAAAATTTTGTTGATTTCGTTGTGCATGTCTGGAATAAAGACATGATCTCCATGAATCGAAATCATTTATTTTGGTTCAGTTACAGTTTATTATTACAGAAACTTATCATGGCATGAATGTATAAAATACACAAAATAAAAAAAAACAAGATCATGCAATTTCATAAGCCTAGTGTTTGAAGTTCAGAAAATTTGTGAAGAAGATACATGAACCAATAAAAAATGTCGCAAATGCCATAAAAAACTACAAGGGGAACATGAATCACTTATAATTTTGTGAATAAAATTCATAAAATTCATGCACAAATACGAGGAGCACAAGAACAGTTCATGATATGAGTGACAAAAATGGATAAATAAACGACATGATTGGCTCGTTTTAGAGTAAATAGCATGAGTGACTCATTTAAGATAATTTTCAGCAATTAGTGTTATATGTTTTAAGAAAGTGTCACGAGTGGCTCAATTCAGATTATTATAACATACTAGCCACAAAAAAACGTTCTGAGTGACTTAAATTACATTCATTACATATAACCTTCTACTACATTAAACGAGGCAAAAAAAAATATAACAAGAAGGAAAATGAAAACAATATTAAAACAATTTTAAAAATGTTGATCTCTGTATCCTGTTGTTTAAGTGACATAAAAGCCTATTTGCAAAACTTTTTGACAGCGCTGAACACTCTGTGCGAATGTTGAACAAAAGAACTCATAATAAATGAGCTTGTCCGCTCATTTTTGTTATTTTTTTTTGTATTTTTATTTTCAGTAGCTTTTTTAAGTGGCCAGTTTAATTGAGCGGCAACTTTTTGCTCGCTAGCCATTTAAAGGATATGCATTGAGCTAAACAGAACAATTCAAAAATGAAATTTTTTTTATACTCGGCTGCTTACAACAGACCCAACAATACACGGCTAATGAATTTCGGCAGCTTTTTTAGGTCAGCTCAACAGAAGCATGAAAAAACAACGAAAATAAAAAAAAAAAATGGACACTCATAGCTTGAACCGGCCTTCTAGATACAGCTTATATGCCACACATGCTGCTGGCTGTTAGATATGTGTGTACATTTTTTGTTATAGTTAATTTTTTGTTGTTTTGCTGCTAATGAATTATTTTAATGCAGTAATATTTGCCAACCTTTTGGGGGGAAAAAAAACATAAATGCTGCCTAACCAGTAAATAGCTAAAAATTAAGTTGTTGCGAGTTGGTTTTAATTAAAACAGCACAAATAAAAAATAAAAAAAAACAATATGAAATTGGCAGCTAAGCTAGGGGCAGTATGTTAATGGTGGTGAGCTTTTGGGCGGCGTCTAGCATTGAGCATTGAGTAGAAATGTAAACATTTAATTAAATTAACAACTGTTCAGGACAGGATGCTGCTGCAGAAAGCTGCAGAGAGCAGCAAAAGTATCTAAATAAATACATATAAAAAATGGTTTGAAAAAATATTGCAAATTCATGTTATTTCAAGAGGCAAATCAGAGAAAAACAATATTTTACGAAATTAAAAAAAAATTTCTGCCACGAAAAAGCAAGTAAAATTGCTTGTAGCGAGCTAGCGTGCATACTTTTAGGCACTCAAGCTGATTCATTATAACAGTTAGAGCAGCTGTACGAATTCAAAAATGTTGTTTTTCTACTCTACTCTACTGTTTTGCTCTTAAACTGGCAAATAATGATTTATGATTTAACAAGATTTTATTCAATAACTGTATGCTTATATAAGGCATAGGCAACAGCATGCTGCATGTCTGTCTCTCTGTCTCTGTTCAACTTGAAGCACAAAAAGTGCGCACAAATAAACCAAAAATAAATGTTTAAATTGAATTGAATGAAAGTTCAAAATCTGCCTATATTGATGGCATAAAGCAACAAAATATAATTTTATCATTACAACAACAGCGCAAACTTACCGATAGCCCGAGCTCAATTGCACATCACCGATGGCCACATTTTCGAATTGTGCCGGATTCGCTGTCCAACGCGCCCAATAAAAACTGAAATCATTGGATTCGTAGTGTTCGGTGAAGCGGCATTTAAGCGTAAGATCAGCGTTTTCTTGTGTATCCAGCGATTTGTCGGCATGTGTGTGGTGTGTGGCAAATAGCACGAATCCTGTAAGAGAGAGAGAGAGAGAGAGAGAAAAAGAAAGAAAATTATTATTTATTTAAGGAAATGCAGTTTAAAATATTGTGCAGACTGGCTGGCTACAAGAAAAACATTTTATTGAAATAATGTAGAAATTTCTATTGCATACTTTTAGGCAGTTTTCTTATAAGAGGTTCTTAAATACTTACTTTTCTGGTGCAAGCAGTAGGTCGTAGACAAAACTTGTTCAAATAGACTTATAGTGAAATTTTTTAAGGAACATTTTTGTATAATACTTGAACCCCCTGCGACTGCTTTTACACATTTTTCCATTTTTTTTTTTTAAATCACAAAAGAAGCATAAAAAGTGGTGATAGAGGGTTAAATTTACTTTGTAGTTTTGTTACTTTTTCACAAGATAACTCTCGAAAAGAACCATAAAAAGGGCGTCAGAGGGTTAAACTTATTATTTATTCGAAACAATTCAGTACAAATAATGCTGGTCAAAACAATGTCACTGAAATAATGTTCATAATGCAGCAACTGTAGAAATTTTTGTTGCATACTTTTAGTTACTTTTTTATATGAGGCTTTTAAAAATTAACTATTTTGGTGCAGAAAAGTAAGTCGTAGACATAACTTGTTCACAGAGCGTTACAGTGAAATTAAACAAGGAAAATTTTCATAGAACATTTTAACCCTCTACGACTGCTTTTTTCAATTTTATTTGAAAAGGGTTACAAAAAGAACATACAAAAGGGTGCTAGAGGGTTAAAATATTTTATAAAAATATCACTCATCATATTCTACGATAGGTATGTAATCGCCAAAACTATGTTAAAGACATTTACTTTGAAGTTTTGTTACTTTTTCACAAGATAAGTCTCGAAAAGAACCATAAAAAGGGCGTCAGAGGGTTAAACTTATTATTTATTCGAAGCAATTCAGTACAAATGTTGCTGGTCAAAACAATGTCACTGAAATAATGTTCATAATGCAGCAACTGTAGAAATTTTTGTTGCATACTTTTAGTTACTTTTTTATATGAGGCATTTAAAAATTAACTATTTTGGTGCAGAAAAGTAAGTCGTAGACATAACTTGTTCACAGAGCGTTACAGTGAAATTAAACAAGGACAATTTTCATAGAACATTTTAACCCTCTACGACTGTTTTTTTTTTCAATTTTATTTGAAAAGGGTTACAAAAAGAACATACAAAAGGGTGCTAGAGGGTTAAAATATTTTTTAAAAAATATTGCTCATCATATTTTAGAATAGATCTGTTAACACCAAAATAATGTCAGACGCATGTACTTTGAAGTTTTGTTACTTTTTCACTAGAGAACCCTCTAAAAAATTAAAAAAAAAAATGGAGTTAGAGGGTTAAAATATTTTACAAAAATTTTACTTTATAACCACACGATATGTTTATATGTAAACATCAAAACTACGTCAGAAGCACATACTTTGCTCTTTTGTTTTGAGACTCTTACACTAGTCATTGCATACTTTTAGGCTGTTTTCTTTTAAGATGCTTTTTTAAACTTACGTTTTGGTGCAGCAGGGTAAGTCGTAGAAAAAACTCGTTCAAAGAGAATTATAGTGAAATTTTACAAGGAACATTTTTGTAGAATATTTTAACCCTCTATGACTGCTTTTAAGTGCGTTTTTTCAACTTTATTTCAAAAGTTTGACAAAATGAACATAAAATGGGATCAAAAGGGTTAAAACGTGCTACAAAAATATTGGTCATCATATTTAACGATAGGTCTGGAAGCACTATAACTATTTCGGCGGCATGTCCTTTGAAGCTTTATTACTTTTATACTATAGAACTCTCTAAAAGTACCAGAAAAAGGGGCGTTAGGCGTAAAAGAGTTACACAAGAACCACAAAAAGGGCGCTAAAGGGTTACAATCATATTCTACGATAGGTCTTCAAGAGCCAAAACTTTGTCAGAGGCATATATTTTAAAGTTTTGTTACTTTTTCACTAGATAACTCTCTAAACGATCCGTAAAAAAGACATTCGGTTTTTAAATATTGCATAAAAATATTACTCTTCATATGTACGATAGATCTGTCTGTTAGACAAAAAACAATGTCAGAGGAATATACTTTTTCCCTTTCCTTTTGATACTCTTTTACTAGAGAGGTAAGACAGTTTTTTTTTATATAATTTGAGCAAATTGCTTAATTAAAATATTAATGTTTTATTATTTTTAAATTTTTAATTTTTCATAAGTAAATATTTTGTTAAATATGTAGTTTCTAATATCTTTTTTATTTCAACAGAATCCGTCGATGAAGTGTATAATTTTATAAAAAGTGAAAATTCCGTTTAATGTTTTCTATTGTATGCTCTAATAAAGTACATTTTTTAATTTTATTACATACTTATAGGCACTTTTATTAATTTTACTTTCTACTGTTTTTTTATCAGCCAAATAATCGAAACCGTCGAAGTTTAAAGTGTAGACGTACAACGCAACTTATTTAATATAATATTGCATGCTTTTACGATGCGCGAAATAAATTTTGATGGCATATTTATAGGCAGTCACATGCCTAAAAAACTAGCTGAAAAATAAAACACAAAATAAAAAGATATAAACCAGGCCAACTCAGCGCCATGCAAGCGCCACCGTCACGTCTAATCCTTGCTAGAGCTTTAATTATGTGCGCCTAAAATTCTGCTACTGCTCATACATACACACATGCGTATGTGTTATATGTGCTCAATTTGCAGCATAAAATTTATATGCTAGCATTTTAAACGCACACAGAAGCAAAATTAATCTTTATTAAGTCGTTTGAGCGAGTGTCTCTGATTTGGTACGGCAGCGTAGCACAGCGTCTTGCATTATTTCCCCCGCAAGCGTTCGACTTTGCCAAATTTTCTTCATGAAAATTTTATTAAAACCCTCAAAAGAGCAGCAAAAACAAACAGTTTATAAAGACAAAAACAAAAAAAAAAAATCGCTACTCCAGCCAAAATCGCAAAATTAAGTCACACTTAAATGCAATGCTGTGCAAGTTAACTTAACGAGCATGAAGACGAAGAGGGGGAGAAAAAAAACGCGCAACACTGAGTCAACTAAATTTGTGTTGAAACTTTGTCGCGACACAATTTAATGTTTAATACTTGGCTGCCGCGTAGCTCATCTACCACACACACACACATACAAACACTGCCAAAACTACTACGCTCTTTCACTACTATTTGCACAAATTGCCAGCAGTGTTGCAGATAGTGGCACTAAACAAGAAACGAACCATAAAATAAAAAATACAAAAAAATAGATATAAAAAAAAACACCAAATACGCAACACTGTCTTCCACAAAGACAAAGCAGAGCCGTAGCAAGTTCGCATAATGATTTTATGATGCGAATGAATGAAAAGGATTTAATAGGAAAACTTTCAAATTGGAAAATTATATTTGTACAAAAGTAGCAGCTAGCAGACAAGCAGAGAAGCAAGGCGGGGTCATGGGTTTAAAACAAACGAGTAAGCAACAAGGATATCGTCAGCAACGTTGTTATAAACACAAAAAAAATAGTAAAATAAAAAAAAAATAGTTCTACCAGTAGTAGCTGACAGTAGCTGCTGAAAAGCAGCAGACGAAAGAAGTTCTTTAAGAAAAAATGAATAAGCAAAAGCTCAGCAGCGTCGCTGCCACACAAAGCCAAGTGGAAAATGAGAAAAATTTTCAAAATTGAAAACTTTGCAGTCGGCAGAGTCATCGTCATCAACAACATCATCTTCATCAAGCATCGCAAGCAAAAATAGTGAATCCAATTTTTGGTTCCTTTTCAGACTTTTTACTACTTTCATACTTTCGTATTCGACTTGCTTTTGCCCATGTATATTTTATGCAAAAAATTTCATAATTAATTCTAATTAAAGGCGAATAAAGTCTGTAATAAAAGTACGAATAGCGTGAGAAGCAAAAAGCTGCCAACAGTGTAAAAAAACTGTTACTTCAAAGATTTTAAAATTTTTTATTTCAGTTTTTATGTTGCAAATCGCACTTTATATATGTTGACAGTGCCGGATTAACTCATAGGGGGGCCTGGGGCTAAAATCGACACGGGGCCTACTTCAGGACAGAGCATTTAGCTCGGATATTTTAATAATAAAAACATTTAGGATGCTCACAGTTCTGTATTATCTGCTCTGTTAACTTTGCCATCTATTAACTTTAGAACATTTTAGCACGTCTTAACTTTGATTGTTTTTGTTTTATGTGGTTTTGTTTAATGTGGTATCACTAATCAGCTGATCGTCGAAGAAGTAAGTATATTTTTCCATAATTCTTCGTTTCCGTTCATTCGAGGCATGTTTTTTAACAAATTTAAAATTTTTGAAAACTATTTTTGCAATTTAGCTCCAAAACACAAAACAGTTCGATTGAAATATCTTTCTAAAGTTGCCAGGTGTAAACTTTAGAAGCAAACTGTTAATTTCCTAATTAATTTTTACTCATTTTTACATATGTCTTAAAGTGAAAAAATAACTCTTGAATTTTTATTTTAACATTTTTTCTCGATTTAACTGTGGCAATACTTCCTTTCAATTTGTCAAAATTAATCATTTACAACAAATCATTTTCAATACAAAGTTGCGTTATTGGCGACAAACATTCATGTCGGTTTGATCGGTGTACATTTTTTATTATTTTTTTAAATTTAAAAATTACCTTTTAGCTTCAGCAATTTTTTCTGGTTATTCTTCTCTCATAGTCATGGCAAACAAATCGACTCAGGTTCAATAAACCCTGAAAATTCAATTTCACACACAAATGTGTTACGAATTCGATAAGAGAAGACAACATATCGTTAGCAGGTATCAAATCAATATCTACTTTTTGCAAATATTGGCTGCTTGTATTGAAGCGATTCAAAATTCAGTTCCAGAAAACTATCATGAAAGCGTTTTGAAGTTTTATTAATTTATTCTATAGTGCAAAAGCTTCATGCCGCGTTTCGGACTTTTGGTTTTGATCTTCACATAAAATTTCTTAAGATCTATGTAGGATGGATATTGTAAGAACATGATAAGCCACATTGCTTCAAAAGTTCATATTTTATGTTTATTACGTTTCTTGACGCATTATCAAAATCAACTTAAAACATTGCCACCATTACCAGCTCAATTCTGGCCCTATACCTAAAATACATTTTAAGCACAACCACGATATCTTGCAAATATACATTGTTTTAAAACTTTAAGGTCGATTACTTCGAAAAATTTTTTATATTGCGTGCCATGTTTTTACAATAAGCACTTCATATACAAGCGCCTTCAGGGCCCCTGCCTGCTCGGGGCCGGGGGCTGCAGCCCCCACCTAAATTCGCGCCTGTATGTTGAAGTATAAGTAAAAAAAAATATCCAATTGGCCAGCATGTCAGCATCTTGTATGTAAGGCAAAAAGTTAGTACTTATTTTGTTGTGCACGAACAAACTGCTGACACCCGAATTTTATGGGAAGTCTTCAAAAGCACTTTCAAGGGAGCTTAAGAAAAAGTTCTGTCTTCCTTTTCTTACTGTCTTCTTCTTTATCGCTCTTTATCATCTCTCTAGAGGTAAGAAACATTGGAAAGAAATATACGCAGTGCTGACTTAAAGCTTTGGAAGAGAGCCTTTCTGAAGCAATTCGGAGTAAGCTTAATTGAAGTACTTTTTTGATGGCATGCAATGTGTAAATTACAATGATGTGTTTGTTATACGTGGGGTCAGCATTTTCAGTGCCTTGCAAGCACTTAAAAGGCACACATTTCAGAGTGATTTTTCCTTTTGGGAAAGTTCTAATCACTTCTGATTAGATTCTGAAAGTTGGAATCAGTTTTAAAATCTGAATAGCGAATGTTTTTACAGAAATCTATTAAAAAATTTTAACCTTGGGCTGTGTTCTTCTTTGACTTCATTTGACATTTTTAAGTGTTCCCAATAATTTTGCCTTTCGAATATAGTTAAAAAAGTTTTAAAAAATGAGCGTTTTAATTAAAAGAGGCGAAAGTGTGTTTCAGCATATCTTTTCATTTTTTGAAGTTTTTGGTTTCTTTTATATTTTTGATTTAACATAAGTGAATGATTTTTATGTTCTAGAAGTTCCATACATTGTCTGTCTGCAAAGTGCTATATATTTTGTGGACCAATATTGGTCCGGTACATCCAAAACTGATTGAACGCAACGATTGAGTGATACCTCCCTCGCCAACAAACAAAACAAAAAAAAAAAAACAAAATAAACAATAAACAAGTAAAGAAAGTCTAAAGTCGGTCTAGGCCGACTATGAAATACCCTAAACTCACTTTTCAAAAACAAAAAATTTTTATTGTAAATGGGCGTCTCCAAATGTTGATGAAAAATTTACACATACCAAGCTTTATTACTGTAGCTCACAGTTAATGCTTTTATTGTGCTTTCCCTATGGGAGGAGGGCGTGTTCATGGACGGATTACTTCCAATTTTTGAAAACACCTTAGTTTTGGTATAAAATACTTGCATACCAAATTTAATTTCTCTATGACAAACATAACCTTACTTATTGAGTTTTAAACTTTTTGGGTTGTATGGGAAATAGGCGTGTCCGAAGGCGAATGACGTCCATTTTTCAAAACCATCTTTGTCTAGTCATAAAAAACATACGTGCCAAATTTTAGCTCTGTAGGTTAAACTGAGGCTTATTTACTGTGTTTTCAATGTCTGGGATGTATGGGAGGTGGGCGTGTCCGTGAGCGGATGACATCCATTTTTCGAAGACATCTTTGTGTTGGTATAAAACACATACATGTCAAATTTTATTGTTGTAGGTTACGTATGAGCTGAGTTATGCAGTTTTCAATTTTCGCGTTGTATGGGAGGTAGGCGTGTCCGTGGGCGGATGATGTCCACTTTTCAAAATCATCTTGTGTTTATTACAAAAAACATATGTGCCAAATTTTAGCTCTGTAGGTTAAACAGAGGCTTATTTATTGCGTTTTCAATTTTTGGGTTGTATGGGAGGTGGGCGTGTCCGTAATCGGATGACGTCCATTTTTCGAAAAATTTTTTGTGTTGACATAAAACACATAAAACACGGACGGACGGACGGACGTGGATAGCTCGACTCACGTGGTGTCGCTGATCAAGAATATATATACTTTTCTATACCGGACTCGCTTCGTTCTATGCGTTACAAACGTTTGCACAAAGTTAATATACCCTGACCTTTCAGGTTTAGGGTATAAAAATAATGAACACCAAATAGATAATATAATTATAAATATTATAATTATAAATATTATAATTATAATTATTAATTAAATAGATATTATAATTCCCATAAAGTTCATAATAAAACACACTGAAACAAAAGAGAGAGGTGATGACCGTGGCATGCAGGTTAAGTGTGTGGCTTAGCATGCTCGGAGCCCGGGTTCGATCCCCAGCCGCTGCGAAAAGTTTTTTCAATAAAAAATTTTTCTGATCGGTCACCACCTCTCTGCAGACAATAGCAAACCTCAGAGAGTAAATAATGCCATGTAAAGCTTCTTGAGAACATGAGCCGTTCGGAGTCGGCATAAAACATGAAGGTCAAGTTCTCGGTCAATTGTGTGCAAGCATTTTATAACACACACAACACAATTGATTATAAGAAGCTCGGTCAAAGTCCTTTCAAGGGCTGAAATGGCCAATTTGTTTTTTTTTTTTTTTTTTTTTTTTTGAAACAAAAAAGTACACAACAATTATTAATTTTAACATAATCTGCATGTCGAATTCATAAGTTTTGGTTCAGTTACCAATTGCATGAGTCACATGAATTATCCATGATATCAATACAAAATACACAGAGGTAAAAAAAAAGACGAGAACAAGACTATTTCCTAAGCCTAGTGCTAAAAGTTCAAAAAGTGTGTGTACAAGATGCATGAACTATTAAAAAAATTCTTAAAAACCATTCATACAATGGGAACATGATTCATTCATAGTTTTTATGAATAAAATTCATGAAATTAATTGGCAAATACAAGGAGAACATAAACAGTTCATGAGAAATATGACAACAATGCATGCATCTCGTATACATTCACAAGGAAAACGTGCAATACTTATAAAGTTTAGTGACCGAAATTCACATAATCCCTGCAGCACTTCAAGTCTACCATACATTTTATGATAAGAGTCGAAAATTCATGCAACTTATGTACTTATAAAGGATGCTTTTTAGAGGTATAGAACTTCCGATAGAAAGAACTGTCAAACAAACTGTCATACTGTGACCCGAACTGTCATACTTAGAGAGGACCCGAATTCTCAAAGCTGCTTTGCAGTGTAAGCAGCCAAAAATTTAAGTAATTTTTCGTACCTTGAGTTACCAACAAGTATAGACTGTTGGTACATAGACTAATATGCAGTTTTTAATCGAACTTCGATAATTTTCAAAGATCTAAAATAATTGTCCAAATTCGAAAACGGTAAAGCTTTTTTAAAAATAAATATTTTCCTTATTTTGTTTCTGATTTTCGGTTTTATTATTTTTTAATATATTTATTTTCTACTTCTTTCTTCTTTTCTTCCATTATCGCGTTTGTTCTCAACTTGTACCATTTGATTCGCACTGAAAAACCTTTGTTATTAAAATTTTGCGTTTGCCAGGGTAGTTTTTGATCGAAACGGAGATTTGTATATTTATAAAGGGCTCATTCCATACAGACGAGTGTGACGTTTTGACTACTTTATCGTGCTAAAAATGGTATTAACCGGTTAAAATTATAGCAATTTACTATTTTGGGGTATTTTAGAAGATGCCCCAAGGTTTCAAAATGCTAAAAAAATAATGCAATTATTTATACAAGTTTAATAGTTACATTCGCTTAAACACCTGGAACGGGTGTGACGATCACAAGTTTAAAAACTACAAATTCTGAGTTTAACATTGAAATTCAGTCCATCTGCCACAATGAGACAATTTTTGACTTGAATATATTCTAATTAAATATATTTTCTGTTGAATACCAGTGAAAAATATTTTGAAAAAATGGCGATAACCATTCTCTTTTAAACTTTTAAATGGGACGGGTGTGACATAATATTATCTATGATACCGTCACATATTTTTGACACTAAAATCAAAAAAATTTGTTATTAATTAATGTATTCATTTTAAAAAAAAATATATATTTTTGCAAACAATTTTTTTGCATGAATTTTTTATCAAATTAATACCTATACAAATATTTTCAAGTTTTTAATTTATTTAAAAAAAAAAAAAATTTTTTTTTGCAAAAAATTTTTCGCATGAATTTTTGATCAAATTAATACCTATACAAATGATTTCGCCATACATGAATTTACAAAACTTGTTTTAATCAAAGAATTTATTCATATAAGTATATGTATGCAAAACTTTCATTATTAGCAAAAAATTTTGAAAACCGTTCCGGGTGTGACCAACTTCTTGTAACGGAAATGAAGAATTAAAATAATTTATTGAATGAAAAAAGTTAACAAATTTATGTAAAGCATTAACATCCTTACTTTAGGAAAGTTTCATTCTTATCATAAGCCCATGTTGCTTCTTAAGAAAATTATAGCCTTTTTTGGGACGGGTGTGACACAGCAAAAACACTCAGTTTAAATATTTTGTACTTTGAAAACGCAGTAACCAATCATTATTACAAACTATTATAACACAACATTAATATATTTTTTAGTATTACTAACCTTGTTTTTTTTAAAGTTGTATCAAAAGATGACTGATTTCAAGGTTTAAATTAAATCAAAATATTTAAAAATTTTTTTCAACTCGAAGTTTGTTTAGTTAAATTGTCAAAATAATATAAAAATGCATTTAATTTAAAAATATTTTTGCAGCAGGACTAACTTAAGATTCCACTCCACTTCAATTCGAAAATCAAAAGTTACTTCAAATACATGCATTTTAGAATTCATGTTCCGTTCCTCATTTCTGTGGATTGAGCCATAGCTAGTTCTGCGTAGGTACCAATAAGCAGCGTTAAGGTGCAAAATTAGGTTCAATCGAACCATTAAGCAGCTTTAAGTATAAAATAAATGTAAAGAAGATGTACCAGCGGTACTTCGGAACTAGTTTTGAACTTAATTATGTAAAAGCTGCATAAAAGCACAATTTGCAACTTTTGGAACAATAAGTTATATTGCCTGAAATTGACACCATAAAGCAGCTTTAGTCGTGGCAAGCTCCACAACGTATCTTTAAGCGGCTTTAGGTGTGACAAATTCTACAACGGACCATAAAGCAGCTTCGAAGTGCCATGGAAATTATTTTGCCTCTTTAATCAGCTTTAAAGGGAACTCATGAGTAGATTTCGACTCATTTTGCTGGTTGGGTTAGCCATAAGATGATGTACAAACCTTCACGTTGATCGTTAGACCCATTCTACCAAATGCTTATGTAGTGTGTTGGTCAACCTTAGAAGGATCTCTCGTCAAGCGGTTAGAATGAGTTCAAAGATCTGCAGATATGTATGACAGGCTGTATCAGGTTCACCCCAACAGCGGCCTTCACTGTCACCTTAAGCTCAACCTTCACAGACTTTTCCATCCGGGCAACATTGTCCCAAACCATCCTTCAAAGCATTATAGTTGCTTAATTATAACCCTAATGCGAGAATTCTGCATCTCCTTTGATGACATGCTTCACAAACGCTGCTTTAGCAAAAACTTCATGGTAGTTATCCGCCCTAGATCTAACGGGGAACCCAAGAAACTAACCCTACTCTAAAACGACCTTGTGTGATATAAGGACGTTCCAAAATGAAGGAAGGCACTGGAGCTGGTATCTTCGGAGGACGCTCTAATGAGAGCCACTTCTATACTATAGGTCTTTCAAGCTAAAACCCTTTAGATGTATCAAACAATAGTATTAATTAATATTTTCGGTTAAGACAGCATTAATATTTAGATGCATCAAACTGAGCAGTCTGAATAATGTTGGGGGGAAAATGACTTACGTCTTTTCTGATAATCAAGCCGCTCTGAAATCGTGTTTTATTAAATCAAGCTAGTTTTAGAGACTTTCACCGTCCTCCAAAACCCTATAAAGAGAACCCTATAGAACATTCCTGTGCACTGTGGCTTTGACTGAAATGAGAAAGCAGACTCTCGAGTCAAACAAGCAGCAAAATCACTATTCACAGCACCGGAACCGTTCTGTGCTGTCAGAAAGAATTTCTTCAAGCAACAAATCAAAACAACTTCATTCAGCGAATCTTAAGATTCTTTGAAGAACTCTCTAGGACAGATGTACACCAATATTAGCAAAACTTAAGATTTGCTTAAGTTAAGCAAATTAAGATTTGATTCTTAAGATTCTTTGAAGAACTCTCTAGGACAGATGTACACCAATATTAGCAAAACTATCAGCTAAGAAATGGATGTTCTTTATTAACATAAGGAAAATGTCTTAAGGTCGGCGACGACCGAAATTTTAACTGGAAATTGAAAACTAAAGAAACATCATGCAGAAAGAAACATTATGCCTTGAGGCTGAAACCTTGAGAATTAAACCTCGAAGATGAAACCTTCAGACATATTCTCGAATGAGAATTCAGAATGTCTAGCTCTTATCCATGTAAGGAAGAGAAATCTCGGAGGCGAATTAATCACAAGGACATCTTGCTAATTGATACCTCGAAAATATTCGTAGTTGAAAAAAATTAAATCAATTTTACTGCTTCAAACAAATCGGTAAGGTACAAAAGATATCACAAGAGGCTTCAGTGCCAGAGCTATATTTTAACTCGCCGTAAGTCATATCTATCTATCACAATGAGCTTGTACATGAATACACTCAAGCCATGCATAATTCCTTGGAGCTTATTTACCAGTTCACATGATCAGTGAATACGAAGTTCATGTAGGTTTTTTATGTACGCATACATAATTTATATTTTAAGTGCACGCAAAGGGTGATTTTTTAATTTTTATGGTTTTGAAAATATAAAAATAAACATACACTTTGGAAAATAAATAAATGAAAAAAATTTAAAAAAAAAGTATATCAAATATTTTTCTGGAACCATACATCAATGGCTTCCATTTACTTTTTATACCCTAAACCTGAAAGGTAAGGGTATATTAACTTTGTGCAAACGTTTGTAACGCATAGACCGAAGCGAGTCCGGTATAGAAAAGTATATATATTCTTGATCAGCGTCACCTCGTGAGTCGAGCTATTCATGTCCGTTCGTTCGTCTGTCCGTCTGTGTGTTGTCCGTATACACAGGATAAGAAGAAGGAGTTGAGATAATTGGATGAAACTTGGCACACATGATCACATAGACCCAAGGATCTGCACTATTGAATAGTTTTGAAATCCGGCCACGAACACGCCTACCTCCCATACAACGCAAAAATTTACAACTGCATAACTCAGCTCAAAATAAGCATACAACAATAAAATTTGGAGTGTATGTGTTTTGAATCAACAAAAAGATGTCTTTTAAAAATAGGTGTCATCCGCCCATGGACACGTCCACCTCCCATACAACCCAAAAATTGAAAACGGAATATAAAATTGGGCACGTGTGTTTTTTATGACAAACCAAAGACGGTTTGGAAAAATGGACATCATCCGCCCACGGACACGCCTACCTCCCATATATCGCAAAAATTGAAAACTCCATAAATAAGCTCATACTTAACCTACAATAATTAAATTTGGTGTGTATGAGTTCTGTACAAACACGAAAATGTCTTCGAAAAATGGGTGTCATCTGCTCACGGACACGTCCACTTCTCATACAACCCAAAAATTGAAAACGCAATAAATAAGCCTATGTTTAACCAACAGAGATAAAATTTGGCACGTATGTTTTTTATGACAAAACGAAGATGGTTTTGGCAAATGGACGTCATCCGCCAACGGACACGGACACCACCCAAAAAGTTTAAACTGAATAAATAAGATTATGTTTGTCATAGAGAGATTAAATTTGGTATGTATGAATTTTATACCAAAACTAAGGTGGTTAATTCAAAAATTGGGAGTAATCCGTACATGAACACGCCCACCTCCCATAGCGAAAGCACAATAAAGGCATTAACTGTGAGCTACAGGAATAAAACTTGGTATGTGTAAATTTTTCTTCAACATTTAAATGCATATAGGCTTCATTCGCCCACGGACACGCCCATTTTCAATAACATTTTTCTTTTTGGAAAAGTAAGTTTAGGGTATTTTATAGTCGGCCTAGACCGACTTTAGACTTTTTTTAGTTGTTTAAGTCTCTATAATGTAAATGTTGCCCACGACTACGCCTGAGTTGGTTCATCCGTAAATTCCAATTGTGGCATACTTTTCCCAGCATTTCGGCCGGTATCTTACCAATGCCAGCTGTTATGTTGTTCGCAAAGGCGGCAGTTGTACCACCCTGTGCGCGAGAGATTTCACGTTGCCTCACAATAAATAGTCAAGTAGGGCTTGGCACTGCTCCAAAACGTATGATTAATTGTTTTAAAAACTCGTTTTTCAAAGCGGTGACACAGGCCGTGTCGCAATTGGCACCATTTTATTAAAACCACATGTCAATCAAGTCTTATTCTTTAATTTTAGGCAAAACAAGTCGGCAAGCAACGTTGCGATTTTCATTATTTTTTAAAAATATTGGACCAATGAAGCCGCCGACCCACAAACCACACAAAATAGTGCATTTTTCAGATTTTGAACCAAACAAACGACGTTGTAGTTAGTCATTCACTTCTTGCACCATCTATATTTTGGATTGTCTTATATTGAGGTCCTTACGTAAAATGTTCCAGGTGCAAGTTCGACAGCCTTCAAAAAATTTAATTTCAAACCTTAATAGAAATACATATAAGCTTAATAATGCCTGAATACACGAGCTCCGTCTTATCTTTCGGAAGTTGCCTTATTTTTACATGCACACGTGTTAATGAAATATTTTATTGAAAACAAACCTCAAAAACTGCCACATCAAATGGTTTGATGTAGGTTTAATGCAAATAACAGATTTCTCGAGTAAATTCTTAATAAGTTTACATACAATCGTATGCTATGATATACAATATATCTATCTACAGTTATTCAACACGTGTAGATTCCACACATGATATTCTTTTAACCTGAAGGTATGTAACATAAGTGAAGACATGTTTTAATGTTTGTTATAATTAAGTTTTTTTTTTCTTCTTTTCTTATAAAAATGACATTTAAAAGCTTACGATAGGCAGCCAAAAAGTACGCAACAAAACATAAAAGCAAACAAAATAATTGCTTAAAATTTCTTCAAAATCATTAATTAATTCAGCAAAAACAAGAATTTATTTATATAAATTTTGTTAAAATAAAAGTAAATGCCTGAAAGTATGCAACAAATGTTGCTTGTGCAGCAAAGCATGTGTAATAAAAATTAATTATAACTATCTTCAAACAAATATTCCAAGACAAATACGTATAAGTATTTCTTTTATCTATTTATGCCAAATATTATATGATATTTAAAAGTTTGCAGCCTAAAGGTATGCAAAATTTATGTTATGTTGTAAAATTTTAATAAAAGCACTATTAAAATGCTTTGAACTTAAAATTTAATATTTAAATATTACTTTTTCTTTTGCTCTATTTAATATGTGTTAAATTAAAAGCTTCAGCATACATTTAATTGACATTTGCTTAACCCTTAAGGTATGCCATAGATACTAAATAGCTTCATTACAACCTCAACTAAAGACATATTTTAATAATGCCTACTTTTTTGTACTTAAAAGCTTTATGTTTGTTTAAACTTTACAGTTTAAAATTCAATCTTCAAAGCAGCACCGACGACCCTTGGAGCCTTAAAACATGCAGTCTTAAGGCAAAAGATGTTGGCTTAGTTTTAAAAAGTTACTCAAGCATATGCTACTACATGGCAATTATTTAACCCTCATTATTTTATACTTTTTTAGGCATGAGGCTTTCAATTTTTTGAGGTTTTTTTTTTTTGTGTGACCCGCTTAATGTTGGCTGCTTTGTCGACATTGACATGGAGCTCAGAAATATTTAGTATATTAATGCTTTAATGTCTGCAAGAATTTTAAACAAATACCACGTGTAGCTTAAATGAGAGTTTAATGGCAGCTTAGAGCAAGACAGACGCTACACTTAAGCTGTGCTTCATGACAATATGAAAGAAAGAGAAAGAGAGAGACAGAGAGAGAGAGTCAGAATAAGAAACAACTTATGGGTTTCATAAGTGTTGAGAATTTGTTTTGTGGTATTTGCAAAATATTTTCAGTTGTTGTTGTTGTTGTTGTTGTTGTTATTGTTCTTGGCGTTGTTGTTGTTGTTTTTGTGCCACTCATAGCTTTGGGTTAGTGTCCTAAATAAATAATTTTAAATAAGCAAACAAAAGAAGGGTCCAGAGAGAACAACTTCTAAATTAGGGTTAATCATTATATGAGTGCCTAAAAGTATGTTTAAAATTAGAGCTCAATTAGCAGCTGAAGAATTTGCAGCAGCAAGCTTAAGAATGGCTTTTTTTTTGTTTTGTGTATTTTTTTTTTTTAAACAAATATATTAATTTATAAAGCCTAACGCCTAAAGGTATGCGACACTTTTTCCAGGAATGCCCTAAATTTTTAAAATTTCAATATTTTTTTAAGATATAACAAAGCAATGCCTCAGTAGTGCTTAAAGAAAATTTAAAAAAAGTTCTAGTTAAGAAATTTGAAGCGAAGAGTGTGAACTTGTCGCCCGGAAGTGTGCTTTAATAATTGAAACCCCCAACTCTCAACTGAGTAGCTTTGCTCTCAAAAGTCTCAAGTAGCAAACTTTTTCATTTATTAAGCCAGCACTTTAAACTTTGCGCATTTTTGTTTTGCCTACTTTTAGGCACTATAGTGCCCGAATTTCTCTATGGAATATCTGGTTAATTCTATTGCTTGCTTTAATGCCACTTTTTGTTGCCTCAAATTTCTCTATAATCGCTGGTAATAAATTTGTTTTTACGCTAATCCTTGTGGGACTTGAAACTACAACGGATAGGAGTTGAGAAAATTTCATAGTCCTAAAAGCAGTCTATAGTTAATTTTAAAGCAGTGGCATTGAGTACCAGCTTGTTGTGTGATACTTTATAGCGTGGTTGGACTGAAGTACAAATGGACGAATGGTTGGTTGGATGTATGGATGGATGATGTTGCTCACAAGTTTGTTTATGAAATTTTTGCATTTTGTTGTCAAGAAGTTTTGTTGTTCTGCAAGTTATTAAAAGTTTTTAATAGCATATTTTTAGGCTTTATTATGAATAACTAAATGATTATGTTTGTATTAAGGCTATGTCATGAAATTTATTTATATTCCTTTTAGCGTTGCTTTTATGCTTTAATGCCCACAACTTGTGCGCTGCTTTCCTCTTTTGCAGCGCGCTGCTCTAACCGTTAAAAAGTCACTCAAGTTAAAACAAATCAATTCGTTATGGTAGAAGTTGCCGCTTGTCTGCTCCTTAGGCTAAAATTTCTATGCTCGCTGCATAAACAAACTCCTAGAAAATTCGTAATTTTTTTCTCTACCGTTAGTGTCGTAATTTTGTGTCTTTTTGCGGCATTGCTTTTGGCACGCGCTTTTGCTATCCTTTTTTTTTGTACTTTTATGCGAATTGGTAACCTTTTTACGAGTCTTTCCACTCTTGGCTTTCAAGTAAGCCACTCGTCCGACAAATGGTCGATTAGTCATAAAATACAAAAAACCAAAAAATAGACAGAAAAAAACAAATTAGAAAAAAAAACCCACCGCACAGGATAATCATGAAATTGAACCTTTTATTTCATTCCTATAAATCCAACTCAGGGATTTTTCCGCAATTTGTTTGCATCAATTTTGTGACGAGTTTCCGGGGTCAATCTTGGCAAAAACGGAAACGGATATGAATACGAATGAATTCGGTTGAAGTCCTTGACCACAGCTGACCAAATATAATATCATCTGACTGATGTGATTTTCTTTTTTGGTTCTTCGATGGCACCAACAACTCTTTCTATCACTCAATTTCACTCGTTCCAGCGCTTAAGCCGTAGGTTTCCCTTTTTTTTATTTAATGTTTTTAAGTTGTTATTTTTTGGATTTTTTTTTTTTTTTCTTTTGCGTGTGAAGTGCCGTCAGGCTTGCCTGGCAGGTGACGTGGGTAGAACTGTCCATGCTTTGCAGTTTCTTATCTTTTCTGCTGTTCTACTCTTTTCTGCTCTGTCTGACATATTTCTTCTTTGGTTTTTCCGCTTTAGCTGAACTTACTTCGTTAGTGGTTTGGGTGTGATGCTTTGTGCTGTGCCCCAAGGACTCTACAGTTTGTTTGGTATTTTTGGCACATGTTGTTGTTTCATGAATTGAATAAATGGAATTTATATTGAGAGCAGCGAAGCTACCTTTTTTTTTGCTGTGAGAGTATTTTTGTTTTTTTCGTCGATATCTTGTTGTTTTCATTTTGCTTGCATAAAACAACGTTTAAATTATTCTTGAACTTAACAATTTTGTTTTGTTTTTTTGCTGATCAAATGAATTTGTCAAATGTTTGTGTTTTTTCTTATCCTTTTTTTTAGTTTTTTTTTTTTTTTTTAAGTTTATGTTGCATGGCTATTTTCAGTTAAGTTTATCTTAAGGTTGAAAGTTGAGCTTTATATGAAGGCAAAGAGTATTTTTATTGGAAGATGACTGAATTTAATTTCGTAAAGAGGGCTTGAATGGCACATATAAAGGGACTATTGATATAATTTACTGTTATTTTATATATATGGTTATATTTTCCAAATTTAATTGATTTACATATACTTATTTTATATTTGACTGACTGGACCAAAGGAAAAAATTAAAATTTTCTAAGAAAAAGGTACAAACTCTAACGCTAAACAAAATTTATAATAATTTAATAGAAATAAATTTATATTAAAATTATATTCTGATGTTATCCGGAATTGATACAAAACGTTTTAACTACACTTCAAAATTTACTTCAATTATGTAAGTCTAATTTTTATGCACAAAAAGTTTACAAAATTTAAAAATTTTTTTTATATTCACACAAGTTCTTGTAGGATTTATGTCTGGTTTCAAAAGTAATACTTAATCAGCCCTATTATGACACATTTGTTCCCGGGAGTTGTAGAAGGGAGTTTTCGGTTTTAAGATAGCAAATAAAGATATCTAATTTTTTTTTATTTTACACTCATGAATATTGGTGGTTGATGAAAAAATTGCATTAAAAATTTTCGAAAATTATTTTAATTTTATCTTAAGACCGAAAACTCCCTTGTACAACTCCCGAAAGGAAATGTTTCATAAATGGGCTGAATATTTTATGATATCAATATATGATTTGGATTGAAACTTGAAATTTCTTGAAAGTTGTCAAGCAGAATATTGCATTTTTTTTATTTTTCATAAAAAAATATACAAGTAACTTGTATGAATCTGTTGATATATCGCTAACGTATGCTTTACACAGAATGCGTTAGATCAACATATAAAATTCCGTTGGGTTACTCAAGAAATGTTGTCGTTGTCAACACCTCCTTTGAAGTAGTGAAGGACTTTGTTTACCAGGAATCTAGCATTAACTCCTCCAACGATATCAATATTGAGATTAAACGAAGGATAACTCTTGCTAACAGGTATTCTTTGGGCTCAGTAGGCAATTGAGCAGCAGAATTCTTTCTCGACTAACAAAACTGACGCTATATAAGTCAATAATCATGCTCGTCCTACTATACGCATCACAAACCTGGACTTTGAGCAGCTCTGATGAAAGGACTTTGGGAGCGTTCGAGAGAAAAATCTTTTGCAAGATCTATGGTCCAATCTGCGTTAATGGCGAGTACCGAATACGATGGAACCACGAGCTGTATGAGCTATATGCCGACATCGATATAGTCAAGCGTATTAAAATAGGTCTAGGTCATGTCGAGAGAATGAACGACGAAGCTCCAGCGAAAAAAATATTGGATTCGGTACCCAGCGGTGGCCAACGCAGAAGAGGAAGACCGCATCTCCGTTGAAAAGACCAGGCATTGGGGAACCTGAAAACGCTTGGCGCCAGCAAGCGCACGACACTGGCGCAAATTCTTAGACAAGGCCAAAACCGACCAACGGTACACTGAGAAAAAAACACATACCTTGCTCCGGTAAAAAATTCAGGGTTTAAATTGCTGCGCAACAAATAGCAACAGCACCATTATTTGTGCTGTGGCTGTACAGTAAAAGTACAAGTGATCGGCAGCTACAGCAACAGCATATTCTCAGCTGTCGTAGTCGATGATCGGCTGCTGCTGTCTGCTGTGTAAAATACGACAGTCAAAGCAGCAGTTCACGACCGACTCTCGTAGTCGACATTCGGCTGCTGCTGTCTGCTGCGTAAAATTTCACAGTCAAAGCATAGTTCATGAATGAGTTGTCGTAGTCGATATGCAGCTGCTGCTGTCGTAGTCGATAGTCGACTGCTGCAGTCATGCTGCGTAAAATCTAACAGTTGCGTTATGTATCGAAACGGTACGAAAATATTTTAATTTTTTTTGAAAAAAATATACTTTTAGGCACCTTTTATTTTATTTATAATAGAAATAATAAATTGGTAATTTTTTTTTATTAACAAAATGTGCATTTACAAAAAATCAAAAACTCATATCACTATGACTTCCATCGCTACCAACTTCTTCGTCAGAATCACTAAAAACAATATAAGGCAGAGGTGTAACTGTAACGCAAAATAATATAATATATTAAGTAATGTTATTACTTTTTCCTGAAACCGATAATTTAACTTATTACCCTCAGCGATAGTAATATCACCAAGTCAATTTTAGATAGCTTAATAATATGCTTCAATATTTTTGTACCATTTCGATACAAAGCGTGACTTTTAGATTCTACGCAGCAGGACTGCGACAGTCGACTGTCGACTACGACAGCAGCAGCTTCATATCGACTACGACAGCTCATTCATGAACTATGCTTTGACTGTGAAATTTTACGCAGCAGACAGCAGCAGCCGAATATCGACTACGAGAGTCGGTCGTGAACTGCTGCTTTGACTGTCGTATTTTACACAGCAGACAGCAGCAGCCGATCATCGGCTGTGATAGGTCTTCGTGAACTATGGCTGTGGCTTTGGAACTTTTCGCAGCAGACAGCAATTGCCGACTATCGACTGCAATAGTTATACAGCAAATTCAAACGCTGAAAAAATTTCTCTATTTTTGATAATAGCAATTTTCTCTTTTTCAAATAAAATTTTCTTCAATTAGTATAAATTTTCACATTTTCGAAGAAATATTTCTTTTCTTCTAAGAAATGGAAATATTTCAATGTCTCTAATAATGATAAGTATTTTTCTCGCACAAAAAATTTCTCATTTGTAGAGAAATTTTATTGAAAATGAAAAACTTTTCTTATATTTTGATAAAAAATTCACTATGAGAAGTATTTTCTTCAATAAAAACAAATATTTTCTAAAAAAAAAAAAGTATTTTTCTCTAAAAACGATATATTTTTGTATTTCATGGAAGCTTTTTATCATTTTTAGAAAATTTTTAGAATCGCAATTTGAGACTATAGCATTCTCTGTAGCAAAGTCTATACCATTTTTCTCTAAATATAATGCATTTTTTATCATATTCCGAGACACTTTTTTCTGAGTGTAAGCGCCATCTAAGTAAGTAAGTAAGTATCCAAGATTAGACTCAAAACTGCCAAAGCTTTAATGTAATTTTACATAAGTTTGTTTGTTAAATTTAATAATTTTTTCTAATTGCGAGTCATGAAGTTGCGCGTATCAAAAACTTATTTTTAATACTACCTTTAATCACACCAACGGCAGATCTAAAAATTTCTATAGCTCTAGTAAGGGGGGACATGACATTGGCCGTTTTTGAAATCGTTTTTTATAATTTTGTATTTAAGTAAATATTCTTAAGATTCTAAGAAAAATTGTATGGAAAAATTCTTACGGGTTCAAAAGTTACAGCCAGATTAGTGAGAGCGCATTTTTATTTTTCTTTGCATTTTTCTTTGTTCACAAACTTTGAGCGCGTTTATCTCGAAACCATGTTTTTCGTATTGATTGCGGCACTAGCGGGTTCATTTTTTTTGACGAATTTTTTTTTTTTAATTTTTTTAAACTTGATTCGCTATCGTATGACACCAGCTTTTTGTTAATTTTTTTCTTCGATTTTTAATGAATTTTTAAGTTCAATATTTTTTCGAAAAAACACACTTTCAAATTGGGATCATCACCAAAAATTGAAAAAAAAATTTTTACAAAAAAGCTCCTGTCATTTTGTTTCCAGATCAAACAATTTTTGCGACTCCCAGCGCAGCAACCACGAGGCCCCAGTTTTGTCTCTGCCGCCAGTTTGGAGCTCTATAAAACCATGTTGAAGTGAAAAGTATATTTTTTTAAATTTTTTTTTTATCTTGTTCAATTCTGTACAATAATAAAAAAAATTTTGGAAAAATTTTGGTTTTTGACTGAGTTATGAAATTATTGAAAGCATTTATTAATTGAAATATTTATTATAAATATTGAAAGTAAATCAATATTTATTTAAATATGATTGCAGGTTTAGAGTATTTTATGGAAGGGCTATACCGACTTTAGGGTTGCCTTACTTCTTTTTTTTTTTTTGTAAGGTTAAAATAACGTGAATCAGATAAGAGCATTTTGCCCTGAGTGTATTAACACCCCCCAAGTAGTCGCATATTTTAAACCTTGAACTAGACATTATCTCACAGATATGGTTTGAACTGATGAAACAAACTGGAATTGTGTGAGTAAGAATTGAAATCCAAACCACATATATATTGGTTTTGAAAAAAAAAAAAAATACCAATAATTATTTCAAAGAACACTAAAAGCAAGCAATATTTGTTTGGAATGTGGTATGTAGTCTTTGAGACAGTACTCGGAGAGAAATTTGAGCTGAGAACAATCCCAAACCAATTTATATTGGGACTGATTCTGAGCTGTCATAATATTTTTGATATAAAGACATATTATGATTGCTTAACAAAAAATTACACGCCCATTCGAACATAATGTATGTGATTTTTGGATCATTTATCAACAAGTTAATATGCCCACATGTGTCCCATATAACCAATTTTTGAATTGTTTATTAAAAAATTAATATGCTCACTTGAGCCCAATTTATGTCAAAATATGTCAAATGCCAAAAAATAAATATAAATATAAAATTGAACACATTTTATTTAATAAAAAAAAAAAAAAAAAAAGAGATGACAAACAAGCAACATCAAAATAATATTTTCATTGTTCAAATTAAATATATCTGATCCGATTCGAGCAGGAAAATATAATTTTTGAATTTATTTTCTGCAATTTTATACTAACAGGAACAAAAACCAACTGAGAATTACTTCGTTAAGTTGATTTGGTTTTTTTATGAGCAAAAACGACAACAACAAAATTATTTTTTTTATAAACAAGCTCAATATAACACGTATTAAGCACAAATTGACGTGTTTATCAAACAAAATTTTAAGCCCAATTTCTGGCCTAAATTGCGAATGTGAATAGCTTGGTTTGATATAGTTTTGAGCTATATTGAGCTGATTTCAGTTACGAACGCTTTGAGCTTGATTTTAGCCCATTTTTTCTCTTCGTGTATACGGCTAAAAATCTACGGCTAAATTTTAGTCAACTCTGTACTGTATTTGTGACGACACCGAATTTGTATTAAAATTTAAGCCATATTAAATACTAAAACTAAGTTTAAGTCTCGCATGGGTTTAAAAATAAAACCACGTGAAATACTAAAACTAGGTTTTAGTCCAGCATGGGTTTAAAAATTAAGCCACTTAAAACACTAAAACTACATTGTAGTCTCGCATGGTTTAAAAATTTGAACGTTAAACTGCTATATGTAGTTTTAGTTTTAAAATTTCGTAAACATTAAAGTACACCGTTAGCATGCACAAAAAATTTTATTCCCTGGCTCAGTTGGTAAAGCGGCTTTCGATTTGATTTAAAGAATCGAATGATTCCGGTGCGATCCTCAGTCAGACCGTTTTTTATTTTGTTATTTGTATTTTATTATAATCTTATATTATAAATTATTTAATGTCAAAATTGTACTGTGTAATACTTTTGTTGGGCTAATTATTTGCTTGCTAAATACACAAACAAAATGTGAACAAAATACAAAATGCAGCTTTTATTTAATTTTGATTATCATGTATTAAATTATAAACCTAAGGTACTAAAATTCAAATTTTATTTCTTACTTATTTAATATATTCACCATCTTAAATTTTAAAATTCTTACATTAGATTTGAAGTCAATAATTTCCTAAAACTCAAACATAATGTTTAAGATTCTTAAAAAAAAATATTATTAAATGGCAACCCTATGATATAAAATGAAAAACTAGAAAGATCTTTTTGAATTAACTAACTTTACGTTATTGATTGCCATTATCTGCCATTTTTACAGATCATCACTTTAATAAGTTATTCTTAACAGCAGATCAACACATCGAATACTCATTGAACGAATGAAACTCATTGACCCATAAAGAGAAATAAAGAGGCCTGCATTCGTCTTATTCGAAAGCCTCAGACATATGGAAAAAGCAAATAGAATAAAGCACACTCAGAGAATCTTTTGAATACTCGTACTCTTTTAGATCTTTTTATGATTTATTTTTCTAAACTATTAAGCTTGCATGAAATATGTGAAAGGAGTACACTGGAGTACACTGAATAGAGATGAAATAAATGCATACAAGCAGCTCGTCTAAATTTGTATTCAATATTTTTATTAACAATTTTCAACAGAAAACTTGTTTTAGTCTTGCAAAAATTTGGAAATCGATTGGAAGATTAGTTGATTTGGCAACTCCCTTGCCATTTGTCCAAGAGTTTTTGCAAGATGGATCGCTTTTCGATCGCCGAAACGATGAATGCGCATTTTCAAAATAAATCAAAATCTTCCTTCGCTCATGCTGGCGATCGTTAGGAGATGGCTGGATCACTTTTAGATCGGCCAAGGGATGAATTGAAAAAAATTTTCAAAATCTTCTTTAGCTCATTCCGGCGATTGTTGGAATATGGTTTTAAATATATCATTGGAATATGAAGCAGGCTCTGAAAAATCGTTGAAATTAATAAAAAAGTTGATTTTATAAAAAAAATCACTGAATTTGGGGCAACGTCAGTCGAGCCTGCTACTTTAAACTTACAACAACTTTTAACGTTCATCAACGATGTTTCACAACAAATCTCTTTTGACCCCTCAGTGATATTTTTGCCACTCTTGTCGGCGAATTGCTTTAGAAACCTCTCGGCGAATTGTTCGCGACTCTTCTTAGCGAATCGCCCAAGACTCCTCTTGGCGATTTGTCAGCGAATCGCTTTAGACTCTTGGCAATTCGCCAGCGAATCTTCCCGGCTTTTATGGCCTCAGCTGCTTACATTCGGCGATATCCCAAAGAACCTTAGAAGAGCTCGCCGGTGATTGTTTCATTTTCCAAGCTATTCGCTGGAGATTCTCAGGCGATTAAAAATGTTTGCAGGGAAATTACGAAAAGCTTTGAAAACATACAGCAACAAAATACATTTTTAATAAAAAATACAATTGCAATTTCAATTACTTAAAAACATACAATATTTCAATTAGAAGCAAAATAAAACAAACATATTCTAGAACACGACTTGCTGCTTACCCGCACAACATCTTTAGTTTTAACGAAAGCACCAAATGTTTAAAAACTAGATATTATTTTTTTTTTTTCATATATATTTGCACATGTTTTAGTGTGCAATCGATCTTGATTAAGTTTCACTTAGCTTGAAAAGAAAATGAAGAACAATTAAATTCAAAAACCAATGGCAACGATGCAGCTACAAGCTACAACACAGCAATGGCAGCAACAAGAAGAAGCCAGCATTGCATCAGGTGCAGAATAGAGGCAGCAAAAAAAAAAAAAAAATACAAATAAACAACATAATGAAAGAAATACAATTAAAAGCAAAGCAAGTGTTAAGAATTCCTTGCATTGAATTGTAAAGAAAATAGCTGGCTCTACACAAGAAATCATACAGCCACCACCCAATAAACCAGCGACCCAGAAACATAACAACAACGGCAACAACGCGAAATAATGGAAAATAATGATGAAATGCAATCAAAGCCATTGAACGGACTGAAGGCATGAATGAATGCCAATCTGCCGCACGTGCTGAAGCCGGTTAACGTGACGCTTTAGGTAAGCAAGTATAACGTTAAAAAAAGCAAATGAAAAACGGGCGCTTTTGTTGCCAATTTTTTAAGTAAAGTTTTCGCTGGTCGTTGTTTGGCTGGCAGACACACTAACTCAGCCACTCCTTCAATCACACTCACCCACTCCTTCAATCACTCACCCACTCAACTGCACGCTATGTCAGTTCTTCGCTAACGAATTTTTCAATCATTCATTTATGCAGTTATTTTGTAAGCAATATCCAGCAACAGCATTTATTATCCTTTGAGACAATATTCGCAAAAAAAAAAAAAGAAGATATTTTTCTAAAAGCCGGATGTAAAACATTTTCGCAAGAAATTTTTATTAATTTACATCCGAGTAAGAAGCAAAAAATTTGTAAAAAAAAAAACAACAACAACGTCAAATGCTTGCATATTCTCCGGCTGAGGTCCTTTGACTGAGTTCCCGTACTGATTAATTTAAATGTTAATTAAATGTTCCATTACAGCTGAGCTGGTTTATTACTTTTATGCGTTTTTATTGCAAAAATTAAAACGAGATATTTGCATAATTATGAAGAAGGAAAAAATAAAAATATTATAAACAAAACATAAGCAAGGATAATTAAGAGAAACTGAGAATGAATGCAAAAAAAAAAAAAATTTTGCTGTTCTTCATGTTGTACAAGCTGGATGAGATGGTTAGCATTATTTTTGCTGCATGTTTTTTGCTCTATGAAGTTGTTGATTTTTTTTCCACTAATACTATTTAGGTCAGTTATTTTAAGGACGAAGCTATAAGGTTTCAGTATTTGTCACTTTCGTAGAAAAAAAAAAATATTAAAACCAAAAGAAGCTTTTCGTCTAACTAAAGAAGACGAATTTGAAAGTTCACAAAAATCTTTAACATTCTTTTTACAAAATTCACTTTTACGAAATTCATTCCTTACAAAATTCACCTTAAAAAAATCCTACACTTTTGGTACAAAATATGAGAAAATAATGAATCCATTTCTCAGTATCAATTTTTTTGTAGAATTTTTTAAGTTATTTTTGTACTGAAGAATTTTGGGAAAATTTTGTTAAGGAACATTTTTTGAAAGAGGATTTGAAGTGTATGAAACTAGGAGAATTATGAAAAGTATTGTTTAAATTTTATTCTTTGTAAGGAAATTTTTATAACCCTAAACTAACTGGTTTCCTCCTAGCTGCTCCGTGTGATTCCTGCGGTATCTAGAAACCATCTGTTCGCATAAAAAGCTCACCAACGAAACCACATTATAAACAGCTCATCAATTTAACCAATTAATTAAAGTCATTAAAGCGCACCTAGCTATGGTCCTGTTGTTGTTTAATCACAGCTGTAAGTTTTTTTGCTGCCACCCGAGGCTCCTTCTATCTACTGTTTTACAGACTTTCTCAAAATTTTGTACGACCAGCTTCTAGTTCAATGCTAGAAGTGTATGGAAATGGAAATTATCTACACGAAGAATTCAACTCTAGAATGAATTCATGCTGCTAATGCAATTTATGCAAAATTTGGTTTTAGTCGAAATTTTGTGTTTGGCTATTTAATGGCTGGTACATCGCATGCTTGCTCCACTGTAGTAGTACGACGCCATGCTATACGAGCACAACAATCGAAAAGCATTGACGCCAGCCTCATGTTGGCCAAAATGATTTTTTGCTGTTGGAAAAACTGAAGACAATGGCCGAAACATCAAATAGTTTCCTTTTGTATTTTTGGGATACGGCAAAGCTTTCGGGATGAACAATGAGAAGAAGAATGGATAGTATGTTTTCGCTTGGAGAGTTTTTTTTTTTGTGCTAAATCTGCAATAAATGCCGGCTTGTTGTCTTACAGCAAAAACAACGACAACAACATCAACAACAACAGCTGCAAATAAAAACAAAAGCTTCGCATGAATGAGGCTGCTGGGAATTTTAGTGCCTGGCTTGACTTGACTTGGCTTAGCTTTGTTCACAGTCTGTCTGTCTGCCCGCCTGCCAGCCTGCTATCATTGCAGACTTTATGTGAAACGCTTTTTCTTGCTTTTCTTTTGGCATTAATGGCTTAAAACTGCTTGATTTTTCAATTTTTAAGTAGGATTTTAGCCAACTAAAGCAGCAGCTTAAAGCACTCTTAGACACAAATACTTGAAAGCTGTTGGAAAAAATTATTGGACAATGAGTTAATGTGCTTAAGTAGCTACTTTATGTTCAAGCAGAATTTAATTAAAAAAGTATGCAAACAACACTACTTTATACAAGTCTATGCAAATATCTAGCGGAAGAAGCTTCTAAAAGCGTGCAACATTTTAATTTTATTTGCAACGTTTTTTTACCAACTTTTTTTGTTTAAAATTTGCAGCAAATAACTGCTAGTTTATTCTGGCAGACATACGCACATTTTCATAGAAAACTTTCACACACTTAACTTGTTTCGCAAACACATGCACACACACATTCACAGAAGCACAGAAAATAATTAACATGCATGAACACCTTCTTCTACTTCAAAGATTCACCAACAGAATCTAGCAGAAGAAATCATTTGCAGCTGTTGTTGAAAAGCAAAAGCAACAACTACAACAACTACGGCATATAACAAAAGCTTCAAAAAGCGACTAGCAATAGTCTACTACGGTGTTAAATTTGGTATAAAATTCAATTATTTAGTAGCAGCAACTAAAAGTGTCTCGAAAATAGCACCAACAGACGACAGCAGAGCTGTTGACGATGATGGTGCAGTCTCAGTCCCAGTCTCAGTCCCAGTCTCAGTCTCAGTCTCAGTCTCAGTCTCAGTCTCAGTCTCGGTCTCGGTCTCGGTCTCGGTCTCGGTCTCGGTCTCGGTCTCGGTCTCGGTCTCGGTCTCGGTCTCGGTCTCGGTCTCGGTCTCGGTCTCGGTCTCGGTCTCGGTCTCGGTCTCGGTCTCGGTCTCGGTCTCGGTCTCGGTCTCGGTCTCGGTCTCGGTCTCGGTCTCGGTCTCGGTCTCGGTCTCGGTCTCGGTCTCGGTCTCGGTCTCGGTCTCGGTCTCGGTCTCGGTCTCGGTCTCGGTCTCGGTCTCGGTCTCGGTCTCGGTCTCGGTCTCGGTCTCGGTCTCGGTCTCGGTCTCGGTCTCGGTCTCGGTCTCGGTCTCGGTCTCGGTCTCGGTCTCGGTCTCGGTCTCGGTCTCGGTCTCGGTCTCGGTCTCAGTCTCAGTCTCAGTCTCAGTCTCAGTCTCAGTCTCAGTCTCAGTCTCAGTCTCAGTCTCAGTCTCAGTCTCAGTCTCAGTTTCAGTCTCAGTCTCAGTCTCAATCTCAGTCCCAGTCCCAGTCCACCAATATCAATCCGATTGAGATTGAGATTGAGATTGAGATTGAGATTGAGATTGAGATTGAGATTGAGATTGAGATTGAGATTGAGATTGAGATTGAGATTGAGATTGAGATTGAGATTCAGATTGAGATTGAAATTGAAATTGAGATTGAGATTGAGATTGAGTTTGAGATTGAGATTGAGATTGAGATTGAGATTAAGATTGATATTGAGGTTGAGATTGAGATTGAGATTGAGATTGAGATTGAGATTGAGATTGAAATTGAGATTGAGATTGAGATTGAGATTGAGATTGAGATTGAGATTGAGATTGAGATTGAGATTGAGATTGAGATTGAGATTGAGATTGAGATTGAGATTGAGATTGAGATTGAGATTGAGATTGAGATTGAGATTGAGATTGAGATTGAAATTGAGATTGAAATTGAGATTGAAATTGAGATTGAGATTGAGATTGAGATTTAGATTGAGATTGATATTGAGATTGAGATTGAGATTGAGATTAAGATTGAACTTATGTTCGAACTTTTTGAATAGTAGTTTGCCATACAATATATGAAAAAAGCAAGCCTACTTTTTTTGATTGTTTTGTTTTAAGTTTGGAATCGATTGCTATTTTATAGAGAAGTCAGCGGTTGCTTAAAAATAAAATTTTGGTGAATATCAAAAAGGCAAAAATAGCACGCTAAAAAAATAGTAAGGTTGGTGAATACGGGCCTGAGATTGAGTTTGAGTTGGAGTTGGAGTTGGAGTTTGAGTTTGAGTTTGAGTTTGAGTTTGAGTTTGAGTTTGAGTTTGAGTTTGAGTTTGAGTTTGAGTTTGAGTTTGAGTTTAAATTTGAGTTTGAGTTTGAGTTTGAGTTTGAGTTTGAGTTTGAGTTTGAGTTTGAGTTTGAGTTTGAGTTTGAGTTTGAGTTTGAGTTTGAGTTTGAGTTTGAGTTTGAGTTTGAGTTTGAGTTTGAGTTTGAGTTTGAGTTTGAGTTTGAGTTTGAGTTTGAGTTTAAGTTTAGTTTGAGTTTGAGTTTAGTTTGAGATTGATATTGATATTGAAGGGGGGGGGGGGATAGAGATGGAATGGTTTGAGCTACAAATGGAGATTGAGATGAAGATGGAGATGGAAATTGAGGTTGAAATTGGGATTGAGAATATGATTGAGATTTCAATTATGACTGAAATTAAATATTGTTTTGATTAATCTAATTGAGTTTGAGTTTAAGTTTGAGTTTGAGTTTGAGTTTGAGTTTGAGTTTGAGTTTGAGTTTGAGTTTGAGTTTGAGTTTGAGTTTGAGTTTGAGTTTGAGTTTGAGTTTGAGTTTGAGTTTGAGTTTGAGTTTGAGTTTGAGTTTGAGTTTGAGTTTGAGTTTGAGTTTGAGTTTGAGTTTGAGTTTGAGTTTGAGTTTGAGTTTGAGTTTGAGTTTGAGTTTAGTTTGAGTTTAGTTTGAGATTGAGTTTGATATTGAAGTGGGGATAGAGATGGTATGGTTTGAGATAAAAATGGAGATTGAGATGAAGATGGAGATGGAAATTGAGATTTAAATTGGGATTGAGAATATGATTGAGATTTCAATTATGACTGATATTAAATATTGTTTTGATTAATCTAATTGAGTTTGAGTTTAAGTTTGAGTTTGAGTTTGAGTTTGAGTTTGAGTTTGAGTTTGAGTTTGAGTTTGAGTTTGAGTTTGAGTTTGAGTTTGAGTTTGAGTTTGAGTTTGAGTTTGAGTTTGAGTTTGAGTTTGAGTTTGAGTTTGAGTTTGAGTTTGAGTTTGAGTTTGAGTTTGAGTTTGAGTTTGAGTTTGAGTTTGAGTTTGAGTTTGAGTTTGAGTTTGAGTTTGAGTTTGAGTTTGAGTTTGAGTTTGAGTTTGAGTTTGAGTTTGAGTTTGAGTTTGAGTTTGAGTTTGAGTTTGAGTTTGAGTTTGAGTTTGAGTTTGAGTTTGAGTTTGAGTTTGAGTTTGAGTTTGAGTTTGAGTTTGAGTTTAAGTTTAGTTTGAGTTTGAGTTTAGTTTGAGATTGAGATTGATATTGAAGTGGGGATAGATATGGTATGGTTTGAGCTAAAAATGGAGATTGAGATTGAGATGGAGATGGAAATTGATTTTGAAATTGGGAATTAGAATAGGATTGAGATTTCAGATATGACTGAGATTAAATAATGTTTTGATTAATCTGAATAATAATAAGAATACTGCATAGAAATCAAAATGAAGATAGAGAATTTTTTTTTAAATTGAATTTGAGTAAAAAATTGAAATAAATATCTATATGAATGTTAAGAACGAGATCAAAATCGAGACTGAGTTTGAGATTCATATTGAGATGCAAATCAAGATTGGGATTGAGATCAATAAAAAAAATTGAAGCTTGGCTTGAAATTGATTTAAAGAACAAGAAAGATATTCAGATTGACATTTTTATTGATAAAGAGATTTGGATCAAAATAAAGATCACGAACAAAACTGAAATTAAGATTTATAAAGAGATTTTTTATTGTAAGTGATACTGCTATTGAAAATTACAAATCACAATCGGGATTAATGTTGATATTGAGATCGCGATTGAGATAGTTTATGAGTATCAACATGGCGAGTAATTTAAATCAATAAAGCCTAAATTAACTCCATTTATTTTATAAAAATTGAAAGTAGAATAATATTATGGGGTGTAGTTAAAGTCAAAATCAAAGTCAGTAAAATCAAAGTCAGTTTTAAAACTATGCTTGATACAGAATAAAGATAATGTTACTCATATACGATAAATTCAAACTAATCAAATAAAGTTAACTATTAATTTGAAATAAAAAAAACTTTTGCTAAAAAATTATATTTCCAGGAATTTGGCAAAGATTAGTTTCCAAAGTAGAATTTTTGGAGAAGTGGCTTTTTTTTTGTCATGGGTAAGTTAAGAAATGCAGTTGTTTTCCAAGCAATAATAACATTTTAACTAGAGTGAACTTTGATTTTGACTATGATTATGCCTCTATGAAACGATAAAAATATTATACGCCATAAAAAAAATGTAGACTCTGTATTTGAAGCTTCTACGTACACTTTCCTCACAAATGAAAAAGAAAACAAAGTGCATTAAATAAGGAAGGCAAGCATATTGTTGTTAGATTTAAGATCTCTTAAAGCAATAACAACTGAAAATAAAACTACCTAACTGCCTGCCACAACAACAACAAAAAAATTTAAACGCAATTATGTATTTCTTGGTGTATAATTTAAAAATTATTCGCACATAGTAATTTGATTTCATGCACGAATAACAGCAGCAACAACAAAAAACATAGAAGCAGCAACAAGAGCCTTATTTATACTTCCCATGACTTGAAATATGCGTTGTTATTGTTGCATTTATGTGTGCATTAAACAATTGCTTTTCTTATGGAAAGTTTTAAAATATTTTTTTCAAACCTTGTTAAAAAAATAATACACTCAACAACAACAAAACATGACTTGACAGGCTGGGTGAAAACGGTTAACATTGACTTGATAGAGAATTAAAGCTATTCTTATAAAATGAATTAATTCATACACAGACGAAGATTTATAAAAAAATTTAAAGTTACAAAAAATTTTAAAAATATTTGCCTTAACCCTAAAACAATTACATTTCTAAACTGACTTAATGAAATTTCCTATTTCTGAAATTTACCACAACAATTCTTGCTGAAGATATTTGCTGAATTAAACTCCACTAAATCGTTGTTAAACTTTCTCCAGCTGCTGCCACATAAACACATTTTTTTCAAAAACCCATTTAATACAATGAAACCCAAGGAGTTACAAGCAACCAATGGAGTGTAAATATTTATTTGATTTTTTAAGAAATGCTTCTGTTGCGGTTAGAAACGAATAACTCGACAAACAGCATAACGACCGTTGGCAGCCCACTTCTAGCACTTAACCCAAAACTAGTAACACATTCGTATCAAGAACACTTTAAGATGCACTTTTTTAACGCCCTTTTTAAATCGCAAGTTTATTTTCTAAACTTCAATGGTAGCAAAAAACTAAAGAAAAGAACTAACAACAAAAAGAAAAGGCAGTCATAAAATGCAATGCATTGCTATGTGCTGCAATAACTTCTTAAGGCAACCCTGAAGGACTTTCATAAAATTCTAGAAGATGCTGCCAAAGTAGCAGTGAATGTAGAACGGACGAACTACTGGCTTGAACTTGGTCGGTTGCATGACGGTGTTATTCAGTTTCTTCGACAGTTGAAGAATTTTGTATTCTTGTTTGTTGCGCTGAGCAGCGAAACTGAAAGAAAAACTATCTCTAAATACTTGAACCTCGAGGGAAAAAAGAATTATGTAATAAATAGGTAGCAGAAGCAAAGAAAAATAGTACTGCGCAGTAAAGCTATTTAAAGCAATAGCTGGAAAGTAGAAAAGTAGCGCCAAAAGTAAAAACCACTGCAACAGTGCTAACAAAAAAAAAAAAACAACAACACTGAGCACCAGTTAAGCGCAAAAGAGGCGAGATTTTTAAGTGTTGCTGAGTTTCAAACATGAAATATGAAGGAACATGTGAAGAAAAAACGAAAAAAAACGCACCGAAACTCGAAAACAATAACTAAGGAATTTGTTGAAAGGGAACACCAACCAGCTTGACTTAAAAAAAATAGAGTGGTGAGGGTAAATTTTTTGAAGCAGCACTTTTTTGGCTATTTAAGAATAAAGCTTTTTATAGTTTGGCGGAAAATGAAAACTTTGCTTGATGCGGAAATTGAAAGCAAGTTTGTAAGGAAAATTTCTCAAGAACAAAATTCTGCTGTTGATGGAAATTTCTTTTAACCGCAAGTTCAATGGTTGTTTCAATGAAATGCTTATATATCAAGGCTGAAAGTTTTTACATACAAGCGAAATTATTTAAGAATTTAAAAAATCAAAATTTGTTATGATCTTAAAATTTAAATCAAAATTATTATAAATCTTACTTTTTACGAAAATACATTTTAACTCATCTGCCAGCAAATCAGAAATATTGAAAATTTTAATAACAGTTAGTAGAGTAACAGTAACAGTAACAGTAACAGTAACAGTAACAGTAACAGTAACAGTAACAGTAACAGTAACAGTAACAGTAACAGTAACAGTAACAGTAACAGTAACAGTAACAGTAACAGTAACAGTAACAGTAACAGTAACAGTAACAGTAACAGTAACAGTAACAGTAACAGTAACAGTAACAGTAACAGTAACAGTAACAGTAACAGTAACAGTAACAGTAACAGTAACAGTAACAGTAACAGTAACAGTAACAGTAACAGTAACAGTAACAGTAACAGGACGCGTATGAGCACTGCCCGGCCCATGACGTGAAAATAGTCCTCGGCGAATTCAACTTCAAGGTCGGAAAGGAAGGTATTTTCGCAAATTATATAAAATAAATACATCTTATAAAAAAAATCACAAGAGCATCTTGAAAACTATTATTTGTTTTTGTGGGTTTGTTTTTTTTTTACTGTTGCTTGTATATTTGTGTTCAGCCTTTGCTCGTATGTCATAAGACTAAGGCATGAGATTAGAGCGTTTAACTCTTACACGAGGGCTGCGATGGCTCACAGTGCAAATCACGGTGCGTACGATAAAGCTCAATGTTCAAATTTCTTATAACAAAATTTAATTTAAAGTTGTTCAATATAAAAGAAAAACCAACTCAAGTTCAAGTAAAGAGTTAAACCAGTACATAACAAAAAAGTACTTATTGCTATTTCCTTTGCTCTGACGATTGTAAAATTGAAAAATCAAAGTTTTGCATCAGTCACAAAGCCAAGCATCAATGTTGATGGATATCAAACGGTGGATACAGCAAGTTATTATTTTTGCTTTTGGCTACACAGCTTTACAAAATCTGCCCAAAAGTATGCAACAGCGGCTGTATGACTGTAAACTTGGCTAAAAAGCAATGAAAGCTGTTGGCTTAATCGTTTGAACAATGCTTACAGTGAAGCTGAAGCATTTGCGTGTGTTTCACGAATAATTTTTCACTACATATATAATTCCTGTGTTGTGTTGCAGAGTTGCTGAAATACTCGGTAGATACTGAAAATGCAACAAATAACGCTGTAGAACAAAGAATACTAGAGACAGCAGACAAAAGCGGCAGCAGTGATGAAAGTCCTGCTTACGAAATAACAACAAGAATAACAGCAACAACTACAACAGCAACTTTTATGCCAGCAACTAACCACTCATGCAGGTAAAACTGGTTTCATGCATCGAATTTCAGATTTGAAGCTCAAGCGAAACTGGCTCAAAAACCCGAATGCAAGGCAGCACAAACACAAAAGGTAAACTACAACAGTGCAATGGCAACCCTGCAGTTGCTGACTGCAGTTGTAGCAGATAGACTTTGAAATCACAGCGTTGACCAAAACGTGGCGGTGCTTGGTTTAGAGAGTGAAGTAGAAATTCAAGCGGTTTCGTGGCACAGCTTGATGTGTAGAGAGACGACAACGACGATGACGATGACGATGACGACAGACGGAATAGGTTTTTGAGGTCTGAGGTTTGTGCAGCTTTGGTTGTTTCCGTTGCAACGCAATGAAACGGTGCTTTGCAATGTAATTGAAACAGTGTTGCTTGTTTTTAAATACAGAAGAGTGGCAAATGTAAGTTGAGGGGAGGCAACAGTTGAGCAGCAAAGTTATTGTTTCCGAAACTTTAGGTGAATTTAAATGACAGCTTTGCGGAAAAATATTTTAGAATTAATGTGGTAATAATCAATTTTTTGAGCGTTCAAAACATTGCAAGAGGCAAGAGAAATTTGTTAAGTGACGTTTAGTCGTTTTTAAAACACTTATAAGTTATAAATAATCCAATTATAAATTTTTGAATAATAATCAAACATATATAATCCACATTCAAAAATTTCCCTGATAATTTCCCAAAATTTTCCCAAAATTTCCCAAAAATTTCCCTGAATTTAAATCATAAAAATCCATACACAAAATTATCAAACATATATAATCCACATTCAAAAATTTCCCAAAAATTTCCCTGAATTTAAATCATAAAAATCCATACACAAAATTATCAAACATATATAATCCACATTCAAAAATTTCCCTGATAATTTCCCAAAATTTTCCTAAAATTTCCCAAAAATTTCCCTGAATTTAAATCATAAAAATCCATACACAAAATTTCCTATATAATTTCCAAAAATTTTCCTAAAGTTAAGACGCTTTCAAAACACTTTAAAAACATAAATAACCAACATTCAAAAATTTCCCTGATAATTTCCAAAATTTCCCTACATTTTTCCTAACTTTAAAACATAATTTTCTATATAGTTTCCAAAAATTTCCCTAAGTTTTGTCGTTTTTTAAAACACTTCCAAAACATTAATAACCCCCTTTCAAAAATTTCCCTGATTATTTCTCAAAATTTCAATAAATTTTCCCAAAAACTTAAAATTAAAAAAATCTGTCCCAATAAAATTGTTTTTTCTACCTAAAATAATTATTCCATATTAAATTATTTCATCCTTCTTCGTTTTTTTTTTGTTTTGTGTTTTTTTTACGTTTAAATAAAAAATATATTTTCTACGCATTTGAAGACTTAATGCGCCTGTAGCCTTAACTACATGTAGTATTAGTGGTATTTTAGTAGTTTTTAAAAATTTTAAGCCTTACAAAATCCATACAAATAATTTCCCTGATAACTTCCCAAAATTTCCCGAAAAAATTGCCTATAATTTTTTTTTTGTTTTCCAACTAAAATTATCATTCCATATGAAATTAATATCTTCTTCTTCATATTATGTGTTTTTTTGTATTTTTAGCGTTTAAACATTTTAAATCAAAAATAAATTCACTACGCATTTGAAGACTTTAGGCGCATTTAATATTTTAGTAATTTTTAAAAAACTTTAACATATAAAAAAACCATACACAAAATTTCCCCACATAATTTTTCAAAATTTCCCTAAAATTTCCCAAAAAAATTCCCAAAAAAATATTTTTCTATTTTTTTCTTACTAATACACAAAACTTCCCATATAATTTTCCAAAATTTCCCAAAAAATTTCCCCATTTTTTCTTACTAAAATTATTATTCCATATTTTATTATTGCATTCTTCTGCAATCTTGAGTTTTTTGTGTATTTTTTGCGTTTAAATCAAAAATATATTCTCCACATATTTGAAAACTTAAGTCGTATGTATGTATGTTTGTATCTTTGACGAAAAAATTAAAACGTGCCTTATCTTAATATAAAAACATCGCAACATATTATCTTTCACTCACATTTAAGCCACGTTTCCAAATAAATATATTCGTTTAGCTCATTGTTGCAACAGCTTAACTCAAGTCAACATTCACCATATCCAGATATGTTTTTTTCATCATCCGGCTGAAATGTTTTTTTTTCTTCTTCTACATTTTAGGTGAGTTGTTAGGAATTCTTGTTCCCGAAGGAAATTGCTTTCGAAAACCAGTTATATTTGCGAGTGTGTGTTTCTGTGTGTTTACATACAACCAGGCCAATAAGAATGTGAAGCAAACAATTTATTTTCTTTTTTAAGTTCGTGTTCCACACAAGTCAAGTTATGTTGGCTGAGAGTGTGTATTTGGGTTTGTTTATTTGATTTGATGCTGAAGTTTTACATTTTTTTATACAAGAAATTTTCTTTACATACAAAATTTTTTCTTGCCGTGCCTCTGGAGGGACAAAAAAACAAAAAAAAATAAAGAAGTGATGCATTTTTGGTAGCAGCATATATTAGAGGTGAAAAAAAGAATACTACTCGAGAAGAAAGAGCAAAATGCAAAATAACAACAACAACAGCATAACTTATAATAAAAACTACCCAATCAGCCAAACAAGCTTGGAATAAGCTTTAAACAAGCTTACAAACGTAAGCCTCAAGCTTGGATAACGCTTTCATTTACTATTGTAGAACGCTTACATGTAATTGTAGGATAAACGAAAGTGAACCCTTGGAATAATATTCCTTACTTCAAGCTTAATCCAAGTGTTGTTTTTACAATTGGATATAAGTGTCTTAATAAGCTTTTTCCAAGTGTGCTACATTCAACAAATCAATTAGCACTCGCTAAAAATTTTTATTCCTTGGCTCAGTTGGTAAGCCACTGGTTATTTGATTTGTTGTGATTTGGACATCCAAGGTTCAATTCCCAACCGGAACATTTTTATTTTTATTTATTTTTTATTTTCGTTTGTTAAAATTTAAGCATATATTTATATGAAAAATTGCATGCCTTCAAAAATTTTTGTGTTTGCTACCCCAGGGATCGAACGCGCGAACCACCGCATATGAGTCGGACACTCTAACAGCTTGCCGTAAGCCTTATGTCTGCTGAGCGAACAAAATGAAAATAAAATACATTTATGTATGTATATATGAGAGCATCACAACTTTGAACAGTTGTAAAACTATAACCGTTGTCAGCGTTTTCTAAGTATGATTGCAAAACACTTACTTAATGCAAGCCTTTCCAAGTATTATTGTACATCACTTGCGTTTTGTGTTTAACGCAATAGTTATACAAAGGAACTTGGAAATTTATTACCCGGGCAAGTGTTTTTCAAGCGTGCTTGGATAAGGCTTGCTTTTTGTATTGCATGTAAGCTTAATCCAAGCACTATTCCTAAATGGTTGATTGGGTAGGTACGACTTAAGAGTTGCTTATATGCTAGCTGCATGCTTTAGTGTGTGTGTTTGTGTGAGCATATTTATGTGAACTTGTGCATGCACTGCTGCCGCTGTAGAAAAAACTCAAGCAACAGCTTTAAACGTTCTAAACTTGTTGATTTAACTGTGGAGGAGCTTAAGCAAATATCAGGTTTTACCGCAAGACTTCAGTTTTTTTGCACGGATTCTAGAGTCAAAAAACAAGAACGTAATTTGAGATTTTTTTATGAGCATAAAAGTACTTTTGTAACAGCTTAAATTGTATGTCGTTTACATGTACATGTATACAAAAAGCAGAATACCCGTCGTTGCTCGGAATTTTTTTTTTTTCGGATTGTAAAAATTTCAAAATTTAATTTTTTAACAAAAAAATCTAATTGCTAAAATGCGAACTTCAAATACCACGCCACAATCGCGATGAAGTAAATTCAAAACTATTTACTTTCTCATGTTGATGGCGTACTTTTTGTATGGGAGTTAGGCATGATTTTAATGCAATTATTCGAAAGTTCAAAGTCAGAAGTATTTTAAGATTCATAATTTTAATGTACAAGACACAAAACCAAAAAAAAAAAAAAAAAAAAGAACGCATGAGCCAAGTATTTAAAGTTCGTACAGTATGTGTACAAGATACTTTATGAACCAATAAAAAGGTATGTGGACATGAATTCCAAAACAAAAAATTATTTATTTTTGTGAATATCATGTAATACTCACGCACAAATACTCAAAGAACAAGAACAGTTCATGATATAGGTGAACCAAATGCATGAATCTTATGTATATATACAAGGGAAAAGTGGACTTTTTTATGAGTTTGGTTACCAAAATTATTATAATCCATGTACAAATATAAAGGCAGCAAGAATATTTCATAAAATAAGCGTACTTCTACAATAAAAGCGTGAACTACTTCATGCATTTATTGACCTTATTTCATAAATCTATGTACGTTAGGGCGGGTCGGTCTTTACACGAATCGGTCTCTACAACGCTGCTGACGTTGTTATTGTCAGCTCAGAAAAATAATATCTACTGCTCAAAATTGAATGCAACATTTTTTTAAACACTCTCGTAATTTGGGTTAAATGCAGTAGACTGCACTGTGCGTTAATCTGGATAAAACTGAGTTAGTAATCTTAACCAGATAGACAACATAATTTATCCACAATCAGCCCTTCACAATACCTGAGTTTCATCTAAGATAGAAAACTAAACTGAAAACCGTACCTTTTTTTATAAAACCAGGTGGTAACAAGTGGGTAATACAACCAAGTGTTACACATTGGCTCTAATTATTTGGTGGTAAAAAAAAACATATATCAATATACTTTGCAAAGTTCAAAGATCATTTATTCGTTAAGAAGCCATTTCGCATTGGAGTGGAGGGACAATAGGGCCCTCTAGTATTAGTAAACTTGTTCCTGCAATAACCATGATCATAGATTGCAACATGCAAAGAATGACCCAACAATGTCAACGAAATCTACACTGATGGATACAATTTTTTTTTTTTTTTTTATTATTTACTTCAAGTCAATGAACAATCGTACTTACAGACTATGATAATTTGTATAATTATATGTTTTTCAATAATAGTATCATAAATAGTTTAAAAAATTTAATAATGGTTATTTAACACATTCTTTAATGATTGTTTGGAATTAGAAAAATCCATGTTGCAGTAAAGCATACAGTTGTTGAACTCTAGCATTGCTCTATACATTGGTGAGTTAATGGCATAGTTGGTTCTGCATCTTTCTAGATAAAACACATCAAAATGACGTAATGTTCTACAAGGAACATTAAAATTTACTAGTTCAAGTAGATTAGGTCAATCAATCGTTCCTACTACAATATCAAAAATGAATAACAGAGATAAAATGGTTCTTCTATTCTGAAGAGTTTTCAAATTTTTAACACTACAACGATCATAATAAGACGGCAGAGGATTACTTGGATAATTTATTTTAAAAACAAATCTAGTAAAAGCTTGCTGAATTCGTTCTAGGCGTATTGTATGAGACGCATAAAACGGATTCCATATAAATGAAGCATATTCCAACTTCGAACGAACAATACAAGTATAAAGTATTTTTAATGTAGTAGGCTTCCTAAAATTAGAACAATTTCGCCTTACTACAGCAAGGAGTGAATAAGCTTTTGGAATAAGATAATTATAATGGCAAATGAAAGTGAATTTTGTATCAAAAACAACACTTAGATCTTTAAATTCAGAAACAAATTTCAAAGGGAAATTATCTAAATCGTAGGTTATTTTTAATGGACATGATGATTTCGTGAAAGTAGTAAACATACATTTTTCGAGATTAAGATAAAGACCATTTTGCAAACTCCAGTCATATAATGAATATAAATTTGATTGCAGTACCGAGGCATCCGATAAATTATTTTTTTCCGAAATATTTTTAAATCATCCGCGTATAACAGACATTGTGAATTTTTTATTTTGAATGTTATATCATTGATAAATAGTTTGAAAAATAACGGACCCAAAATGCTGCCCTGTGGAACACCCGAAGACGCCACCAATGGTCTTGAGATTTCATTTTCAACATAAACATGACATACCCTATCACTAAGATATGATCCAAACCATTCTAATAAATCAAAGTGAAACCCAATTTTCGCTAATTTTTTTAACAATATATTGTGAGAGACTTTGTCGAAGGCTTTCGAAAAGTCTGTGTAGATGAAATCAACCTGATAACCCTGTTGGAAAGCCGAAAAACAATATTAGGAAAAAATTGTAAGGTTCGTTACCATCGAACGGCCAGGTACAAAACCATGTTGAAATGAAGATATAAAGCGTTTTACAGCAAAATATACTTTTCTTTTTACTATAATTTCGAAGAGTTTTGATACCGACGTTAGTTTAGATATTGGTCTATAGTTTTCAATATTATTTTTATTTCCAGATTTGAAAACTGGGGATATAAATGAAACTTTCCAGTCAGAAATAAAAACTTCAGTAGATAAAGACTTATTAAAGATCAGCTGAAGAGGTTTTGCCATTGATTTGCAACAATTTTTTAATAAGATACCCGAAAGACCATCCGAATCAGATTTAGTTGTAGTTTTTAGATTCAAAATTCCTTCCATACTGGTTATAAAGATACTTATTTAAGAAATTGAACTCCCTCATAAAATGCCTGTATTTATTTAAAAAGTCTGTATTGTTAGCCGCAGCCCATTTTTTATAAAATTTATTTCGTAGATTTTTTAATTTCAGTAAGCCAGGTGTGTACCATGATATAATAACTTTACCAGGTAGTGTTGACAAATGTTGATTCTCTCAGCTTCAAGTAAACAAACTCTTGTCAAAAACAGCTGTTCGTTGTTATATGCGTTGGCCACATTCAGCTGTGTCAACTGTTGTGACAGCAACACATCGGGGAGCGCTGTTATCGGTATTGAAGTTTCAGAAAAGTTGTCAAGTTTATAAAATGTTAAGATTTGTATCAAATACCATTGGAAATTTTAGCGACAAATAAAAAATTTTTTATTTTTAAATGCATTTTAATGCGCAACTTCATATTTATGTGCATCAAGTTTTGACTTAACAGTTTCCAACTGTTGAGTTCGCTGAATGTAACCAGTGAAAATTAATTGTATGCAATGACGGACTGTGAACGCTCTTTTTCTTGTTATATTTTTTGCCAGAAGTCCGTTTCCAACAGAAACGTCAATACTTCCTTGGAGTCATTATATCATGGGCGTGTACCAAGGTAGTTTATAATTATTTTTAATGTGTTTCCTAGGAACATGCTTACAACATATATCAGTTATAATTCATTTAAAGATCAAAAAACAATCAAGATCACTAAAATTAGTTACATCCTTCATATCAATTTCTGCAAAAAACTTAAAAAACGACTAGATGAAGAAGCCAAAATACATCTCCATTGCACATGATCAGCGACAACCGTTACTTAGGCAGCTAATTTTACAGTAAATATCGGTCACTTGAAAACTCACCGATTTACTGATTTTGTCCAAAACTCCTTCCAGAATCTCAGTATGTGTTTGGAGGAAAATAGCCCAGATACTATTACAAACACGTCATACACGTGTGCTATGGCTTTGACAACATTTATATTAAGTGTCTTTAGCATTACATAAATCGCATGAATGAGCCAGAGGATGTGAGAGATCATATCTCTGTATCAGGGTGTGCAACTCAGCTAACGAATGTAGTGAGTTATCTGCAGTCTAATTTCGGCTAGATTATTCTTGCGCTAAACATTGATATCAGGGAGTTTTTCACAGGATTCCTAATACTAAGCCCCGGTCAGAGAGTCAGAAACGGTTCTTGTGTGAACCGCGAAATTTGTTGGACCGCGAAAGCGCATCATCTGTCACAGTGGCAGGCCAGCATAAGGAAGCGAACAATCTCTCTTGCTTCATCTTGGAAGGGACCTTTATCGGCTAGGTACCTTCTTCAAAAGCGAACTTCTTCCTAGAAGAGACCCCAATGGGCATTACCGACCATGTCGTCGTCTCGGGATTCACTCCCGAAGCAGTCTCTCCTCGAGTTACAATCGACAGCACAAGGAGCCAACCATCCACAAGATCGGGGAGTTTTGAAGTTAACCGTTCATCTTGGAACGAACTGCAGTCGACATTATCTTCTGCGTTGCTTTCTAGAATACAGTAACAGTACCTTTGTTGCCTTGGGACTATTTCTCGAAGCGGGATTTACTAGTATAAGCAACAAAGAAGCGTGTTTTTCTGGTAAATGCCTATCCAAAACAAAATTGGCATCGTGTTAGTGAAAGAATGAAGACTCGAAGCCTTATCATCCGCCGATAGGCAAACATTAGTCTCACAGTTTTCAGCAATGCTGTTTACCCACCCCATAAAGTCACATTTTATGGTGGTTTCACGGGGTTTATAAAGATACGGAGATATTCAATGCGGAGGTTTTAAATTTAGTTCAGAACTACCGAATGCATGACGGGGCTTTTTTGAAAAAAAGCTTTTTTAAAAAACCGCTTCTATGTCTGGGATTTTTGCTGTTAAGATTATCTCATACAGGGCAGTCTCCGTCGATCTTCTCTTCAAGTATGCGTGTTGATCTGTTGATATGTCTGTTCTGTTTAGAAAATTCTTGAGGTACTAGTATCGCTTGGGGTCGAAATTCGACCAATTTATTGATTGCCTATTTATAATTATATAAGAGATGGTTCAAATGAGTTCGAGGCCATATTTTGTAATAGATTTGAGATGTTCAAAAAAATATTTTTTTCATATAATTATTTCTTTCAAAAACAGAAAAACAACATTTAAAAAAAAATTTAATTTTGTCAAAGAAATCATAGAAGGTAGCCTTGATTTTTTGATGGCACGGACAGCTTATTAATTTAGTGTGAAGACAACATAAATTCACCTCAAATTTGGTATAGCTTTTGAAAGAAAATCAAAAATGCAATTTTGAGTTTTTGTTTTTTTACAACAAAAATCATTTTTACCCCATATTTTAAGAATAAATCAAATTTTATGGTCTATTTTAAAAAGGAATAATTTAAATATAAACAAACCAAAAACTGTATTATTTTTAGAAGTTTTTTAAAGTTAACTAATAAGACTTAAATACAAAAAAAAAATAATTAAAATTTATTCACAGATGGCGGAGTTATTGGCTTCAGAAATTAGAACATTCAATTTGAGACAGTTTTTTTCTCTCTCTTGGCATTTGGTTGAAACACACGCTAAATAACTTACGACAATATTAAGAAAATTCATTTTAAATACTTTTGGTTAGAAATTTGCTGTAAATTTTATCACATTTGAAAGAAAATTTAAAAAAGTTTCAGGAAAAATTAAAAAAATTTAAAAACCGTTAAAATTTAACCAAGATATTGACATGGAAAGTCAAATTTGTGAATTCAAAACACATTTTTTTTCAATTTTACAATTGACGAATGGATAAAACTAAATTTTTTTAAGAAATTGTTACTTTTAAAAAAAATTCAAAATCGACCAACTCAAAAACTCTTCTCCAACCAAATTTCATATTAATTAAAGAGCGGGTTTTTTCTCAAAAATTTAATTTCTCTCTTAGAAGGTTAGGAACCCCCTCTATCAGATATATCATTTATATATACATTCTGCACATCTGGGCAACATAGCCTTTCGAATGATATAAGTTTCATTTATTTTGAGTTTTAATTAATACCAAAAAAAGCGTACGACAAACTTTAATGTTCACGTATTAATATATAAGATGAATGTAGAATACTTTCCAGAGCTAATAGTGTGGATGATGATAGGCTAATTGGTTTGAAGTCCATAACTATTTATAAGCTCAGCTACCTGCTTTGGGTACGAATACAACCTTCATTTTTTTTTAACTCTTTGAAGCATAATTTAGGAGAAGACACCTGGAAAATATTGAATTTTCCAGTGTTGTAGCTACATCTCATTATTAATGAAGGGTTATTAGCAGAATGCTGCCTTGGAAAAACCTCCAGTCAAAAAAAAGTATGTAAACTAGTAACTCTATCTTATTTGTTAATGAAGGAGGAACCGAAGTGATTTTTTTATTAACATTCTACTTGGTGAAGCCGATTCCTTGAGGTTGCCGATTGGTTAAGTGAAGTCTTTGCAAGATTGCTTTTTCTGGTCTCGAATGGTCTTTTTTTAAGTATAAATGATTTCTATTTAAAGTTGCCTCCTTTTTATGTTCTTTTAAGAATCTCAAAATACATGTTCAACGTTTTTGTCAGAATATTAATTAAACTTAATTTTTAATAGGAATTTTCTAAATTGAATTTTCAGGTGTGTCTTCAGTCAGTCCTATTAATGTTTTCAATTTTTGTAACAAAAAAAGGAAAAATTGAGCAACATTAACTAAAATTCAAAGATTTGTGTTTCAATAATAGCAAAAAGGACAAGTAGGATTTTTCCTTTTTTTCACTTTTATATGCATAAATTTCAGATACTTATCTGAGTCACAGAGAATAATTCCATTTCCATCTTTACCATAAAAGCTATGTACGTAGTTCCGTTCATTTTGTCGTAAAACTTACCTGTAAACAGAAGAAAAAGAAAATTAATAAGTGAAATAATTTATTTAAAAATATTTTAAATACTGCATAAACTATCCATTGAAACATAAATGCTATCGTATAATTAAGAAATATAATGAACGGAATAAGGAGATATTCTTGCATGATTTTTGTCAGAATGACAAGTGATTATTGGATGATTTTAATTGGCACAAGAGGGTGTGTTTTTGAAGGTAGGTCCATTCTGTCTCTCCCAGCTGTTCCGAACAGGATCTAGAATGGGAATAGTGCATGCATATAGCCATATCTATATTTATAAGATTTCATAACTCGGGGGCAAATGAAAAATTTAAAAAAAAGAATAAATAAGTTTCAAGATAAAAATTTTATAACTTCTAGAAATGCTCGAGAAGTTGTGAACTGAACGAATCATAAGTGAAGGGTTGCCAAAAAGTGAGAGTTTTGCGAACGTTTTCCGGTCCATATTTTTCTTTAATAAGTCGTCGTTTTCAAATTTGCAGTTCCCTAGAGTCAGAGATGTACGAGCTCAGAAATAGCACATAAATACTTCTTTTTCCATAAATGAGTTTGTAACTGTATCAGAAAAATATTTGTCCTTAACATATTTTTAAGTTCGTAAGTAAAGTAATAATTTTTAAAATTTCCGATTCATATCAATCGTTTCTGGTAGCAGAGACCAAAAGAATTACCTGTTTTATAGAAATATTTATAAAGCTTACGTCTGAGCGTGTGCAGCTCGATCAATACTACAGTAAGTACAAAAACTTTTAAACCTATGCGTTGGACAAGTTATAGTGTTGACTGACGTTAGTTAAATGGTGTGAGGAATATTTTTGTGAAGCATCTTAACCCTCTATGATTCATTTCAATGGATCTTTTATACCCTTACCACAAATATTAAAAATATCATGAGTGGTTTTCGTAGACTATTTATTTAAATACCATTCAGGACCTTTCTTATGATTATATATCCAGTTAAAGTTTATTATAAGTCACTTTGGACAAGATTTATCTACGTTTTACTTGTAGTTAGAAAAATAATATGATTTGAAAGACTCTCTGTAAGAACACAAATATTTACAAAAATGTTTGCATTGCATACATTTAGGATATATTTTCGTTTTTGAAGGTGATCATTATGGAAAAAGTTAAATTTTTGAAACTTGTAAGAACTTAATTATCGATTCGATTTTGGAGTTACATTTGTAATTGCCGAAAACTTACTTTTCTACACAAAAACGTTCATAACTGAATTTAAAAAAAAATATGCATTTGGTTCACTGGGTTATTTGGTAACATCTTGGCAAAGCGCTGTAACAAAAAGTGTAGGTCATACATATAAACAGCCAAAAGAAGACGAAAATGAAAAAGAAAATATAAGAAATCCTTTCCACAAACAGAAAACTGCATTCGTGCAAGCAGTCAGGCAAGGCTTGCCAACAAGATTCGTGCTTCATTTTAATTTCTTTCAGCTGCAGTACGTAATATTTTCGAATTGCTTTTGGTTTTTGTTTTTTGTTTTTTAATTTATTTTTATTTTGTTTCCTTGTAAAGCTCATATTTCTTTAACAGTGAACGACAAAAAATAATGACCACAGCACGTTTCTTGCAAGAGAGCAGAACTTGTTTGTTCATTTACGCTTGATCTGTTGCAAAGTTAAGCATGTAGAGCATAGCATGGCTTTGGCCAGAAAAACAGGAAACTTGTTTAAAAAAAAAAAAAAAAAGAAAAAAATATTGCTATAAAAAGGGTCAAGCCATAAAAATACATATTCCGCAGACAGCAAAAAGGAAATATACAAAGCTTTAAATCATACAAGCAAACAAAATTCGGCAGTATTCATTAATATATGTATTTTTTTTTATCAAGAAAATATTTAAATAAAATATTTCAATTAAATTTAATGCAATAAAGTATTGTCATGGCCACAAATAAAGCACTTTAAATTTAATAAAACATGTTATTTATAAAGCAGCAACATTGCTTTGAGTTGGTGTCATCAACAGAATGAGTGTTTTTGTTGTAATTCAAACAAATTTAATATATTCAAAAGCAAACGGTTTAAAAAACTGTCAGCGCCTAAAAGCATGCTTTGACAGCTATTTTTTTTTAATTTTGCTTTGCCGACACAAACGTAAAGAAAATATTTTGCAGCTACACGTTGACACAAACAAACACCCCATAAAATATTATGCAAAATTGTTGTTGCTGTTGTTGTTGTTGCAAAGCAACATGAAATATTTTTAAGAAATTAATTTGTCGTGAAATAAGATTCACGCACAAAAGTATGCAAAAAAGCAAAATATTTATAACTGAAAAAAGAGAAAGAAAACAACAATATTTTACAAAAATAAGTACAAGAATATGTAGCAGAAAACGTGCAGAAAGTGTAAGAAAAGCAACAACAAAAAAACGGAAACTTTTGTTAAAATGGGTTGCCGGACTGTGGTGAAAGGCAAGAAATATGGACGCACCCTGGCAAAGCGGTGAGTGATGCCAGCTTGTTGTGGCGCAAATATATTTTAGTAGTTATTTTAACAAAATTAAAATAAATTTTTGCAGAATTTCAAATTCTACTTTAAAGTAGAAAACGTAGAAGTAGTGAGAGTGAGTAAAAAGAATAAAACTTTGTAATTTAGCTATTTTGGGTGGTTTGTAAAGGATCACTGTCAGCCAGAATTTAAGAAAAAACTATAATTTTAAAATATTTTTTGTTAAATGAAAAAATTCGGAAAATATGCCAGCAAAACATGTAGCAAAATAGCGATGAGCACAAAATTATGCAGAACAAAAATATTTCATTTGTGTTTTTCTTTCTGTGATAAATAAGGCAAACGGATGTAAACGAGTCGCCATGTTTTCATAGCTGACACTGTAGTGCGCTGCAGTTTTCGGCCTTCATAGGCAAACGCCAGGTTTTTTATTACAGGCTACATGGCGTTTTCCACCCAGTTTGTGCATGTTTTGTGTACAGAGTGGGCGCAGAACAATTATTTGTGACATTTATTTTTTTTTTTGTAATTTTTTTGTGGGTTAAACAATGTGTTTGCCTGAAAGTTATTTTTTCAACACTATCCGCGAAAAACAATGTTGCATTTGCATAATTTTATGAAAACTTATATAAAGGTCAGTGCTTAAAAAAACAAACACACACACACAAAAAGGAGAACCATTAATGCACAAACAAATAATATTTGAAATGTGTGACTTTTTTGTAAGTTGATTAATTTGCATGTGACCAGCTTTTTGTGTGTTCTTCCAAAAATATTTAGATTAAATTTATATTGTTCTGTTCTGTTCTGTTTTTCTTATTTTATATTAAATCAAAAAATCTTTTGTGCATTAAGCTCTGAAGTAAATGCAATATTTTGCAATGTTTTTAATTGATTCAACCGCTAGTTGACCTGCAATTCTAAACAATAACGTTATTGAAAAATTTTATTGAATTAAATTTAATTTAATTTAATTTAATTTAATTTGATTTAATTTAATTTAATTTAATTTAATTTAATTTAATTTAATTTAATTTAATTTAATTTAATTTAATTTAATTTAATTTAATTTAATTTTATTTAATTAGGTTTAATTTAATTTAATTTAATTTAATTTAATTTAATTTAATTTAATTTAATTTAATTTAATTTAATTTAATTTAATTTAATTTAATTTAATTTAATTTAATTTAATTTAATTTAAATTAATTTAATTTAATTTAATTTAATTTAATTTAATTTAATTTAATTTAATTTAATTTAATTTAATTTAATTTAATTTAATTTAATTTAATTTAATTTAATTTAATTTAATTTAATTTAATTTAATTTAATTTAATTTAATTTAATTTAATTTAATTTAATTTAATTTAATTTAATTTAATTTAATTTAATTTAATTTAATTTAATTTAATTTAATTTAATTTAATTTAATTTAATTTAATTTAATTTAATTTAATTTAATTTAATTTAATTTAATTTAAATTAATTTAATTTAATTTAATTTAATTTAATTTAATTTAATTTAATTTAATTTAATTTAATTTAATTTAATTTAATTTAATTTAATTTAATTTAATTTAATTTAATTTAATTTAATTTAATTTAATTTAATTTAATTTAGTTTAATTTAATTTAATTTAATTTAATTTAATTTAATTTAATTTAATTTAATTTAATTTAATTTAATTTAATTTAATTTAATTTAATTTAATTTAATTTAATTTAATTTAATTTAATTTAATTTAATTTAATTTAATTTAATTTAATTTAATTTAATTTAATTTAATTTAATTTAATTTAATTTAATTTAATTTAGTTTAATTTAATTTAATTTAATTTAATTTAATTTAATTTAATTTAATTTAATTTAATTTAATTTAATTTAATTTAATTTAATTTAATTTAATTTAATTTAATTTAATTTAATTTCATTTAATTTAATTTAATTTAATTTAATTTAATTTAATTTAATTTAATTTAATTTAATTTAATTTAATTTAATTTAATTTAATTTAATTTAATTTAATTTAATTTAATTTAATTTAATTTAATTTAATTTAATTTAATTTAATTTATTTTAATATATATTAATTTAATTTAATTTAATTTAATTTAAATCAATTTAATTTTATTTAATTTAATTTAATTTAATTTAATTTTATTTTATTTCATTTTATTGTATTTTATTTTGTTTTATTGTATTTTATTTTATTTTATTTTAATTTATTTTATTTTATTGTATTTTTTTTAATTTTTAATTTTTTTATTAAATTAATTTTATAATATCTAATTTTTTCATTTCCGGAGTGGAATATTTTGAACTTAAAAATAATTTGAAAGTATTACATTTTTAATGTTTAGATTTTTCAAATCGAATCATGGGCATAAAATTAACAATCTTCTCATTTCTTACTCAAAGACTTTCTTTAAAAACTTGTGTTAAAATGTTAACGCTTGAGACTAAAACTTAAAAAACTTCAGTGTTGCAAAATCATTGACTACTAGACAATAAGCGCTTGAGGAAACCCGAAACTACAAAATATTGAATTTTAGTAGTGAAGAAATGTCTTGCTAACGTTATGAAAAAGTTTTTTTAAAAATAAGAAAGCAAAATAAAAACAAAATCTTTGAAAAGTTCTTGTTCGATTTCATCGCAACAACTGAAACTTTTGGTTAAAAGCAAAATACTAAGGGTGGAAGAATAATTTTGTAGGCAAGGAAAATGGAGGCAGAGGCGCAACTTTATCCCAAGCATTATATTTAATGAAAACAAAAATGTTATAAGAATAGGTATTTAAATTTTTTATAAATAATCTATAACGAAAAATAAAAAGTTGTTCTCTGTTTTGTCAAAAGGAGACAGGATGTAAGTATCTAAGTAAATATGTACACCAGGAGTCAGAGCCAAGAGGGATTTTCTGGGAAACATTTACTTCGGAGTCGAAAAGTACAATAAAATTGAAACAGTAAAGCGAAAGGAATATTTAAAAAAAAAATTGGAAAACTATAAAAATATTTTCTAGATAAAAATAATATCAAATAATGAAATCGGTCGAAGAATTCAGTAGTTTTTTAATGATTTTTTTTATCTAAGTAAAGATTGGAAAAATCCACGTTTAATTATAAAACAAAAAAATATTGTTGTTAACTTAAAAAACTTGTTTTTGAATGTCTTAAGATCTCAACGTTAAAGATGTCTTTGATAAACATGTTTCAAGAAATGTTAAAAATGTTCATTAAAACCTAGGAATAAATCGGTATTTTAAAGATAGATTCGATGATTTATTATAAAATCACATAGAAAAGAAAAGATAGCAATTTAAGCTTTTTTTTCAACACTTAAAATTGTTGGATTTTCAAAGTATTGAGCGGTCTTGGGACCTCATTTTATGTAAAATCTGAACAAGAATTTTGAAAACTAGGAGGCAAGAAGTGTTGATTCTCATGTCAGCAATAAATAACAACAACAACTAATTCTTATATATAACTTCAAAGACTGGATAGCCATTGATTTGTGTAAAAATATGAAATGCCCAACTTAGTTCAGAAAGACACTTATAATTCCGCCTAGGTTTTGCCAAAAACAGCTTATAAAGTTCGCGTTCTTCTACAATTTCTTCTAACAGCAAAAACTTCTTCTACAGAGAGTCACAGCAGTCTGGACAGCCATTATTATTTGGGAAAAGGTTAAAATAACTACTTAACTGTTAAACCAACATATAATTCCGCATTAGTTTTGCAAAAAGTCGTATTAAGTAACTTGTCAAGTTACTTCTCATCAGAAAACACAGAAGACTGCTCTCAACGAAACAGCTGCAGGCTATTTATTACTTTTTGGAAGCATTTGGTTGTTTTTTTTTTTTTTGTTTCTGTCTTGGAACAAATATAAATAAGTTCGAGCTTTTTTTATTTTAAGTATAATTTAAAGCAATCAAGAAAGACATTTCTATTTTCTTCATTTCAATAAAAATAGTTTCTTTATTTTTTACTGCGCTTATTTTTTTGTTAGTTTGAGATGATGTAAGTCTCAATTTCATGATAATCAATTTGCATGATAAACATCAGCATAACCGTTTATTATAAGTTGTAATTTCATCGTCAGTCATTGGGCGGACATAACCCACAGTGGTCACGCACTCACACACACACATAGAAATTGCTAGCTTGGTCAACATTGAAGACCAAATGCTGCTGGCAGAAGAATGTTGAGTGTCGCCATGATTATCCTAGAATTTGTTTAAAAATTCCCGCATGCCTTACTTGTGCTAGTTATGTGCAAATTTTTTTTTATATTTATTATTTTTTTTTTTTGTATTTGTATTTTCTGAAGTGTGCCAATTTGTATGCGAAACATTTTTGCCTTCAAGCATTACCAATATTGTTGGCCCTGACTTATTTTTTTATTACTATTATTTAAGCCCTAATGCTGATTGCCAGCACGCGTGCAAGAACGCCCACAACAACGCCCACTATAATGCTAACAGACTTGAACCTGCACCCGGTGCTTGGGCCACACTCTGGCTGTAACTATGGTACACCCGGCAGCATAAAATTGCATTCATTCAGCAGCACTGTCGGCTGCTTTCTTCTGGCTGCTTCCGAGTCACAGCAGCATCCATCCACACAGCAGCCAGAGAGAGCATCAATTGAAGTAATTTATTTATTATTTTTGTTGTTGTTTTTTATGTTTTTTTTTTCTACTTTTTTGCTACTTTTATGACGCATGACATATTTTGCTGATGATGTCATTCATGGCGTTGCCATTCTTTTATACTTTAAGCAACGTTGTTGTTCTCTAGCGGCCGCTGCTGCTGCTGCTTATTAATAAAACTCATTGCATTATTTTCAATCTTATTTTTTTGTAATTTTCTTTTTTAACAGTTTTTCTGCCCGCACAAAATGCAGTTCATTTTAGCATAATTTTGCTTGTTCTTTTGCTATTTTATTTCAATCTAAATCAATATTAATGCGTTGCTCATATGAAGTTGTGAAGTGCTTGTTAAGCAGCCACATGCGTCTGCAGCTGGCTGGGCTGTGAGGGGGCGTTGGCACCCTCTCGTATGTTGGCGCAATTTTTGAATTTGTATTTCATTGTTTGCAACTGCGCACAATTCTCAAGCTTATTGCAAGGCAGCTGAATTTAATTCTTGTGTTTTTGTTTTTATTTTTGCCTATTTAAGTTGGCAATATTTTAATTTATCCACGGAGTTTGGCTGAATGGCTGGCGTCTCATGTGAAGTTGAGTCAACACAATGGATGCAATGAAGTCGTAGTCGTCGTCGTCGTCATCGTCTTTTTGCTTGTTGTAGTCCTAGTCTTTGCTTGTAACAGCTCAACTTGAATTTTAGCCCAGCCAGGCTTGGTTTGAATTGTAAAAATTGTGTTTTTTTTCTTTAGCGGTTTTTGCTGTAGTACTCTACATACTGCGGTTGCTCTGGGTTCGGTTTTGGTTGCTGTTGCAGCAGTTTCTGGTTCTCATGACTTTGTAAAACGCTGAGTAAGCGTTATTTTTTATTTTATTCTTTTCTTGGTTTCGGTTTGGACTTTTGGTTGTAATTTTTTTTAACTCCCTCAACTAATTGGCTTTTGTGTTGGCGTTTTTTTTTTTTCATCTGCTTATTTTTTATTTTTTTTATGTTTTTTATTTAATGGAGCAGCAGAACAGTAAGCTTGAAAAACATTGAATTAAATACTTTTTCTACAAGTCATATTCTGAATGCAAGCATTCAGTTTGGCGTATTTTTTAAGTGGTACTGCTTTACGACAGCGTCGCATAACATCGTTGAAGTTGTCGTTTTATATTTCTATGCAGTAATTAAATTCCTAAGTTTATTTGTTCAAGAACATGAACTCTTTTCCGGTAGCAAGCATTTCGAAATTTGACTAACAATGCATTCTGGATTTTGATTTTTATGGTAATTAAACAACATAAAAAACGGTAGGTTTTAAAAACTCGAATGGTTTTGCTACGCTTAAAGTTGCTGTATTTTACTGTTGTATTGGCATAAATTTCCTCAGAAGTATCGTTGAATTTCAACAAGTTGTGTTTTAACTAAGCAGAGAAAATTTGAAATAAAAGCATCTCGCTATGAATAATTTTTTAAAGCAAATCAGGTATACAACAGAGAAGAAAGTTTATCATTATTTTGCTGCCTAGTTATTGTTTTAAGAATATAAGAACAAAAGAACAAAAGTCAAGATATGTATTGTTAGATTTTGCACATTATTATTTTGTTTTTTTTTGTCATGATGCCAAGTAATGGACCTTTGCTGACGTTCCACAAAATTTAACTTATGTATCGTACTCTGCGTAATTGTTTTATGCAACGCCGTTCCTTTTTTGTTGCATTTTCTAAACATCAAGTGGTTCGGCGGTCTCGAAACATCATATATTGAAATTATTGTTATTTTTATTATAAAGCCAACAAATCAACCTTCACTTTATTAAAATAAAATTCGCATTAACACCTTTACTGAGAGAATAACAATAACATGCAACGTTCTTGCAATTTTGTTGCATAAATCAATATTTTCATGATCTGATGACTTCATATATTTTCTGGCAAGAAGATACGTGCACATCCTCAGCACTTTTTCATAACAACTTAGCTCATATACTCTTCAAGTATAATCGAGCATTTAAAAATTCCATGCAACGCTGTTGCATTTTCGTTACATTTCCAATATAAACTCGAACAGTCAATATCAAAGTTAATACCTTCGTTCGTGAAAGAAACGAGCAACAACATTTTTAGATATGAAAAACAATATTGCTTATGAAAAAATTGTACAGTAACTTTAAAAATTTTTGAAAACGAGATATTTAAAAGTTTGGAAAACAGACCCTGAAACGCATTTTAATGTAAAATATTAATTTACCGGTGCAAATAAGAGTCTCCAAACTCTTTTAAGAGTCTCTAAACTTCTGAGAGAAGTTTTTGCTACAAAGAGTAGTCTAATGGATTCAGATGAGGGTTTTCCAGAGGGATATTATTTTGCTGTTTTGAAATCATAAATATTGCATCTTAGATAATTTTGACTAATTTTTGGCTAGTCAGAATCCTGTTCACAAATCATCATTGTCTGTTCTTGAAAAAGGATATTGGTTATGCCCTTTCACACACCCTTCTAAGACATTATTTTGCTCCCTCTCTCACAGAAATGCAAATATGTATTACTTTGTCTGTTCTTTAAAAAGGATACTGGTTATGCCCTTTACCACACCCTTCTAAGACATTATTTTGATACACTTTTGCTCCTTCTCTCACAAAAATGCAAATATGTATTACTTTAAATAGATTTTCGTTCCATAAAATAGTTTTTTGTAGCAATCTTGGCGTCAACTCAGCAGATGTTGACGGGTAAAAGATTATGAATATAATCTCTAATTAGTCTTAACAAAGATATGATGGATACATTCTATCTCTGGCCATTATTTTCTGTTTCCTGAGGAGACTACGACGAAAATGTTCACGAACAAATTTTATGACCGAACCCGTTTAGACATCACGTAGACGACCATTTCTTTCCCTGCCATCTATTCTAGACTCTTCGCAGAAACTTTAAACAGTTTTTTTAGTTTTGAACCAAGGATTTTAGGTGTCAAACCAATTCCGTCAAGTCTGCCTTGGTTCGGAGAATGGGGAGATATATACATATTAATGAATTTTTTGTTTCAGTTGTTTAGAAATAAGGGAAGTTTACAGTAAGATAAAAGCATAGGTCCATAGCTATACCGGGATTCGAACCCGGAACTTCCGAATTGGCAGTCCAACACGCTTACCGCTCGGCTACCGAGACCCAGAGCTGCTAAAAGTGTGCTGCGTTCTGGTGTTGAGTCAAACCACGTTTAGTGATACAAACGCCTCGAGAAGTACAAAAGCCCTCGGTTTGTACTTTAACTACACGATTCTACAGCCCAAGCGTTAAAGTCGCCTGATATAAGAACTAGATTAGTCCTTCGTTCGTTTTCAGCTATAGCGTCTGTGATCTATCCAAACTCTTCAATGGACAAAATTGGGGCAAGGTGGCAGTTTACAACCTGAACATCGCCTACCTTGAACCATACAAATCCGTTGCACCTGTACAATGTGTGTATAGGGAGGATCTCTACCGCATCACCATCACAGATTTTCCAGTGGTTTCCGAAGACCAAAAGTTTGTGCAGACGACGGTTTGGTAGGGATTGTAGGTCAGTACAGAGGTTTGCACTAACAATTGTGTGACAGTTTTAGTTCTACGCAGTGACTTCACAGTTACCCCTTTCGAGTCACCAAGATGCCTCTGGATTGCATTGTGCACATCATCAGATTGTGTCACCTCATTAAGGTCTTTAATATAGAACTGTGTCTCCTCTGTGAGGGTCCTCGGTTTGGTCATAGAACACCTTATCGAACACCTTTTTTATCTGCTGAGTTGACTGGGTTGTGGACCCCTTAAAGTGGATAAGCAATTTACCTTTTTCAGTGCGTCTAACTCTAATGACCTTTTCACCGAACCCTTCAAGTGCCTTCTCTAGCTTCATTTTTTTGATGTTTTCATTATATGAGAGCTCACCTGGTGTTGCTACAACAATTGCATAAAGTCTAGTCAGCTTGTGAGTCATTTTGCGCTTTTTATGTTTTAAGTTCTTTGAGCCCTGCTTAACACCCCTTATTAAAGGTGCAAGCCTTCGCTTCGCAGATGGAATTAAGAGTTTCGGGGTTCGTTTGCTTCGCCATAGAGGCAATTGGGTGTATCTGAGTCCTCGTTGATGGCGTTTTCCAGGAACAGTTGTTGTATAGGTGTAAGTTTTAAGGCGTAAAGTGTAAGATGTAAGGTGTAAGGTGTAAGGTGTAAGTTTTAAGGCGTAAAGTGTAAGGTGTTAGGTGTAAGGTGTAAGGTGTAAGGTGTAAGGTGTAAGGTGTAAGGTGTAAGGTGTAAGGTGTAAGGTGTAAGGTGTAAGGTGTAAGGTGTAAGGTGTAAGGTGTAAGGTGTAAGGTGTAAGGTGTAAGGTGTAAGGTGTAAGGTGTAAGGTGTAAGGTGTAAGGTGTAAGGTGTAAGGTGTAAGGTGTAAGGTGTAAGGTGTAAGGTGTAAGGTGTAAGGTGTAAGGTGTAAGGTGTAAGGTGTAAGGTGTAAGGTGTAAGGTGTAAGGTGTAAGGTGTAAGGTGTAAGGTGTAAGGTGTAAGGTGTAAGGTGTAAAGTGTAAGGTGTAAGGTGTAAGGTGTAAGGTGTAAAGTGTAAGGTGGAAGGTGGAAGGTGGAAGGTGGAAGGTGGAAGGTGGAAGGTGGAAGGTGGAAGGTGGAAGGTATAAGGTGTAAGGTATAAGGTATAAGGTATAAGGTATAAGGTATAAGGTATAAGGTATAAGGTATAAGGTATAAGGTATAAGGTGTAAGGTGTAAGGTGTAAGGTGTAAGGTGTAAGGTGTAAGGTGTAAGGTGTAAGGTGTAAGGTGTAAGGTGTAAGGTGTAAGGTGTAAGGTGTAAGGTGTAAGGTGTAAGGTATAAGGTGTAAGGTGTAAGGTGTAAGGTGTAAGGTGTGTAAGGTGTAAGGTGTAAGGTGTAAGGTGTAAGGTGTAAGGTGTAAGGTGTAAGGTGTAAGGTGTAAGGTGTAAGGTGTAAGGTGTAAGGTGTAAGGTGTAAGGTGTAAGGTGTAAGGTGTAAGGTGTAAGGTGTAAGGTGTAAGGTGTAAGGTGTAAGGTGTAAGGTGTAAGGTGTAAGGGGTAAGGTGTAAGGTGTAAGGTGTAAGGTGTAAGGTGTAAGGTGTAAGGTGTAAGGTGTAAGGTATCAGGTGTAAGGTGTAAGGTGTAAGGTGTAAGGGGTAAGGTGTAAGGTGTAAGGTGTAAGGTTCAAGGTGTAAGGTGCAAAGTGTTAGGTGTAAGTTCTAAGGTGTATAAGTTTTAAGGTTTAAGGTGTAAGGCATTAAGTATCCGATCCTTTATGAATCCCATGGAACCGCTGTAAGCCATTTATTCACGGGATGAGGGATCAGAACTAAGCTGAAAACTAAATGACAATGACAAATACCTCTGTCGGGGGACTGCTAAGATTGGAGCCTGCATATGTTCACACACTTTATGGTGGCTATGTTTTTGGGGAAGAACTCCTACTTTCGTGGATAGTTTATAATATCATGTTGGCATATTTAACAAACGCTCGACTCTTCGAAGTTCGTCGATTATGCACTTTGCCTAAAAGGCAAGACTTAAGACTTTAGTCTTGACATCTATAGGTATATCGAGCCTTAGAACACCATCATAGATGACCTTCCACAGAAGGTGCTCTAGAACTGACGCCAGTGCAATGGCACCGGTGATATAATAGGTCATTGTGCCGATACCTATGTAGTATTGCAACACTCTCTCATCGAATTATTAGTACTGACTTTCGTGAGGTAGATTGATGCTCTTAAATCTTTCAGAGAATCTAAAATCTTGCTCATGGCTACATAGCTGAGTTGTACCGATTTCGTACGTCAAACGTTGCTACAGGTGGAGACAGTTTTGCACTCTTTCGCCATTTTGGGACTTCAATAGTTTTCTGCGTAGTGGTGGTGACAAGGTTTATAGCATCTATTGTTGAAGGCAATTTCTGAAACCCAAACTGGCGACTAAAACGTCCTTCCGCTGTTTGGATTGTATCTTCTATTCGATTGCACAAGAATCGCTCAAAGATTTTGCCTACTTTTTTCAAACAGGCAAATAGGTCGGTAGCTGGAAGCATCTTCGTTGATGTTCTCTTAATTGTGAACAAACAAAACAAACAAGCAAATTGGCCATTTCAGCCCTTGAAGGCATTTTGACTGAGCTTCTTATGATCAATTGTGTTGTGTGTGTTATTAAATGTTTGCACACAATTGACCGAGAACTGGACCTACATGTTTTATGCCAACTCCTGATGGCTAAAGTTCATGTTCTCAAGAAGCTTTACATGGCATTATTTACTCTCGGAGGTTTGCCATTTCCTGCAGAGAGGTGGTGACCGATCAGAAAATTTTTTATTGAACAAAACACACACTTAGCCTGCATGCCACGGTCACCACCTTAATTGTGGACGCTTTACTTTATTTTTGCATAATTTTCAATGACTTGTGCACCCAGAGTATCATCACCTGAACTTATATTCATAGAATTAATATTATATGAATATAATATTGATGATCTATGAATGCTTGTGATAAACTTCGCAAAGCTTAACGCAAGAATTTATTTATATTCATTAGGCCGGATCATTCTTATATGGATAAAAAAAATGTCAACCGGTCGGGGTCTCAAAAGTTAGACGAACTCATTCAAATGATTTCTGCATGCTTTTTTTTGAAATCAGAGAAAAACCGCCGAAGCAATTTTGATTCTCCTGAAGGTTTGGTAAAAAAAATATGTTTTTTGCTTGTAACTTTTTATTTTTCACAGAATGCATACCCACATCTTCTAAAATGTTAAATTTCTTGCTCATACTAACATTTTGACACACAAAACTTGTTAAAATATTGTTTCATTATAACCCTTATTGACCACCCAAAATTGAATTTTTTGCTATTTTTATAAAGACATTTTTTTAAAACCGCTGTAAACAGACACATTTTGTATTAGATTTATGTGGAAATGTTATTGTTGGAAAGGTATTTAGTTCTTCTTTCGTTCTGTGTATCATTTTAATCAAAGCTATGTGATTAAAAAAAAAATGTATCGAAAACTGGACGATAAAGCAGTGAACAACTTATATTACTTGTTTGTATGAATTAGAAATGTTTCATTTTATCAAATTACAAAGTCGATTTGTCACATTCTGTCAGTTTTCGCACACAGATTTGATTAAAGCCATACACAGAAAGAAAGAAGAACTTAATACCTTTCCAACAATAATAATTCCACGTAAATCTAATAAAAATGTGTCTTTTACAGAGGTTTAAAAAAAATGCCATATCAAAAATAGCAAAAAATTCAATTTTTGGTGGTCAAAAAGAGTTATAATGAAACATAATTTTTAAGTTTTTGTATATCAGAATATTGGTTTAAATAAGAAATTTAATATTTTAGCAGAAGTGGGTATGCGTTCTGTGAAAAATAAAAAGTTACAAGCAAAAAACATGTTTTTTTTTACCAAAAAGGACCTTCAGGAGAATCAAAATTGCTTCGGCGGTTTTTCTCCGATTTCAATAAAAAGTATGCAGAAATCATTTTAATGAGTTTCTCTAACTTTTGATACACCGACCGGCGAAATCTAAATTTCGATCCGGTCTAATATTCATATTGTGATTACAAATGTTATAATTTTTACTGATGATAATGTATGAAACTAAATCGCATCTACATGTTTAGCCTTATTTTTTCATCATTATAAGGGTTCCTTAATATAATTGAAATTATAAAGAACAAATTTTTCGACTATTTTAATAAAAAAAATTGTTAATACCTAACATGTATGTCTTTTTATACCCTAAACCTGAAAGGTCAGGGTATATTAACTTTGTGCAAACGTTTGTAACGCATAGAACGAAGCGAGTCCGGTATAGAAAAGTATATATATTTTTGATCAGCGTCACCACGTGAGTCGAGCTATCCATGTCCGTCCGTCCGTCCGTCCGTATGTGTGTTGTCCGTATACACAGGATAAGAAGAAGGAGTTGAGATAATTGAATGAAACTTGGTACACATAGTCACATGGACCCAAGGATCTGCTCTATTGAATATTTTTGGAATCCGCCCACGGACACGCCTACCTCCCATACAACGCACAAATTGAAAACTGCATAACTCAGCTCATAATTAACCTACAACAATAAAATTTGGTACGTATGTGTTTTGTGTCAACACAAATATGTTTTTGAAAAATGGGTGTCATGCACTCACGGACACGCCCACCTCCCATACAACCCAAAAATTGAAAACGCAATAAATAAGCCTCTGTTTAACCTACAGAGCTAAAATTTGGCACATATATTTTTTATAACAAAAGACAGATGGTTTTGAAAAATGGACATCGTCCGCCAACGGACACGCCTACTTCCCAAACAAAGCGAAAATTGAAAACTGCATAACTCAGCTCATATTTAGTCTACAACAATAAAATTTGATATGTATGTGTTTTATACAAACACAAAGATGTTTTCGAAAAATGGACGTCATCCGTTCAAGGACACGCCCACCTCCCATACAACCCAAAAATTGAAAACGCAATAAATAAGCCTCTGTTTAACCTACAGAGCTAAAATTTGGCACATATATTTTTTATAACAAAAGAAAGATGGTTTTGAAAAATGGACATCGTCCGCCAACGGACACGCCTACTTCCCATACAAAGCGAAAATTGAAAACTGCATAACTCAGCTCATATTTAGTCTACAACAATAAAATTTGATATGTATGTGTTTTATACAAACACAAAGATGTTTTCGAAAAATGGACGTCATCCGTTCAAGGACACGCCCACCTCCCATACAACCCAAAAATTGAAAACGCAATAAATAAGCCTATGTTTAACCTACAGAGCTTAAATTTGGCACATATGTTTTTTATGACAAGACAAAGATATTTATGAAAAATGGACGTCATCCGCATACGGAAACTCCTACCTCCCATACAACCCAAAAAGTTTAAAACTCAATAAATAAGGTTATGTTTGTCATAGAGGAATTAAATTTGGTATGTATGTATTTTATACCAAAACTAATGTGTGTTCAAAACTTGGGAGTAATCCGTCCATGAACACGCCCACCTCCCATAGCGAAAGCACAATAAAGGCATTAACTGTGAGCTACAGGAATAAAACTTGGTATGTGTTAATTTTTCATCACCATTTAAATGCAATTAAAATATAGGCTTCATCCGCCCACGGAGACGCCCATTTGCAATAAAAATTTTTTTATTTTTGAAAAGTGGGTTTAGGGTATTTCATAGTCGGCCTAGACCGACTTTAGACTTTCTTTACTTGTTTTTTAAATATTTCTTAGTTATTTTGCTTACTTCACAAAAATGCTTTATTTCAGCTTTCTTAAATTTAAGACGCAAGAGTTATAGCCATTGAGGTTTTGTACTAAACTTTTTAAATTTTAAAATTTAAACGTAACTCGAGTAATACTTGAGTGAGCGTTATAAATTTTACGCAGCATAGTATTAATATTATATATAAAATATTGACCAAATTTCAGTAAAATCTGCAAGACATAAAATGCAAATTTCTTAACTTTAGTTAAAAATACTTATTCAAAATAAAATTCAATAAATTTTGAACCAAAACTTGGTCTTTGCTTTAACACAGTCACAGAACCTCGACGTTTTAGTTTAAATGTTTTACTATAAGTGATGTTAAATTGTTAAAGACTCAAAAGAGTACTGCGTAAAAACCACATTTTTTCCGTAAGGTTAAAAAAGTGTAAAATATATGCCTAATAATGCTCTTAAACTTTATATTAATTGCTTTAGTTTTTCTGCAGTACAAAAAAATTAACAGCAAAAAACATATATTAAAAACATTTTTGTTTTTGCGTTTATCAGCATAACACGTACGCCATTTTTTTTTTTTTTCAGCCCATCTTAATCCCGTCACTTTATTCTCGCTACATAGCTACCATGCAAACCATTGTGATTTATATAAAAACTTGCCGTTGTTGTCGCTTCGGTTTTTTTACGCAATATTTTAATTGATTTTTCTCAAATATTCAACGTTAACCTGTGTAACTTTTTCTCATTTTTTTTGTACCAACAACAACAAGCTGGAATATAAATGTAAAAAAACAGTTTTTGTTTTTTTTTTTTTTTGTTCGCCACAAATCCTGCTGCTGCCATAAATTTTCAATTCAAGCTCAATGTTGCGGCACAAAGTTGCGCCCCTGAACCGCCCCTTTAGTGTACTAAATGGTGGTCCGTGACAATATGGTCAGTTGACAGAATATTCTTTGTTCATATTCCCCAAAGAGAAAAATTGAGATTGAGTGCTGCTGTTGCTGCTCAGCGGTATGCTCCCAGCATACCCAACGGTTCATAACAATGATGTACATAAATGGAATAAAAAAAAAAAAATACAAAAAAAAAAGGTAAAACTTTTCATTGCAACTCAAATAAAATCAACAAAATTAAAATATTTCAAATGTTTTTTTTTTTCGTCTCCTTGCTATTTCACGTCATAGCAGTAGCAGAACATCAAGTGAGGCGCGTAGTTGCACTATCACCATCACCAACACCAGCATCAATATCACCAACATCACCATCGCTAGTTCGCCCCTCGAGTAAAAGCAAAAACTTGGCAGCAATATTGCTCTGCAACATAGTTCAACATGCTGTTGACATCTTTTTACACTATTGACCAACGCCAGCCAGCTAGCATCGTCCTAATGTGCTGCTTCATGTTTGCCTAGCAGCATAACAACAACACAAAAAAGAAAACAGTCAAAATTTGAAGTTTTTCTAAAAAAGTTTTTGATACTTTTTTATTTTTTGGCGACTTTTGGTTTGTTTTATATGTGGGTGGTGGTATAGCGCTTTAGAAAAACTTTTCACTTCTTGTGTTTTTCTAGTTTGTTGTGTGTTTTAACTAGAAAATTTCATTTCTCGTAATTGCTCTGTTTTTCACTTAAAGTTTCACTGCTTGTTTCTAAAGGTTATTTCCCTCAACTTCTAGTTATTCTACAAAGTCAGACAAAATCAAGTTTTTCAACGCTTATGTCAACTTCAAGTTCGATGTTTGCCACAAAAGCCTAAAGCTTTTTCAGTTTGTGACCACTACAAAAATAAACGCGAGAGTAAACTTTTGCTTGAGTACTGTTAAAATGGAGGTTGAATTTAAATTCTGTACTATACCTTTTCTAATCAAAAAAGCTTTTATGGTAGTGATTTATACATACATTTATAAAAAGTAAGGTTCTAAGTGAGTGAAATATTTTAAAAGAAAAGGAGAATAACTGGGTCTTAAACATGTATTTTTACTGATATCATGTTCTTCAAAGTAATATAGATTTCGATATAGTTTATTTAATCATTTCCCAGAATATTCCATTATGTTGAAGCAAACAATATGAATTGTATCAAATGTATGAAAATATTTTATGACAAAAAACTTGAAAGTTCTATTGCAAGTATTACATATTCTACATAAATAAGTCTCAAGTATTTATACTATTTAAACTCCAGTATTCTAAACTACTAAGTGAGGCGTTTTAACTAATCTGATTTGACTATATTTTATTTAAAATTCACTTCATATTCCCAAAATATTGGAGAAATTCCTGTATAAACATAAACGAATATTGTTGTTCTTTTAGGTTAATGAGTTATTTAGTTAAAATTTGGTAAAAACTTATATGAAGCTTGATGTTAGCATGAAGTACCAGGACATAACTAAGTGGTAATTCTATTCTGAGATTCATTGTTAGGTGATATTTAGTACTATTTAATATCAAAAATTTTATTCATAGTCGCTGCTGTAGCCCAAAGTGTTGAAGAAAACCCAGGTTTGTCCATTCTTCGTCGTTTTTTGGAACTGGAAAAAACGGCGCTACGTGCCACACAAGCAACGAAACTATTGATCTTTTATGGGAAAAGTTTCCGGACCGTGTTATCTCTCGAAGAGGTGATCACAATTGGCCACCGAGATCTTGTGATTTAACACTTTGTGACTTCTTTCTTTGGGGCCACGTGAAAAGTGACAAGCCTTACGTACGTCTTACGCCCATACACTTTACCAGCGAAACGGCACATTTAGGTCACAATTATTCAATAAGTTTACATTTATCTAAAAGTTTTATAGAGATTTAATAAAATAAATATCTCTAAGATAGGTATTCATAAATATTTATTGTCAAAAATTCGAAATGACTCGTTCCCTAATAGGTAAGGTCGTTAGGGATTAGAAAGGTCGTGCATCTATGAAGTACTTCCGGGGGGGCCTTTTGGTCCATTACGAATCCCTTATTTTTTTTTTAACCCATATTGGTTTTGGTACCCAATAAACCATGTTCCTTTTTATTATCGTTCACCAAAACCATTCTGTGCTTTTTGTGAACTTCCATATGTCTAACAGTGTTGTGTTCAATAGCTGCTACAAATCTTTGAAAAATCTGTATATCGGAGTCGACCATTCTGTGTATTTGGGTATTCACACGGAAAGCAGGTGATTGTTTCCATTTCTTCCGAATCATAAAAGCTTCGACTAAAGTCTGTTATGCCAATCCTATTAGCTATCACACTGATGGGGCAGTGGCCTGTTAGGATTCCCACCATAATCCGAATATCCCGATTGGACAAGAGCAGAAGGCTCTTAGTTCTGTGCTCGCTTAGTTCTGACCAAAGTCTTCTGGATATAATGCAGTCACTTCTGGAAGCCCAGCATGTGTTAGCATTACCTCTGGGTTTCAGGTCAATACTTCTTTTGACGATAACACTCTATTGATATTGTTCCGTTCTCTATTTTAGAGTTAAACAAAACAAAACCAATTGGCCATTTCAGCTCTTGAAAATACTTTGACCGAGCTTCTTATCATCAATTGTGTTGTGTGTGTTATTAGATGTTTGCACACAATTAACCGAGAACTGGACCTACACGTTCTATGCCGACTCCGAACGGCTTAAGTTCATGTTCTCAAGAAGCTTTACATGGCATTATTTACTCTCTGAGGTTTGCAGAGAGGTGGTGACCGATCTGAAAAATTTTTTTATTGAAAAAACTTTTCGCCGCGACTGGGTATCGAACTCGGGCTCCAAGTGTGCTAAGCCACACACTTAACCTGCACGACACGGTCACCACTTATCCACTTATATTGGAATTATCAGTATATAATTAAGATTACCATAGGGTTCTATGGTCGCATCTTTCCATGGATGCCGTGTATTTTTTACTGAATTTCACACTAGGTTTGATATAGGCCGTTGTTCCTTTTGATTTCTCAGTTTCAAAGAGATTCAGAATAGATGCATGTCTGAAAGTGTTGTTTTTTTGGCTTCTGGCTCATTAAGACGAATCGCGCTCTTGTTTGCCGAACACTTAAGGAACTTTGAACTTTGGAAAAAGATGTAGCATCTTTTCTAGACTTCGGTGTGGCGTAGTATCTCTTGTTACTCCTTTGTATGCTTAGCTTTGCACTTCTGTCAGTGTCAAGATAGCTCTTTTTGTGCACAATTGTCCAGCATCAGAGTGCCGAAGATGAGAATACTTCTGACGATCGCTGTATACATGCAATGGATGATGTGTAGTCACAGGCCCCATTGCTTACCAAAGGTCTTTTGGAATGCATTAAGTACGCATAGTGCTTTCTTACTTCTTTCCTCTGTGTAGCGCTTCCAGCTGACCTTGTTGGTAAGGATAGTTTAGATATTCATGCAGCTTACTCTTTTTTTCCATTCAAGCATTTCTTATAGTTTCCGAATTTCATTGTTAAATTTTGCCTTCGGTATCTAAAAACGTTGCTTAAGTATATTCTTAGTCATGAAGGATTCTTTCATTGACGGAAACTACATTTTGCAATGCTGTCTCCACTGATCTACCTTTGAAGCAGGTGTATTATGCACTACAGAGGTTATTATCATTCAGAGATTCTCTTATGTGTAGAACTATTATTCTCTCTTGCGTTTTCATCAGTAACGATGAGAGACTAATATGTCTTTGGTGTAATCTTTCTATGGTTAGATTCCAACAAAATATTGGAACCTAGATGTACACGTGATAAAGAAGTAAACAAAAAGTGCAACAACAGAATCTTTACCGAATAAAATTTTTAAAAATTGAAAAAGAGTAGAAAAACACTGCTTTGAACAAGTGAAAAGCTTCTCGGTAATTCCGTTTTGGTTTTGCTGCAGTTTAGCTTATTATTAGTAGAGTAAGAGTAGCGTCCAACGAAACCATGGTCTAGTCTGCTGGGTTTGTTTTGCAAAGAACATTGTTGTTGTAGCAACCTGTTTTGCTTCACAAATTATTTGTCATCAAGCTCTAAATATGATTTTTAAAAAATATGGATAAAAGGAGATTATTACTTTCATAGCTATTTTTCGCAACGAAATACACTTGTACGCAAATTTTTATGGTTGTACCTTGAAAATAAAATGTTTGAGGCCATCAAATCTAAGCAACAAAAGTCAGAGTGCTCTGATATAAAGAAACAATTTTCATCTGAAAAATGATCTTCTGAAATTTTGAAAATGGGTTTAGCTGTTATTCGTTGTCGAAACAGAATTATAAACTAACATAAGTAATTTTATCCTGACCCGGAACATCTTCTACGGTAACCCGTGATCGACGGGTCTGTAGATAGCGTTTTACGTTGTATGGCAGCTTTATTCGTGCTCAATGGACTAGCAGAAATTTATCCGAAATGCTCGCTTTGCTATGCTTACGTCTCTTGTGTAGGCATTTAACTTGAATTTTTAGTTCATTCATTGAATTTTTAGGTTCTTCTGAGGTAGATTTTGTTGTTGTAGCAACCTGTTGCTTCATGAAATTTTTTGGCTTTAAGCTCAAAATATAATTCTTAAAGAAGACGTTCTTTAAGAATTATAAAATAAATTAAACAAATTAAATTGCCACAATTAAAAACTCAGTCCTGATCTAGTTTGCCAAGAATGGCTTTCCGGTGAAGTTTTCGGAGCTCCGTTCGTGCTTTCTTAAGGTCGCTTGTCCACCAGCTTGCACTGGTAAGTTTTCGACATTAAGATGGGGCAGAATTTCGTGAAAGTCTTGTTAATTCTTTCGAGAAAAACTCGACTGTATTATCAATAGTTGTATCGTGGGAGAAATATTAGGCTGAATAACTTTTCCAGTTAGTTTTCATGGGGTTCCTAAATTTTTTTCTTTGTATAAGGGTCGCAATTAAAAGTGAAGATAATCTTAAAGTGGTCTAGAAATGACTTTTTTCGTGACATCTCCCATTTGTGACCTGTTTCCTAGATACTTCAACTGTATTAAAAAACCTAATAAGGATAAATGAGGGCTCAACATGTAGTTTTGATTCAAATTTATGCATTTTTATGAGTAAAATTAATAATAGTTTTACCCAAAATATAAAATGAAAGAATTTCTTGAGTAAATTTTTGTGGTTTGTGACGAAATGACATCACTGGCATTTACAAAACTTTAGTATTTTACTCCGTTAAATCTAAGCCGATAGCTTTTGTATTACTCGAGATATAGCATCATTAAAAATGCCGATAGAATAATTGTCAAAAACGCAAATGCCTTTAACTCTTGTATATCAAAAGTTAAATGCTAATGTTAAGCTTTTTTTGAATAATATTTCAAAAAAGATACCAAAAGTTATCAAAAAGTAATAAGAGATGAAGTATTTTAAAATTTTGTTTTTTTAAATTGTTTCAAAAAAATTTTGTTTGTCTTCTTAATATTGTTAAGAAAAGTTGAGATGATGATAATTTAAGTGTATAAGTCAAGAAACGTAATAATAACTGTTTGTTATCTGAAGAAAAACAGGTGAAGTGAATAACGATTTCTAAGCACAACCTGAAATATGTGAAGTTTGGTATTTATATCTTGGCTATTGTAACGAAATTTGGTAAATATTTCTGCAGTGCTTATCTAAAGATGGTCTATTAAGAACATAACTGTAGCTTTAATATTACTCGAGTTATAGCTACTTCACAAAACTTCAACTGTACTCAAGTCCAAAACATAAACGGCCATAACTTTTTCTTCGTTTCAGCTAGCAAAAATTTTTTGCTCTTTTTTGTCAACTATTTGAAGAGGTTTTACAATTTAAATAAAACATTGTCGGAATAAAAGTTATTAAAAAATTTTGCTTATTTTCATAACGAATTTTTGGTCTACAATTATTTTGCAAACAACATACCGATGGCAATAAATGTCTGCCCACTGCAAAAATGTGATATAATTCAATTTTACTTCTATGGCGTATAAGAAAGGAGAGGGAGGGGGGGGGGGGGTGGGTGTTGTAAAAGACAAATGCAATGTTATGGAATAATTGAGCAACTTTTTTTTGCTTAACTTGAAATAATTGTTTATATTGTGAATATTCACACAATTATTAAAATTTTTGCAACCTTCGTACTCATAGCAAGACCGCAAAACCAAGTCCAACGTCAAGCTTGCTGCTGCGCATCGATGTTGCTGCTGTGTGTGTTGTTGCTTTCGGTAGGATTAAGTGCCTCAAGGACGATGAAGACGACGACGCCAACGACGAAGACGACGTAACGAGGAATAGATATACAGATGAGCGAACGCATAAAATTCATTGATGCGAATATAAACGAAATATTTCGACTAGAAGTTCTTTTTATTTTCATGATTTTCATGATAATGAAAAAGATGAACAAAGTAAACGCAAAATCCACGACTGGATGGATGGAAGTTGTGGTTATTATGGGGATGTCTGTGTAAGAAGCTATGATGCTGCATAAAAGCTGTGTAGCATAAGGGGCTACAGGGGAGTGGGGAGGGGGGCGATAGGCGCAAATACAAAGCAAAAAATCACTCAAGTAGGAATCAACAAACAAAGCTTAGAAAATATTTTCGTTTTGATAGATGGATGAGAATGAAAATGTCGGTGGAGCGTATGGGTGGGCGAGCACATAAACATAAAATTTGAAGAGGATGCAAAAGCACTCAAGAGTACTAAGACGGTCATAAAAGATGTTGGGGTAAAGAAATGGAAGAATTCTGCTTTGATGGTCGTGGCTGTAAGGTTAATTGCTGGAAAGTAATAGGAGAACTCGTGCGTTTTTTCAATCTATTTTTTGTTTTTTTTTTTTTTTTTGGTAAATATTTCGGAGAATTTTCATAAGGTGTGAGATAGAAGTAGAGAGAGAAAGAGAGAGTAAGAGCAAAATCACAGCATCATAAATTGAATTTCAGCAAAAAAACAAAAAATGAATATTTTGCAAAAAAAAAAAAAAAAAAAAGGAAAAAAGAAAATTATAAAGAATCTTTAGATAAATATCTTTTGAGTGGTTAAGTAATTCAATGCCTATGAGAAAAATAAGACATTAAAAATTGCTGTCATGAATTTTAAAATTATGCAATCAAAATTTTGTCATATGGAAAATTTTAGCATATAAGCAGCATGAGAGTGTGTGTGAGTGTGCGTGTGTGTTATAAGAGCTACTTATATGAGCGGAAAGCAAAAGATTTGGCAATTCTTGTTAAAATTGTTATCATGTTAAAATATTTAAAAAAACAAATGCATTTTTCTCGAGTGTACTCAAATGTAACTAATGTAATTTATAACAACAAAGCAACATATCGTATAGCAAAAAAAAAAAAAACACAAAAAATATGCTATGCAAATAATCCAACTCAATATTCCCACCCTCATGCCCCCAAAACAACAACAAAAGAATACTGAAGAGCAAATTGACAAAATTTACACAAACAAATGAAAAAAAAAAAAAATTTATAAAAAAGCAGCAAATGTCGCATAATAAAAGCTCAACCATAATAAAAACAAACAAAAAAGAAAAAAAAAAACAAAAAAATGTTGCTGCTAATAAAACTGGCTATTAGACAGAGATAGACTGACATTGAAAATGCCAACCAGAGCTGTTTGCTGCATGGCTGCTCTGCTGATGCCTTGACCCACAGCAAATGACACTTAAAAATAAAAATAAAAAACAAAAAACATATAAAAATTGTCTATCGTGCCGCTGCCACCCTTTTAACAGGCTCTATATTTAATCTATTTGCTGGTTGGATTATACCCAGAACTGACCCAGAGTATAGCATTTAATAGAGCATCATTTTTGGGCAAATACGTAATAAAATCTCAATAGTTTTTATTTATGTGTTGTTTGGTTGCTCGTTGTTGGTTTGTTCTTGTTACATATTTTTTTGTGTTTTGTTATTGTTTTTTTATTTAAAGTTGTGGTTCTGTTAATTTTGTTTTTTGTGCAATTTTTGGCTTTGGCCCTGCTCATGTGGAAATTTGCAAAAATTGCTGTACACTGCATGAGAGCGCCTAAAAATATGCAATGTTTTCTTATTTTTATTATTGTTTTCCTGCATATTCCATGTTAAGGTTTCACTGGATATGTTTTGCATAAATATACCAACTCTTGTTTGGGTTTGACAATATTTTGCAAATAGCACACCAACAGTCTTTTTTTAAAATTTTATTTTAATAGAAAAACAAAAAAAAAACACAAAAATTGTGTTGAAATTTGATATTGTGTGCATAAATAAGTTGTTTGTTCTATAACGAAATTTTTTAAAATATATTTGTATATATTGTGGCACAAAATTGTTTCACTCAAATTTTATTGTTATTTTTAGGCATGTTTTTTTTTTAAATATTTTTTAGCAGTGTAATTATTTTACATTTATGGCAGTTAATTTCAGAAGACGAAGAATGCAGGCTTTATTGCTAAATAATAGCAGCTGCTTTAAATTTAATGTTGGCATTCTTAAAATGTTTAAAATTCAATGATTTTTATATTTGTTTTTTCAATAACAAGCTATAATTTATAAATTAACCAGCATTACCATCATCATGATTACCAGCATTGACACTTAGAAGGGGAAAAAAAAATCATAGTAAAATTATACAAGCTGACTTTGTGAAAATATGTAATGACTTATATAATTTAACAATTTTAATGTATAATTTTACTTTGGTTTTTTCGGTGTACTTCAATCAAATTTTTCACATATTCAATGCTTTTTTTGTTGTACCATGTGAAGTTATCTCGATGCAATCAATACAGTAACCAAACATTTTGACTAGATGGTATCTATATGGATAATTTTTTCCTGTAAGAGCAATGAACGAAAAATTTGTTTTGTTTTTAAAAAATCATAGTAAAATTATACAAGCTGACTTTGTGAAAATATGTAATGACTTATATAATTTAACAATTTTAATGTATAATTTTACTTTGGTTTTTTCGGTGTACTTCAATCAAATTTTTCACATATTCAATGCTTTTTTTGTTGTACCATGTGAAGTTATCTCGATGCAATCAATACAGTAACCAAACATTTTGACTAGATGGTATCTATATGGATAATTTTTTCCTATAAGAGCAATGAACGAAAAATTTGTTTTGTTTTTAAAAAATCAGAGTAAAATTATGCAAGCTGACTTTGTGAAAATATGTAATGACTTATATAATTTAACAATTATAATGTATAATTTTACTTTGGTTTTTTCGGTGTACTTCAATCAAATTTTTCACATATTCAATGCTTTTTTTGTTGTACCATGTGAAGTTATCTCGATGCAATTAATACAGTAACCAAACATTTTGACTAGATGGTATCTATATGGATAATTTTTTCCTATAAGAGCAATGAACGAAAAATTTGTTTTGTTTTTAAAAAATCATAGTAAAATTATACAAGCTGACTTTGTGAAAATATGTAATGACTTATATAATTTAACAATTATAATGTATAATTTTACTTTGGCTTTTTCGGTGTACTTCAATCAAATTTTTCACATATTCAATGCTTTTTTTGTTGTACCATGTGAAGTTATCTCGATGCAATCAATACAGTAACCAAACATTTTGACTAGATGGTATCTATATGGATAATTTTTTCCTGTAAGAGCAATAAACGAAAAATTTGTTTTGTTTTTAAACTCTGATTTATATCGAACATTTTGCGTTCATTTATAAACCTAACCATCGCAAAGCATAAATATCAAAGAAGTCTGTTTTTGACGCTCCACACTGCATTCATGCGTTCATGTCAGCTGTGATATGAACGGAAAAAATTCAAATCAGCACAAAGAGGTATGGAAATGTAACGTTAAAGACTTAAAAATGTGGCATCTAGAAGTGCAAGACAATATTTTTTTTGCATACTTTCGATATAATTCTTTTACTTAATGCCTCTTCTTCGAAAAAGTTTCTTTATTTAGGTTTTTTCACTGACAAGTATTTTAATTCTTTTTCATGTAAGCCTTCCTTGAAAATCACATTAAAAAATGTAACGTTAAAGAGCACATAAAACTGATTATATCATCAAAACAGCAAAAGTAAGTAAAAAAGTTCTTTCACATAATATGGAAGTCTTTCTTTTATGCACACATATAAAATTTGTTGGTTCCATGGAATATTTTCGACATATTTGCAAAAATATTCTTTCAACTGTAACGTTAAAGACAAAAAATATACCATATATTTATTCAGTCGTTATATACATATATTGCCTAGATTGAATATTTTCCAAAATTTTTGCATAATTTTTACTATGAGAGCGTCTTGCGTCTTCGGTTTATATCCCAAATTTTTTTAAGAAAACTTCTAAATTTATGTCTTTGATATAGTTTTTATGTTAGCAGATCTTTATTAAAATTTGATGAGCATTTTTCTGTTTGATAATTTAGCCCTGTAGTAACTTTCTATGTGATTATTTTTTATCATGCCCAAAAACATCTAAAAAAAATACTTTTAAAAGTAATTGCAGCCAGTCAAAATATTCTATAAAAATGTTACCAGTACAATTTCACTACAAATTACTTAGGACAAGATTCCTGTAGGGCTTACTTGTTTGAAAAAAATTAGTCAGCCTTAAATCACTGTAAGAAGTCTTATGAAATCCATCCACTATCTTATGAAATTTTCATGACATACTTTTAGAGAATTTTCTAAACTAATATTGGCTGTAGATAAATTTTTTTAAAAGTTAAATTCCACAAGAAACATTTTGTTAGAACATTTCAATACCCTACGGTTATAGGATATACCTTTTATAGATACCTTTCATTAAAGATGACATCATCACAATATAAAACCTTCATAAATTCCAAAAAACTAATGTATTGACTAGACATCAAAGAGCGGAGAACGATTAAAAAACGAATTTTCTCACAAATAATCACCACTTAAAACTTTCTGATTCCAATTTCTCATGAGTGAAAAATAATTCAAACTCAAAAAAATTGGCGAGAAATCGTAAATGCAAATAAAAGCATTTACGATCTCTCTTACAAAAAAAGCAATGTTCATAAATATCACGAACAAAAATAGGTACTTATATTCAATCGTCATTGGTTTGTTCACTCATGATCGTTTGTTGGAGGTGAATTTTCATATTTAACCTCACTGTATAACTCATATTGTGAAGAATGAATCTTTAATCGATTGTTAGTATTTTTTCAAGTGAAAAATTGCTACACTCCATAACAATGAAAAATAAGTGCAGTTCTGTTCAATTCAAAAAAGAATGCAGGTAGCAGAAAATCATATATAAAAAACAACTCAAGTATTTTTTTAGCCTTTTTTTTGAGCCTTTTTATACCCTAAACCTGAAAGGTCAGGGTATATTAACTTTGTGCAAACGTTTGTAACGCATAGAACGAAGCGAGTCCGGTATAGAAAAGTATATATATTTTTGATCAGCGTCACCACGTGAGCCCAGCTATCCATGTCCGTCCGTCCGTCCGTCCGTCTGTCCGTATGTGTGTTGTCCGTATGCACTGGATAAGAAGAAGGAGTTGAGATAATTGAATGAAACTTGGTACACATAGTCACATGGACCCAAGTATCTGCACTATTGAATATTTTTGGAATCCGCCCACGGACACGCCTACCTCCCATACAACGCAAAAATTGAAAACTGCATAACTCAGCTCATAATTAACCTCCAACAATAAAATGTATGTGTTTAGTATCAACACAAAGATGTTTTTGAAAAATGGGTGTCATCCACTCACGGACACGCCCACCTCCCATACAACCCAAAAATTTAAAATGCAATAAATAAGCCTCTGTTTAACCTACAGAGCTAAAATTTGGCACATATATTTTTTATAACAAAAAAAAGACGGTTTTGAAAAATGGACATTATCCGCCCACGGACACGCCTACCTCCCATACAAAGCGAAAATTGAAAACTGCATAACTCAGCTCATATTTAGTCTACAACAATAAAATTTGATATGTATGTGTTTTATACAAACAGAAAGACGTCTTCGAAAAATGGACGTCATCCGTTCACGGACACGCCCACCTCCCATAGCGAAAGCACAATAAAGGCATTAACTGTGAGCTACAGAAGTAAGACTTGGTATGTGTAAATTTTTCATCACCATTTAAATGCAATTAAAATATAGGTTTCATCCGCCCACGGAGACGCCCATTTGCAATAAAAATTTTTTTATTTTTGAAAAGTGGGTTTAGGGTATTTCATAGTCGGCCTAGACCGACTTTAGACTTTCTTTACTTGTTAAACATGGTTTTAGACCTTTTTCAAAAAAGAAACTCAGACTAAGAAACTAGCACAAAGCAATAATAGAAATATAGCGGGGTCATAGAAAACCGAAGTAGCGTTAGCTAGTGCAGCATTGGTGTACTGTTACTAAGATAAGGCAAGTGCATAAAATAAGCTGTGAGATGAACTAAAGCAGTTTTTTTTTGTTTTTTTATTTCAAGCTATTGGAATGTATATTTTAACAATACGTAAAGTTTTTTTTTTGTTAAACTAGATTTCTTGCTCTTTTAAATGATACCAGATTCTCTTTTATATTTCCGTTAGTTTCGCTGTTACTGAGCCTTAAAGTTGAAAGTATGCACTGCATAAAATAAGATGTGAGCCACTGTAACTGCTTGATGATATCTACCTGCGTCTTACTCATGAACTTTGAAAAATACGCTCACGAACTATTAAAAATTCAATCTTTTCATGAAAACTCAAAATAACTTCATCACTATTGTATTTTATCATGATAAATGCTTAAGAGAAAGTTAATATGCAGTCATTTTGTTAATACACATTTCTCATTAGCGCGTGATCGTTCGTAGGTAGAAGGTGGGAGCAAGCAATCATCGCATTTAGTCTCTTATTAAAGACCACGATTGCAATTGTTTGATGAACGTTCGATTTCTTAAGTATTTATCATGATAAAATACAATCGCAAAATGAGTTATAATGAAAAGTTTACATTTGTAAACGTTCACAAGCGAGTTTTTCTGCTCTCTGCTGGACATCTCACACATTTGTCTTGATCTCTGAAGAAAAATTGCTGAAATAATCAGTCAGCTCTCTGGTTCTTCAGTGGTGAAGCCATAGCTCTTGCTCTATTTGATTCAAGGGCCCTTTGACAAAAAGAAAAAGAAGAATACGAGGTTGAGTTATCTGACGATGAGATGGACGAATCGTCTGACGAAGAACAGAGCGAAATGATAGAAGCTGTAGAGAAAGATGATGTCGTAAATGATATCGAGGAAGAAGACGAGGAAGAGGATAGCGGTGGCAACGGAAATAAAGTACGTGGTCGTAAAGGCGTGAAAAGAATTCAATTGACCTCGAAGAAAGTTAATTAGCAATTGAAAACATATATGAGCCTTTACGTCACACTTGAGACAGCAACATTTTTCGCACGATACGCATTCTCAACTGATTTCGTTTCTACTGATCCAGAAACCTGGACTGTGAGCGAAGATTACCAACAAGTGCAAGAAATATTGCGTATTCTTCACGTTGTCAAGGAAAACGCCAAAAGAGACGTAAGATTAATAGAGGACTTCACCAAGTTTTTATGCCTTAATAAGGAGGAAAAAATATTTTTGCTACAAGTCGTCGCAGAAAATTGAAAGAATTATCCATCGCAGGACCAAAAATAAATGTATTTAATTCAAATTTTCTTACAATTATAATAACGAAATTTATTGTTTCTTATTGACGGTGGAGAAAGGAGGTAGTTATGCTTGAAACTTGAAACAAATTTAGATAAGAAAAGTTAATGTGAATAGGTCTCTCATTTCAGCCTTTAGGAAGGTGCCCGGGAGCGATGTAGGCCAATTTTATAAAATTTTTTTTTTTTTAAATAAAATATGTGTAAAGCCCCCTTAAGAGTAAGAAATGGAGGGTTAGTATGTTGGGATAATATGTTGGAAAGATAAAAACGATGGGTGTCAGTCACACATTTTACCCTTCTAGACGCACCCTGGGTGCAATTTCCTAAAAAAATATCAATTTTGTATGGAAGCTTCCTTGGGGGTGGAGATAGGGGGTAGGTATGTTGACGAAACATTTTAAGGAATCAAATTGATTGGCAGTCGGTCGAACATTGTACTTCTCTAGGGGCAACACTTGGGTAGTTATGGGAGTATTTGTCTAATTTTTACAGTTTTCATCAACATTTAACCCCGATGCGATACAGGTAATTTTGTTTTCTTTACTTTAAGGGGGTTTCCCACCCACAAAATGTCGGAATTTTTCGTGGAAAATAGCAGTTTAAACTTTTGATGGGCACCAAAAATTTTCAAATGAAAAAAAAAAATAATTAAAGAACGTGGGAGGGATTGGGGGGGAGGATTTGATGATACTTTAACTAAATTTTAATGGTTTTTGATTTCAAATAATTTCCGTTCAAGATAAAGGGAACACAGCAAATTGCTATTTTTCTTAGACGTTTTTGGAAAAGCTCTGTCAACGGCGTGTTTTTCAATATTTCCAGATGAAAAAATTGTTGTTAAAATTACACAAAAGGTTTAATTAAATTTGAACAATCCATACATTAAATCTTAAAAACATTCACAAACAAAGTTTTTTTCGCTAAAACCCTTACATCGCTCTTAATCTTAAATTTTCACAATTTTGATCCGGTTTCGACCATTTGGTGACGGATATTAAAAAATCACTTGAAAATTAAAATGTATTGAAATTTCTGTAAGACATCAGATGGGAAGACCACGCTAAAGTGACATGTGCTACTTTAGAGATCTTAAATGAAATTCTAGATGCGTTAGACGTAATTTCTGTGGGCGATAAGCAAAAAACAGAAATCAGAAAAGGAGCAGATAATTTGTCGGATAAGCTACTGCACTTAGAGTTATTTTATTATGTTGGTCATATGGGATGAAATTTTGCAAATCTTCCGAAAAGCCAGCAAGTTATTTCAAGACCCGCAAGTCACTCTAGAGACTTGGGTCTACGTTTACAAATCGCTTGTCAATTTTTAGAAAAATCAGGTGCGACTTTTATAGTTTGGAAGCCTTCGCAAAAGAAAAACTACCAGACTTTAAAGGCAGTAGTCAAAGTCGAAGGCCAAAAATGCCGAAACACGGTCAAGTTCCTGAAATCAGTCTCAGTCTTAGAGAAAAATTTAAAATCAAGAATTTAAATGGCGTCATTGATAAATCGCATATACTGAAGCGAAGAAGGGGGCGAGGGGAGGGAAGGGGAGGGAAATTTAAGTCAAACATGATAAATTTGACTAAAATCGAAAAAAACCCATAGCCGATAAAATGATGTGTCCTGATCAAACATCAGAACACACTCAGCATTGTAGAAATTTACTGTTGCTTTTGGTCTCTAGGATGGCCAAGATTTTTGCTGCATTGATCGGGGAATCTGAATGAAGTCTTACTCGTCTCTCAACTTTTGTGCTACCGTCTGTGAATATGTTTTTGGCACCATGTATGAGATTGGTTACGTTATACAGTAGTCAGTGTTGCACAGAGAAAAATAGTGCCACATAAAATCTATAAGATTTCTTCTTAAAACGTGCTTAGAACAAGGGGCATGAAAGACGAAAGAGCAGAGGTATTTTTTAAGAAGAGATTTTCTTGTTTTCAGCAAAAATCTTCTTAAATTCATTTAATGAGATATCTTCTTCATTTCTTCTAAAATCCATATTATCAAGACTTCTTTTAAAGTCCTGGACTTCATGTATCGTTTATTCATTCTTTCTGATTTATTTATGCTTATTCAGAAGAAAAGCAAATCATGTGGAAAACTTTGTTGCTTCATAAGACTCCTTTTGAAAAAAAAATCAAGAAGAAAACCTAGTAGCTGTATAAAATTTCTTCTTAAACAAAATCAAAAAGAAAACATAATAGATTTATGAGATTTCTTCTTTAATTAATTTAAGAAGACAAAGACAATAACTTTAAGAAGAACATCTTCTTGGGTATCAACCATAGATAAATCTGCTTAACTTTGTTAAACTTTATTAGGTTTTCATGTGGCGATTTTTCTGTGTGTGGAAGACGTATTGGCTGTAGCTAGTATCATCGAGTGGTCTTTGTTTCTACTTGACCAGTATTCAGATGCCCTGGAAGGTTGTGACTTCCTTGGCGAGTTGAAGCACGATCACACTTAGTGCATCCGTTCGTATTAAGCGAAGAAGTCCAGCAATGCACATTTGTGCACTTCTCTGCTACTTGTTTAGTTTATTTTGAATTGTGGTTTAAGAATTGACCGGTGTGAAGTTTCTACTTTCGAGTTGACTACCCTGCTAGGGTAAGGATTAGGTAGGTTAAGAGATTCAATACTCGAATGGGTTCATCAGCCATAACTTTCTTGTAAGTATCTTGACAATTATGGAAATTTATATGGAAACTTTCTTAGAATGAAAGCCTGCGGAGGTGTTGTTGGAGGAAATATTTTTTTTAAATATTTGGTTCGTAAAAAACTGTTACTTTTTATGTTGAATTCCATAAAACTTACAAAAAGTAATAAGATTTTTGTATATTACTAATTCTGGGAAACTTTGGCGGTATGCTATATTGAAACAAGCATAAAAATTTTTCCTTTTTTTTATTTTTTTGTATAATTGATATGTACTCTCTAATGAATCATAATATCGATTTATACATGTTGGATGGGGCATGAAATAAAATTGGTTATGAGAGACTGATCTACATCGTCTAAGAGACGATAGACTAAAATTCGTCAAAAAAAAACCAGCTCAAAACAACGTGAAAACACAAACAGTCTTTAAACAAATTTAAATAATTTGCTAATTTAAAATTATGAACCAATGTTATAAAAATAAATATCTTGATCTTTTGTTGCATGTTTTTTTTTTGCTGAAATCAGCTAAACTTTAAGAAATTAACATAGATATAAAAATGACACACAGTTTTGATAGCTCGTGCCAAAAACAAGACAAAATAAAAACATGCTCATAAATATTCAATAACAAGGTCGAATCATGTTGCTTTTTTATGTGTTGTTGTTTTAAATTTTGAAATTTTTAATATGTATCAATATAGCTACCTAGCTGTATATTGGCTTTAAAATGTTTAAGCTATGTAGCTTTTAATGAACTTTTCTGCCTTTTTTTTTTTTTGAGAAGCATCCACATTTTATGCAGGTACTTAAAAACTTTTTGCTCCAAATTTTATAAGGATGCTGCTTAACAATACAATAAAAATAATAGATATGAAAATATTAAAACTGCTGATGATGGTGTTATTAAGCAGGCGATGATGAACAAGACGTAGATGTAGAAGGAGTAAGAAAGACGACAAACTGATATCTTTGGCCCAGCAGAGACCAGACACCCTAGACCTTTTAACAATAAATGATCCCATTCCAGCAAACAGCAACAACAACAACAACAACAACAACACATCATTGCACCCATCAACTTCAGAATGTGAGGCTGGCGCATACCGTACGTACAAAAGACGTCGACAAAAACTCATTCGGTTTGATAGCCTTAATCATTAAATTGTAGCAGTAACAGCAGCATCATCAGCAACAGCTGCTGCTAAAGTTGTTTTTATTGTTACTGTTGTTGTTGTTGTTTTTGTTGTCGGCAACAACAAGCCTTTAATTCGCGTCGCCATCATTATCGGTTAGCAACAGAGCATCGCATGTTCGTTCAATGTGGTCAAAAGTGATTCCTGAGATTAAACTTCTTCTTCGTTTTCTTCATCTTATGCTGCTGCCTGTGATTGTTACCTTCATTAACTATTAACTGATACAGCTTTAAACTGAGCCTGGCTATATTAAAAGCGCTCGTTGGCGGCTACAACAGTCATCCGGAGAAGAGCGCAACAGCAACAGCATCAGCAGCGAAAGAGCTGGTAATTAACGCTAACATGCAACACATGTTGAGCTGAAGTCAACAGCGATTTCTAATCGTTAACGTGATTTTTTTTTTACTTGCCCCTTTCTACCAATTTCCTCTTGCTTTCAAGCCATTATGCCGTTGCTAAGTTTTACTGGCCACCTGCCTCGGGTGCCAAAGGTGTGCATAACTTTGTAGAGTTAGAAAAAAAAAAATTTAGAGTTTTGTTTAAGAAGTGAAAAAGAGCTTTTAAAGCTCACAACAATTACGCTGTGGCATTTCTTTGGCTTAAATCATTTTTTTTTTAGCTGCAGCAGAAGAAACTCACGTTGTTCTCAGCTTTTGTGCACGCCTGTCATTAACAGAAAATTCTAGAAATTCGCAAATCCTTAACATCTGTCTGTGTTCAGCTTAATTTAAAATTTTATTATATAAAATTAAATATTGCAGATTGTGCGATAACCTGGTAACATATGTTTTTTTTTTTACAAAAGCTCAGTAATTCAGCGTTGATGACAAAAAAGTGGCAGGAAAAATATTAAAACAAATATTCGAAATATTACATCAAAGCAAGTTTAACGAACTCAAAAAAATTTCCAAGAATTAAATTTGATAAGAATTATTTAAAAGAGGAAATTATACTGAAATTTAACGGTAATTAGGAAAATCTTGTTAGAGACTTTAAATGTTTAAGCAGTTGGATAAAAAAAACAAAATAAAATTCTACTGAATAAAATTCTAAAATAAAATTTTACTGAATTTTAATTGAGTTTCAAAGTACTTAACGGAATAACAATCAACCCACAATAAAAGATGATGTCATAAAAACATAACTTAAACATTAACAAATTTTTAATTTTACCAAAACTTTATTTAAACTTTGCTTAAACTTTACTTAAACTTAACTTTAAGTTGCTTAAAGTTTGCTTAAACTTTATGTTAACTTGTTTTTAATTTTATTTTAATTTTACCTTAACTTTACTAAAGAAAGACATGACATTGACTGTTTTTTAAAATTAGTAAATATTCTAAGATTCTAAAAAAAAAAATTTCATGGAAAAAAATTTTTACTGGTTCAAAAGTTACAGCCGGATTAGTGAGAGCGCATTTTTATTTTTCTTTGCATATTTCTTTGTTCACAAACTTTGAACGCGTTTATTTCGAAATCATGTTTTTCGCACTGGTTGCAATCCTAGCGGGTTAATTTTTTAACGAATTCATTTTTTCATATTTTCATTTTTATACCCCCACGCGTACTACGTAAGGGGTATATTAATTTTGTCACGATGTGTGTAACACCCAAAAGGAGGCGTGGTAGGTATGGAAAAGTATATATATTCTTGCTCAGCATCACCACCTGAGTTGATTTAGCCATGTCCGTCTGTCTGTCCGTCTGTCCGTCTGTCCGTCTGTCCGTCTGTCCGTCTGTCCGTCTGTCCGTCTGTCCGTCTGTCCGTCTGTCTGTCGACACGATTACAGCCGTAATTTTGAAGCTATCATAATGAAATTCGATATTTAAGCTTTTTTTAAAAAAACTAAGGTCAAGTTCGAGAATGGGCTAAATCGGATGAAAACCACGCCTACCTCCCATACAACCCCAGAATTGAAAACTCTACAAAGAAGCTAATATTAAAGCTACAATACTGAAATTTGGTATATGTGTGTTCTATGTCAAAACTGAGATGTGTTAGAAAAATGGGCGTCATCCACCTACTAACACGCCCACTTCCCATACAACCCCAAAATTGAAAAATCTATAAAGAGGCTAATATTAAAGTTACAAGATGGAAACTCGGTATTTGTGTATTTAATGTCAAAACTGAGGTGTGTTATAAAATTGGGCGTCATCCACCCATTAACACGCCCACCTCCCATACAACCCCAAAATTGAAAAATCTATAAAGAGGCTAATATTAAAGTTACAAGATGGAAACTCGGTATTTGTGTATTTAATGTCAAAACTGAGGTGTGTTATAAAATTGGGCGTCATCCACCTACTAACACGCCCACTTCCCATACAACCCCAAAATTGAAAAATCTATAAAGAGGCTAATATTAAAGTTAAAAGACGGAAACTCGGTATTTGTGTATTCAATGTCAAAACTGAGGTGTGTTAGAAAACTGAGCGTCATCCACCTATTAACACGCCCACCTCCCATACAACCCCAAAATTGAAAAATCTATAAAGAGGCTAATATTAAAGTTACAAGATGGAAACTCGGTATTTGTGTATTTAATGTCAAAACTGAGGTGTGTTATAAAATTGGGCGTCATCCACCCATTAACACGCCCACCTCCCATACAACCCCAAAATTTAAAAATCTATAAAGAGGCTAATATTCAAGTTACAAGACAGAAACTCGGTATTTGTGTATTCTATGTAAAAACTGAGGTATGTTAGAAAAATGGGCGTCATACACAATCTAAGACGCCCACCTCCCATACAACCTCAAAATTTAAAACTTTATAAAAAGGCTTATATTTAAGCTGCAAGAAAACAATTTGATATGTATGTAATTTAGACACATAAAAATAATAAAATCTTTCAAAATCTCTTACAAAAAGCTCTCCAATTTAAGATTCTTCTACCCATAAGAATCGGCCGTGGGGTATTTTAACTTCGGCCAAGTCGAAGATATACCTTACTAGTTTCATTTCTTTTTTTTCATTCATTTTTATACCCCCACGCGTACTGCGTAAGGGGTATATTAATTTTGTCACGACGTGTGTAACGCCCATAAGAAGGCGTGGTAGGTATAGAAAAGTATATATATTCTTGCTCAGCATCATCACCTGAGTTGATTTAGCCATGTCCGTCTGTATGTCCGTCTGTCTGTCTGTCTGTCTGTCTGTCTGTCTGTCTGTCTGTCTGTCTGTCTGTCTGTCTGTGAACACGATAACAGCCGTAATTTTGAAACTATCGTGCTGAAATTCGATATTTAAGATTTTTTCAAAAAACTAAGGTCTAGTTCGAAAATGGGCTAAATCGGATGAAAACCACGCCTACCTCCCATACGACCCCAAGAAGCGAATATTTACGCTATAAAGCTTAAATTCGGTATTTGTATAGTCTATGATGAAACTCAGGTGTGTTAGAAAAATGGGCGTCATTCACCCACTAACACGCCCACCTCCCATACAACCCCATTACTGACACCTATATATATTGTGTCGAAGCTATAAAAATAAAATTAAATATTTATTATTTTAATATAAAAATTAAGATGTGAGAGAAAAATGGGCGTAATCCACCCACGAACACGCCTACCTCTCATACAACCCCAAAACTTAAAACTATATAATTGGGCTTCTGTCGAAGCTACAAAAATAAAATTATATATTCATTCTTTTTATAATAAAATTAAGATGTGTTAGAAAAATGGGCGTCATTCATTGATGAACACGCCCACCTTCCATACAACCCATAATATTGAAAACTCTATAATAGGGTAGTGGTGACCGTGGCATGCAGGTTAAGTGTGTGGCTTAGCATGCTCGGAGCCCGGGTTCGATCCCCAGCCGTGGCGAAAAGTGTTTTTCAATAAAAAATTTTTCTGATCGGTCACCACCTCTCTGCAGACAATGGCAAACCTCAGAGAGTAAATAATACCATGTAAAGCTTCTTGAGAACATGAACTTTAGCCGTTCGGAGTCGGCATAAAACATGTAGGTCCAGTTCTCGGTCAATTGTGTGCAAACATTTAATAACACACACAACACAATTGATCATAAGAAGCTCGGTCAAAGTCCTTTCAAGGGCTGAAATGGCCAATTTGTTTTTTTTTTATTTATAAATAGGGTAATATTTAAGCTACAGACCAGAGAAATTGGGTACTTGTGCATATTGTATCAAAATTGAGGCGTGTTACAGCCCCTAATCAAAAACTTTATAAAAAGGCTTGTCTTTACTTTGCTGGAAAACAATTTGATATGAATGTATTCCAGACGTCATCAAAATAGTAAATTTTTTAAAATCTCATATGAAAAGAGCTGCAATTTAAGATTTTATACCATTGCGAATCGCACGTGGGGGTATTTTAACTTCGGCTAAGTCGAAGATATACCTTACTAGTTTTTTTTATTTTATTAAACTTGATTCGCTTTTTTTTAATTTTTTTCGATTTTTTATGAATCCTAAAGTCAGTATTTTTTTCGAAAAAACACACTTTCAAATTTGGAACATTACCAAAAATTGAAAAAAATTAAAAAAAAAGCTCCTGTCATACAATAACCAATTTTATTAAGATTTAAAAAAAAATTTTTTTCCAGATCGGAAAATTTTTGCGACTTCCAGTGCTGCAACCACGAGGCGCCGTTTTTTTCTCTGCCGCCAGTTTGGAGCTCTATTTTTTTGAATTTTTTTTTTTTTCTTGTATGTCTTTCAATTCTCTACAATAATAATTTTGGAAAAATGTTTGTTTTTGATTGAGTTATGATTTTTTTAAAAAAAATTTCTGTTTTCTCTTCCGCGATGGTTATATCCCACCTTAATGTTTGGTTAACCCTACCTTAACTTTACTTTAATTTTACTAAAAATTTACGTTAACTTTGGTTTAATTTTACTTGAACTTTATTTTGACTTTTTACTTAAATTTAACTTTAACTTTACTTTGACTTTTTACTTAAATTTAACTTTAACTTTACTTTAACTTTACTTTAACTTTACTTTAACTTTACTTTAACTTTACTTTAACTTTACTTTAACTTTACTTTAACTTTACTTTAACTTTACTTTAACTTTACTTTAACTTTACTTTAACTTTACTTTAACTTTACTTTAACTTTACTTTAACTTTACTTTAACTTTACTTTAACTTTACTTTAACTTTACTTTAACTTTACTTTAACTTTACTTTAACTTTACTTTAACTTTACTTTATCTTTACTTTAACTTTACTTTAACTTTACTTTAACTTTACTTTAACTTTACTTTAACTTTACTTTAACTTTACTTTAACTTTACTTTAACTTTAGTTTAACTTTACTTAAACTTTCCCTAAACTTTCCCTTAACTATACTTAAACTTTATTTAACTTTACTTTGAATTTTTGTAAACTTAACTTTAATCTTACTTTAAATTTACTTTAACTTTACTTTAACTTTACTTAAACTTTACTTAAACTTTACTTAAACTTTATTTAACTTTACTTTTACTTTTTGTAAACTTTACTTTAACTTTACGTAAGCTTTGCGTTAACTTTGCATAAACTTTCCTTAAACTTTATTTAAGCTTTACTTTAACTTTACTTTAACTTTACTTAAACCTTACTTAAACCTTAAACTTTACTTAAACTTAACTTTAACTTTGTTTTAACTTTACTTTAATTTTAATTTAATTTTGCTTTAATTTTTCTTCAACTTTACATTAACTCGACTTTTACTTTTTTTACTTTTAACTCAATAAATTTTATTTTGTAACTATCCTTTAACTATACTTGAACTTTTTTTGTTTACATTCCATTTTTATTCGTTTTTGCTTTGAATTGTGTTATTTTGATAAAGAAACTTTTTCCCACATTCAGTTTTGTATTTTCTGAAAAGTAGCTGTGCGAAAGTTTCTCAGATTTTCAATAATTTTTTTTAAAATAAACACTTAAAATTTTAATTTATTTTCAAAACAATTAAAACTATTGACAAAATGTAAATTTATACATAAAGAAACCAACCAACAGCTACAATTTAATTAAAGCATTCTTAAGCAGGTGTTTGTAGAACACACATTTAAACTTAGTTTATTTATTGCTCAGATAAGAATTTCAATGTTGCCAACATCAAGGGAATTCAGAAATTTACATTTCTTGAAATGAAATTTATTGTTTAGTCAACGAAGCGATAAAATTATAAAAACAATTTGTTCAAGATTTTAAAGATACGGCAAAAGATAAACGTTAAGTTGTGGTTTAAAGTGGTAACAGATACATAAGCAGCGTGTGGCTTAAATTTGTAAGAAGAGGATTTTATGAAAATAACAAAAAACACACTAGCTAAACATTAAGTAACAACGAAAACAATAGACAATCATGGTAATGCTATAGGCTAGGACAGTACAAAGTATCTAAATCTGTATTATTAGGAAATATTTAGATGGATGTGTAATATGCGTGTCTTATATAAGCATGAAACTGCACAAAAACAAATTGAAATGAATAGCAGCAAAATTCATTTAGCGAGTAAAAAAAAATACGAAAAAACCTAAAGCAAAAGCTAGGCAAAGCAGAAAAAACTACTAATTTGCCAGAACAGCCAGACATAACATTTGTAACTTAATATTGCTACTTACTTTTATTTTTCGTTATTTTGCTGTTTTGTTGCGTTTTTTTTTTTTTTTTTCTACATAACGTTTATTATCTGATAAATATGTAGATAAAATACATATGTTTGCATTTATATAAATGTCTGTATTTACACAGTTGTGCTCAGCCATTCATCATTCATTTATTAAATGCGAAAAGCAGCAAAACGAAATCAACACTGGCGGCTTATTTTTTTTATTTTTATTTTTTTTTGCATTGTATTGCATAATAAGGTACCGTTTGTTATTTTCCCACCTTTTAACAATATGTTTAACTAACAATAGTTTTAATAATTTTATGAAAATATAAGTAACTCTTCAGGCAATGTCTAAAAAGTGAAATTAATGTGGCAACAATAGTATTAAGCCAAGCAATGAAGGCATTGAAAGTGGTCGGTTTTACAAAATTTACGGCTTAGCGGAAGAATGGTGTGAACTTTAAAAAAAAAAAAACAAGTATATTTATTTTATACAAGTATAAAACAAGTTTTTTGTTCAACTAGCAGTACTTTATACTGGTATTACTGAAAGAAACGACCTGAAACGCCAGGTAACTTCTTTAACTACGAAATTTATAGCACAGGACTACAAAAATTGGTTTTTTAAGCTATAATAAAGATAATTTCTCAAGTACTTTTCTGCGTAGAATCTAAATCTGGTACGAAAATGGGTATCTAACGTCAGGATTGTGAGATATTTGGGGTTATTACCCAAAATACGGCTTAACGCGCCACTTCTGAGTATGGTTCAGAACTTTTTTTTCACATCTATCATTTGTGACTACTTTCTTTCTCAAAAATAAGCGACAGATTAATTTCAAATGATAATAATTCAAAATTTTTCTTTCACTGCATTGAAAATCAAAAGATGTCCCGCCTTTAAAAAAAAAAATTAGGATCATAGGTTTTATGCTATTTAATAGTTTTGCCGCCTTGAGATAATTCCTGACTGGTATGCGGCAACAGACTTTGATTGAGGTTTATTGATACCTAGAAGTATCTACATAATTTTTCCAAAATACACAATAGCTCCTTGTTAGCACCGTTAGGTAGAACCAATTTTCATAGAAATCTACATATGACTCTTGTGGTAGGTTTTTTTTTCCTATATAGTTTACATTTTCATGTTTTTTGTTTATTTTTTTGAGCCAAGGTTTCAGGTGTTCAACCTATTCAGTCAAGTCTGCTTTGGTTCGGAAATGAGGAGATAAATAAGTAGGAGAGGAAGTGAAATCAAGTGAAACAAGTGTAGAATGTTGCATGTGTGGCTGAGGGCTATATCAACATGTTAATTTGAATCTAAGGCAAGTGTTATGCCTTTACCTCAGTTAATTCGAGTTGTTAGCAATCTCATTCCACAAACATCTCTTCCACCAACTACAACTCTAAAGCCGTATATATTGATGAATTTTTAATTTCAGTTGATTAGAAATGAGGAAAAAATTAAATAAAGGTAAAAGCGTAGGACCATGGCGTGACCGGGATTTGAACCCAGAACAAACTCGCCACAGAACTAAATTCATTCCCAACACTTCAGCAACTATAGAGAAAGGACAACGCCACCAAATGCTATTCTTCTGATTCAGCACTTCGACTACTCATAATTATACAGCCACGATGACAAAGCACCAATATCAAACTGCGAAAAGTTCTGCAATGGGCATCGGTGTAAACTTCTACCCAACATACGATACCATGATAACTGAGAATTACCGTTGTATGCCTCAAATGGTAGAAGGCAATATAACAGAAAAATCAGCTGAGGATAATTTCCAAGCTCTATTGAGCCATAATTCTGAGCTATTACTACAAATTTTGTCCGAAGAGGTTAAAGCTGTGAAGATTTACAGCTCATCTCTGAATCTCAAAAAAGGCAGAATGTTGTCTTCAGGACCCTTACGACCGGTTAAAAACTTTCTATTCGTTTAGACGATAAAGCTTTTTGAAAGGTATTTTTGAGCGTTTTTAAATTTGATGTATTTACTCAAAAATACACCGAATAAAGATGTAGACCAAAATAAGCCGTATCTTAATTTATTTTTTTTCTGAATGATATTTTAATTATTTCATTTTTTTGTGTTTTTTTTTTTATTTTGTGTATACAATTAACGAAGAAGGCAGAATTATTTAATTTTGTATTATAACATAATTCCGTAGAAAAGTGAGGAGTGAAGTCATGACTTTTTTGAAAAATTCCATAGCATATTTTTAAGCATTTCAGCATTAAGTACATAAAATTAATTTAACATGACATTGTTCTTAAATATTGTAAACCGGGTCACTCACATCTGCCATAATTAGTCCTTTCGTATGGTATGTAGAACAATTGCCTTTGCCTAAAATTTCTTATAATTTTATATAGCTATTTATATTTTTATATTTTTATATTTTTATATTTTTATATTTTTATATTTTTATATTTTTATATTTTTATATTTTTATATTTTTATATTTTTATATTTTTATATTTTTATATTTTTATATTTTTATATTTTTATATTTTTATAATTTTATATTTTTATATTTTTATATTTTTATATTTTTATATTTTCATATTTTTATATTTTTATATTTTTATATTTTTATATTTTTATATTTTTATATTTTTATATTTTTATATTTTTATATTTTTATATTTTTATATTTTTATATTTTTATATTTTTATATTTTTATATTTTTATATTTTTATATTTTTATATTTTTATATTTTTATATTTTTATATTTTTATATTTTTATATTTTTATATTTTTATATTTTTATATTTTTATATTTTTATATTTTTATATTTTTATATTTTTATATTTTTATATTTTTATATTTTCATATTTTTATATTTTTATATTTTTATATTTTTATATTTTTATATTTTTATTTTTTTATATTTTTATATTTTTATATTTTTATATTTTTATATTTTTATATTTTTATATTTTTATATTTTTATATTTTTATATTTTTATATTTTTATATTTTTATATTTTTATATTTTTATATTTTTATATTTTTATATTTTTATATTTTTATATTTTTATATTTTTATATTTTTATATTTTTATATTTTTATATTTTTATATTTTTATATTTTTATATTTTTATATTTTTATATTTTTATATTTTTATATTTTTATATTTTTATATTTTTATATTTTTATATTTTTATATTTTTATATTTTTATATTTTTATATTTTTATATTTTTATATTTTTATATTTTTATATTTTTATATTTTTATATTTTTATATTTTTATATTTTTATATTTTTATATTTTTATATTTTTATATTTTTATATTTTTATATTTTTATATTTTTATATTTTTATATTTTTATATTTTGATATTTTGATATTTTTATATATTTATATATTTATATTTTTATATTTTTATATTTTTATATTTTTATATTTTTATATTTTTATATTTTTATATTTTTTTATTTTTATATTTTTATATTTTTATATTTTTATATTTTTATATTTTTATATTTTTATATTTTTATATTTTTATATTTTTATATTTTTATATTTTTATATTTTTATATTTTTATATTTTTATATTTTTATATTTTTATATTTTTATATTTTTATATTTTTATATTTTTATATTTTTATATTTTTATATTTTTATATTTTTATATTTTTATATTTTTATATTTTTATATTTTTATATTTTTATATTTTTATATTTTTATATTTTTATATTTTTATATTTTTATATTTTTATATTTTTATATTCTTATATTTTTATATTTTTATATTTTTATATTTTTATATTTTTATATTTTTATATTTTTATATTTTTATATTTTTATATTTTTATATTTTTATATTTTTATATTTTTATATTTTTATATTTTTATATTTTTATATTTTTATATTTTTATATTTTTATATTTTTATATTTTTATATTTTTATATTTTTATATTTTTATATTTTTATATTTTTATATTTTTATATTTTTATATTTTTATATTTTTATATTTTTATATTTTTATATTTTTATATTTTTATATTTTTATATTTTTATATTTTTATATTTTTATATTTTTATATTTTTATATTTTTATATTTTTATATTTTTATATTTTTATATTTTTATATTTTTATATTTTTATATTTTTATATTTTTATATTTTTATATTTTTATATTTTTATATTTTTATATTTTTATATTTTTATATTTTTATATTTTTATATTTTTATATTTTTATATTTTTATATTTTTATATTTTTATATTTTTATATTTTTATATTTTTATATTTTTATATTTTTATATTTTTATATTTGTATATTTTTATATTTTTATATTTTTATATTTTTATATTTTTATATTTTTATATTTTTATATTTTTATATTTTTATATTTTTATATTTTTATATTTTTATATTTTTATATTTTTTTTTTAGTTTATTTTCCGTATTTTTGTTTTATTTGATATTTTTTATATTATTTTTACGATCCATGATTCAAAAAATATATCGGTAGATTGGTATTGTGTGCAGAAAAAAACTAAATCGAAACCTGATATCAAAAAAGTAGGAGCCTTTTTAATTTATGAAGGCAGTTTTGATCAAAATAAAAAAATAGAACTGTTTCAAATAACGATAAAAATTAAGGTTTAACGATAATCAACAAACGAGGTTTTTATTAACGGTGCGGTTTAACAGAATAATAGTTATAAGATATTTATTGTTTTTTATTTTTTTTAGCTGTTAAGTTAAATTTACGACAATAAGAAAAAAAATTCTTACCTTTTTTTTTAATTTTTACATTTTTTATCGACTTTTTTTCAACAATATTTTTAAAGTTTTTAGTTTTTTATAGTTATTTTGAATTGCATTGTTAATTTTTTCAAAACTCAAACTCCTAGTTTCTGATTCATCGTTTCAAAACATTGTTATTATATTAACCTTAGGTTACATGTTATATTTTATGAGTTTTTATTTTGTTTTATTCTGCTTTTATGGTAACATTTTTCAATAAATTTGATTTTATGAACAAGTAATAAATTTACAAACTATAAAGAAACAAAAAAAAAAATAAAAAAAAAATGCTATTTTGCAAACAATCTGGCACCACAATGAAAACATATTGTTCTCTATACAATTTCGATCAAATACGAGCTACTTTGTTACGTTTACATAACATGTGTGCGCTACGAAAGGTAGACAAAGTTTTTCAACATTTTTATGGTTTGTGTTTTTTTTTTCACTTTTCTTTTTAACTAAATTTTGTGTGCTTCAATTGTATGTGCAGCATAAATAATACAGGGTAATGCGTCAAAAATATTTTCAACTTGCTTGAGAAAACAATTAAAAGTAACTCTTAAGTATACCTTTAACTAATAAATTCAAACATTTTTCTCTGCGGCAACTAAAGTTTTGGTTTAATAGAAGCATAGCAAAAAAAAACTAAAATTAATTTGGAAAACTTTGTGCGGTTTTAAAGGATAAAATATTCAAATTTGAAGAATATTCATTTCAGTGCGCTTTCAGCCAAATTGCAGAGCATAGCAGAAATTTGCATACAACTGGCAACAAATTCATGAAGAAACTAGTAAGGTATATCTTCGACTTAGCCGAAGTTAAAATACCCCCACGTGCGATTCGCAATGGTATAAAATCTTAAATTGCAGCTCTTTTCATATGAGATTTTAAAAAATTTACTATTTTGATGACGTCTGGAATACATTCATATCAAATTGTTTTCTAGCAAAGTAAAGACAAGCCTTTTTATAAAGTTTTTGATTAGGGGCTGTAAGGGATGTGGGCGTGTTCTTGAGTGGTTCATGCCAATTTTTCTAACACGCCTCAATTTTGATACAATATGCACAAGTACCCAATTTCTCTGGTCTGTAGCTTAAATATTACCCTATTTATAAAAAAAAAAAAACAAATTGGCCATTTCAGCCCTTGAAAGGACTTTGACCGAGCTTCTTATGATCAATTGTGTTGTGTGTGTTATTAAATGTTTGCACACAATTGACCGAGAACTGGACCTACATGTTTTATGCCGACTCCGAACGGCTAAAGTTCATGTTCTCAAGAAGCTTTACATGGTATTATTTACTCTCTGAGGTTTGCCATTGTCTGCAGAGAGGTGGTGACCGATCAGAAAAATTTTTTATTGAAAAACACTTTTCGCCACGGCTGGGGATCGAACCCGGGCTCCGAGCATGCTAAGCCACACACTTAACCTGCATGCCACGGTCACCACTACCCTATTATAGAGTTTTCAATATTATGGGTTGTATGGAAGGTGGGCGTGTTCATCAATGAATGACGCCCATTTTTCTAACACATCTTAATTTTATTATAAAAAGAATGAATATATAATTTTATTTTTGTAGCTTCGACAGAAGCCCAATTATATAGTTTTAAGTTTTGGGGTTGTATGAGAGGTAGGCGTGTTCGTGGGTGGATTACGCCCATTTTTCTCTCACATCTTAATTTTTATATTAAAATAATAAATATTTAATTTTATTTTTATAGCTTCGACACAATATATATAGGTGTCAGTAATGGGGTTGTATGGGAGGTGGGCGTGTTAGTGGGTGAATGACGCCCATTTTTCTAACACACCTGAGTTTCATCATAGACTATACAAATACCGAATTTAAGCTTTATAGCGTAAATATTCGCTTCTTGGGGTCGTATGGGAGGTAGGCGTGGTTTTCATCCGATTTAGCCCATTTTCGAACTAGACCTTATTTTTTTGAAAAAATCTTAAATATCGAATTTCAGCACGATAGTTTCAAAATTACGGCTGTTATCGTGTTCACAGACAGACAGACAGACAGACAGACAGACAGACAGACAGACAGACAGACGGACATACAGACGGACATGGCTAAATCAACTCAGGTGATGATGCTGAGCAAGAATATATATACTTTTCTATACCTACCACGCCTTCTTATGGGCGTTACACACGTCGTGACAAAATTAATATACCCCTTACGCAGTACGCGTGGGGGTATAAAAATGAATGAAAAAAAAGAAATGAAACTAGTAAGGTATATCTTCGACTTGGCCGAAGTTAAAATACCCCCACGGCCGATTCTTATGGGTAGAAGAATCTTAAATTGGAGAGCTTTTTGTAAGAGATTTTGAAAGATTTTATTATTTTTATGTGTCTAAATTACATACATATCAAATTGTTTTCTTGCAGCTTAAATATAAGCCTTTTTATAAAGTTTTAAATTTTGAGGTTGTATGGGAGGTGGGCGTCTTAGATTGTGTATGACGCCCATTTTTCTAACATACCTCAGTTTTTACATAGAATACACAAATACCGAGTTTCTGTCTTGTAACTTTAATATTAGCCTCTTTATAGATTTTTCAATTTTGGGGTTGTATGGGAGGTGGGCGTGTTAATAGGTGGATGACGCTCAGTTTTCTAACACACCTCAGTTTTGACATTGAATACACAAATACCGAGTTTCCGTCTTTTAACTTTAATATTAGCCTCTTTATAGATTTTTCAATTTTGGGGTTGTATGGGAAGTGGGCGTGTTAGTAGGTGGATGACGCCCAATTTTATAACACACCTCAGTTTTGACATTAAATACACAAATACCGAGTTTCCATCTTGTAACTTTAATATTAGCCTCTTTATAGATTTTTCAATTTTGGGGTTGTATGGGAGGTGGGCGTGTTAATAGGTGGATGACGCTCAGTTTTCTAACACACCTCAGTTTTGACATTGAATACACAAATACCGAGTTTCCGTCTTTTAACTTTAATATTAGCCTCTTTATAGATTTTTCAATTTTGGGGTTGTATGGGAGGTGGGCGTGTTAATGGGTGGATGACGCCCAATTTTATAACACACCTCAGTTTTGACATTAAATACACAAATACCGAGTTTCCATCTTGTAACTTTAATATTAGCCTCTTTATAGATTTTTCAATTTTGGGGTTGTATGGGAGGTGGGCGTGTTAATGGGTGGATGACGCCCAATTTTATAACACACCTCAGTTTTGACATTAAATACACAAATACCGAGTTTCCATCTTGTAACTTTAATATTAGCCTCTTTATAGATTTTTCAATTTTGGGGTTGTATGGGAAGTGGGCGTGTTAGTAGGTGGATGACGCCCATTTTTCTAACACATCTCAGTTTTGACATAGAACACACATATACCAAATTTCAGTATTGTAGCTTTAATATTAGCTTCTTTGTAGAGTTTTCAATTCTGGGGTTGTATGGGAGGTAGGCGTGGTTTTCATCCGATTTAGCCCATTCTCGAACTTGACCTTAGTTTTTTTAAAAAAAGCTTAAATATCGAATTTCATTATGATAGCTTCAAAATTACGGCTGTAATCGTGTCGACAGACAGACGGACAGACGGACAGACGGACAGACGGACAGACGGACAGACGGACAGACGGACAGACGGACAGACAGACGGACATGGCTAAATCAACTCAGGTGGTGATGCTGAGCAAGAATATATATACTTTTCCATACCTACCACGCCTCCTTTTGGGTGTTACACACATCGTGACAAAATTAATATACCCCTTACGCAGTACGCGTGGGGGTATAAACATGCATAAACAGTAGAGCTACCAGCAAATATGAAAAATACAAAAACCACCCAACCACCGACCAACAACCACACAAACGTACGAGAACGAACCAACGAACGAACTTGCATCGAAGAAACATTTAATAATTTTGTAGTTTTTAGACTTTTCTATAGCCATCGCCGCCTCCGCTGCTGCAATAATTCTTTTAGACACTAAACATGTATGCATGTTTGTCTGTATGTCAGCATGTGCTGAAGTTTATGATATTTTCAATTATAAAATGGTAGTGTTGAAAAACGTTGTAATTTTTCAATCGCCAAGTTCATGAGCTCAACAAAATTGATGCTGCAACAATTTTAATATATGTATGAATAATTTCAAAAGTTTAACTAATCAAAAATACAAAAAAAGGAAAAAACACTTTAACAGCCACCTAAAGCAACCAGCAGAAATAGTAGTTAGTAGTAGAAATATAGCAATGAGCTCAAAGTTAGGCAACGAAATGCAAAATATATGAAACTTTTTGAATGTTTTTAAGTAAAATTAAAGTTGCACTGAAATAAAAAAAAAAATAGAAAATATAAAAAATAGAAAAAATAAGAAAAAAATGTGTGTGTTTTAAAAAAAATAATAGAAAAATTCAAAATATTAATAAACTTTGTCTAGAGTAAGCAAACAATATGCATGCATGTTGCTTGCCAGTTATTTGTAGTTAAAAAAAAGTTTTTTTGGAGAAAAAAAAAAAACAAAAAAATTTAAAAACTAAAAAACAATTGCTACACTCAGAAAAAAGTGTCTCGGAATATGATAAAAAAGGCATCATATTTAGAGAAAAATGGTATAGACTTTGCTCCAGAGAATGCTATTCTCTAATTGCGATACCAAAAATTCTCTAAAAATGATAAAAAGCTTCCATGAAATAGAAAAATATATCGTTTTTAGAGAAAAATACTTTTTTTTTTGAGAAAATATTTGTTGTTATTGAAGAAAATACTTCTCATAGTGAATTTTTTATCAAAATATAAGAAAAGTTTTTCATTTTCAATAAAATTTCTGTATAAATGAGAAATTTTTTGTGCGAGAAAAATACTTATCATTATTAGAGACATTGAAATATTTCCATTTCCTAGAAGTAAAGAAATATTTCTTCGAAAATGTGAAAATTTATTCTAATTGAAGAAAATTTTATTTGAAAAAGAGAAAATTGCTATTATCAAAAATAGAGAAATTTTTTACCGGAGCAAGGTATGTGTTTTTTTCTCAGTGTAGCTATTGCAACGAATAATATATGTAGAAAAATGTTGCTAAATATTGTGGCAACATTGCAGCGAAACGTGACTCGTTTGCTAATGCAAAAGCAATAAAATTGTAAATAGATTCCAGAGCTTGTTGATAGCAGGGAGTGTGTTAGAAGGTGGCGGGGTTGTGTTGATACAGCAACAGACAGACAGTGTTGCATTTCATTGCAACGTAGCTACATAGCTTGAAAGTTGTGTTGTTTGCTTCAACACTGTTGTTTGCATGTTGTTTTTATAAGGTTTTTCGTATTTTTGTTTATTTTTTATATTACTTAAATATGCTTTGTTGTTGTTGTTAAAGTTTTTTTCTGTTCTTATTACTTCTCTTAAGTGTAATAAAAATATATAAACTGTAACTTTTAGTATTATTTCGGGCTTTGTTGTTACAAATTCAAAATGCATTTTTTGTTCTTTTTCAACATTTTTTGTTCTTTGTACAGGGTGTTAAGTTGAAGTGCTTTTTCTATCTCCTTCTTTTATATTGATGTTGCAAAAATGCTTAAATTCGGTATTTTTGTTGAGACAAATATTCAGGTACCGTCTGGTAAGGAGAATGAACCACAAACAAAGGTTTGCTCAAAAGTGATCCACGGTAAATGTTTCTGTGTGAATATTTTATCAGCAGCATTTTTTTTTTTTTGAAAAAGGAGTTTCCTTGCATAGTTTCAAAATAATAAAATTCAAAAGAGAACAAAAAAAAATGCTAAAATTAACAACAGGCTAGCATTGTTTATTATTGAATCTAATGATAATTTTTTTAACGAGTACAAAAAGTAATAATTCATAAAAAACATATCGTCGCTTCGCCTAAAAAATCAGGTATGTGATTTTTTATGACTTTTTTTTTATTGCATAATTGAATAGCTCTACTCAATGTCCATCTGTGCGCTGAACGGATTTTCGTTATCTCACATTAGAGACATTTTTTCATTACTTTTACAATAAATTCCTTGAAGAATTTTTAAAATTTTGAATTAAAAATTTGAAAAACCAGGTATGTGCTCGAATAATTTGATCATAGTAAAAACAAAATGCCCGGAAAAAAATCGGTTATGTGTCTGAAAATGGAAGAATGCATCCTCGCTTCGTGCTGGAATAAGAAGTTTAAGTTTTTTTTTAATATTTATCTCTAGAAATTTATAGCAAAAAATACAAAATTACGACATTGCATTTAATTTGGAAGCGTAGAGAATAAATCAGTTTTTTGCTCTCCTGAAAAGTTGTCTCAAAACAAATAACTGAATTTTAAGGCGCAGCGACGATATGTTTTTTGTTGTTGTTCAAGTTTTTGTTCAAAAATATTTTTATAAATTAATCATATCATCATATATTTCTTCAAAGAACTCATTTAGTTCACAAGTGATAATTTTTCAAATGAGATCACCACACCAGAAATGGTCACTCAAATTCACGATATCGATATCATGTTGTTCGATCGCAGAATTTAAGTGCACGGGATTGTTGAGGCCCTAGGCATCTCAGACGAATGGGTGTGGAAAATTTTTCGAAATCTTTTAGATATGAAAAAAAATTATCCTTAAGATGGGTGCCATGTTTGCTTACTCTCGACCATAAACGCAATCGTATGACTGATTCAAAGGCGTGTTTAGCAATGTTGAACAAAGAATTTTCTGTTTTGTGAGAACAAGGAGTTTTTCCCGTCCATAAGTTATCGTGGACGAAACATGGATTCATCTCTACACACTAAAGACAAAGGAACAGTCGAAACGATGGACTTCACCGATCGAACGTGCTCCGTAGAAGACGAAGACGTTGCCATCGGCCGGAAAGGTTACGGCGATAGTATTTTGGGATACACTGGTATAATCTACATCGATTGCCTTCCACGATCAATGGAAAATACTATGTAGTCGAATTGGACCGTTTCAACGACGCTTTGAAAGAAAAACGCACAAAATAATACGTGCTTTCACACAAGCCCAGCTTCCATGGCAAAATTTCATGAAATGAAGTACGAATTAATTCCTTACTCAGCATATTTTACAGATTTGGCCCTCAGCGATTATTTTCTGTTACCAAACCTGAAGAAATGGCTCGGCGGATTTAGATTCACCACCAGAGACGAGCTCATCACCGAAACAGAGGCTTACTTTGAGGACCTTCCGAAAATGAATTGTTTAAGTGGGGTCACAAAATTGAAGGAAAATTGGACGTAACATCAGACAAGGCGACCCGCTATCATGCGATCTTTTCAATTTCATCATGGAGGGGATCCTACGAAAGGCAGGTGTACATCAGAATGGTTCCATTTTCTACAAAGGTGTCCAGCTCATTGCGTATGCTGATGATATCGATATTATCGGCGTGCTGTTTGCTATCGAAAAGGAATCAGCCAACGTGGGTTTGACAGTGAACGAGAGCAAAACAAAGCATATGCAAATGTCTGCAAATGCTGTCGGCGTCTAGGCTCCCATGTTACAGCAGGCAAATATAACTTTTAAATTGTCAAGGAGCTTACATACCTTGGCACTGCCGTAAGCAGCAACAACAATGTCAGCCTGGAGATAAAGCGAAGAATAATAATTGCTTATAGGAGCTTCTACGGGCTCTCCCTCTCTCGATCGACAAAACAAACACTCTACAAGACGCTCATCATACCTGTGCTTCTCTATGACGCTGAGGTATGGGTGGTATCGCAAACAGATGCAGCCGCTCTTGTGGTGTTCGAGATGAAAGTTCTTCGCAATATTTTTGGTTGGTCCGTAACCCAACAACGGTTTGTCATGGTCTCCTTAGTAAGTAAAAGAAGACTATTTTGAGAAATAAAACCTTTTTTTTTCCATAAAATCATTCCTGGTTACATTTTTCACGAAATTATCAAACGGCCCTCGTAGTTTTTTTAAAGTAAGTACTTAAATTAACGCATTACTTTGATTAATCTTGATCGCATGTTTCTATTTCGGAATTCTTTTATTTGCTATTCCAAGTTAGTTCCAGGAATCAACCCAAATTCCATTGGCCAAAATCCTGACTGTGCACGAATGAGTCACATATCCTTGGAAAGATGCTTCAATTACCTGTCCCATGGTTTGCATAACATGCCTTGCTTGTTTTTCTAACGTTAGTTTCTTTCATTCTAAGTTAGTACCATGAACCTATCTTATACTAATTTTTTCAAAAATTCTTTTGGCCAAAATCCTGAGTGTCAGTGGTGTAGATAGCTTTTGGTTCTGAAGAGGTACAAAAAAGTTATGACTGTTATACGCTTACTTAAGTATAGACATACTTATTAGAGAACCCATGAAGTGTATGGAATTTTCAAAAGTGGCAATTGTTTTTCGCTTCCCGCGAACTTTCCTATAGAATGGGTGCTAAAAATATGATATGCAAAAATAAACTTGATCTGGTCGCTTTTAAGTTTTACCCTAAAAATTACGCAACACCTTCATGAAACGTTTGAAATAACCACACAATTTTTCATGTAAAATTTATCGGTAAAGATTTTTGAGTTTTACTTTTCCTCTTTGTCATGTCGGTTATGGTTTGTTAAAAAGTCAAACTAACATTTTTTCTTTTTAAATTTAGTCAATTTGAGTGAGAAAAAACAAACTTTAAAATTAAACAAAAAATTTTTAAAGTACAAATTTTAATTGCTTTTTTGCGTTTCTCTAAAACAAAATTTAAATGAAGATTGTTTAATTTTCAACTATAAAGTTTTATTTTTTTAATATTTTCTTTTATTTGTAATAACAGAACCGATTTAAGAAATTTGGGTTGTTTTAAAAACGAAATGTTTTAGATTTAACTTCAAAAACAGTTTTGAAAATTTTTTGTTTAACTTTAAAGTATTTTTTTTTCTTCTTAGTGTACTTTAAATTTCATTTCATCTCAGTTCATGAAAAATATTTTTAGATGAAATGTTTACACGTATATTTAAAGCACTGGTTTTTGTTCAGTTTCACCAAAATCTATTGAGATAACCTTTCAAATATAAAGATACTTTGAAAACTTTTATTTGTTTCGATGATTTCTTTAAACAATTGTATAGAAAAACTGTAATTTCTTTGACAAATTAACGTAAAATTCTTTCGAAAATCGCAAAACAACTTTTAACTTTATAGAATCAATTGACAACAACTTTTATATTTGGCTCATGTCTCTGGGGGGGGAGGTCCGGACCCATGGACCATCCTCATACCTACGCCACTGCTGAGTATGCACGCTTGAATAATATGAGAAGGTGCTTCATCTTCTTGTTTCGTGGCATATAAAACATACCAACGTAATTATTTTTTTATTCATTCAAATAGAGCACCTAAATTTGAATTATAAATATTTTTATATACTTTAAATCTGAAAGGTCAGGGTATATTTACTTTGTGCAAACCTTTGTAACACCTAGAAAAAGGCGAATCCAGTATAAAAAGTATATATATTCCTGATCAGAGTCACCTCGTTTACGGACACGCCTACCTCCCATACAACTTATAAATTGAAATCACTGTACAGAAGGTTGTATTAAAGCTACAAAAATAAAATTTTATATGTTTGTATTTTGTACAAAAACTAAAAGATGAACAAAAATGGCCGTGATCCGCTTACACACACGCCCACCTTCCATACTACCCACGATATTGAAAATATAATAAAAAGGTTTATATATGACCTACAGGGATTAATCTTGGTATGGAAAGATTTTATATCACAACTTAAGTGTGCATACAAAAACGGCGTCACCCGCCCATGAACACGCCCACCTCTCATAGAATTCACAATATTTAAATTACCATAAAAATGTTTATATATGACCTACAGGGATTAAACTTGGTATGGGAGGCTTTTATATTAAAACTTAGGTGTGCACACAAAATGGGAGTCACCCGCACATGAACACGCCTCCTCCCATGCCAGTCACAATATTGAAAAAACCATAAAAATGTTTGTATGTGACCAACAGGGATTAGAACTTGGTATGGGAGGATTTTATATCAAAACTAAGGTGTGCAAACAAAATGGGAGTCATCCGCCCACTCCCATACAACCCACATTAGTGAAACCTATTAAAAGTTCTACACTAAACAAAAATTTGAGTATTCAATTAACCAAATAGTACTACAAAAAACTACTAAATAGTATTATATTCAGGCAACCGTGCGTGCTGTTCGCTCATGTGACTACGCTCTTTTGCTCTCGTATTTAAATAAGGGTGCCCAAATGAGAAAACATCAAATATGTTTTCTTATTTCGGCACCCTTATTTAAGGAAATCCTGAGAAAAATTAAACAAACAACGACAAATATTAAGAACTCTTGCGAAAATTTGCAAGTTTTAAAAATAAAATACAACTACTGCTGTAAAGAAGCAAGAGGCAGATATAATTCCGGTTTGGTTTTGCGGCATCACAGAAGACTTCCTATAAGACTATAGAAAACTTGGAAATTTCCCTTTAAGCGTATTTTATGTTTTATCGAAATTAATGTTATCAGGGTTGCAATGTTCCTATTATTGGGACTCTAGTAAAAATAGTCACAAAATAAATAACTGAACTTATTTACTTTTTTTTAAAAAAAATTGGAATTCGACAAATCAATAACAGTTCTTCAAGAGGCTATTTTGTAAAGAACCGTTAATAAAACGCAATGTGAAAATGTTTATTTCCATTAAAATTTTCAATTCAATTTTAAAATAAATACATACTTAAATAATAAATTTTGAACTAAACTATTCAGTTATATTTAACCAAAAATAAACAAAAAATGCAGATGTGAAAGTATCGAGCTTAACGCATTAGTCAGTTGAATATTTATTTAAACTATGATACTTATCAGTAATTCACTTATTATTCGAGAATTTCCTGACGGACAACTCAAAAGCCAAATTCACAATTCTTACCTGAAAGAGAAGAAAAAGAAAAAAACTGTATTAGAATTTATGACAAAGTAGTTTATTTATTATTTAAATGCATGAAATAAAAGTAAACATTTCAGGAATATTTAAACAATTTAATGAAGAGTACGAACGTTTCTTACTACGTTAGCTGCGGGAACTTTTTCGTTTTGGGAGGTATTAAAAAAATAAAAATTCTCATTTTACTCAGACTGAAATTTTGGCTAAAATATAGCTGCCAAGCTTAGATAAAATATCTTGAAGGTTGTTGACCCAATGAATGTAGCTCATATAAAAAAAAAGAATTAATTAATCTAAAAGATTAAAAGCAAAAGATAAATCCAAGAAACGAAAGAAGAGAAGACAAGCATATAATTTTACGCTGTGCATCATTAGCGGTACAGCATGTTTAAACATAAGATGTAAACAAATACTATGTATTAAAAAGCAACAACACTGTCATGTGGAAACAATTTTTAATAACCTTCAACAGCGAAGAATATATATTTTAAGCATTTTTCAAAGAAACAACGTAGCGAAGCGAAAGATATTCAAATATGGCTTGACAAAATCTTAACATGGTGTAAAATTACACATAATTGCATAAAAGTATGTGTTGTAAGAGGTTGAGTGCAGGATCATATTACAACAAAAGCAACAACAAAAGGCAGACATGTGCTCAAGTCGAGATGCGAAGGGTAAGGATGCTGTGATGTGTGAAGGACCTAACAAAAAAAATATGCCCACTCATAACGGCGTAAATTACAGAAAAGTGGTGAGTTGATCCCCAACATTTAAGCAAACAACAAAAGTGGCTATAAAATCATTACTTAAGAGAATATCGAGAAGGGAAGTTTTTCAAAGCAAGGCAAAAAAAAAAAAAAAACAAGAGAGAAAAAATTATAAAACACAAAGAAGGATGCAGGACTGAGAACAATGCATTGAGTCAGAACAAGAAACAAAAAACAAAAAAAAATTGCCAAAAGGAGATGAAAAAAATGCCAACAAGCGGTAAATGTAAAAAAATGCTCTATAGCAGCGGATGTATGAAAATGTGAAAGAGGGACAAAGGACCAAAAAAAAAAAAAAAATAATAAAATAATAACAACAAAAAACGCAAAATATAAGAGATAAACAAAAACAGCAGAAGGATAGCAAAAACCAACCCGAAGGATATAACAGCAAAAACGTTGCTCAACACCAAACCAACCAACAAAGGAAGCAAAAACTGACACGCAAGCGAACGCAACAAACAAAAAACACCTGAGGCTACAGAGTCTTAGTGTGGTAGGGCACACAGGGGGACGCATGTCGAAGAGGATCAAAGCTATGCAATAAACAACAAGTTTTAAACTAACAAAAAAAAAAAAAAAAAACAAAACAAAAGTAGTAGCTACTAGTAGTAGCTAAAAAAATCAACAAGAATGTGGGCTATATTTGATGGTAATCTATTGTTGTTTTTGTTGTTGTTGTTTTTGCACTTGTTGTCTGCTTTTTTCTACATTATACTATATCTAAAACGTATGACGATGATGATGATGATGATGCTGCTGATGACGACGATGATGGCAAACAAAGGACAGCTGAGGAAACAAAGGAAACACGCATGCATATGTAAAGAAACAAAAAAAACGGAGCAAGAAAAAAAAGAAAACCATATAAATAAAACACACACATTGGCAATACTGGCAGCAGCAACAGCAGCGGCGGCCAGTAGATGAAAGCATAAGGAAGGCAACTTAAAAATAAACAAAGATTTTTATCGAACACTTCTACTTCTTCTTCTTTTTTTTTCTTCTTATTTTTCTTCCATTGAAGATGCTTTTATTTGTTGTACTCAAGCATAAATTTAGCCACAAGTTAAATGCAAGTAGATGTGTAATAGTTTGTGGATCGAAGTAGTCTGAAGTTTTACTCTTTTGTATTCTGCTCTACTCACCATCTCCCCTCTACGATGGCAAATTCAATGCCGAGATTTGCAGCTAACTAGGCCGTTAAAGCTATAAAAATATGTCGGTTGGGCTGTTAAGAAATTCAAGGAAATCTCAGAGGAATTTTTTTAAATCTGTCGATTTACGAAATGAGGTAGGAGGGGGGTGGGCAACACTATGGGAGCGACTTAAATTTATAGAAGACTTACGTAGAAGTGATTTTAATCAGAAGATAACGTAGTTTATGATACAATATTTTTTTGGAATAATATATTGACAGCAACATGGTTGTTGAAGTTGCATGATATTGAAGTTTAACTGGAGTTTGAAAAGAATTTTAAATGAGATAAATTTTGCAAATTTAATAAAGAACGCAACTAAGCCAAAGAAACTTTTTGACTATTTAATTGAATCAATATTGGAGATAACTAGAACAAAGCTCGTTAAGAGGGTATGCAATTAAATATAACATTGGTAGATTGCATTAACCACAAGACAAATAATTTTTGAACTAAGCTTACATTAACCATTTTAGTCCGCTGGTAGATTTCCCGACCACTGACTTTAAAACTAATTTCTGAAAAAAATATTAAAAATATTTTCAAATTCTTTCTGCAAAGACTTAATTTGGTTAAATGGAAATTCAGAAAATAAATATAAAAAACAAAAAACAAATTGGCCATTTCAGCCCTTGAAAGGACTTTGACCGAGCTTCTTATGATCAATTGTGTTGTGTGTGTTATTAAATGTTTGCACGCAATTCACAAAAAACTGGACCTACATGTTTTATGCCGACTCCGAACGGCTAAAGTTCATGTTCTCAAGAAGCTTTACATGGCATTATTTACTCTCTGAGATTTGCCATTGTCTGCAGAGAGGTGGTGACCGATCAGAAAAATTTTTATTGTAAAAACTTTTCGCCGCGGCTGGGGATCGAACCCGGGCTCCGAGCATGCTAAGCCACACATTTAACCTGCATGCCACGGTCACCACCAGAAAATAAATATAAATTTCCAAATTTTCCATTTTACATGAACATGTTATATTTTGAGAAAAGTGAGACATTTGTTCGTTTTTATTTCGGATCACCCTCCACTTTACTCATTATGCTTCACGAAATTCTGAAAAGAGAGTATTGTGGAAGTTGAGCTTCATGAACTCTTTAGTGACTTTCAGTAAATTGAGAAAAATTTTAAAAACTGCTTAAATCAGTCAGATTTTAAGGGTACCTTTCTTGGACCTATAAATATTTTTTTTCAATTATTTTGTATAGAAGGTTAATATAAAAGATGACATATCTTAAATTGATTTGTCAAAATGCTAGCCAAGTAGAGTAAAAGATGTCTACTCAAAATGGTTGAAATTGGTAAGACCTTTGCTATACCTCACCTAGACCTATATACAATTTTGAAGTAATTTTGTATGGGAGGTACGTACAAAAGATGAACGATCTTAACCCTAGAACCATAATGTACGTAAATTTTACGTGTATTATTCATTAGTATTAACGTAGTATAAAATAACGTTATGGTTCTAGGGTTAATAAAACTTGGTCAGAAGGTTAGGCAAATAAAGTTAAAGATGTCTACTGAAAATGGTTAGAATCGGTTTGGCCCTAGGAGTAGCTCGATTGAACATTTAGTATATAATATATATAAAAAAAAAATTATATAAAAATTTAGTAAATATAATATATGGCATATGTTGACAAAGCAAGGCAAAGCACATGTTTTAGAATTTTTTGCATTTCGAGGTTTTCGAATATATAATAATCACAAAAAAATTTTCTAAAATTAAATCAGAAGATTTTCCCAATCAGTGAAATTATTAAAGGTATACATCGTTTTTTTTAAAAAAGTGAAAAAGTTAAGTTTTTTTATTTTTCTAAAAGATGAACACATATTTTGTGTTTTATTGAAGATTAAAAACACAATGATTCGCTCTTATTTTATAAGTTTTAATCCTACAAAACAAGTACTTTTTTAAAGTCACTTAGAAAAAATTGCGTCTACCGAAGAATTTCTGAAAAGTTTTCTAAAAAACTTTTATTATTTATATTTTCTTAAGCATTTTTATTACAGTAAGTTTTTTTGTATATTTTTTCTTTGAAAGATCACGCGTAACTGGTGCCATGCTTTCATCGTAGTTTTATTCAATACTAGCGGATGTAACCCGGTGTTACTCGGGGTTGTGCCTTGAGCACAGAAAGAGGACAATTTTCAAAACTGCTCTCATTTTTTAAAATTATCAATTCAATTTTAAAATTTTGTAAATTATCGTTTTTTGCTTCCTCCTTCCATCGAAAGTGTTTAGTCAAATTTCCGTAAAACTGCACCTGCCAGTTTTGATTAAAACAAAAACTGACATCTTCAACTTCTCGATCTGACGTCTGGTTTGTGAGGAAAATGGACACCCACTCTCAGAAAAAAAAACACATATCTTCCTCCGGTGAAAAATGTCTCTATTTTCGATAATAACAATTTTCTCTTTTCAAATAAAATTTCCTTCAATTAGAATAAATTTTCACATTTTCGAAGAAATATTTCTTCACTTCTAGGAAATGGAAATATTTCAATGTCTCTTATAATGACAAATCAGGCATGCACGTTAACGTTTTTTTTTTAACGATAACCAAAATATTTTTTTTGTTTCGTTGAAGCGAAATCAAAAACAACGTTAATTCAAAAACGAAAAATATTTATTTTGTTTCGGAGAAAACGATAAAAATTGTTTCGTTTTTGTGTCCAACTAACCGGTAAAAATAACGTTAATTTTAACAAAAAAATTTGGTTTGTTTTTGTATCAGAAGAGAAGTTTTTTTAGCATAGGAGAAAATTATAGAATATTTTTCGTTTTTCAACGAAACAAAATTTGATTTGATATATTTTTAGCGTTATTTAAAAAACGAAATAATTTTGATAATTTATTTTTCTGCCTCAGCGAAACGAAAAAATTTTGTTGATTTTGTTATGCATAACTGTGACAAATATATATTTCGCACAAAAAAATTCTCATTTATACAAAAAAATTTTTTGAAAATGAAAATATTTTCCTATATTTTGATAAAAAATTCACTATGAGAAGTATTTTCTTCAATAAAAACAAATGTTTTCTCAACAATACAGAGTTTTTTTTCTCTAAAATCGAATTATTTTTATATATTTCTATTTTTCATAGAATGTTTTTATCATTTTTAGAGAATTTTTAGGATCGCATTTAAAGAAACGCATTCTCTGGAGCAAAGTTTAAACCATTTTTCTCTTTATTTATCAAATTCCGAGAAACTTTTTTCTGAGTGCAGTTTGAAAAGTCATTTCGAGAAAAATGCGCTTAAAGTTTTTCTTAGCATGCAATTTTATCTCAAAAAAATTCCAATTTTAAAAAATCCTGTAAGCATCGATTCGATTTTTGGAAAATTATCTTCGTTCAATTTCGGTTTTGATCGATACTGTTCGGTTGATGTTTTTCATCTTGATAACGAGCTTCTGCTCGTATTCGTTAAACTACTTTTTTTTAGTCTTTGATTCTTTACTTCGTTTGCCTTCGGCTCATTCCTTGATTTTTGTCGAAAGAACTTTTAAAAGCATAGGATCTATTTCAGTAACAGATACAAATGCCTATCAAGTTTCATTAAAATCGGTTCATCCATTTTGACATAAATGAGACAAACATAGTTGATTGAATAAAGCGCTCTCTCACGAAAGTTTTTCTGAAATAGCCTATCGGCAAATCCAGTGTCACTCACATTTCAGTCATAGCAGTAAACATAAGTTTTTCTCCACCAAATATAAAAGCTTTTCATATAAAATTATTTGGGTACAATAAGTCTTAGGCTCGCTATTATAAGTTCATGCAAAAAGTCTTATAAATATTTACACATTTCAAACAAACTCTCTTTAAATGGTGTGTCACTCACGTTTTCATACGATTTTCATTTTTCGAGTTCTTCTAACAAATTGCTTAAAATCTGCAAATTGTTTGAGTTACTGTAAGGAATAAATAAATTTTCCGTAACGAAATTGAGTAGAATTTTTAACTGCAGGAAAAAAATAAGTTTTCTCTCAGAATTTTAAGATTTTTTCATATACTGATTTTGTCACTCACGTTTCACGTCGATGTCACTCACGTTTCAAATCATTTTGAATTGTATTTTTTTTGTATCGTTGTAAATCTGGTTAACTTTCTTAAGCATATTTTATAAAAAAAATTTTTTCTTAATATTAAGGACATTCTTATACAAAAAAGAAAAAAATTTGTATCGAAAGAATCATGTAAAGTTGAAAATATAGTTAAAAAATAATTCATAATATAAAAACAATACAAAAACTATTTCAGAAATATATAATTTTAATAAAATTAATTCCGATTCTGCATCCGAATCTTATTCGTCCTTCTATTCGATCCTTACGCTCATCCTTAAAGCCAAAGACCGCGCAAAATTTGACTATATGACTGGTATTTTAGCAATTCCGTCAAGGCCAACGACTTAAAAAAATGATTTAATTAGATCTTTTTAATCTTTGCTAAATTTGTTTTCTTATATGAATCCGGATTTAATTATAATTTTTCTCTATCTTCTTTTTCATACGTTATTTTAGGGTCGGCTTTAATTTTTTCTTGATGTTTTCATCATATTCTTTCATTTCTAATACAAAAATAAAGAAAAAAAAATTAAATGTCACTCACGTTTCACTTCTTCAAATGCTTTTCTAATGAAAAATAATTGCGTCTGCTGGATTTAAAAAAATGCAAAATTCACTTATCTTATATTAAAATTAAGTCCGAGACATAAATTATGCCAGCCAATAATTTTCCAAGATAATCCAACTTATCAATAAAAATTGTCACTCACGTTTTACTCTTGAATCACGTTTTTTAATTTTATTTTTCGATAGAAAATAAGTTTTTTTAAAAATTTTAATATTTACTTTTCAAAAGAGAATGTTTCAATTTTGAATATTATATAACGGTGCTTTGATATTTAAATCGCGAAATACCAAATTGCAAAAAATAAAAACCTACAATATTTTAACTTGCTACAGATTAAAAATACATTCAATAAAATCAATTAAAATTTAAGGAAACAATATGTTTTTTTCAAAATGCTTTTACCGCAGGAAACCACAAAAAATATCGTTAACGGTCCATGTATTTTTATCGAAATTAAAGCATTTTTATTTTTTAAGGTTTAGGTTTACTTTTTCTGGTTTTGCCGCTATGTTATCTTGGACGCATTCGAACCTTCGTTCCAAATTTAATGGTAATCGGTCCAGGTAATGAGGAGTTATTATAAAGTGCCACGCCCAAATACATCCGCCCACTTTTTAAGCTTTGCTTTATCTTGGGTGCAGTTGAATCTTCATGCCAAATTTCATTGAAATCGGTCCAGGAGTTTAGGAGTTATTGAGTCATGAAAACGCACTACTTAAAGCACCCTCTTGCGAAAGTCTTTCGAATTTTATATAGCCTATGTTTAATTTTGGGAGCAGTTGAATCTTCATACCAAATTTCATGGAAATCGGTTCAGGCATTTAGAAGTTATTACAAAGTGCTACGTCCACGTACTTTCGCCCACTTTTTTATCTATGCTTTATATTGGTTGCAGTTGAACCTTCAAACTAAATTTCATTGAAATAGGTCCAGGCGTTAAGGAGTTATTGAGTCTGAAAAATGCACTACTTAAAGCGCCCTCTTGCGGAAGTCTTTCGAATTTTTTATGGTTATGTTTTTTTTTGGGAGCAGTTGAAACGTAATACTTAATTTCATTGAAATCGGTCCAGGCGTTTAGAAGTTATTGTAGAATGCCACGCCCATATACTTCCGCCCACTTTTTTACACCCCTATGTTCATTCTCACTATGAAAGGTACTCGGTGTCCAAATTTCAGCTCAAGCGGATAAACGGTGCGCGAGCCTATACGGAACAGACAGACAGACAGACAGACAGACAGACAGACAGACAGACAGACAGACAGACAGACAGACAGGAGGACAATTGTTAGAACTCATTATGGAAAGGCTTACACTGCAACGCCTTCAAATTATGCAGCTTTATTATGAAAATCAGTGATCTGTAAAAATTGTTCTTCGCGCTCTTTGAGCAACATATGGTGAGCAAAATTGGATTTCCTAGCCCAATATTGCCCATACCGCAAAAATCGATCTCGGGCTTCGGTTCATTACTTTACCCTAAGTGTATAAAAAAATGTGAAGTTTTTATTGAATGAATGAATGATTGCGACAGAATAAACCATATCCAGCCCAAGGAAATCTTTTGGCTGTAGCGAATAGCATGGATGAAGACCGTGACGTCGTGCGTCTTGACCTGTCGTATGCAACAGGTGAATTTTACACCAGGATCTTGATAAAGGCACCAGACTTAACGCTTCAATTTCTTTCAATGGAGAGTTCAGTCAGTGTACAGGGCACATTTTTGGATAAGTTGATACGGCAATAACCAATATTTTCGCATTTGGGCTGATGAGCAAGCCTAAGAGATTCTCAGACGCTATCGCAACATGATAATAGATTTTTTTGCCTAAAATTAAATCCCGTGATTCGACGACATTTACTTTCAGTAAGACAATGCTACGGCACGCAAAACAATGACTTTATTGAGAAATCATTTTGGTGAGTACTAGACCGGATAGAAAAAATTGACGTGCCTGTATCCGAAATAAGAGCTAGGTCGAGAAAAAAAAAATTTGTACAGTGTACTCCTGATAATATTAACTATGTACAATTAAGTAAGTGATTAATATCTTAAACACCTTATCATACTAAGAATCAAACTTATAACAGATCAGGTGTGGGAAAAACAAAAGTTCACATACCAATGTCCGAAATAAGAGTTAAAGTCGAAAAAGAAAGAAAAATATTTTGAAAATTAGAATTCACTAGGACCACTATGGAATAAATTCTGGTTAGCAAAAGTTAGATCGATTCTGAGAGTTAGGGGTGAAAATAGAGGCTAAATTAGAAGATCCTTATAGCGGCTTTTGCTTATGTTAATTCGAATTTCTTGTTAATGGACCTTCGAACTTTGAACTAAATTAATACATAAACAAGTAAAGAAAGTCTAAAGTCGGTCTAGGCCGACTATGAAATACCCTAAACCCACTTTTCAAAAACAAAAAATTTTTATTGTAAATGGGCGTGTCCGTGGGATAATGAAGCCTATAATTTATGTGCATTTAAATGTTGATGAAAAATGTACACATACCAAGTTTTATTCCCGTAGCTCACAGTTAATGCCTTTATTGTGCTTTCGCTATGGGAGGTGGGCGAGTTTTTGGACGGACTACTCCCAATTTTTTAACACACCTTAGTTTTGGTATAAAATATATACATACTAAATTTAATTTCTCTATGACAAACATAACCTTATTTATTGAGTTTTCAACTTTTTGGGCTATATGGGAGGTAGGCGTGTCCGTAGGCGGATGACGTCCATTTTTCAAAACCATCTTTTTCTTGTCATAAAAAACATATGTGCCAAATTTTAGCTCTTTAGGTTAAACACAGGCTTATTTATTGCGTTTTCAATTTTTGGCTTGTATGGGAGGTGGGCGTGTCCGTAAGCGGATGACGTCCATTTTTCGAAGACATCTTTGTGTTGGCATAAAACACATACATATCAAATTTTATTGTTGTAGGTTAACTATGAGCTGAGTTATGCAGTTTTCAATTTTCGCGTTGTATGGGAGGTAGGCGTGTCCGTGGGCGGATGATGTCGATTTTTCAAAATCATCTTTGGTTTGTTATACAAAACATATGTGCCAAATTTAAGGTTTTTAAGTTAAACACAGGCTTATTTATTGCGTTTTCAATTTTTGGGTTGTATGGGAGGTGGGCGTGTCCGTGAACGGATGACGTCCATTTTTCGAAGACATCTTTGTGTTGACATAAAATACATGCACACCAAATTTTATTGTTGTAGGTTAATTATGAGCTGAGTTATGCAGTTTTCAATTTTTGCGTTGTATGGGAGGTAGGCGTGTCCGTGGGCGGATTCCAAAAATATTCAATAGTGCAGATCCTTGGGTGCATGTGACCATGTGTACCAAGTTTCATCCAATTATCTCTACTCCTTCTTCTTATCCTGTGTATACGGACAACACACAGACGGACGGACGGACGGACGGACGGACGGACGGACGGACGGACGGACGGACGGACATGGATAGCTCGACTCAGGTGGTGACGCTGATCAAGAATATATATACTTTTCTATACCGGACTCGCTTCGTTCTATGCGTTACAAACGTTTGCACAAAGTTAATATACCCTGACCTTTCAGGTTTAGGGTATAAAAATGAGAAGTAAATTAATATTCCAGCACAAAAATTTTCTAAATCAGTTTTTTAAATAATTATAATTGTTGCACAGGTCTTTAGTGATAATTTGGCTTTTGCAGATTGAAAAAAATATCAATTAGTCGACGACTTATAATCAAAAAACCATATAAACAATATGCTGAAAATCGGCATTTGACTGCAAAGTTCGAAGGTCAATTAAAAAAAAAAGTTTACGTTTGAACAGTTTAGTAACATGACTTAAGTTGTTGGCAGTTCTTATTTTCCACCACACCGCTTCTTCGACGGTAAAAAGCATCTTCTATGCCTGGATTTATGAAACGATGGACAAAAGAGTTTAACAACATTAGTATAACTACAACATTATATTATGTAATAGTGCGTCCACACTTGGAATACGCTATATACTACGCTTTATATATGCCCAAATACTTATTATTATACGTGTAATTCAACACCTACGTCACAAGAAAGATGGAGGATATGCGAAATATGTTGTCTGTAGTTATTCATTGCTTCATGTTGATTGATCAACTGAAAAAAGCTCATATGAAAAATATATACAAGGCTTGTCCGTGCGTTACATCTCTTAAATTGATCATGTGCGTCTAATCAAAAAAATTGTTAGAACCAAAAATCTTCAGTACAAAAAGTTGGCTTTGCTTATGAATTTTCATTTTATGCCGATGAAGGGCTATTACTAAAGAACAACAAGTGTGATTTTTTCGAGACACATGGACATTTTTAATTTACAAGGTTTTGACCAATAGAAGAATATGACCAAGACTTAAGTCCAGTATATTCTTCAGGAATATCTACATAAATTTTAATTTTTAGTTTTCAAATTACTCACCACACCTTGGATTGACATGTATTTCAAATTTAGTTGTTTAAAATTATTTTTTTTTTTCACTTGATGACCACTGAACATAAACTTTTAACTTTTACCTTGGAATTTTCCCATCAAGTTTTATAACATATTCATACATTTCAGCGTCTCATCTTTCATTCATCTTTCGTCTCATCTTTCATTATGTACAAAGCTCATATGTTAAATTAACTTGAATATCATACATTCATGTCTCTGTTTTCATAAAAATGCTCTATTTATCTTTTTCATATGAGCTTTTTATCATTTTAAGGGAATTTTTAAGATCACATTCAGAGAAAAGCATTTTCTGCAGCAAAGTTTATACCATTTTCTTTTAAATATGAAACCTTCTTGTTCATATTCGGAGAAACTTTTTTTTGAGTGTGCTATAAATATTCGTCAAGCTAGTCCACTCAGTTAATCCTTTGCGTTTTGTGAGTTTAATTTCCAACAAGGAATTGAAGTTTAGGTCCCGTATCGATAAAATAATAAGTAGAGCCAACTCTGCGATACCTTCGAATTTTTTCAGAATTCTTCGACGTTCTAGGAAAATGGACCAGTCTTATAACTTAAATGGACCGGCTTATTATGAACTAGTTTCTTATTTTATTACTTCTCAAGTAAGGGATAAGATTGCATTTCACTTCATTTGTTTACAAATGAGGAAGAAATTGGGGAAAGGTTAAAGCGTAGAAGCATGCAATGGTCGGGATTTAAACCTGCGATCTATGGATTTAGATTTGCACCTCCATCACCATAAAATCAACCAGTTGGAGCAACACACTTTAAACGACGATTTTTCAAACAAAATTTAATTCAGAGAAAATTTTCGTATTTGCGGCATTGAAACGCCTAGAATAATTAAGAAGCTACTGTTACACATCAAAGACTGTAGTTAATATAAGACAGAGATAGGATGTAAAAAAGTGGTGGGAAAAACATCATCCATTTAAATTTTATAGAACTGTATTTAAAGATATTTTACATAAAAAAGTAAAATAAAGACTATAGAAAAAATCATTTCTTTACGTTTACTTTTGAAACTGGAAAATAAATGACATGTGTCCACATTTTATCATGCTAATCAATTTTAATCTTTTTAATAGAGCTTTATCTACCCAAATTTAACTTTTTTTTTTGTTTTTATCCTTTTATCCTTCAAAAACATGACGATAACTCTGTAACGTTTACATAAAATATTTTGTACTTTAGTGATATGCTCTTGAATGTCTTTTGGATGTTAAATACATATGTCTTAAAACGACTGGTTATAATAGTTGGTATATATTTGTCGTAATTTCGAACATGAACATTAACTAGAACATGAATATTCTAGTAAAATATTGTAATTAAACGTTTTATAAACTTTTTAACAATAATCTTTCTTCATATTCTGTGCACAAACAAATGTATTTTTAACTGCTGCCGTCGAAATTTTGGCAGGAGAGTAATACTCACTGAGTACTATAAAGTTAATGCAAATAATCAAAAGTTTAACCTAATTGAGTAATTCTTCAGGTGTATGTTTACTTTTGTCTTACTGTGTAGTATGTATATAAAATGATGCTATAACCGGAAGATAATTCTGAAATCCATGCCAAAGAGTTCGTTCAACGTACCAGCTCAAATAAACAAACTCATTTAATGGAATGTCTACAACGAAAAACTCTACACCCCATAATATACCACCACTATGTAGATCAACACAGTAAGGTAGAAGGAAAGAAAAACAAAATATCAAAAAATTTATTTACGTAAATGCAAATTAAATGCTTTTATCGCACCTCAGAAAGTAAACAAACACCGCACAAAATAGTCTACAAAAATCTCTACACAGTACCAGTGTAAAGGTGCACGCTTTTAGTACTATGCCCTGGCTGTTTGAGATTGACTGAGGAATGCCAGGCAATCAAAAACTAAAAAAGAAATTAAAATATAATTTTTTTTGTTTGAGCACCTAAAAGTAGAGTAAATAAAAAACATGCAGCGTCATCGAAGCAGAGCTAAACGATCTAGAGATAGGCTGGATGGCTCTGGCTGGCTGGCTGGCTGACGGACTGGCTGGTAGTGGTAGTTTTTGGTAGAGACGAAAGCAGGACGTACAACGAATAGTAATAAGCAGGCAGTCAGTCAGCAGATGTTTTCAATTTCTGACACTTTCCCGCCGACAATGCTGCAAGGAAAAAATACCAAATGTTGACGATGATAACGATGATGATGATGATGATGATGTTGATGAGCGGACATAAAAAAAAAGCAAAGTAAACCAAAGCAAGGTAAAAAAAGGAAGAAAACTGAGCAAAGTAAAGGAAGTAGTAGACGCTAAAACAACCAGATGGTGGGACATAATTTAAATACAGAGCAAAGGTTTGTTTAGGTTAAGTGAGAGATAGTGTGAGTGAAGACAGAACCATGAGGCATGAACAGACAGACGAGCAGCCAGACATAGCTATGATTAGTATTAAAATGAAATCGTGAATATTTCGTAGCACAAGTTATACATTTTATAAAGCTTTTATGCAAAGCTAAAGGCTGCATTTATAAACTCAGACATGTACACATTAAATAAACATGTATACGCCATGCTAGGCTGAGCATATAAACACTTGAAATAAAATTTTAGAATTTAAAAACAAACATAAAAAATAACGATTAAGTGTTTTGGCTATTTCAATATGCAGAGATTATATTTTAAGATTTCTTAATTGTTTAGGCATTTCGGAAAATACTACAATAAAATTTCGATAAACAATAAAAAAAAGAGTACAAAAAACAAACAAAAATAAAATCAATGGATTGTTTCTGCTTTGATGCTTTTTAATGATGCTCTCTCTTGCGCCATATAATCTCAAGAGTGCACATTTTTTGTATGCAAGAGAATGTTTGGTTATTAAAAAGGTTGATCGTTAAATTACGATAATATCGTAAAGAGTACTTTTACATGATTTATATAACTGAACTGTTTATGGCTGAGCAACATGGCTCGGTTTATTGCCTATTTTAGAAAAGAAGAGAACGGTTTAGAAGAGCAAGTTTTATGCAAGACAGTCGTCATTCATTGATTTTCTTTGATTTAAAAAAAAGAACATTTTTTATTTCTTAAATTCAAACGACAGTTTGAAATGCAGCCAGATTGTTTTAGTATCTTTTTTATAGTTATAGCATAACAGTTATAGTCAAGTTGCTGTCGAACCACTATTTAAAAGAAGAACGACTCAGTTTAACTGTTTTTCCCTCTTTTATGACACTCATTTATTTGTTTTTTTTTAAATTTTAACGAACTCACATTAAAATTATATGATTTTAACTCCATGCATGAGGTTTATTTTATAGCATTGGTCATATTTAGTAATAAACTAAATGTAAAGAAAAAAAAAACATGAATTTTGACAATTTTATGAATACCATTAATTAATTTTTAATGCTATAAGTTATGGTATAATTTTCTCAAAATTTCCAAAATTTTCAATTAAAAAATTCAATTAAGAAACGTCAAGAACCCGAATCTTAATTAATGTATGTTTTAATTGTATGTGTTGTACATTAAAAGGCATTTTTAAAGCTGCTCAAGAGTACTAGCCACGCCCCTAGTAGCCACATGTAATCAACAAGACTTTCAACGCGAAATAAACTTTGAACATTTTCTAAAAACGGAGAATTTGTACAAGAGATATAGAAGAAAAGCGATAACCCAAAAAAGAACGAACAAAAGCATACCAAAAAAACTTTTGCAGCAGACCAACACGTTCGTATTCAGCTGTCGAGAGAACGCTTCAAATTCTGCTGCACTTTTTTGGCAGGTACCACCTGCCAACTTTAGCGAATAAAAAAAACTACAAATAAACAACAACATTAAGGTGGGACATAACATTCGCGTTAGAGAAAACACAGACCTTTTTTTAAAAATTCATAACTCAGTCAAAGACAAACATTTTTCCAAAATTTTTTTTACTATTGTAGAAAATTGAACAAATTACAAGAAAAAAATATTAAAAAAAATATATTTTTCACACCAACATGGTTTTATAGAGCTCCAAACTGGCGGCAGCGAAAAAAACGGGGCCTCGTGGTTGCAACGCTGGGAGTCGCAAAAATTGTCCGATCTGAAAAAAAATGACTTATTTAAATCTAAACAAAATTGGTTATCGCATGACAGGAGCTTTTTTTCAAATTTTTTTTCAATTTTTGGTGATGTTCCCAATTTGAAAGTGTGTTTTTTCGAAAAAATATTGACTTTTAAAATTTATAAAAAATCGAAGAAAAATTTAAAAAACGATAGCGAATCAAGTGAAAAAAAAAAATAAAAAAAAATTCGTCGAAAAATGAACCCGCTAGTGCCGCAACCAGTACGAAAAACATGGTTTCGAGTTAAACGCGTTCAAAGTTTGTGAACAAAGAAAAAAAAGGTGAAAAATAAAAATGCGCTCTCACTTATCCGGCTGTAACTTTTGAACCCGTTGAAATTTTTCCATGAAATTCTTGTTTGTTCTTAGAATCTTAAGAATATTTACTAAAATACAAAATTATAAAAAAGTAGATTTCAAAAAACGGCCAATGTCATGTCCCCCCTTAAGACAGTGGCTTTATTTTCAACAGTCTTTACCAAAAAAAGACTGGATGGGCTTAAAGAAGAAAACAAAAATTCAAAGACTGGGGCAAAAAAAGCGATCTCCAATAAGCAACATACGTCACATAGAAATGGTTTGCTATAAAAACGGTTAAAACAGAAACGTAAAAACCGATATGAAACAAAATTAAAACCGCCTAAAATGCTAAACAGAAAAAAACAACAAAAAAGAACACAAACATGAAGATCAGAAACCCAAAAACTATTTAAAAAAAAAAAAAACAAATCTAATTATGCATAGGTTGATGGCCAAGTTAAGATTATAGAAGCTTAATGTTAACGTACGACTTCAACAGAGAAGGTAAGCATGAGGAATAAAGAAAAGCAGCAAAGAGTAGATAGATATAAGAATAATATCTTCTATCTAACCATATAAGAAGCACGTTGAAAAATAAAAAATAAAATAAAAAACAAAGCAAAAAAGTGAAAAAGTTAACTTTTGTGGTTTTCACTGTCTAAAGCTAGCGACCGCTGTTTATATAGCCAGTTAGCTGCAGCGTCGTCTTCTGCTTTTAGGTCAACGAAATGAGAAAAAAATATCAGATTTTTTTAGAAAATCCAAAAAAAAATACATAAAAACAGAAAACAAAATATGTTGCGTATCTCAAAGAAGAAACGCTGCGGTATGAGAGAGAAGTTCTGAAGCTCTACGGTTTGTGCAGCCATAGCGGCAATAATAATATCTGTCATTAGTTTTGTTATTGTTGTTGTTGTTGTTGTTGTTGTTGTTGTTGTTGTTGTTGTTATTGTTGTTGTTGTTGTTGTTGTTGTCAAGCCATGCTGCCAGCTCTGACAAACAGACAGACAGACAGACAGTTGGTTTATCCAAATTGATAACATTAAAAAAAATTTATAACAACAGCAACAGCTTTAACGAAAAAGAAAAATAACATTAAAACCAACAACATATAAATTAAAAGCTTACAAAAGAAACAACAACAACAACTTGACAGCATTGTTATGGAAATTATTGTAATTTTAAGCTTTAGTCAGTCAGCGAAGACGTTTTGTATTATTTTTTTTTTATATTAATTTTCTTCTTATATTTTTGACTTGATTAAATATTTGTGACATTTCTTTGGTTTCTTTAAATGCAGTTTTTATTGTTCGTTTTTTTTTTTTATTTACTTTTTCAATACATTTAGTAGCTGTGCAGGGCGAGGGGGGTAAAATCAATGCTCAATACATACTGTTGCTTAAGAAATAACTAGCAACCTGTAGAATAGAACTTGCCATGCGTTTAACGGGTTTTCCCCCACCAATTTTCAATAAGTAGCCGATTAATAATGATGAAACTATGATGATTAACAGGCATTAGTCAGCATTTGTTTCAGCAGAAATATGAGCCATCAGCTTAAAATTACATAAGAGGCTTTAGGTGAGCCAAGCTATAGTAGATCGTGGAAGTAAGTTCAAAAAGTTCATATAAAATTTATATTTAAACGGAGATTTTGACAAATCAGAAAGCTGAATATATATTTATCAAGCTACAAAAGGGATGTGAGCTGCCATGCGATGTAGAAGTATAGCTTAGAGCTGTACATGTTGAGATATTTTTGTGAAGAAATTATTCACTCTTTAAGTTTAAGACACTTATATTTTGAAATTTTAAAAAATAAACAAATTTTAAAATTCTTAATTTTTTTACCTTGATTATGTGAATGCCGATCTACAAAATACTTTTGTTGTCATTTTAACAAATTCATTTGAATTGAATGCTTGCAGACAATGTTGAGAGTCGGATGACATATGGGCATCTCCCAGTGGCACGGACGCGACATTCGCACGGTTTTAATTACTCGAAAAACAAGAAAGAAGCAAAATGAACCGATATATATATATAAGTGCTCTAACGCGCAATAAAGTGCTACATTTTATAAAAATATTGGCGAGATTTAGTACAAATTAATACAAAGTAATAATCAATCATTCAATGAAACGGACGCGACAAAAAACAGAAGTTTTTTTAAGCTCGTATAGAAATACGCAAAATTTAGCAAATTTTGAGAACTTTTTTTTATATATAATATACATGTTAATGGAGGTCAAAGGATAACTATTCTTAGTAGACTTATGAAACATAAAAATTATCTCTTATCTTTTTTTAAATAGATATAGCACGAATACGGACGCGACATCATGGACGCGACAAATTTTTCCACAGTAGTAAAATACAGTAAAGATGTTCGTTATAAATTTTAATAAAAATACATCATAATAAGTTGAATTCAAGTTACATAGCAGTCATACTAATCAAAATAAAAAAAAAATAAAGTTATAAGCTTTTAGAGTGCTTTATTTTAATGTTTTTCTTCATTTTTGGTGGACCTTTTTTGGGAGATGCCCATATGTATGTATGTCGAACTGTGACTGGAAGGGTTAAGGGTTTGGCTCTTTAAAACCTTATACCATCTTTAAACACAATATACCAAAAGAAACTGAATTGTGCTTAGTTTAGGTCACTTTTAAAAAAGGGATCTCTACCTTACATAGATTATCTACATATCTAAAATATCTATTATCAATATTATCTACATACCTAACATATCTATTATATACTCTTCTACCTAATATATATATTATCATTTATTTCATACCATACCCGTTAAAGCATAAAAGCATTCCCATAATACCTCTTCCGTCAAACCAAACTCATCATACCATTTTTGCTATGCCGTACCATCTTATCATATCATACTTATTTAATCATCTTCCAAACATACCAATCATACCATACTCAAAACTCCATATTTGATATTGTATCCATCGTAGCAAACGCACTTACAATATAGCAAGCACTAAGTAATACAAAAACAATTTTAGCTATATTTTGGTATATAACACCCACTTCTATGCATGTTGCACTCTTTTTTCCCAAACAACTTTTATCGACTGCCCTGTCGATATAACACTTATAATAGCATTCTCCAGACTTCTGGCCAACTTTGGAGTTCACTTTTTTTAATAAGTCGATTTTATTGAATAGTTACAATCAAATGTTTTGTGCTATCTCGAGTATAGCTTTCACTTCGTCTATCCTTCATGCAGGATACTGTGGTTGAAAATCTTGAGTATCATCGTGTTCGGTAAGATATTGTTAATTAAATTGTATTAAAATTTTTGCTTTGAAACATGTGTAGTTTATCTGACAAAAATCAAAGCATTTTTAGATCGTTACTTTTTACTGATTTCTTGATAAAAAAAAACTTTAGTTTTCATAAAATTTTTGTTTGGGTGATCTTGACAACCACATGCACACATAATTCTGTGTGCAAACTTTTCTATTTTTTTTTCAAAACCATCTCAAACTTTATGCATTTTTCCAACTTTAAATCGCTATAAAAACGTTCATATAAACTAGAAATGTCTGGATTATAGCTAAATTGATAAAATAGAATACAATACATAATATAGTATATGATTTGTATGTGATTTTATAAAAAATCGTCGTTTTTCACGCAAAAAGTGTGCAAAAAATTAGGATTTTTTTTTAATCCTTCATAACTCGAAATCGGCTCCAAGAAAATGGATGAAACTTTTTTTCATCCATGGATGAAATAAAATACTCAGCACTTTAATCGGTTTATTCTTAGTACATAGCTTATACCGCATATATTATATAAAATTATGTACTTCAAATATGTAATGTATGTACTCATTTCATAAAATTATGTACTACAAATATGTAATGAGTAAATTATGAATGTACTGAGCACATAAAAAATTGTTCTAAAATACTGTATACATCACAAATGTTCTACATGGCTTTATGTAAGGGGTCAATAGTCTATGTAAGACGTACATCAGAACTGTACTCATTATATAAAATTGTTAACAACAGTTTGTGCTGAGTACAGTGTGAATTTACTCACAACATACATCCATGAATTAACGACAAATATTTATGTGTTGAGTACATATAATTCTTTATTGACTTAAGTGCATGTACTCAATACAAAAAAAAAAAAAAATGTAAAATTTATGTATACAGAAAACTATCCCATGAGTACATAAATGTATGTAATGAGTCCATAGGTTTTTCCCTCTGTGTACTCACACTTTTAAGTAACATTTTACCTGTTATGACCATTCAAAAACTGTTGATATGTACCTAGCACAGTAAATGTCCATTGAAGTATACCTATAGTTATGCTGCTCTCGACGCACAAAAACAACGCAAACGAACTTGAATAGAATTCCTCTACATACAACGAAACACATGAGAACAAAGAGAAAACAAACAAGTAATATAACTCTAGTCAGTCTTAACCGAATATGAAAAAGCACAAACCTACTAGATAATATTAAGACTGTCCCAGAAATAACTGTCCATTTGTTTTTTGTTTTATTGTAAAAAAGCCAATGATGTTTTTTTTAAAAATTCTTAAAGTTTATTATAAAGTAAACATAACAAAATAAACAAAAATTTTATTAAAAAAATATTCACTTTTTGATTGAGGTCATCCATTAGGCTTTTACCGACCTTTCGTTGACCTTAGTGAATGCCCGACGCCATTTACGTCAAAATATTTCAGTGTTTTTTCGCAATTTTTTTGATCTTCTTTAGATTTATTTTCATTAAAGCCCAATATCTTTCGATTGGATGAAGTTCGGGGCAATTCGGAGGATTGGTATTGACTTGGTACCAATCCATCGTTCTCTGGGAGTAGGTAGTGACATGTTGCTAGGTCAGGCCAAAATAGTACTGAACCTTGGTGCTGACGTGTAAAAGGCAGCAAACGCCACTCCCTCTACACTCTCTGATGTAAATTTCTGTCATCTGTCACAAATTCCTTACTTCGAAAGTCACATTTGCAAATGTCTTTGGAAATTTGGAATGTTTTTCCGTGGTAAATTTTGAGGATACTCCACCCCTTCTAACCGCAGTATAATAAACGTGTCCAGGTAACTGCTTGAAATCTGCTTTGCAGTACGTTTCATCGTCCATGATGACGCAGTTAAATTTGGGCCGGTAATCGCGATAAAGTTTTCACCTTCCTCTTGGCTTCGGCCCTTTTCTTCTGACCTATCAGCTACTTTCTAGCTCCTTAGATTGTACAATTTTTTAATCCGTTGAACACTTGGCTTCGATGTTCCCGCTTTTGATGCCATATCACGAATCGAAGTGCCTGGATTTTGAGTAAACAGCCGCTTAACGTTTTGAGCCACCGCTTGGTTCGCTGGACCACTTTTTCTCCCTGAGCTTGGCGTTTTTGATAAAAGAGTAAGCTGTTTGTATCGTTTTATGGTCATTCCTTCCGATTTTACGCACACGCCAACTTCCTAAGCGATCTTTTTGTACGTGGTGTTTGGATATTCCAGCTATTTGCAAATAATTGCTTTCCGCTTTTCTTCTTGTTGAGACGACATCTTTTCAGTAGCTCTTTTATTTTACTAATGAGCATTGTTTTTTTTTTTATTCTGCAATATTTATACTTTATTTAGGCACCAAATATGTTGCTATAGAGGTAACACTTTTTTATAAATAACCTTAAAACAAAAGGACAGTTATTTCTGGGACAGTTTTCAAATAATATAAGATTTCTTGTAGGTTAAACAATTATGGATTGTATGGGAGATGGACTTGTTCGTGGAGGGACGACACGTATTTTTTATACACGTAGAACTTTCTTATACTGTTATGTAAAAAACAAAAACAAAAACAAATTGGCCATTTCAGCCCTTGAAAGGACTTTGATCGAGATTCTTATGATCAATTGTGTTGTGTGTGTTATTAAATGCACACAATTGACCGAGAACTGTACCTACAAGTTTTATGCCGACTCCGAACGGCTGAAGTTCATGTTCTCAAGAAGCTTTACATGGCATTATTTACTCTCCGGGGTTTGCCATTGTCTGCACAGAGGTGGTGACCGATCAGAAAAATTTTTTTATTGAAAAAACTTTTCGCCGCGACTGAGAATCGAACTCGGGCTCCGAGCGTGCTAAGTCACAAACTTAACCTGCACACCACGTTCACCACAGGCTGTTATGTTATGTAGCTTGTTTCAAATTTGATGTTTGAAGAGGTTTGATGTTTACTAGCATTTTTCAATTATAACATAGTATGACAAACATTTTATTATTTCGATGAAAAGGTACACTGAGGGAAAAATGTGTTAAAATTAAATGAAATTGTGTTCATATCTAACGAATTTGTTTTTGAAATAGAGCTTGAAACAAATTCATTAAAATTAAACACAACTGTATTTAAATTTAAATTCAAAACAAAAGTTTTGGTTTTTAAAACAATATTTTTGTTGCGAAAAACAAATTTAAAACAAAAATTTTATAATTTAAAACAAATATTTTAAAGCATATTTCGATGCCATTTTTTTAGCTTTACCGAGTTTTTAGCATCAGATGCACAGACAGCTACCCTCGGGACCTCCGAATGTTAACTCGTTTCGAAGAATTTTGCATTTGATATATTTTAATATATAATTAATTAGTTTTTATTTTATCGTATGTTCGATATTTTTCAAACCAATTCAAAAAATTCAAAAATTTTCTTGTATTCAAATTTTTGTTTGTTTTTTCAAAGAAATAATGAGAGAAAATAAAAAAAAGAAAGTAGTTTATTGGTAGTTGAAAATTAAACACACTTATTTTAATTTTTGTTTTGTAGAAACGCAAAGGCGTTAAATTTCTATTTCAAAATTTTTTGTTTAATTTTGAAGTATGTTTTTTTTCTCAGTGTAGACTTTACTTAAAAAGCTGAGTTACCTTTCAAAAAAACTTGGAAGATCATGAAACCGTCACGTTTTACCTGTGGGGTAAAACTATAAGGCCTAACTATAAGAAATACGAAGAAGGTTTGACTTCATGAAATTCTTAAGAGGGGACATGACATTGGCCGTTTTTTGAATCTTTAATTATAATTTTGTATTTTAGAAAATATTCTTAAGATTCTAAGAAAAAAAATTTCATGGAAAAATTTCTACGGGTTCAAAAGTTATAGCTGGATTAGTCAGAGCGCAGTTTTAATTTTAGCGTTTTTTTTTTTTCTTTGTTCACAAACTTTGAACGCGTTTATCTCGAAACCATGTTTTTCGTACTGGTTGCGGCACTAGCGGGTTCATTTTTTGACGAAAATTTTTTTTGTTTTTTTTTGTAAACTTAACTCAACTTAGCTCCTGTCATATAATAACCAATTTTGTTAAAATGCAAAAAAATCATTTTTTTCCAAATCGGACAATTTTTGCGACTCCCAGCGCTGCAACCACGAGACCCCGTTTTTTTCTCTGCCGCCAGGTTGGAGCTCTTTAAAACCGTGTTGGAGTGAAAAATATATTTTTTTTTAATTTTTTTTCTTGTAATTTGTTCAATTCTCTGCAATAATAAAATAAAAATTTGAAAAAAATGCTAGTTTTTGACTGAGTTATGAATTTTTAAAAAAAGGTCTGTTTTCTCTACCGCGAATTTTATGTCCCACCTTAAAAGTAGAATGCTAAAGCTTTATGGTTTTATATTATATCTTATTTAAATGTGGGTAGCAGCAGTTACATACATTTATTCGTTGTATAGTTAGCTTTTTAGTTTTTTTATTAAAAACATTTAATTAAGCTTTTTGCCTTAATTTATAAAATCTAACGCATTAAAATATCTCAAGTCTGAGGACTAACATTTAATCATATTTTAATTATTTCTGCTTAAAAATTCAATATTAATATATTTAAGCTAATTGTAAGTAAAACCACGTGCTCGGCTTATTTTATAAGAAAATGCAAAGGAAAAAAAAAATTAATTTTAAGTAAAACCACGTGCTCAGCTTATTTTATAAGAAAATGCAAAGGAAAAAAAAATTAAAGCCACAGAAAAAGAAAATTATAAATATAATTAAACAAACCACATCAATTAAAAATTAAATATTGTCTGCGGCGAACAATTCAGAAGAGAATCCTGACTAAATAAAAAGGTTTGATTAAAAATGGTAAGATTAAATATTTCACTGCGTAGATAGTCAGTTTAAATTAAATTACAAATATTTCTTTTTAGAATATTTGCGTGAGGATTTGAACCATTAAATTATATTAAAATATATATCTTAATAAAATTAATATTGTAACATCTCAAGATAAGAAAAAATATGTTATAAAAAATCTAAAGCTATACTCAAAAGTATAGCTTGAACTTGGAATTGATGAAAAATTTAATTTTGTATTAAAAATAAATTTATATAAAAAATAAATTGTGAGTAAATATACATTTTCAAGTATTCTGACATGCAAAAACAGTTAATTTCAAAATAATTGGAACTGTGAATAACAATGAAAATAATATTGAACATTTAGTATCTCACTACTTACTATTTATTGGTTGTTTGCTTTGAAATTCTTCAAGAATATTTTGAATATGGAATATTAAGTTACTCACCTGAAAGAAAAGAAAAAAAGTTTTAGTTAGAGATAATTGAAATATAATAGTTATATATTTATAACTAATTTTGAATAATGTTGAGGGCTCTTATCAATTATTTTAAATAATATTTGGGGCGCAAAAATTAGAAAAATTTTATTGAAATTTTTCAAATTATATATTAAATTTTATACAGACACTATAAATGACATTTCATTACAACATTATAAATGTGTTCCAAATAAAATCATCAAAATTCTTACTTAAGGAAATTCAATCAAAAAAATTTGGCATCATAATTTCTTTAATAAAATTGTAGCAAAGAAGAAAAATAAATAAATAAATAAACAGTAACAAAAAATGAAAATCCATTAAAAATGCTAAAATTAAAAAGTTTGCTAGATATATGCCAAAACAACACAAACTGTGTCAAGTCATTGTTTAGCAGCTGCTCCCAATTTTCTTACACAGCGTGTCAACTGGAAAAATAAACAAAGTGGCAACACTAACACACATGTCACGCACACACACAGACACATATACACACACACACACAGAAACACCGGCGCACCGGCACTCCAATCAGCAAACTCATCAACTAAACTCACATGAGTCACAAAAATCTCAACCGGATGATGATGTTGTTGATATTGTTGATGACGACGAAGATGAAGATGACGACGACAAAGACGACGACGACGCAGTAAGAGAGCAGCTATAAAAAAGTTAGCAAAAATGAGTAGAAAAATGTAGGCAGGTAAAAGCAGGCAGTTAAAAACAAAATTTAAAAAGAAAACTACTAACTAGAGCTCAAATAAAAGTAACTCAACAGCGCTGAGAGAAATATTTGCAAAAACTACTCATTTTTGTTTCTTTTTTTTTGTCAACCAAAACAACAATTAATGAGAAAAAAATGCAAAATTCTTTCATTTTAATTGCAAACAAAACAAAAAAAAACAGTGCAAAAAAAAACACAAAAAATAGTAGCGCAACAAGCCACAACAACCTCTCACACAAATTTTGATACAAAGCAAGGCAGCAAAATATGTCAACGTGATAATATCGTGCACTGCAACACTATAGAACACAGACACACATACACACACTCAAGCTCATAAAGCTACCGCTAGGTGAATTATGAAACCCTTCTCTTAATACAAAGCACTAACTCCTTTTTTAACTCTCTACTCCGACTCTGACTAAAGTGAAAAAAAAAATAACACGCTAGCAATAAAAACTTGGCTGTGACAGTTTTTTCAATGTCCTCTTCATAGCCGCAGCTCTAATTTATTTCCGGTTGCTTGCTACAGCATCCGTCATGTTGTGTGACACGAACACACACGCACACAAACACTTGCACACACACATAGATTCTGCACTTTTATCTAGAGTGCGCGCTACACATTTAATAATTAAAATGCCAACACTTGAGAAATTATTTAAACTGAGTTGGAAAGATCTCAGAGATATACAAAACAACAACAACAACAACGAGCACGCCACGTAATGACATACACACACACACAAACATGCTCATAAAAACACACATAGCAGTTCTTTTTCAGGTGAGCTGTTGCTGCAACATCGCCATAATTTTGCTGTTGCTGGCGCCGCAAGGTTTGAACTGAGCTCGCTTTGCTCAATTAACCGTATGTGTGCGACTAGCTGTGGCTGAGTTTAAATTCCGTCTGTCTGTCCGTCCGTCTGTCTGTCTGTCTCTTAGTCTGTCTGTTAGTAAGTGTGTTTTTTGTACACCGCCTTTGTATGAGTTCCACTTTTAATCACGCAGCAGCATCATCAGCTGCTGCTGCTGCCTGGAAGGACATTTTAATTATTTTGTTTGCAAAAAAACAACAAAACAAAAAGTAAAAAGGAGTAACATTTTTCTTTAGGAAGCAGCATTTCAAGTCTGCCCGGCAGCGTAAAGTTGGAGTCTTGAGTATGAGTTTTCTTTTTTTAACTCTGACTTGTACGTCATTTCAGCATTTGCTGAAGCACGCTGTCAGCATGGGCAACTCTCTCTCCCAGTTTCTGTCAGAAATAAAAATTACTTAATTTTTTTTTTCCTGTCATTGCTACTCTGCTGCTCTGTTTATCCAACTAGTTATTGTTGGACGCTGTCCTGTGTAATTCACTATCTTGATTGTTTTTATATTGTTGCTTTAGCAAAGCTTTTAACGGTTGTGACCATTGAGTTAACGGTAATAAAGACACACAAAAAAAGAAATGGCAAAAAATTGCTCATTTAATTTGGATAGCAGTTGCTACAAAAGAGTGGAGCAAAGCAAGCGAAGCTACTCAACTCGGAAAATAAGACCAGTGGTAGGTGAAACATTTCCAGAGTTGAAACTTCGTGCTTTTACTTAAAAGAAAATTAGTGTTTGGACTATGTTTCGAGGCAATTAAAATAGCAATTCTTCATAATTAACAATAACACTGTTTAAAGGGGTTTTTTGCGGCAAAGAAGAGTGAATTTGGTTAAAGGCAATCACCACAAACTTCCACATATTACCCGTCAGTCTAGCAACGTAGCACATGCCATTTTTTATATCTACACAAAGACCTCTGCTTTTATAAATAAAAGCATCTTCAGACATTGCCTGGTAAAATTTTTTGGAATATGTAATCACCAAAATTGCATACTTTTCTCTCTTAAAGAATTGCACCCAAATAAAGTTACCACAAACGAATTGCGAAATGGTGTAATTTACACCACTTTTGAGGCATGAGATCTGCCATTGCAAACACAAAAGATTTTCTTGTTTAAATGGTGTTGTTAAATATGTTTCAAACATAGAGGATGTTATTTTGCACTCAGCTCGTCGACTACTTGTTGAATACGATGAACTCGAAATAGCAGAAGAAGGAAACAAAAAATATTTCGGTTATTTAAGAGAACATTTAAAAACATGTCAACAGTCATATAACATGATCGGTAGGACTTTCCTAAGGATACACGAGACCTGGATCATACAGATTATTTGGGGTTACTTCTTAACAGAATAATACAGAAAAAAAGTATCGACTGTGGTCAAAATTCAACCAACTGTGACCACATACCTGCAACGAACAGCAGTGCAACGATGGTTTCCCAGTTTCCAAGAAGGCAATTTTGGCTTGGATAATGAACTACCTAGCCATGAAAAATTGAACGGAATACATCGACAACTTGTTGAGATCAATGTATAAAAACCAACCATAAGTCATCGTCTCAAAGCATTGGAAAAGTGATAAAGCTCCATAGGTGGGTTTCACATGATATAACCGAAAAAAAAACAAAATGCTCAAACTTCAGATAGCCTCTTCATTACTGATGCGACATAAGGTGGAACCGTTTTTGAAGATAAATGTCTTTTGTGACGAATACTGGATCATATATGATAAAAAAAAACGTTCCGGAAAATAGTTAGATCGAGAAACTCGGAATGGAAGAAGAAACTACCAGCCACCACTAAAGATTGGGACTGCACCTAAAGAACGTCGGGTTGATTGTTTGGTGGACTTATGAAGCATAGTTCACAATTCTGTTTTGAAACCAGGCGAAACGGTAACTGCGGAAACGTACTGTGCACAAGACGAAATGCATGCGACATTACGATTTAAACAGCCTTCTCTGGTGAAAAGGCATGGACCTATTCTGTTAAATGAAAATGCACAAAAACGTTGTTTGACCATGCAAAACCGGCAGGAGTTGCAGTACGAAGTTTTGACTGACTCTTCAAATTTTTTAGACCTGTCACTAACCTGTTACTCATCTTTTCCGAAGTCTGAAAAACTATTGACAAGAAAAGCTGTACTCCAACCAAAACGCTATAATTTCGTAATCATTTGAAGAATTTTTGGAGCAAAAAATACGAGTTTTTTCAAAATGTAACTTTTGATTTACCAACACGTCTTGAATATAAATTGTGAATATCTTCAGGATAAACATTTTTCGATTGAACCTAACAGAGTTTTTCTTAACCCTTTAAAATCCAACATTTGGTATGAAACTTTTGATAATTTAAGGCAATCAGCGGAAAAATTGGGGATTTTAAGGTAATTTAAACTTAATTTTCAATTTACTTCCTTAATTATAAAAATAAGCCAAGGCATTAAACAAACATAGTTTCAAAAGAGGGAGAAGAGTACTACTAGGGATCAGCGTGTTCGTTTGAATCCAACTCCTTCCAAACGGCAATTGAAAAGCAGACTTCAGGAAGAATGGTATTAAAATTATTTCAAAAACAAGTAAAGAAAGTCTAAAGTCGGTCTAGGCCGACTATGATATACCCTAAGACCTACTTTTCCAAAAACAAAACAATTATTGAAAATGGGCGTGTACGTGGGTGGATGAAGCGTTTATTTTATATGCATTTAAATGTTGATGTAAAATTTATACATACCAAGTTTTATTCCTGTAGCTCACAGTTAATGCCTATATTGCGCTTTAGCTATGGGAGGTGGGCAAGTTCATGCACGGATTACTCCCAATTTTGGTATAAAATACATACATACCAAATTTGATCTCTCTATGACAAACATAATCTTATTTATTGACTTTTAAAGTTTTTGGGTTGTATGGGAGGTAGACGTGTCCGTGTGCGGATGACGCCCATTTTTCAAAACCATCTTTGATTTGTCATAAAAAACATATGTGCCAAATTTTATCTCTGTAAGTAAAACAGAGGCTTATTTATTGTGTTTTCAATTATTGGATTGTATCGCAGGTGGGCGTGTGCGTGAGCGGATGATACCCATTTTTCAAAGACATATTTGTGTTGATACAAAAGACATATATACCAAATTTTCTTGTTTTAGGCTGATTATGAGCTGAGTTATGAAGTTTTCTATTTTTGCGTTGTATGGGAGGTAGGCGTGTTCGTGTTCGGATTCCAAAAATATTCAATAGTGCAGATTCTTGGGTTCATGTGACCATGTACACCGAGTTTCATTCAATTAGCTCGACTCCTTCTTCTTATCCTGTGTATACGGACAACACACAGACGGACGGATGGACTCACGGACGGACGAGCATGAATAGCTCGACTCACGAGGTGAACCTGATCAATTCAATTCGAATATATATACTTTTCTATACAGGAGTCGCTTCGCTCTATGCGTTACAAACGTTTGCACAAAGTTAATATACCCTGACCTTTCAGATTTAGGGTATAATTAGATCCAATATGTAATACTTATTAAGGTGGACATTACATTCGCGGCAGAGAAAACAGACCTTTTTCAAAAATTCTTAGAAAATTTCTTAGAATCTTAAAAATTTTTACTTAATTACAAAATTATAAAAAAAATCCGATTTCAAAAAACGGCTAATGTCATGTCTCTGAAGAAGTAAGAACGTTGATGAAAAATCTGGAGAAATAATCTTATAGAAGACATTCATAAACTATTTTAATTCTTGTTAGCAGTAATCAAAGATGCAGCACAATTCAACATTTTAATAGTGCTTCCATTTAGCTTCTTAATGAGGCATTTTGTAGAAAGAAGCTACTTTCAAAATTGTGTTTTCTAAAAACGACCTTTTTGAATTATAATTTTATACTTAATATTAACTGAGCTGTAATTTGTTCCTTCAGAAATAAATTAAATAAATTCATATTTTATATTAAATCCAAAAACTTTCATTTATCTCTTGAAGACCTCAACTTGTCAATAAAACATGTATTTATTTTCTAATAATGCAGCTGACACATTATTTAAATTCGAAAGGTTTGCTCCCAATTAGTTTCCTTAAGTAGCTATACGTAAAACAGTGTTCCTTTATGAAGTTTTATATTTAGGAAAAAATACTGTAATTGCTACTATTTAAAGAAGCAATACTATTTCTATACTAAACAGTACAATACTGATTACCAAAATGGTAGCACGGTGAGAGTCATTCATTTGGTTGGGTTGCCGATCAATATTAACATGACAGAAGGTATAAATAGAGTGGAATTCATGCAACTCAATCAGTGACGGACTAGCTATACTGGACGATCTGGACAAATCCAGAAGGGCCGATAGCCATTTGTTGCCGTGTGCTCACATAAAACATAAAAAAACACATAAAAAATTTTTTGAATAGTATAAATGATAATTTTTACACTTAGAAAACTACATTTTCAAAACTGGCAGAAAAAAATCATATTGAGATACCAAAAATGTGTTTTTTGTTGTCTCCTATGTGAAAGGGCCGGTCAAGTTATTATTCTCCAGATTAAAGTTTTGTTCCCAGTCAGTCACTGAACGCAATATGCAGCATAGAACTTTAAAGCTCGAGATACAACAAGTGAAAAGAAAGCTTAACAAAGAAACAAACCAATTACGAAGTTTAGTCAAAAAGCCCGAATAGTATTCAGCATTATTGGAAAATTGGAACACTAAAAAGTCAAATGCTTTAATTTGACTAGCCAAAAACAGATGAATATATTTTTTAGATAAACAGGAATGTAAAGGAACTTATGTCACAGTTAATAAATTTATATTCTTGAAGAACTTTCGAAACCGTGCTCTCATGTCAGTTTAATGAGAGTTAATCTATCAAGTGGTTCTTCCTGATAGAAAAAAATATTTTTATATAAATTCATATTCTTGAAGAAACTTCGAATAAAAATGGGCTGACATATTCCCTAATATGCAAGAGATTAAGTTCGGCCTCGATTTCCACCAATATATGTATACATCTAACACATATTGTCTCATTCAGAAAAATTTCATAAATTTTTTAATACAAGCTTCAAATGAGTAAACTTGGTTACCTGAAATAGATTTATCTAAAGTAAAGTATCAATTTAGAACACTTTGAAACTAATATAAATTAAAGCAATTGTCACATCTGGATCCGGATCGATCGAAAAAAAAAAATCGTTTATGGTGGTTTGAGGGACCCACCAAAATTAATGACCAGTAAGCTTACCAGTTAGGAATTTACTTTTTGAATCTTAGACTCTTCGACATGGTACAAGTGGAGTTAAAAACGGTTTTTAATAATGTTTTAATACAAAACCCAAATCGAAACATACATCCACGAATTCTCATTAGTGCCTGCAACATCATTATTTTTCAGCACCTAGCCAGGGATAACAACAAAAACCTTATAACTAGTAATAAGACCCATTCAAATTAAAAACGGATTCGTTAAAAAACAAAACATCAACATTATGGGTCTTTATGCGAGTACGTTTGAAAACAAGGTTAGGGAGAAAATTCTTCCGCCGTGAATGAGATTGATATTCTCTCTGGGCCTCTGTATAGAACAATGTTTGACCAGTTTTTACACCGAGCGGTTACAGATACTGAGGAAGTATGGTTCCAGATATTGCGAACACTTCCAGGATGTGCCTATAACTAGAACTTTTCGATTAAAGTTTATTTTCAAATAATGTTGATGTTTTTTAACCTACACGTTTAACTGATCCGTCGGCATCCGGTTTTTGTTTAATGGGACTTCTTGAAGATTCTCAAGAATGAAATGAAAATATTCGCTCTGAAATACGACTTTGAAGACAAAAACCTTGCATGAGTTCATGCGAAAAAAAGAATGTCTTTGTGAGAACACCAACGTTGGTCACTTAATGGACGTTGTTTTGAGTGTTAATACAGGAAAAATACATTATATGTATGAAAAAATAAAAGTTGTTTTCAGTTTTAAAACGGTCAAACTTTTATGGGTCATCTTTTATGAATATTTACGTCTACATAAGAATAAGTAAATATTTACAGAAAACTCAAATTAAAAAGTTTGCGAACTATATAAAATTGTTGCATCTTTTGAAAGAAGAAGTTATGTTGGCATGCACTGTCAGAAATTAAATCAGGGTTAAAATTTTTATGTTGTTACTAAGGACTTTTCATATCTAATCCAAATCACGTACTGTTTTCAGCCGAAAACTAATATTTTTTATATAAAAACTTGTTTTTTAAATATTTTTTTGTCCAATGACCTTTAAAAAAAACTTAAAAACAATAAAATAATCCTTAAAAAACCTTTAAATAGAAAAATACCAAACATATCAAGGATAAAGTAAAAAATAACAATGTCTAAATATAAAAACTAATATAAGTTTTAAAATAGTTAACTAAGTTTTTAATCGATAGTTCAAAATAAAACAAACTGTTTACCTCAATCAAATATAATGATTAGCTACACATCATTTTTATATAAAACTTGGTCGCAATTAAATTTAATTTGACGTATTTAATTTAAAGCAAACAAAACAAAATCAGAAGAAAGATTTTTTTATAATATATAATATTACAACAAAGTTGTATAACCAAGACGTATATTACTTGCGTGTATATTTTTTTTTTTTTTTTGTTTTTCTTCATGCTGCTACAACTTCCATAGCAAGAGCTGAGGTGTAACACGCTGATATCTTTTCAATTTTCTTCAACACTTGAAAATTCAAACACATATTTTGTGTTACTTCAAGCAACAAAATACATGCGTTGAATTAAATTGTGCTTGTTTAATTGTGGGCTAAAACAGTGTATCTACGCAGCGCATCTGGTCGCCAGCAAATATGAGATTTGTTAGGAAAATTGAAAAAAAGAACGAAAAGGAAAAAAAATATATATACATTAAACGCACTTAGCAACAGAACTGGGTCAAACCGCAACTTGGCAGCACTGTATTTTAATGTTGTTATTTTCGTTTTCATTTCAGTTTCAGCTTCACTACTAAAAGCGTTTTAAAATGTTGTTTTGTTTTTGTGATTATTTTGAATTAAATATGTTTTTTGTTCACAACTGCATCTACTGCAATGCATACATATGTTTTTTCTCAATTCGTTTAAATGAGTACAAATATCATTAAGGATGCGCATGATACACAAGAGGATCATGCTGAAGAGCAGTCAGTGTATGAGCGGAAATAATATTAAAAATAACAAAAGTGAGATAACATAAAAAAACAAGTGGTTTGTGTTGACAATCGGAATAACTAAGGCTAGAGATAAAACTACAACTTCAAATTGCATGCGTACTTGCACACACACACACACATATACCTCCAGCTAGCTTTATATTTTTGTTTGTAGATTTTTGTTATTATTTGAAAACTTTGGCGTTCAGTGCAACTCAACTTTTATCAAAATTTGTGCGCATCTCATTTTATTTAATGAAGTGATGCAGCACATTTGTTCCAATTTTTTTCTTTTGTTCAGTGTATTATTGTTGTCCTTGTTGTTGTTGTTGTTGTTGTTGTTGTTGTTGTTGTTGTTGTTGTTGTTGTTGTTGTTGTTGTTGTTGTTGTTGTGCTGTTGCATACAACTTTCTGCTCATTAATTTGCAAAAAAATATATTTTTCTAAAAAATTTCCATTTTGCTGGAGTGTTTTGCATGCAAGGACTTTTTGGAATTTTTATCAGCTGATTTTTGAAATAATGAAGGTTTACTTATTTAATATATTTTTGTCGAAAAATTCTAAATTAAATTTTAAAGCTAGCTTCTTTTGTGCTTAATGAGATAACCGAAAATGGGCTCATTTGTAAACTGGGAACAATTTTTTTGGCCAATTTTTTATTGCTTCTTTGTCAGCCTGAGAAGCCATAAGAAAGCTTTTCTTTAATTTTCTTATAAACATAAATAAAAAATGCAGCACATGCTAAAGCAGCGAATGGCACATGCATGCAATTAAAATTGTGCTTCCATTTAGCTTCGTAATGAAGCAGCCGGCAGAATAAAGCTATTTTCAGTACTATTTTTTTTTTGGGGTTTTTGTTTAAAAAACAAGCAATAAATTAATATTTTATGCTTAATCCAATAAGTGCTTCCAACGAGCTTCTTGAGTGAGAGAAAAATATGTAAAAAATAGCTATTTTAATAGTTTTTTTTTTAAAGCAAAACAATTTTTATGAATTCATCAAAGAATCAACGTATGAAAAAGATCTGTTTTGTAAGTTTTCTATTTCAAAACTCCGTCTGCACAACTATTTTATTAACAAAGTGCTTCCAATTAGCTCCTTAACAAAATAAAAGACAATAAATAATTATTTGCTGTAGTTTTATTTTTATCTAGAATGCATTTTTTAATTAATATTTTGACTAAATCCAATAGAGTGCTTCTATTTACCTACTAAAGGAAGCATTAAATAAAATATAACTATTTTCTTAATTTTTTTTTTATAACCAGAGTTTATTACAATTTTATACTTATTACAAAAAGTACTTTCATTTAACTCTATAAGGAAGCACTCTGTAAGAAAAAGCTGTATTCAGTATTTTTATTTTTTTTTTTTTAATATGGACGAATGCCAGTTTCAATTTAGCTCTAACAGGAATCAACATGTAACAAAGAGCTTTTTTTAAGTTTTTAATTCAACTAAGCGACTAAATTTTGTTTTCATTTAGCTGCTTTCAGTAGTTTTTTGTTTTTAAAATCAAAACTTTAAATAATTTATGTATTATATTTAATTTTAAAGTGCTTCCAATTAGCTTCTGGAGAGAAAAATATGTAAAAAAAAACTTTTGCAGTGTGTGTTTTAGGCAAAAAAAACTACTTTCATAATTTTATCAAGAAATATGCTTGTGAAAAAGATTTGTTTTTGCAATATACTTTTTCAAAACTGGCGCTACACATTCATTATATGCACAAAGTGCTTTCATTTAGCTCCTGAAGGAAATCGTATGCAAGAAGTTCTATTTTTAAAAGTTTTATCATAATAAAAAAGACTTTGATGAAATAATATTTTATAGTGAATCCATAAAATGCTTCCATTTAACTCCTTAAGGAAGCAATATGTAAAGGAAGCTGTTTTCATTTACTTTTTCTATTGTTTTATAAGAAACTTGGAAAAATCCAGTCTTTACTTAGCTTTATTAAGGAATCATCATGCAAAAACGAACTTTTTTGTGTAGTTTTCCCATAAGTTATTTAAGGAGAAGCAAAAAAAAATACTAGCTATCTTGAACATTAAAAAATTAATATTTTATACTTAATATTTAAAGCGCTGCTATTTAAATCCTTAAGTATTTTTTACTAAATATTAAAAAGGCTTTCATTCAACTACTTAAGGAAGCAAACAGAGCTTTTTCAGTATTTTTGTCTTTAAAAAAAAACCTAAATGCATAAATATTACATACTTAATACATCAAAGTGCTTCTATTTAACTCCTTAAGGAAGCAATAAGTAAAATTAAGGTGTTTTCAGTTTCTTTTTTTTTATTTTAAATAAATTTCCGTTTTCATGTAGCTTTTTAAGGAATCAACATGTAAAACAGAGCTGTTTTGTGTAGTTTTCTTTTCAATAATACGGCTGAAGCATCCATTTTTTACAAAAAGTGCCTTCAATTAGCTTCTTCTCTCTTTGAAATAAGATTTAAATGCACACATATTTTATCCTCTACCCAAAAAGTTTTTCCATTTCAATTTTTAAATTTCTTTTAAAAAGTGATGTTTTTGGTATTTATTATTTTGGAAAAAACTTGTATAAATTAATTTTTTTATGCAACATTCAAAATTTTTTTATTTAGGTATTAAAGGAATGAACATGAAAAATTTATGTTTTTAGAATTTTTTCTAATAATGCTGCTGACTTCTGCATTGTATCTTAATAGTTCTTTAGAGTTAATATGTTAGAGTTAATATGTAAAAAACCAGTACTTTTAGTAGATTTTGCTTTTGGAAAAAAATATTTATAAATTTTAAATTTACACATAATTCAAAAATTGCTCCTGTTCGACTCTTTAAGATATAAAAAAATGAGTACATGCACAAATAAGCTGTTTTCTTAAGGTTTTTTTTATACACAAAGAACAAATAAATATTTTATATAAAATCTAAACATTGCTTTCTTTTAGCTCCTTAAGGAAGCAATAGGCAAAAGAGCTATTTTTATTGAGTTTTCTTAAAATTAATATTTTATATAAAATCTTAACAGTTTTTATGTTTAACTCCTTAAGAAAGCAGAAATGAATTGATATTTTCTACTAAACCCCAGAATTTTCCATTTAGTTTTTGAAGGAATCAAGCATATTTTGTCCAAACTTAAATAGTGCTTCCATAAAGCTCTTTACGGAAGTTCTCTTAGAAAGAAGCGTATTTGCTTTGAAAAAACAATATTAAAGAAATAATATTTTATACTACATGCAGTGTATGCTTCCAAAAAGTTTCTTAAGAAAGCAATGTCAATAAAGTGTTTTTCATCGTTTTAATTAAAATAAAATTTTATGAAATTGAGGAAATGCGTAATATAATAAAAAACTGGAAATTACTATCAAGATCTTTAAATTTTTGATGAAGAACATAATGCTTTTTCAAACTAACTTTTCAGGTAGTTTTTTGACTAAATTTTATTGCTGGTTGATACTTAAATGTTTAATTTTATTAACAAAGATTTGAATGTGCGGAAATAATTTTTTATTTTTTTGTTTCTAATTTATCGTCATTTTTCTTTGTGCTGTTTAGCGCTCCGTTTTTTTTTATATTTTTTTTTTTAACAATGAGCTTAAATTTGTTTTCACTGTTTTGTATATCGTTACGTTTGATTTAAAAGTTTTATTTTTCATGCCTTACTTCAGCAGCACAGTGTTGATTTTCAATTTTTTATTTATTTTCATTGCATGTGGAAATTGTATGACTTTTCCTCTCACCGTGTTGCTAAGATTTCTGACAATTTCTATTTAATTATTTTTTTTTCAAGATCTAATTTCATGCTATGACTGGCTGCTGCTGTTTTTGAGTTGTTACTGACGATGATGCTGATGATGATGTTGATGATGCTACTGATGATGATGTTGATGATGATTACGGTGTTGAAGTTGATGTCGTCTTCTTCAACCATGATTGAATTTAGCAGCTTCATTTTATCTTGGTTTTTGATTTCTTTTCTCTACTTTTCAATCTATGTAATTACTTTGAGGAGTTCATGTGAAGAAAGCTTTCATTTATTTATTTTCTGACGTTGTTGTTGTTGTCGGCGTGATATGCGTGTGAAGTTGATCGATGTTGACAGACAGCCAGGTAAAGTCAACTGCGTGTAGCCACATTTAAAGGAATTAACTGCCTCAAGCTATGCATACAGCTCTGTTATGAAACATAGTCAGAGATTTAAATGTATGCTTGTCTCATACAAAAGCAGTCCTCAAACATTCCTGAAGTATAATTTCACTTAAAAATTTGTTCGACTAATGAGAAAATTATTGCATTTTTCACTTTATTTTGCCCAAGTAACTAATCCATTAACATTCCTTGTCAAGTGTTGCTTTCCTGATTCTATTTTTCTATTTGAAAATTGCTCAATGCTGCAGCAACTAAATCAACATCAAAAACATAGATTCTCTTACCGCACACATCCACCCACCCGCATATTAAGATCTGACATCAAGAAAACTGTAAACAAAAAAATTCTTCACGCAAGACCACAAAAATTTCAGGCTACCGCAGCATATATCATCAATTTTAACAATTGTTTGTTTTTATTTGCTTTCATTGACTAAATTAATTGTTTCTAGTTCGGTCTGAGTGATCTTTATGGATCTATGCTGATCTATATTTATCCAATGCAACAACCTCCGCCACCACATGCGCTATAATCCGAAATTAAGCCGCAGCTTCTTTTAAATATTTGAACTGTTGTTGTCAGCAGCTAGTGTGGCTCGTTTATCATTTCGGTGTCGGTATCACACACATACACACACACTTCTAAATTTGCTTGGCCCCTCAACGGCAGACTGTTTGTGCCACTTTTTCGGATCGCTAATATTACACACCACTTAGGTTTGGCTGCTCTTTGGGGAAAACATGTTAATCTTATGCTTGATACTGCTTAGAGCCCCCATCTTTTTACTTTACCAAAGGCGACGACTGACACACAATTCATTTTCATTCATATTAAATGGATTTTCCGCTCTTTTAGAGTTTGCATTTTCTTGTTTGACGTCTCTGTTAGCTAGCTAGTCTTAGTCTAGTGCAGTGTTTCTTTGCTTTTTGACAAATTTTTTTACTGCATGCGTCGTCGGTGACACTTCATCATCAGCAACATCGTCAGCAACAGCGTCAGCTACACTTTTCTACAACAACGCAAACATTAGCTTTATGCTCGTCACTCGGTTTGTCCCGTCATATTTCTGATGGCAAACTATTTAATTTCAATGTCAAAAGTAAAAATTCTGCCATTGTGAATGAGGGAAAAATGTGAGAGAAGAGAATTAAGGATTGTTAAGTTGTCAAGTACAAGAAGCTATTTTATTTTTATATTTTTTTTCTTTAGTTTAGCGTTAAGTTCTGAAGTTTTTTATGCTAATTCTTTTGTGTGTTTTTTTGAGCTAAGGAAAATAGCTATAAACATGAAGCGTTGAAGACTTTGCTGGAGAAAATCTGAAATATTTAAGATGTATCGGGCATGTAATTGAAGCTAACAAAAACATATTGAAAAACAAGGAACAGACATAAGAACTAGGGAGTGTTTCCTCTAGTAAAATCTTGTTGTTAAGCTAGTCTCCAAAAATAATTAAATTGATATGCAGGTATGGATATGGATATAGATAAGGAAATGAAAATGGAGACGGAGATGAATAGATAAGGAAGTAGGAAAAGTTGGAAAAGTTGGAGAAGTTGGAGAAGAAGATGGATTGAAGAAGATGGAGATAGAGATTGGAGATGGAGATGGAGATGGAGGTGGAGACGGAGACGCAGATGGAGATTGAGATTGAGATTGAGATTGAGATAAAGATTGAGATGGAGATGGAGATGGAGATGGAGATGGAGATGGAGATGGGGATGGAGATGGATATGGAGATGGAGATGGAGATGGAGATGGGGATGGAGATGGAGATGGAGATGGAGATGGAGATGGAGATGGAGATGGAGATGGAGATGGAGATGGAGATGGAGATGGAGATGGAGATGGAGATGGAGATGGAGATGGAGATGGAGATGGAGATGGAGATGGAGATGGAGATGGAGATGGAGATGGAGATGGAGATGGAGATGGAGATGGAGATGGAGATGGAGATGGAGATGGAGATGGAGATGGAGATGGAGATGGAGATGGAGATAGAGATAGAGATGCAGATGAAGATGGAGATGGAGATGGAGATGGAGATGGAGATGGAGATGGAGATGGAGATGGAGATGGAGATGAAGATGGAGATGGAGATGGGGATGGAGATGGAGATGGAGATGGAGATGGAGATGGAGATGGAGATGGAGATGGAGATGGAGATGGAGATGGAGATGGAGATGGAGATGGAGATGGAGATGGAGATGGAGATGGAGATGGAGATGGAGATGGAGATGGAGATGGAGATGGAGATGGAGATGGAGATGGAGATGGAGATGGAGATGGAGATGGAGATGGAGATGGAGATGGAGATGGAGATGGAGATGGAGATGGAGATGGAGATGGAGATGGAGATGGAGATGGAGATGGAGATGGATATGGAGATGGAGATGGAGATGGAGATGGATATGGAGATGGAGATGGAGATGGAGATGGAGATGGAGATGGAGATGGAGATGGAGATGGAGATGGAGATGGAGATGGAGATGGAGATGGAGATGGAGATGGAGATGGAGATGGAGATGGAGATGGAGATGGCGATGGAGATGGAGATGGAGATGGAGATGGAGATGGAGATGGAGATGGAGATGGAGATGGAGATGGAGATGGAGATGGAGATGGAGATGGAGATGGAGATGGAGATGGAGATGGAGATGGAGATGGAGATGGAGATGGAGATGGAGATGGAGATGGAGATGGAGATGGAGATGGAGATGGAGATGGAGATGGAGATGGAGATGGAGATGGAGATGGAGATGGAGATGGAGATGGAGATGGAGATGGAGATGGAGATGGAGATGGAGATGGAGATGGAGATGGAGATGGAGATGGAGATGGAGATGGAGATGGAGATGGAGATGGAGATGGAGATGGAGATGGAGATGGAGATGGAGATAGAGATGGAGATGGAGATGGAGATGGAGATGGAGATGGAGATGGAGATGGAGATGGAGATGGAGATGGAGATGGAGATGGAGATGGAGATGGAGATGGAGATGGAGATGGAGATGGAGATGGAGATGGAGATGGAGATGGAGATGGAGATGGAGATGGAGATGGAGATGGAGATGGAGATGGAGATGGAGATGGAGATGGAGATGGAGATGGAGATGGAGATGGAGATGGAGATGGAGATGGAGATGGAGATGGAGATGGAGATGGAGATGGAGATGGAGATGGAGATGGAGATGGAGATGGAGATGGAGATGGAGATGGAGATGGAGATGGAGATGGAGATGGAGATGGAGATGGAGATGGAGATGGAGATGGAGATGGAGATGGAGATGGAGATGGAGATGGAGATGGAGATGGAGATGGAGATGGAGATGGAGATGGAGATGGAGATGGAGATGGAGATGGAGATGGAGATGGAGATGGAGATGGAGATGGAGATAGAGATAGAGATGGAGATGGAGATGGATATGGATATGGATATGGATATGGATATGGATATGGATATGGATATGGATATGGATATGGATATGGATATGGATATGGATATGGATATGGATATGGATATGGATATGTATATGGATATGGATATGGATATGGATATGGATATGGATATGGATGTGGATATGGATATGGATATGGATATTTATATGCATACGGATATGGATATGGATATGGATATTTATATGCATACGGATATGGATATGGATATGGATATGTATGCTGATATTGATATGAATATGGAAATGGATATGGATATGGATATGGATATTGATAAGGATAGGTATATGGAATGTTGTACAGTTGTGGTCAAAATAAAAGCAGTGCTCTAAAATTCAGACATGCTTGATTAAATAATACTAGTCTAAAAAAGAAGGATCTGAAAAACCCAATATAATTTCCATATGAGCTTTCAACGCTGATTCTAAATCTGCACTCAATTTGTACCGTTGTGGTAGGATTTTTAAGATACAAGGTGTTTTACACTTTTTACACGTGTCTAGTTATATTAATCCAGAATCTAAACAACGCACCTTAAGATAAAAAATTAAATTTTGTATATTAGAAAAAATATGAAACGTTCCAACGGTATATCAACTACTATCGTGTTATGTGTGTTAGCGTAGCTATAATTAAGAGATCATCAAGCGAAATATTAACAAATTTTGTATCTTTTGTGTAAGCGGAGATATAATCGTCCAGATTTAAAGTGACTGTTTTTTATGAAAAAAACACACTAAATCTACATTTTTTTTCTAAATTTTAACTTTGGACGATTATAGTTTCGCTAAAACAAAAGATAAAACAGTCCGAAATCTTACTGGCATTGTTGAAATATCGAAAGCATCAGTGAAAACCATTTTGAGTGACCATTTGGGACTCAGAAAAGTTAAATTTTGACTGGTGCCAAAACACACTAGTCAAATCATTTCGCTAAAAATTCGACCTAAATCGTTTCGCAACCACCGTATCCGCATGAAATAGCACCAGGTGACTTTTGGCTATTCACTTAACTCAAGAAACCGGTTCGTGGACACCGTTTTGAACTGATGAAGAAGGAATTGAAGGCTACACCGGAAGAAGATTGCACTACTTTGATGGGGAGGAAATTTATTTAGAAGAATAAATAAAGATCAATTAATTAAATCTTTTAAGATAAGCAACTTTCCGATTTTTTTGGCCACAGAGAAAATGATTGCTTTGTTTTCATAATAGAGGAGCATTTTAAAATTTATGCTGCAATCACGATTGTTAACAAATATTATTTTCATGTGAAAATTTTTAAAGCATTCGCAGTATTGTGCAGTATGAAATATTAAGTAGAAAGAAGACATAGTTTAATTATTGTAAAATCAGCAACATTTTATTGAACAACTTAATTAAAATGAAAAACAGTTTTGTGGAATTATCAATTAATAAGTTTATAATTTTTTTTATTTATTCACACATTATATTATAATGAAGTGTTGCAGAGACAGCGTTTTTTATTTTATTAATTTTTTTTACTTTAGTTTTAATTCAATGAAGTTTGATATATGCTGTGCGTGTTGCCATAAAAATTCAATTAATTAAATATTTTTATGATTGTCATTAAAATTTTTGCAATCAGCAATAAAAGAATTTTTTTTTAATTATTTCATATAAAAAAAAAAGTTCAACGCCATAAAATGTGTGACATATTTATTTAATATAACTAACCGATAATGCTGTCACCTGTTGTAACAAAGCATGGCTGCACGATTTCTAAGCAAGACACGTGAGTTTATGTCAAAATAAACAAAGAAAATAGTTAAGAGTTTAGTTATCTGCTTTACAGTTGGTATGATTCACGGTGTAAGTATTTTTTTTTTGATATTTATTTTTATTTATGTTTATATATTTTTGTTTTCTTAAAAAACAAGCAAGTTTTAAGTTAAAAAGTCTTTGAAAATAAAGTTTTAATAAGCCATAAAAATATTTATAACATTTTATTGACTCGTAAATGTTAAAAAAAATTAGTTTTTTTTAAAGTTTCTTGTAGTTTTTGCTTATGAAATGCACATTATTTCCTGTTGCTTTTACCTGGCAATGGTTTTTTTATGTTCAAGTTTTAATCATAATTACCGCTGTAACATGTGTTGAAATAAATACTTCCCCTGTGTTAAATATTAGTGAAAAACTAAACTTTCCCTTTCGCGGAATTTATTTCTACTAATGCTTGGTAAAAGCCAAGAAACAGTAGCATATAAATAATAAGCAATGAGTCACGGCTGAGATATTTTTCATTACAAAATATGTTTCGTAAAAAAATTTCCGGCCAAGCTGACTGTGCAACACATACACAGGCAGATTTTGAAATAAATTTATGTGCAGATCGTGTTGATAAGTTCATAATTCTTTGATTATAAGCAAAATTTTAAAAAGTTTTGTCTTCTTGTAACTTCATATGGCAACCCTTTTGTGTAAGCAACAGCATCAGTTAAGAAATTCAAAATTAGCAGAGCTTGAGTTAATATCTTGTTGTTTGCGGGCGTTGCCTTAAAACTATGCAAATTTGTTTTATTTATTTATTTTTTATGTATTACAAAACATCAAGTTGCAGTTGCTAAACTATATATTTTAAACAAAATGTGCATAGCATGTGGCAACGCTGATTTTGCTGTTTTACGCTTATATGTTGTCGCCACAGCTTTTCATAATGATTATTTTGTTGATAAGCTTGCTGTTGGCGTTGTACAAAAACAACAGCTAAAATCAACTGCATTTATATTGAAATTCTAATTGTGTTGTTTTTGCTCTAACAACTAAAGCACACCCAAGCAAATAAGCTGAATCCAATCCACCACTCCAGCCCGCCATGCAAATATTGACCACCTCACTCACACACTCCCGTGCAATGCATATCCAGGCTGCATTAGATTTTTATAAATTTCTCGCTGGGTTTGTATTTTTGTTGCCGCCCTCTGCTATGCATTTAAAAATGTTGCAGCTTTTTCTCTACTAGATTTGTTTGCAAATCCGTTAGAGTTTTCCATGGCTTAAGGAATTAAATTGTGTGGGTGTTACAACTACAAGTGTGTGCTAACAACGTTGTTGTCGCTGTACGTTTCTGTTTTTTTTTGTTTTTGGTTTTTTTTATATTTTCTTAACTTTATTTTTTATTGTTTGGTTTAGCAGATCGTGCGGTTTGTTCAGAGCTTAACACATTCTCGCTGTAATGTTGCCACAAAGTTCTTCAACTGCAAAATAAAAAACATTCTAAAATTCATGCAACACTTTTAATGCTCTCTAAAGCTATGCTATGGTTCTTCTTAAATTGCAGCTGTGGGGAGTGACTTATATACAATATAAATATAAAATTTTTTATAATATTCAGAACAAAATGCTTAACAAATTGAAATGAACTCCTCATGGATTCGAAAATAAAAAACTGTTTAAAACCTTTTCCAATCCTTAGATGAGTTTTGCTTTGTGGTTCCTTTTTTTTAATACAATATAAAAGTATCCTGTTTGTCCAATTGCCAAGTTCTACGTTGATACACTCAAGGATAAAATTATGTTATATTAAACAAATATTGGGTTGAAACAACAAATTTTATAGTTAAATACCATCCAACAAATAAAACTTTAAAATCAACAGTTGCTTGGCTGTTGGTCTTTAAAACGCGAAAGCGATATAAAAACATATTTATTGAAATTTTATCACTGTTTTGAAAATTCATGTTTAGCCGAGTGTGCGGACGTGTGCGCCTAGTATACGACTGTCCTAGTTTCAAATACCGGCAAGACCAATAAAGAAGTGTTTTTCAGTTAAACTAAATTTCCAATAAGAGGTGTTATTTTGATACTCAAAGAAAAATTTCTGTTGCTTGTGTGTCACGTAGCGCCGTTTTGTTGAAAGTAAACGTTGTCCAGTTTAATACCATCCAACTCCGGCCATAAAAAACCATAAAAAATCAAATCAATTCAAAGAACGACGGGGAATGGACAAATCTGTGTTTTCTTCAACATTTTGGGCTACAGCAGCAATATTCTCAGTTGTTCTTGAGCGACTTGCCCCAACTTGCCCCAACAGCTCGAATTTTTCCACCAAGTTCTGTATTGCGGTCTGACAAGGTCAGCCGCGTACCGTGGGGGGGGCGGGGGGGGCGGTCCGCCCCGGGCGGCACTAGTTTAGGGGCGGCACTGAAGCTAAATAAAGCCTTTTACAAAATAAATATGTGTACATTATCATTTTAAGGTGTACAAACAAAAGAAAGAACTAAACTTAATGAATAAATTTGGCCACCACAGTAAATGTAACTATATTTATGAGCTTCGTATTGAGCACAACCAAAATATAAAATCGTTTTTCGAGTCTCAAAATTAGTTGCCAAAGAAATAAAAAAAGACATAATATTTAGGCATGTGCGAGTAGTTGAATTTTCGAATAACTCGGCTGCGACTTGAAACAAGCATTGAATAACTGGTGTTTTCGAGTAACTCAAAGTTTTTTGAGTTTTTAAGTGCTTTAACTTGTCAGTGGAAATGCCCAGTAGAAAAGTGGTTTAACAGAATAACGTTTTTCAACTTAGGTATATTTGGTAAAAATAGCTGTTTTGTGCTTTGATGTGTTGAGTGTGGGAGAAAGGCGGAATTTTCGTTTGATTATGGCGAATTGTAAGTTCAGAGTGCATATTAAGAAATAAGACTTATGCGTATAATTTTAAGTCGTATCTTTTATAATGTTTTTTGATTTTTTAAGGGATTTCACTGTTTTAATAAAATCACTTTGGAGAGGAGTTAGGCGTGGTCTAAACTGATTTAGGTCATTTTCTAATTTAATAATTTAATTATTAATTTTCAAGAACTGATTTTGAGAAATGACCACAAGGTTTCAGCAGCTTCATGCTCTTGCTGAAAAATTCGCAATTCTTACTCCTTTGATTCTCCTGAATGATAAGTTGGAATGTAAACTGAATGAATTCTGTCACGAAGAAATTGACAATGAAGAGTTTCTCGTTGAGAGAAAAATACTTCAGCATATTGTTTCTATAGCTCACAAAGAAACTGATTCTTGTATGAAAGGTCCACTTGAACTTTTAAAATTTATTTTTAAATTAAGTCTAGAAAACGCAGTTCCAAACATTGTTATACTTTTAAGCTTTATTCTAAGCTTTTATTCATAAAAACCTACATTAGAACTACAATGAGTACTTCTCGCCTACAAAATCTTGCCATATTATCTATAGAATACAAGTAAAGTAATGAAATAGACTTTGACAATTAGGGAATTCACAGTTTGCTTCTAAAGTTAACACCTGACAACTTTAGAAAGATATTTAGATCGAACTGTGAGCACCATTTTTTGTGTTTTGGAGCTAAATTACAAAAATAGTTTTCAAAAATTTGAAATTTGTTCATATACATGCCTCGAATGAACGGAAAGGAAGAATTATGAGATAACTTTAGCAACAACTGGGATCTCAAGTTTGTACGTAAAACAAAAACAATCAAAGTTAACACGTGCTAAAATGTTCTAAAGTTAATAAACGGCAAAGTAAACAGAGCAGATAATACAGAACTGTGAGCACCCTAAATGTAATTACCGATTTTGCTAATAAAAAAACAAGAAAAATAATAATTTAATAAAATATTATAAAAAAAATTGTATTTGTATAAATTTCCTTTTCGGTGTCATTAAGGAATAAACTTTTTTATCGTTGGCCTAATTCTAATATGGCGTAAGTCAACATTTGGAATAATAGCGATTATTAACGTTTAAGGGGACCTGACGCCTTCAAAATTTTGTTTATTTTAATGTTTAAAAATGTGTATAAGTTCAATAAAAATAGATATAATTTTGAAAAATTACAAATATATTTTTCGGAAAAATATTACGCAAAAAAATTTTTTATTGTTTTTATCACATATACTGCTGATGGAATTTTTTTAAAAAATTCATGGCGCTTTTAATTTCATATGTTTTGTTCACCACTTTATATATCATAAATAAATTTTATTTTCAACTGTAGGGTATAAGTATAGTGTGTATGCAATGACAAAATTTTATTATGCCAGGTTACTCCTTAAAAAATACTTGTTCAGGTGTCAATATATCATATTTATATTTTAGTAAATATAGAATTCTCCCGTGATATAACAAAACCAAGTAACTTGTTTTTTGAAAATTGTGAGAAATTGAGGTATTGTGTTATAGGATATAATCTTTCCGTATATAAGATTTTTAAGTTTTTTCAAGTTATTGAAGAGTTAAATTATTGAAGAGTTAAGAGTTAAGTTTCGAAATTTTTGAAACTTGTGCTAGCCAAATTATTTTGCGTTGCAGTTTTTTAACAATTCAGTCGAACTTAAGATACTGAGAAAATTTTTGTCATATATTTTTTCATTTCATATAAACAAGATTTTTGTTTTTTCACAAAACCAGGCAACTATGAAGTTACTTAAAAGCAAATAAAACATTTATATGTTTCTTAGAACACTTTATTCGTTGCTGTTTTTTCAAAATCAAGTAACTTTAAAGTTGCTTGGTTTTGTTGTATAATATCAATTAAAACACAATTGTTTAGAAAATAAGTTGAACATTTGTTACAATTTTAATTAAGTATCTTATTATTATTGGTTGGTGACCGTGGCATGCAGGTTAAGTGTGTGGCTTAGCATGCTCGGAGCCCGGGTTCGATCCCCAGCCGTGGCGAAAAGTTTTTCAATACAAAATTTTTCTGATCGGTCACCACCTCTCTGCAGACAATGGCAAACCTCAGAGAGTAAATAATGCCATGTAAAGCTTCTTGAGAACATGAGCCGTTCGGAGTCGACATAAAACATGTAGGTCCAGTTCTCGGTCAATTGTGTGCATAAATTTAATAACACACACAACACAATCGATCCTAAGAAGCTCGGTCAAAGTCCTTTCAAGGGCTGAAATGGCCAATTTGTTTTTGTTTTTTTTTTTTTTTTTCTTATTATTATAATTAAGTATCTACACAAGTATCTTATTAAGTAAATTATATATAAATCTATTCATTAAACTCAATAAAAAATCTTTTGATACTATTTTTAACAGAATTAATGGAACATATAAATAAATTCATGAATGTTGGTATTTACTCATGGCTTGTAAAACCAATAGAAAGATCCTTAGAATCTGCACATTCCTTAAAATCTTCCCAAAAATTAATTTTTGTGTTATCATGTATTAAAGGAATTAATTTATCTATAATATCCTTCTTTTTAGATGGGTTTTTCACGATTTCCTTTAATTGTACATATTTGAAAATTTCAGAAGATCTTTTTGATGAACTAATGTGCATTCAAAAAAATTTTGCATCGGTTTCGATGGAAGTTTTATAAAAAATTACAATAATCCTTTTCGAAAATTTTGCATTTCATTTTTTTCGGCAATTGCTGTATGCTGGATGCAATTATCTTTTCTTTGTAGCACGATTGAAAACGAATGTTTGAGAATCCTTTGTAGTACGATTGGAAAAGATTGTTTGAGAATCTTCAGATCGAGTATCCATGAAATGATTGTCCATGAGCTCTTCTTCGTCACCTTTTTTCATTTGTGGATCAAAATCAGGATCATAGTACGACGATGCAGGACTAAAATCAATTTTACTTTCTCCGTTATTAACGCAAAAATCACTGGAGAGTATACTTATATTTTTGTAATAATTTCCAAAAAAAAATTCAAGGAACTTATCATATAATTTTTGATAGATTATGACTTTCAAATTTTCAATTAAATCGAAATTTTTTTCAAGTGACGACATTGTACGCTGTTTTTGATTATATTCGATACGTTTGAAGAAGAAGATGTGACTAAGAAAAAATGTTCAATAAATTTTTGAAATAATTTTTCGATTGCGGTATTTTGAAGTGAATTTTTTCGCATAAAATTTAACTTCGTTTAAGTAATGTGCTGAAAAGTACTGAAGTAACTTGGTTTTGTTGTAACCCATTTTAATCTAATCAAGGCATTTCAAGTTACTTGTTGTATTTTTTTTTTTAATATTAGTGTTTAGAAATGAGATAGGCAAAAATGGATTGAAGTTTCTCGTAGACTTTTTGCTCTAGATTTTTAAACATAGATAGAACAACAAAACCACGGAAGAAATGAGAGCAAAAATAGACTCATGCGCGCGTTTTGCTCCATTTTTTCCAAACTTGCGTCGTATTAGAAATAGGTTGATGATATGTATATTAGAATTTTTTTTATATAATTGAGAACAATGAAAGACCAAATTCTAAAGTGAAAACTATGCATACAAAACCCTATATAAATATCAAAGATTTTTTTTTTATTGCATATGAGAGGGGCGGCAAATTTGGAATCCGCACCGGGCGGCTTAGCTTCTCGGTACGCCACTGGACAAGGTGCTTCACGACGACCAAAAAATGCTATAGTTTTGCGAACTGAGACTGCAAAATTTTCACCATTTTTGTAGTGAATTTTTATGATTTCAATGCGTTGTTGAAGCGTGTATCGTTCCATTTTTAGTAATGGCGTAGTTTCTACTTGTCAAATGTCAAAAAATAACAGCTTCAAAAGTGACAACTACCGAAATAGCGGGCTATACAAAATAACATCTCTTGTTGGAAAACCCTTTATTTTTTTTTTGTAATTAGAAGTGAAATGTACAATTCTTTCTCAAAATTGTAAGCAGACTTATTTTGTAAACAGTTAATGAAACCGAACTAGAATTTCAATTATTAAATTCAAATTTTTGATACTTACACAGCTAGAATAAGAACCCACGTACTCCGCATGACAGTCTAGCACACTTCCAATGAGATTTGGATAACGCAAAGAAAAATATAGCGAAACACATTTTAAAACTATTGCTTAAAGAAAACAGACATATCAACAAAAACACAAAAATATTTCAACAGATGATTTTAACAACACAAAAATTCTTTGAAACGTTCATTCAACAAAAAAACTGTTAAGTTAAACGCAAATAATTCAACCTAACAGTGTTTTGATATAACAGCGGCATTTTTCTGAGTGTGCATTTAGAATTTTGACAACGGCTGTTTTAAAAACGGCTTAATTATTTTCAATATTTTAATTGAAAGTGAAGCATAATATTATAACATTTTCCTGCGCGTACTTCAGAGGCTATACAAAGTTTACTAACATATTTTTAGTGCCTATCTTTTTATTCATATCCATATCCATATCCATATCCATATCCATATCCATATCCATATCCATATTCATATCCATATCCATATCCATATCCATATCCATATCCATTTCCACATCCATATCCATATCCATATCCATATCCATATCCATATCTATATCCATATCCATATCCATATCCATATCCATATCCATATCCATATCCATATCCATATCCATATCCATATCCATTTCCATTTCCATTTCCATTTCCATTTCCATTTCCATATCCATATCCATATCCATATCCATATCCATATCCATATCCATATCCATATCCATATCCATATCCATATCCATATCCATTTCCATATCCATATCCATATCCATATCCATATCCATATCCATATCCATATCCATATCCATATCCATATCCATATCCATATCCATATCCATATCCATATCCATATCCATATCCATATCCATATCCATATCCATATCCATATCCATATCCATATCCATATCCATATCCATATCCATATCCATATCCATATCCATATCCACATCCATACCCATATCCATATCTACATCCATATCCCTATCCCTATTCATGTCCTTATTCATTTTTATATCCATATTAATATCCATACCAATATCCATGTCAATATCCATATCAATATCCATATCCATATCCATATTTGTATCCATATCCATATCCATATTTGTATCCACATCCATATCCATATCTATACTCACATCTCTATGCATGTTTAATGTAAAATATTGTTTGTACATCTATTTAATCATCAATATTTTTAAATTTAATCAATTTTTTTAAATTGTTTCTCTAATTTTAGCTTTGTTTATGCTTACGTGTTCGGGATCTTTGCGTAATAGACTCCTCCATTTATTTTTTACTGTATGTAGATAAGATGCTTCAATTGACCTTTCATTAAAAAACTAGCTCGTCACCATTTTCGATTCATTTTTCTCAAGAACTTTTTGAACTTTACTGCAAAAATTTCCACAGTACAGGCATGACACTCTCGAACATATCCACCACACACTTGATTCTATTTACCTTCTTAATTTGATATTAAAAATATAAATAAGTCATCAGTTTTTTTTTTCAAAAGTGTTACCCTTTTGAGGATGAGAAACACAAAAAATTGTTCTTGAGGAAAATCTTTAGAATCTTAGAAACTACATAAATCCTGGATATTGTGTGTATGCATGGAAAACCTAACCTTTTTGGAGTTGGTCGAATATACCGGGCATTTTTCTGCGATTCAATGCTCCCTTCAAACGAGATAATTGTTAACGGTAAAGCTTCACCGATTTCAGCAATGCTTAGTGAATTGAAGCCTTTTGAACCCACCAAATACTAAGCACTACCTAAGAGCCGTGTATATTCGGCTTTGATATCAATGTTTCTGGTTGGCGGGGCCATTTTCCATTTTCCGTCCCAGTAATAATTCGATGGAAAAACTATTTTCTTTTTTAAAATTTCAAAATCGCTTTTCGACATCTTTTGGCTTCAGTAGGTGTGTCACCCAATTTCCTACCTTCTGGATGACCCCTTACGCTTTCAGGCGCCTTGAAATGGTTGCCGTTGCTCATGTTTTAGAAGAATAATTTAAACATGGCATTTCTTACTCTTGAAGTTTTGAAACATCAGAAAAATTTATTTTTATTGAAAAAAAGTTAAGTCAAAAGTGAGAATTGAACCCAGAACTATTATATTTCATTAGTGCGCACGCTATACAGTTTAGAACGAACGGTTACGACCGCCACTAATAAATGTAAAATATGTATGTGGTTCAGTTACCAAGCATGTTTGTTCCGGCATTTCTTCTGTTAATTTTTCGAATTCCTGGACAATTCAATAGAATTTCTTTAAAGCCCAAATTATATACATAACTTTTAGAGCACCCACGAAACGTATGGAATGTGCCTTTTTCTGATTTTGTGCGTTCCCCGCCTATTTTCCGTTAGACTGAGACTAAAAAATAAGATATGGAAAAAAAAATGAATGCTGGAAATGGTGGAAAAACCAAACTAGGCCCCCGGGATTTGAGGCCACAAAACAGGTAAAAAAGGTACTTCACTTTAACAGTCTTTTATTTTGTAACTTTTTTTTTATACATTACAATGGAAAAGCTCATTAAAAAATAAATACTTTTAAGACCTTAAACCATATCATCACGGTTTCAAAAATTAAAAAAAAACCTTTCCAAACACGTTTAATTGCATAAAATTTGAATAAAAATTAAATTGTTTTCATGACATTGAATCATTGTTGTAATGACAAAATAATGAAATCTACCCAAACACCTTCACAAACAACAATATTAAATATTTAAAAATAAACAAAAAAAAAAAAAAAACACACAAAAACATGCACACAATAATAACAACAACAAACAAACAACTAATTATGCGCGGCGGCAACATTTAAAATATTTAATGAACAAACAATTGAACGAAACTTCAGAAATTTAACGAACCTGTGGCAGTTAGCTAACAAATGCAATGGTTCAACGCTTCCCAAATGTTTGTTGGCAATGATAAAAAAAAAATATTTATGATGTTGTTGTGTTATTGTTTTCTTCTTTTTTTTTATGAGAAATTATGAAAAAAAATTTCGAGCAGAAAACTCCAAAAATATGGAAATTTTCCAGTCAAGGACTTTACAATGAGCTACAAAATTAAAATAAAATAAAAAAATATTGCATTAAATTGAACATCATTAATTTTTAATTAGTTAATGAAATTGTAAAGTTTGGTGTGAGTGGAAATGTGAAGTGCGGCGCATGTAAGTGATGCGCGAATAATTAAACAAAAATGTATAATTAAACACTTTGTATCAATAGAAGGGTCTGCAACAGCAACAAAAATGACAATAACATTAGCAGCAACACCAACAAAAAACCATTGCAATCAGCATAAATCGTTGGTGGTAAATATTTGCTCATGGCAACGCTATACATGTAATGTGATCGACGAGTTGCCAACCAACCAACAACAATTTAGTAGCAATCACTTAAATTGCAATTAAGCGAAATTAATTGAAATAATTTGACTGTGAACAGCTACTTTTTTAAGCATTAATTTTTTTTTATTTTTTGTTTTGTTTGTCAAAATTTTAATTGCAGCTCATGTGAAGAGTGGAGAAGAACGCTAAGGGCGTTGCTAGTCAAAAATATCAGTAAAAACGTTAGTTTTATTGTTAGCTAAGATAAATCGAAATAAGAAACTTGATCGAAAATGCTCATTATTTGAAAATACTGTATTTTTGAATATTTTTGTATAATTTTTTATACAAAATTTTATACAAACAAAATAAAATTTTAATACAAATATTCTTTTTAATATCCGCTTCAATTTACGCTTGAAGTGATCAAACAAAATTCTTCAAACATGATTAATTGTCAACATTTTTTTATTCATATTCATTTCTTCTACAGAATTTTATTTTTTAATGATTTCATTGGCTATTTCATAGCGCAGAGACTTTAACTGATTGTATGAAATATCTTAATTATCATCAGATGCAGCATCAAGAAAAAAGAAATATTTGAAATAATAAAAATTGGAATTAATTATAAGCTTGAGTATTATTTTCTTTTTATTAATGACATCAACTAAAAAAGTTGTTACCTACAATAACTTTATATACTAAAATTAGTTACAGAGTTTTTTTGAAACCATGACAAAATCAACCAACCTGAACTGACGAAAGTTTCATATAAAAAAAGAAATAATTTACTTGAATCAAAATTTGATCGTCTTGCTTCAACAAAATTAAGAAAAATTTAAATAAACCATATATATTTTTTTAAGGTATGACTCTTGCAAAATGTTTTGAATTCTGGACACATTTCAGACATTTTAAGGTAAATATAAAAATTATTAATCCTATGATGCAGTCAATGAAATATTAAAAACAATTTTTTATTCATGTGCAAATTTGCTGTAATTTGAAAAAAATGAAAACTTTCAAAACCAAATTTAAAAAAGCTTTACTTCAGGTATGATTTTAAACAATTGAGTGTTACATGAACCACAAAAAACTCTTTGTCTAAGCATTGGAAAAAACTTGGCTAAACCACAAAAAATTATGGTTTATTTTAAAAAAATCAAAATCAAAATCAAAATCAAAATCAAAATCAAAATCAAAATCAAAATCAAAATCAAAATCAAAATCAAAATCAAAATCAAAATCAAAATCAAAATCAAAATCAAAATCAAAATCAAAATCAAAATCAAAATCAAAATCAAAATCAAAATCAAAATCAAAATCAAAATCAAAATCAAAATCAAAATCAAAATCAAAATCAAAATCAAAATCAAAATCAAAATCAAAATCAAAATCAAAATCAAAATCAAAATCAAAATCAAAATCAAAATCAAAATCAAAATCAAAATCAAAATCAAAATCAAAATCAAAATCAAAATCAAAATCAAAATCAAAATCAAAATCAAAATCAAAATCAAAATCAAAATCAAAATCAAAATCAAAATCAAAATCAAAATCAATATCAAAATCAAAATCAAAATCAAAATCAAAATCAAAATCAAAATCAAAATCAAAATCAAAATCAAAATCAAAATCAAAATCAAAATCAAAATCAAAATCAAAATCAAAATCAAAATCAAAATCAAAATCAAAATCAAAATCAAAATCAAAATCAAAATCAAAATCAAATAATTCGGATAGATTCGTATCAAATAACTCGAAGTACTATATTTCTACTTATTTAAATTTTTTCGAGTATTTTCCTTACCACTGGAATTTCGCTGTAAAAAATTGGCCTTAAAGTATATAACCGCATGTCCGTTTTTACAATAGGCATATCTTGTAAAAACGGTACTTTAGTGCGTTAATGTTTTGCTCTGACTCCGAGATTTCATGTTTTCTTATTTTTTTATACGTCTCGATATTTCCGGCCGCTTTTGAAATCCGTGAAATTTTTCTTTTTGGATTATAGATTTTTTATGAGGATTGATTTTCGAAATATCACATGTTTTTATTTTTTTTAAGATTATATTTTAAAGGTCATAAAGTGTAACCTTTTTCAATTTTTGACCTTCTCGCATGGTTTTAGCGATATTCCACATAGCCACGTTTTCGCGATATCCCATTTTTTATAATTGTTTAAGGTTCCATTTTATAAAGCGTAAGTCTTCTTATTGTGCTTCCCGCTATTGTAACCACCCTGAAACCCTTAAAAATTGTTATATTTGACCTATTTCGCATTCGAGACATGGCGTTTTCAATATCATTGTAATGTAAGATCTTCTACTAAGTAGTTTCATCATCCTTTAATTTCTACTAGGCATGTTTTATTGAGAGAGAGCGAGCTGTGAAAGAGAGTTGAAGAGAGTTGCGCTTCTTAACTCCCCTCAAACTCGAAGCCATGATATAATAATTACAAGATAGCATTGACGTTTCTATTGAATACTACTATCTGTCAAAAAATATTACAAGGAAGAGAATTAAAATTCTCGTATTAATATTCTCGACTTTCCGCCACAAATACAAAATCTTACACTTCTTTCACTTGATTTGAATTTTTTTCTTACTTTCTACTTCTTTTCAAAGAAATCTTGAAATAATAGGTGTAGCACCCGAAACCCGAAATCTGAAAACAAAAATATCTTAAAAGTGTCTTAGACTTAAAGCTAATTTGGAAAAATAACCCAGAATAAAGCTTTCAGCGTGTGCAATGTAACTTTATTTGCAAGGGCATTAGTCTGAATATTGTTTTTAAGAAGAATTATATGGCCAAACTTTTCTTTGTCTCTGGATAGATAGTAAGGTATAAAGTTTCAAACTTTTTCTTCTGGGATTAGTTAGATTGACGTTAAAACTCGTAAAAATGTAATTGTCACAAAAACTTGTTTCGGAGAAAACTAAGACGTATAGATAAAAACTGACCACAATATTACGATACGATATAATTTTGTCCTGACTCTTTGATTTCCCAGAAAATCTATTTTTCGAAAACTTAAGCTGAAAAGATTGTTAAAACCGTCAAACAGTCGAAATGACGAATCTCCTATTGAAATATACTTAAATTATTTTTTGAGGAATAGATTTTTTGATAGGGGTAGATTATTTTGATCTCTTTGACGGATTTGACCCATTTTCAGTCAATATTCTTTCAAAAATGACAGATTCTGGGAAATTTTGGAGCGCGTGGGTCAACAAAACTCCAAGTAAATACATTTGTTTATTTTTAGCAAAATTATTATTTTAAGAAAAAATTCGATTTTGAGCTATTTTCAAGCCAGGTTTTACTAAAAAATGGAATGACCCATTTTCAGTCAATATTCTTTAAAAAATGACATATTCTGTAAAATTTTGGAGCGCGTGGGTCAACAAAATTCCTAGTGAATAAATTTGTTTAACAATTTTAAGAAAACAATCGATTTTGAGCTATTTTCGAGCCAGGTTTTACTAAAAAATGTCATTTTCTCAAAAGTTAGTCCTTAAAACTAGATTTATGACGATCTTGATAAACGGTATCGTGTTCAGTGCAAAAAATCGCTTTGATAATGATCTCATAATGGTCTCCACGATGCATTTGGCAAGGAATTTAAGAAAAAAAATTCGATTAAGACTCATTTTTGGGTCAGTGTTTACCCAAGAATCGTTATTTTATCGAATTTCAACATGAAAACACTAACCTTACCTCATTTCATCTTTCATTAATACTCCATTTTGTTTAGTTCGATGAAATTCGTTTTCAACCAACGATGAAATCGTTTTCAACCCAACTGTGGGGCAGTTTTAAAACATAAACCGCATTTATTTTTTAAATTTGTTATCAAATCATGATTTTTACAGATCGCTTTGAGTGCGGTAGGAAAGGGTTCGGTCAAAATTCAGAGCAAAATTTATTTCAAAAAGTTTTTATCTAGAATTGATATTTTTCATGAAGGAACGTATTCAGGACGACATAATTTTTCAGAAAAATTGAAAAAAAATAATTCAAATCTCGACCCATTTTTGGTCTGTTTTTATCTCAAAATTCAAATATAATACGAATTTTATTCCTTAAGAAAAAAAAGGGTTTTAACTACGGAATTGTGTTCAACGTGACAAAATATTTCGGTACTGATGTGTGGCTTGGAATTTTTTATGTGTGAATCGGTGTAATTTTTAACGTGGAGGTACTAAAAAAATATGTAAAATTGGAAAGAGGGGACTTTGAAACCTAAAAAGTCGGTTAAAATAAAACTGGGGAGACAGTTAGGAAAAGTTAAGGTGACATAGATCAGGAAAGATTCCTCAAAGGAAATACATTTTCTGATGGGCCGTCATCTCTCTACAGAAAGAACACTAGCCGTTCGGAGTTGGCATGTAGGTCCAGTTTTCGGTCAACTGTGAACACAGATTTGAAAAATACACAATACAATTGATCATAAAAAGCAATGGTCAAAGTCCTTTCAAGGAGTAAAAGAGCTTAGTTTATTGTTTGTTTTTAAGACCAGTGATGAAATTGAAATGAAATTTAGACGACAAAAATTTCAAAATTTTCAAAAATAACACTCTGTGAATTCGGAACAACAAATTCATGTAGAATTACTATAACATAATTCCGTAAAATGTGAGTGCGGAACGCTTGATTTTATTTTTTTAAATTTCAGAGCATATTTTTAGGCATTTTTGTTTGTGATTTGTTGAAACTTCAAAAACTTTATATTTTTTTTCATTTTTAAAGTTTCAGTTTTACAAAAAATTTTTATTTTAAATATTTCGTCGTACCTACTATGGTTTCCGTTTTAACTTTGTATTTGGAAGTATTTTATAAGTATTTGGAAACTATTTTCAGTTATAAATAATTTCAAATTGAATTAGTGGAAACGGGCCCGTCATTTTTGACGGAAAGGAACTAGTAGAAAGAATAGTTCTAGGTGCTTAAAATATTCTATGATTAGTATTCGTTTTACAATTTCACTTAAAGTAACTCTAGTCAAGATTTGTTTACAGCTTACTTCTGTTGAGCAAAATAGCAAAGTTTTTAATTATTTAGAATAAAACGTTCATCAGCTTAAGACATACAGTTCCAAAAAGTATGCTATGAAAATAAAAAATTTAAAAAATTATATAATGAATACAAAACACTTCGTTCGGCGAAGGACCTCACATAGTGATGGAATAAACTTATACAAAATAAGCTGAAATTAATTTTATTTTTTTGTTTGATAATCAATACTTGTCTTTATATCAAAATTTAAGAATTTTAGGAGAACATGTAAAGTAAGCTTCCTAAGAGTATGCTTTATATTTTTTTGTTCTTAGTTGAAGTCTAACTGTGAACCAATAAAATTTAATTCAACACTTAATTTTCCAGGTTTCAATAGACATACATAATTTGAAATTTTGATTTGATCACAAACTCTTTTAAGTATTTTTTTTTTGGAAATCATTAATTTGCAGATATAGCAATAAAGAGTTCAAAACAACCAAAAACTTATACATTATTTCTTATGAAATAATGCAACAATGCAGTTCAAAAAATTAAGCAAGTGTGTTTAAACTGACATGAAAAGTTAGAATAATTTGAATATCGGCACATATGAAATGCCTGAAAGTATGCTGGAGAAAAAAACACTTAAAACAGTTCAAACTACATTTTTGCACATTTCAAGCTTCGGTTTTTGCTGCTGCGTTTTCAGTTCAACGGAGTGAGCAAACTTCTAATGGTATTTAGATAGTCTTCAGCGCCTTTTTCCTTCTTCACAAGACTTCTTATATTGAGCAACCAAAAAAATTATGTATCTAGCTATTTATTGTTAAACTCAATTTTTGAATATTGAAAATTTATTATTTTTTTTACTTTAAGCAAACTTTTGTTAAAATTCCCACACAGCTTAAAAGTATGCAATATTATTAGCTAACTATAGCCAAGATTCTGTAACAATATTTCGACAAGACAACAAAAATAAATTAATTCTTATTGATTGATATTTTGAAAACAAAAAAAAAAAAAAAAAACAACAATGAAACAATATTGCCAACTACGTCTACGTCAGCCTAAAAGTGTGCTTTTATTGTGTTGATGAATTGCTACAAATCGATGTCACAATAAAAACCGCTAATAAATCGATGTTTCCGGGTGTGAGGGCGGGGGTTGGGCGGTATTGAAGAAAATGATAAAAGCAATAACAACAACAACAATAGCAAAAAAGAAAAACAATTATTCAATTGACAGCTGGGGAAAACATTAGCAAAGTAGAATGACGCGATATTATTTCATTTGTGTGGCTGCTTCTTAAGGTTCTTCATCTTATTCTGCTTCGTTTTCTTATTAAGAAAACAATTTTCGCAACATGTTAAGCAGGACCGAGAGCAAAACAATATAGATACAAAAACAGGCAAAGAAAAAAAATAACGCAAAAGAAACAAACATAAAACTGTCGAAAAATCAATGAAACTGAAAATGAAAAATTGTGTGTTCTTTTTTTGCACATAACGGAAGAAGAGTAAATGAAAACAGATGAGCGTCGAAAACCAACAATAAGCAGAGGTTGGAAAAAAAAAAAAAACAAAAATTGAGCGATTTTTAAAAGCCATCAAAAAATTGACATTGACATAATGACGGCTTTTAAATCAGGGTCCAGAACAAACAAATTTTTTATAAAAAAATACCAGCTATTTCAAGACACTTTTAAACAATTTCTCACAGCACAAAATGCAGGATTTACTGGCTTTATAATTATAATTAAAAGAACAAAACAACACCAACAAAAAAAAAAAAAAAATTTGATTGACAGCTAATGGGTCAGCGAAAAAAGAAGTAGATATAAAATAAGGCAAAAAATTAAAAAAGCGGCATAAAAAAGATGAAGTAATGAATCTTTTGGCTCAAAAATTAATTTTAATTTTCCGCCTAAAATCTTGCCAAAGCAATCAAAAAAACAACACCAACACCAACAAAATAACAAAAAAAAAAAAACAAAAATAAAAAAACGCAACTAACAAACACACATAAAAATAAAATTAAGTACATAAAAAGCAGCCAGCACCATATAACTTAAGGCGGGTGGCGACCAAAAGCTTGCGCGCGCTCAAAAGTATGCCACATAAATTGTATAAAGTTGAAAAGTTAAGCATGTCGGCAGTGGCAGTGGATTAGGCCAAGTTTTGCTAAAGCTCTCTTTTCCTTTTTTATTGTTATACTTAATGTCCTCGCTGCTTATCAGCTGCTTAAATCACATTTAATTGAATTTTTGTGCCTAACGTCTAAACGCCAAAACAGCGCGTCTAGCGCCTAAAAGACGGCAATGCGATATTTTCGCAATACAATACAAGCAAGTAGCAGCGCATAAAAATGCCAAAAGGTTTCACGGTGCGCTTCATGGCATAAAAGTTTAAATTGACTTACATTAAAGCTTATCAGGTAGCAAATAGCAGGTAGAATGAATTCTTTGAAGTAGATTGAAATAAAAAATGACGCGAATGAGCAGCAGAGAGCACAGCTTTTAAAGCGGAGCCCTAAAAAAAAAGTGGCACAAATAAAAAATCAGCATGTTTTCACGTATGTGAGCAATGCCTTAGTGAGAGAGAGAGAGAATTTGAACTGTTGGCGCGCCAATAAGTATGCTTCAATTTATTTGCAATCGCAATTTGCAGTGATTTAAAGTCGTAAAAATTGACAGCGTTAAATAAATAGTTAAGCACTTCCACTGCGCTGTATTTACGCTGATTTTTTTTTTTTTTTTGTTTATGATTTTTTTTTGCTACGCTCATTCAGTCAAGCCGTTCCGCTATGTTTTAAGGGATGCGCTGTAGTGATTTAGGGTGGTTGTTTTGTTTTAGTTTATTTTGTTCGCTTATTTTTGCGTGCATTTTTTTTTTAATTTTTTCGTATTAAGCTATCTAAGTTGTTGCAAACTGTTTTTAAACATGCTCATTTACAGTAACGCTTGATTAAACGCTCACAGCAGTGGTTTAACTGGAAGGGGAGATGTTGAGTTAAGCCTTAAGCGGCTACTATAGAACTTTCAATAAGCTAGACATTTTTGGACGGCTCATTTTTTAATCGCAAGCGTGACAATCCAAAAATTTAAGCAAATACTTTTCGGCTTTTTAAAAATCAATATGAAAATAGTTCTGGTATAAAATTTTCTCTATATGTATATCTTTTTATTTATTTGACATTTTTATCGATCAGAGAAATACGTCCTGTATATCAATAGTTTTTTTTTTTTATATAAGAAATTTGAGCTAGAAAAAATTTTGAAAAAAGTTCGACATGCATTTAGTAGGATAGAGTTCACTGTTTGGCATATTTTGTCAAAAATTTTTAAAAAACTAATGAAACTTTAATAAAAACCTTCTATAGAGCTTCAATCATATCCAAATCAGTTTATATGTGCACATTTAAAAGATAATTTGGTACTGTTTTTAATTCCGTTATATGCCGTAATTAAAAACATGACGTGAAAATGGTCTTAAAGTTATTTTAAAACATTTATTAGATATAAATGTGCACTATTTCTAATTCCGTTGTATGCCGTAATTGCATGCATTGCTTGTTTAAGTCATATTTTGCATTTTTCGTCGTGCAACTTTTAACAAAGTTCTGTTTTTAAGGTAATTAATCAAATATTGTAGCATAAAATAACTGAAAGCTTTATTAAAATGCACTTCATGGTAAAGTAAATAATAAATTAGTATCAGAAGCTGAAACATAAGTACGGTTTTTAATTCCGTTATATGCCGTAATTAAAAACATGACGTGAAAATGGTCTTAAAGTTATTTTAAAACATTTATTAGACATTAATGTTCACTATTTCTAATTCCGTTGTATGCCGTAATTACATGCATTGCTTGTTTAAGTCATATTTTGCATTTTTCGTCGTGCAACTTTTAACAAAGTTCTGTTTTTAAGGTAATTAATCAAATATTGTAGCATAAAATAACTGAAAGCTTTATTAAAATCCACTTCATGGCAAAGTAAATTATAAATTAGTATCAGAAGCTGAAACATAAGTACGGTTTTTAATTCCGTTATATGCCGTAATTAAAAAAATGACGTGAAAATGGTCTTAAAGTTATTTTAAAACATTTATTAGATATAAATGTGCACTATTTCTAATTCCGTTATATTCCGTTTTTACTGGTTTTTGCCATCTTTTGCATTTTTTTGTTGTAAAACTTATTTAACTAGTTCTGTTTTAAGGCAATATAGCATATATTTTATAATAAAATAATTTACTGCTTTTAAGGAATGCACTTAATGATATCTTGAATAGCAAATTAATGTCAGAAGCTGTAGCTTAAAACTCAAAATGCATACATAAGGCACTTTTCTTTAGCTGTATAGAAGGTAAAACCAAGACAAATTTGAAAGTCTTGAAACAGCAAGAAGGTTACCTACCGATGTCGATGAATTACGCAATTTATCGAGCATCTTGACTTGAAAAAACAAAAAAAAAAAACAAATTCGCCATTTCAGCCCTTGAAAGGACTTTGACCGAGCTTCTTATGATCAAATGTGTTGTGTGTGTTATTAAATGTTTGCACACAATTGACCGAGAACTGGACCTACATGTTTTATGCCTACTCTGAACGGCTAAAGTTCATGTTCTCAAGAAGCTTTTCATGGCATTATTTACTCTCTGAGGTTTGCCATTGTCTGCAGAGAGGTGGTGAACGATCAGAAAAATTTTTTATTGAAAAAAATTTTTCGCCGCGGCTGGGGATCGAACCCGGGCTCCGAACATGCTAAGCCACACACTTAACCTGCATGCCACGATCACCACTTGACTTTCTGACGTGATGATTCATAAAATCAAAGAATATCTTGACACATATGTAAAGGTGATCATTAAGGTCAAAACATGTCTCTTTGGATTTCAAAAGACCCATAAAGATCAGCAACAGTTTATTTCTAGCCAGTTACTCATAATCAAAAATCCATTCCAAGTCTATTATTTGTATATCGTTTCTACCAAAACTTAAGACGACTACGTAACAAAACTTCTACAGTGTTTCTTAACCCTTTCATGGCTTCCCTACTACATTTTTATCGTTACTGAGACCAATCTTACCCAGGACTTCAAGGATACTGAGGTCTTTTATACTGAGACGATTTCTCCTCAGTTCGCTATGTTGTTCTTGCAATTCACAATCGCTTCGATCCAACCTTACTAAAAAATTGCCACACAGCTAACTTTGAATTTATATGTGCCAATTTTTTTTATTGCTAAACCAAACATATACATTATTTGCTGTTATAATCGCCCTTCTCAACCAGTGAATGGTTATCAACTTGCAGTAGACGCAATTAATTCACTTTTTTATCTTATTAATCCATCTGACACCGTTTATTTCTGGGGAACTTTAATCTTCCTAGCCTTCAATGGGTTCTGTCAGAAGACGAGTGCTACTATTTTTCTTAAAGTTCCACTGAAGGATACAAAAAAATATAAATTCTCTTGAAAAAGAGAAAATATGAAAAATAAATGCTCTTTACCAGCTAACTTTCAGAGTCTGGTCCTAACAGTTGAGCGGAGTCACTTAAGATATTCATATTCAAATAATTGTTTAGTTTCTGCGAGTTATCATCTATTTTCAACACTCGATCAGTACCATTCACTTCTATTGCTTACTCGTACAACATTTACATCATAAATACTCTTTGAACACACGTACAGCTTCTACTTTTGGAAAACTTTGATTTTGTAAAACTTGAAATTTTATTCAGTAGAATCGATTGCCAACATCTTTCTGATAATGTTCATGGTAGTGTTGATAATACTGTTACTCTCTTCTATGATAAAATTTTCTACTGCTTCACATAATCAGTCTTTTCATCATCTCCGCCCTCGTACAATTAAGAACTACGCTCACAGCGTAAAAACAAGAACAAACTTTGTCGCACTTATTTACCTTCTCGTTTTTCTCTGGAACTCACAAATTAACTTTACATCTATAACTTTTTTTCGGCGCAATGTGAATATCTTTATGAGTCTTATGAGTCTTTATGAGTCTAAAAACTTCAACAAGTTCATTAATATAAAAACAAATCTGACAACTACCCATCTACCTTACCTTACATTACATCTACCCTCAGAAATCTTCTCAGACAACACGGAAAGAATTGCAAACCTATTAGCAAATTTCTAACGTCTAAATTTCTTAGTCATAACGATGAACTACACTATGAATACTTTTTTTTCATTAGAGAACTGTGCTCCAACTTAACTGACTTCTGTTAATATTACATTAGCTGATGTCTTAAGAAAGTACCAAATCTAAAAATGATTATTCTTCTGGACCCGATGGGTTACCAGCTATTATCATTTAAAATTCGAGAACTTGTTCTCTCTTTAAACTTTCTATTTCTAAGTCAGTTGTTCCAAAGTTTTGGCAGAATTCGTACGTAATACCTTTGTATAAAAAAGGACCTACACGGAGAAAATTGTTTGCGCACGATTCATGATCAAGTCGATCATAAGCTAAAAAATTGTTTTATTAAACGTTTATGCGCTTTGATCATGTATTTTGCGCTATGCTCACATTTTTTGTTATAATTCTGTAAAAAAAAACACTGATCACATATGATAATCAATTATTATAATATCAAAATTTTTATAATTAACGCAACTTCATCCATTCTGAAAAAATTGCTCATGAAAGCGTCAACATTTTATTAAAGTTACTAAATTTTAAAAGAAAAATATTCACGGTTCATTTTTTAGAACAAATACGGTTTTTTAGAACATGTATTTAAGCAATTACAGGTAAGCAGTAACAGGGTTGTAACGTAAAAATTCAGAAAACTTATCACTGAACGGTACCAAACAGGTCAATAGACGACTTTGTTAAATGCGGACAATGAAAATTGATGAGATGTAGAAGGCTGTCTAGTTTCGTTAATTCAAGTCTTTAATACTATATTGTATTGCGTAGTTCTATTACTTAAAAAATTTCAGCAGCTTCACTCACTTTTAGCTTCTCCAAAAAGTTTCAAGTTTCAGCAGCTTCGGGCAGTCTCAAGAGCTCCTGGCAATTTAAGCATATCCAGATATGTTCAATTAATTAATTAATTTTGTATATTTTAAGGAATGCATCTATGAAATTATTGATATTATTTTGTTAATTAATAATGTATTTCTAATGCTCAATGAATACGAAATCAACTCATTTAACTAGCAATACTTTATTTATATAATCGTACCATTTTGCACGATCAACGAACATTTTACTCATAACCACTGCGCAAGGTATCATCAATTCATTATATTTTTGCTGGATGTATGAAAGTTTTGTGCATAATCTATGCGCAAAGTGTTTTTAGTTTATACCAACTGCACTTGATATAAGAGTTATATAATAAGCATAATCTATGCACAAAGTTTCTTCAACTGATTCCAAGTGCGCATAATCCATGAGCAAGTTGGTTATACAGATTACATCAGTTGCGCATAAATAATGATTTTCCCTGGCTCTGAATTTATGCACACAAATGTATACTTTATGATCAGTTGCTCATGGTCGATAAATGTGAGCAAATAGTGCATAAATTATGCTCATAAGGAATATTGTCTGAACCGAATTCTCTCCGTGTAGAAATGATATTTCTAATTACAGGCTTGTTGCAAAATCATCATGTACTCCCAAAATTTTTGTAAATATTATCTGCGACAATCCCTTTTTCTGTCATTCTTTTTAAGCCTAAATCTGTTGGTTCTCCATCTCTGTTTATATCATGAATCGCTGTTTATATCTCTAAGAACGCCGATATAATGTGATCTTTAGATTTTCCAATTAAAAATCTTTTACAGCTACCTCTGGTGTCTCACAAGACCTTGGTCCTTTATTAGTCGACTTAATAATTTCTGATGTTGACAGCATCATCAAAGAAATGAATCTCGAAAATTTATCGGCGTATATAAACTAGCACAGATTCTTGCAATCTTCTTTAAGGGACCTCGGAAGTCGAGTGGTTAGCGTGCTTGACTGCCAACCCAGAGGTTACGGGTTCGAATCCCGGTCTAGACATGGTCCTACGCTTTTACCCGTTCTTTAATTCTTTCGTCATTTCTTATGAATTGAAACTAAACATTTATCAATATATACGACTTTGGAAGTTGTAGTTGGTGGTAGAGATGTTTGTGGAATGAGATTGCTTAATAGCTCGAATTGACTGAGGTAAAGGTTCAAAGGAGGTGCCTCAGGTTCAAATTTGCATGTTTATATAGCCTTACGCCACACATACAACATTCTACTTGTTTCTCTTGATTTCACTGTCTCTCCTACTTATCTATCTCCCCATCTTCCGAACCAAGGCAGACTTGACTTAATAGGTTTGACACCTGAAATCCTGGGTTCAAAGCTAAAAAAAAACTAAAAAAAAAAAAAACAACACGCATGCAATGTAGCAATGTAAATGTTCAACGTAGCATTTCACGCTTCGTGGTCTTTCCAGTTCTGACAGTTTCAACTTACCTCTTTATGCCAACTGTCTGAAGTTGATTTACATGCAAACTCTTGCAAAAAACGGAGGGAAGTTGCCGATGTGCTCTTCATGCATCAACTTGTATGTGGAACCATTAACTACTCATCACAACTCCAATTAATATACTTTCATACCAACCCACCCAACCTAAGGTCTTTACCTTTCTTTCACCTTAATTTTCAACGCACCGACTATGGATGGAGTGAGTCTATAACCACGATACTTATGACCTGAAGTATATTACTAAAACTCCCCTCACACACATTTCTGTGATCCATGTGATCATGGATATAAATTTGAGCTGAAAACAATCTCAAACCAATTAATTTTGGGAGTGATTCTGAGTTAAGCCATAATATGCTTGATATCAAGCGCTAATGTGATTGTTTATCATAAAATTAACATGCCCAGTTGTGCTTAATTCATGTGATTATTTGATCATTTACCAAAAAACTTTTATGCCCAAATGCGTTCAATATAAGAAATTTTTGGCTTGTTTATCAACAAATTAATATGCTCATTTGTGCACATTGCATAATTTATGGATTAATAGTAAAAAAATTAAAAAGTCCTAGAAATAACTCTAAAATAAATGAATAAATCTAGAAATTTTGGAAATGATTATAAAAATATGTCATATGACAACAATTTTTTCGTAAAAGAAAAACGATGACAAAATCTACAAGTAGCTCAAGCAAAAAGGAACAAAAAAAAAACAAAAGCAACGATTAGAGAAGCAAATTAAAAATTATATTTTCACTGTCGAAATTAGATATATGTTATCAGGACAGGACTTGGACAGGAAAAAATACAATTTTTAAATTTGTTTTCTGCACATTTATTCTAATAGGAACAAAAACCAACTGAGAATTATGTCGTTTGGTTGCACATTGTTTTGATGTACAAATACAACAACAACAACAAAATTAATTCTTTTACAAACAAGCCCGAGATTACACGTATTAAGCACAAATTAACGTGTTTATCAAACAAAATTTCAAGCCCAATTTCGGGCATAAACTGTGAACGTGAATGGCATGTTTTGAGAAGGCTTTGAGCTCTAAGCTCTATTGAGCTGATTTCAGTTACGAACACTTGATTTTCGCCCATTTTTGTTTCTCCGTGCAACTATTCCTCTAAATGTCTAACCTTTTGAGTAGATTTTGTTAAGATCGACCAACTTTTGTGTACACCATTTCATGCCATTAAAATTTGTGTTTGGTTTTTCAATTGAATTTTTTTAATGATAACAATTATATTATATACCGTTATTAGAAACATTGCTCATCTTTAGATATAAAAAAATAAATTTTTTATAAAATTTGACGTTGTTTGATGTAAAACAGAATACTATAAAATAAGTTCTGCCCATCAAACCTTTTGCCGCTTGTAAGTTAAGCTTGCAAAATAAATATTTAATTATTTTTCATAATTTTAATTTTTTTTTTTTGGGTAAAATTTTTTTTTTCTCATCCCATTTTGTTAAAAAAATGTTGTTGCAACGAAAAAATGTTATAAATCAATTTTTCTATAGTTGGGTCCTTATTTTGAGCTCTTGTTACAGAAAATTTTTGTTTTTTACTTTGATATTGACTTTAACTTGTCCTTTTATTTTGCTTTTCCAACAAAAACATTGTGGTATGTGTTTTTTTACAGTAGCAACGCATATATTTCAACAGCAATGCATGAAAAAGACCAACAATAGCGGCAATCCTGCTTAAAATGTCAAAGTAATGTCAAATATTAAAGGGTGCTAGAACCAAGTTTAATTGTTGTAAGGAAACTCTTCAGGGTGATTTTGTTTAAAATGAAAAAATTTTTGCGTTACGCTGATTTGTACAAATTTTACAGTTGTTTAGAAAAGTGAAATAAAGGCAATGCAGGCATTGCGGGCTAAATGCATTCTTGAAATAAAAGAAAAACAAAAACAGCGCCTGCCTGAAGGCACACATTGTGATTTAACATTTTGTTTTTTCGTTGTTGCAATACTTATTTCTTTGGTGGTGGTTATTGTGTCGGTCCATTTTTGTTCAAATTTCGTATTTATGAAAAATATCTACTTAATACTTTTAGCATTTCTTGCATTGCTTGCCTTAAGTTTCTCGAAATATTTTAAATAAAATTGTTAACTTTTTCTTTTTCTTGCCTTTATGTAGACATATTTTTTGTTAGTTAAACACTTATCAATTTAAAGCTCGTTAAAAAAACTGTATTTTTTTTAATTTAAACCAATATATGTGGCATAGTTGATATTTGGTTAGTTGTTGAAAAAACACAAGAAATACCATAAAAATATGCATTAATTTTAATTGTTGAAAAATTATTAAATTGTTAAACAACACGCAAGAATGCTATAATTTTAAAATTTTGTATTAATTCTTCATGCAGATTAAAAATAAAATGAAAAATTTAATGAAGCGCAGCATAATTAAATAATAAATATGCATGTATATTTGTTTTTTTTTATTATTTTTATAGCATTATTTCTTGTATTCATTTGAATTGGGGTTGTTTTTTGTGATAGCACAAAATATACGATGCACAGCATATAAAATTAAAAATGTTATGTTTATTATGTTTTTTTTTTTGTTCTAGGATATATTAAGAATTTATTGCCGTTTAACAAAACTGCCCCAAAAAAGCAGGCGGCACCGCTTTAAAAACTTTAACACTTAAAAGCTGCTTTTAAGAACAATTTTTCTCATAAATAATGGCAGAACTGTAATTAAACAATAACGGTATTTAAATATTTTGTAATTATATTTTCTGTAAGCAGTGAAAATATTCTAATTATTTCTCATTAACATTGTTCCAGATATAATTC